>OZ012686.1:12646770-13011770 GCA_963942565.1 Maea johnstoni | reverse complement strand
TCTGTGTAACATCAGCCACCAACAGCAGACAGCGGGATGTTTAACATGCTGAAAGGTACTGATGACCCACCCTCACTTCAGGGTCTGCGGTGAGAGATAAGAATCCAACCAAACACTCACCATCAACAACCCTGACTGAGGGTACCTTAATACGAAACATCCATATCATATCATATAACTGCATAACCTTCCCCAAAAATTCCTCATAATGTTTATAAACAAGTTCTTGTAATATATTTCACATATAACAACCAAGAACCCTGCATGGAGGGTCGTTTCTTCTTCCCACCATATGCTGGTGTTAGATCTCATTTGCATAAACAGGGCTCTGGGAACTGGAGATGGTCATTCATGTCTTATTGTGAGAAGGGGGTTAATGAGCCTACTGTGGTCTGGTCAAGGTACAGTATGGTTCTGTTCACGGAATGGTCATTAATATGGAAATCTTGGGATGAGACCCTGGGAAAATCATCCCTGCCAGCTGGACACACCAAAACATCAAAGAAAAAAACAAAAATGAACGTTAACCCATAAAGTAATTTGTTCCCAATCCTGTCCTATCAAAGGGAGAAGAACTAGTTCTTCATCCTTTGGTCCTATTATTAAATGCCCAGTTCCCACAAAGGTATAGAATAAACAACATCGGCTAATTGATTGCAGGTTGTCAATACTTGATCCTTTCTTCCCTACCCAGAAAAAATTGGTCTACTTGAGTAGGAAGTAAATCCAATTCATTAGTAGTTCCCACAAAGGTATATGCATTAAACAACATATGCTAATTAATTACAGGTTTTCAATTTGATCCTTCATTACTAGTACTCAGGAAAGATCTGTCTACTTTGTTAAATACTAAATCAATTCCTCTTGGGCAATTTTAGTCTTCCCCAACCAATATATACCTAAGAAAAAAATTACATTTTTCAATGATTGAAATGTTAAGTAGTGATTGTGAAATTAGGAAATTCTATTTTTTAAACACAACATAAACAAAGCCAGACTTGTGCTATGTTTACGATAACTCTGTTGCATTCAAATGAGTGATGAAATAAACATTGGCCTCGCTGGTAATTTACTTTACACTAATTGACTAACCAAATCAATTAGGCTAGAGAAGTCAACAAAGGAATTAGCCAGCCCAATAGCTGTGAAAAGCCCAGGCAAAACAGTGACTCTTGAAGACTTAGGGAAGCATGAAATGGAATACATGCTAATTTACACAAACATCTTTTCCCACAAATCAAAATCAACCCAGAATGAGTGGTAAAGCTTCATTGCTGGAACAGCTAAATTACAACTAAAACAAGTGGAGCAAAACAGCAGCTACACTTTTTCTAAAATACACATAGGTTAAACTTTCAGAATTAAGGTTTTCCTTTTAAACCCTCCCTTATTACTGAAATGAGAATGGAAGTCACAGAAGTAGGCTGATCTCATTTGTTATTTTAGGGCATTTTTCAAGTTGTTTTTTATTTTGCTAAGGCTTTCTGGTTGACCAGCTTGGCCAACTGTGTGGTTTTCTCGACTCCACGGGAGTCAGACAACTACTTATTCTGGGACAGAGAAAAACACAACTACAACAAAACATCTGTCCCCTGTTATACAGCACAGAGCTGGAATGAATAAGGTCTCCTAACAAATAAGGGCATCTTTTACCAAATGGAGCTGGGATAACTCAGGAATTCCTAGTATAATGCTGGGAAATGCCTATAATTATCTAGGAATTCCCAGGTACATTTGGTATGGAATGATACATCAATAGACATTTATTCAAAGGGCAAAAATAGGGCAAAATTAAATTTCAAATTCAAAATAATCCATTTCTTAATTATATTCTTTCCTTCCTTCCTTAAATCCATTGTGCTATTGATAGGTTTTTTAATCATAGAATAGTGTAGCTCTCAAATATTTTTCAAAATCATAATAAATCATGAATTTCACAGAGTTATATTGATGAAAAACCTAGATTAGGTTCTTTCCAAGAGGGGGCCTGTGTAAAGAATGCATGTTCATTTCATGTCGAAAATTTTATAACAGCTGCCACCACAAACACATCATCTCATCATTAACTAAAATTCGAGGAATTCTCGGGTTACGAGATTTCTTACTCTCCTCCTCACAGACTGCTGGTAGACAATTTGTTTTTTTGAGTGGAATAACATGGTACATCCTGACCTCCCGTGTGAATCCAAATATCGCGGAAAAAAATGCACACATCGGCAACAGATGTTTGCAGGAGACACACGGAGGCATCCCTATCAGTGTCAAGTGCACGGTACTTCGTCAGCAAATCATCAAAGCAGCACGCTCCTCTAGACCAGCTGGTAGAGGAACAAGAAAGAGAGCCGAGAAATTCTAGAAGACGGATAGACTTTTTCTCATAGCATTTCCACATAAGCTATTTATGTTAAAACCACAAAGTCACCTTCCTTCCTTATACAAACTCAATAAATGTGAAAGTCATAGAAATTTCCTGTAAAAAATAATTCACAAAAATTTACATCACCTATTCTGCGACATTCGTTCCTTGATAACTTTGAAATCTTGACTTTAATTTCAAGTATGGAATGATTCGTTCTCTACAGACATTAATAGGGTAAAATTTAATTTCAAATTCCTATTTCACCTGAGGTTTAATTCTATACTAATAGACAACCATCAGTATACTCTGTCTATACATGCTAGTGGAATTGTCCAACATGAATACCTTAGAACATTGTTACAAGAAGTTTTCTGTAATAATGGACAGCCATATCTATCTATCTGATTAAAAGGTGGAATTGTCAAACACGAATACCTTACAACAATGTTGACAGAAGTTTTCTGTAGTGATGAACTGCAATCAGTTACCTATCTGATAGTGGGGTTGTCGAACAAGAATACCTTAGATTGACATGGAGGAGGGAGGGCACAAGTCAGCCAATTACAAATGGCGAAGTGCATCGCCATCACAGTCGGATTCCCGGGGGCTGGGGCCGTGACCATGGGCGTCGCGCGCCGTGATCCCGTTGTGCCCGACATGTTCATCTCAAGTGTTCTTGTTTACTCATCACAACACCTTTCAACATCGCCCACAACCAACTCCTTCAACTCCACCCTCGGTCACCGAGAAAAGTATTTAGCTACATTTCTACTGTCTTGCTATGAGGCCAGTGGTAAGTGAACACGGCCCAGTGGTATGGATACATGGTCAGGGAGAATGGTTGTCATGGCGAAGTGCTGGGATGAGAGGAAATTTCATTTTCCAGTTGGGCACACAAATATTCATGTCCAGGCCCCTGGAGGCGGCAGGGCACTATTTTGACCACTGCTCTGCAGTCATGATAGCTATAGAATTTTGCCAAGCACAGAAGTTCCCAAGAGCCTGGCATACAGCACATAGTGTATACACACCTCAGAGCACTAACAGAACACTATACGTGAAACCCAGATCTAATTCTGCAGGTTCAAATCCCTTGCGGCACCTACACATATAGAATACAGCATTAATTTCTTGCTTGATTTTATTTATTTCATACACTTGTTCCCTGTGTTTATATACCGCGCGCCTGCACGTGTATTATGCCCAATCACCAGTGTTTTTCAATTTGCTGCGGAGGTGCTGACAAAGACCATCTCAAAGTATACTACTCCGCCTTTTCAATTCCAATAAAGCACCGACATCAATAGCGATGCTGATACCCATTTAGAATTAAACGCAAAAAAATGCACCATTGTCCGCTAAAAAGTCTGGCCTGCCGAAAACCATGTCAGGTGAATGGACGATCATTACATAGGAGGTGCTGTTATTATTATATTTATATCGAGCGACTTGAGTTGCAGAGTGCTGTTAAGATATGAATGCGCCGAACTGGGATGTCGGATGAAAGGTAAACATCAGGCACAATCTGCAGCAGAACTGGGCAAACTTGATATATCAAAGAGAGATTGAAAAGGGCTGTTTACTTGGTGCAAGTTCCCATGCATTGTAAAGTGGGGATTCCATGTCTAAAATGCATGGTGTAGAAGTGAAATTAGATCTGGGAACTTAACATTAATGGGACCCTTGGAGTGATTATCTTATTATTGGGGAAAGGGGGGGGGGGTGGATTTAAAGGGTAACTGATTAGCTTAAAGACTGACAGGAATGGAGGAAGGTGAACGTCTAAAGCAGTGAGGATTTGAGAAGCATTTAGTTTTTTAGATTCTTAGATTATTTAAATTAAATCTTATACCAAACTTTTTTTTTTTGCTCAGCTACTTATTCAAGTATCCCAGAATGCAGTATTTGAATTAAGTCCCAGTTTTCTTAAAGGACGCTTGCAAAATGCATATTTGAATGGACTTTACTAAGAGCGCATTAAATCCACATTGCCGACTAAAAGTGCTTAAACAAACACCCTTGAAGTCGTGGTGGATCCATGATAGGCACAATATGAGACTGTTATGTGTTGACAGAGGGGTTACTTCTAACACCCTGATCCTCGAGATTGGCATGGGCAGGAGTGCCCTGTGTTTGGGGTAGACAACCCGAAACACCCTTTGCGTGGGTATGAAGAAGGGTTAAAAGGTAAACAATGGGTACCTTTAGGGTGCAGCAACATGTCAGGGATGTTTGCGGGTGAACTAAGCAATGCAATGTTCCGGGTGCATGGAGTTGTGGGCAGAAGGGTTGGGGTGCTGTGAGGAGGGTGTTGTTGGTTCTCCAGGGTATCGTACCAAGAGGGTGCTGTCTGTGGCCAGTGTGGCGTACACGGTCCATGCAAGATGGTGTGACAGCACCCTCGCCCTGGTACGGCATGGTGGGCAGACAGACCTCCATGAGAACCCGGGTACCGCATCAACAACAACCCTACCGCAACCCTAAACCCAGTACCACAACCCTCAACCCCCCCACAACCCTGTACCACAGAGAAGGCCTCCTCCTTATCACTATCAAAATAGTCCAGGAGAAAAGCAAGTTTTTCAACCCATTTGCATGAAGTATGCATTCAGTCAGACATCTTTGGACATAACTCATAAAATCGAGTAAAATTTGAAAAATATTTCAAGAGGGATTGTTAAACCAAAAAGGAAGAACAACTTTCAGTCAAATATTTCATGAAATATTGCTTTATTATCAAGATATTTACAACTTCGTCAGACCATGTGTATGCTCCAGATGTGAATTGGATGATCAGAAACCTAGGATTTAGACAAACAACACTGGAACAGTACATCATGCTGATCACACCTTCTCCGCTTAGATAAGAACGCCCAGATGAAATATTTCCACAATGCCAAACAGACATCCCAGTAGTAGATAAAACATCCAGAGAAACCCTGCCACACTCCCCATCAGTACAACAACACCTAATAAACCATACTACAATCTCAAACCCACGGATAACCCCTTGTGATAACACAACACCCTATGCTGAACTCATGCCCAAAACACCCTGAACATCCTGTGGGTCTGGTAAAATGATGATACTTTCTACAAAAAAAAATCTTCAAAACATTTCTTAGATTTATTGATAATTACAAAATGAAGGATTTCTTTCCACCGATATTCTTGATTTTGAAACATTTGAAATAAACAGTTTGATTGGTTAAAAATATTCAATGCTATCTGCCAAGAAAAACATGTCATGCCTGCGTGATCCTGGCACCACATAAACAACCCCTCAACCCCATACCCTGGAATACACCACCCTGTTTGGGCACCCCCTCTGCAGTAGATAGATAAACAGATAAAATATTCGGGGAGGATATCCAGCCAAACTGCAATTTAAAGCACTATCTCCTGCGGTGATCTTCGCAAGTCATGGTTGGCTGTCCGCCCTCCCTGTCGCCCAGATAGCCACCATGAAATCATGCGCCTTTGTCATCCGTCTCCGGCTCCCTCCCTTTTATCGCCTTTATGCCAGCCTGCCTGAAAGGTATGTATTTTGCCCTGAGCGGCACTTTAATGACATGATAGCCAAACATCCAAATTTTCGCACACAAAGCCGCACAATGATTGCGTTTAGATGCTGTTCATTTAAAAGATGGGTTGCACGCTGGGTTTTAAACTCACTCTCTTCAATACAAGGAAGATGACCAATTCTCTAGTAATTACAATGAAATCATTAAAACTTTGATGGGAAAACTCGAAAATTGGTAATTACCTTAATTTCCAACCCATCACCCACCCCGCTGTGAGGGTTGCGTTTCAGGTAAAAAGCATCTTAGGTTCAGGTCTGGCCAGATGCCCCACGTTGAGGATCTTATTACTAACCCCCTCCTGAGGGTATTACGCACCCCGTAGCGCAACTGATCGAGAAAATAATGACGAAAAAGACATCTCACGAGATTCGCCAGCAAGCCCAGGTGCGCGCTTCCCAGGTGAGAACGTGAACTTAGGATACAAATCACCCCAAAAACAAGTTGATTACATATTTTTCATCATGGCTATTGTAAGAGGATGAACAACATCAATAGCCGGAAAATATGGTCATGATTTCATTAATTAAAGACAAATACCAGGAGAGCTATAGAGGCAATCAAGACAGCCTGGAGTGGTCTAAGTGGAATAGCTTTAGGGGAAAGCTGGGAAATAGGGAAGCTGGTATAGGGACAGTACAAAAGCACATGTCTCCCTCTCTTTCTGCATAGAGCAAAGTCTTGTTGATTCTATTTGTGGGCCCTGTGTGAGATATTGCTATATAGAAGCAATGTCTAAAACTGCTGCTGCAGTAGAGCCTTAGGGGAGGGGGGGGGGGGACTTTCGATATATGGGGGGGGGGGGGGGGGGACTTTACGCATCAAGGGGCACCATGCTGAGGTACCAAATGATTCCCCCCCCCTTTCTGAACATGTAGGGAAGGGGGGGGGGGGGGGGCAGCAATAGGGGGGGGGGGGGGTACAACGCATAAGGTACACCATGCTGAGGGACCAAATGCTTCTCCCCCCCTTTCTCGACATGCAGGCTTTTCAGCGATACCCAATACCCGATGCAAGACCCACTGGTCAGTGTGTCCAGAGCTGTGCGTAGTGGACACTATGAGCGTCTCAGCATGTAGCCAATTCTTTGCCCTACAGCGCCATCTATCGCACAGGGTGCCATCGGTTCAGGGTATTGGTCAACGCCAGGAGGGCATCTGTTAATCGGCTGCCACTGACCGCACTGGTCAACAGCACCGCTCTATCCCAGCATGCAGTATTCTGGTGCCGTCGGACCGGGCAACCATCACGGGCCACACAGGCGAAAAAGCCCAACACGCTTCACGGACCACTTTACCCCATGGTTGCCCCATGCTGCTGCGACAAAATAACACGGCAATTTTTTCTCTTTCTCTCCTTTAACAATTGTTCAGGTAGCTTGCCCACAAGATCGTTAATCACTGCAGTTTCTAAACGTGCCACTATTTAAGATTTCACGGTTTTCGCCGTGTACTTCATCAAGATTACAACAAAAGTTTTGGTAGAAAAAAATCCAGATCCATCATGAGAAAGGCACCTTACTCTGAACACCTGGTGAAAAGTTTTGTTGACTTTTTTTCTTCAAATTATACCCGATGTGTGATGATCAAACAATTAGGAGCAGGTTGCCATGGAAATGGATCCAATCAATTACAAAAAATGGCAGTCATCATGTTTGATCAGTAACTGGCGCGAGCAGTGAAAAACCGGCGTACAATACACCGCCGGTGCAACGCAAAGAAAGCAGGCAGCACAAGAGGCACTTTTACTGTCAGAACAGGAAACCGGGAGGATTTTCCTATCAAATTTATGCCGACAATGGTTAAGTGTCAGATGGAAGGGACAAAAGCTGTGCCAAGGCTCCCCGGCGTTCGGCCTTTCAACGGCCATATGCTGACGCAGGCCGAGGGCTTTGGGACTAGCCACTCACAGTATAATACCTGCACACTTTCCCTTCTGAAATTCTTTGACAGCATCTTCCTCAAAACAAATTTGCACCGTGCGCTTTTTGTGGGGCTTTAATGCACTGTCAAACTCTGCGGGCGCTCAGACAAAGACTCAGCTGTGATCAATATGTTCATTATGAAAGGGTCTGACAAAAAAATCAGCCCTTGGGAGTAGACGAAAAGTAGAAATGGCCTCTGGTTAGGATTGGACCGTGGGCAAGAGAAAACATTTGTTCGTTGTCCGTGTGGGGGGAACACAGCCCTAACATGACAAGTGACACCCCGCCAGGTTAGAAAAACACCCGCCGCATTTCGTGCATTTCGAACCTGTTTAGACAAGAGTGGCTTACGCACGGCATGATTGTCAGTGAGCCACCGATCTTCATCCACAATCCTAATCAAACATGTGTCAACATATGCCACCAAAGCATACGTTTCAGATCCCTCAAGTGTTAAATCTCTCTGAGCTCGGCGCCTGTTTACATTGAAATACCCATTTACCTTATTATGAGTATGGGAAAATTCATACCCTCAATACAAACACCCCGTAATGCCCTGGTACATTTCACTGATAATAGGGTATTTGGATAACTTTAAAGTGAATCTCGGAAGTTTTGGTTACTTTTGTTGTTCACTTGGGAATGTCCCGACATGTCTTTGTGATGTGCTTGAGCGTCGGAGGAGGAAGATCAGATAGGATAGAGCTAATGACAATCGCCCTGTCTGCGTGTGGGGTACCCGCAAACCCATACATTGTGAGGTACCATCTTTCATCATCTCGGTACATCTTGCGGTGGCCATCTTTGGCATAATACCCCCAGATAAAAATCTAAGTTTCCTCCCCGCTCCATTAAGCGAACAGATATGCATCAAAATAGCCATTGTCGCAGCCATCCTACCTGAGTGCCTCGAAACTAAATTAGATCATAAATACCAGTGGTGGGAACCACATTGTTAAATTCTCTTGTGTTAAACCAAGAATGCTTTTTGCAGAATTAAAGGTAAACCAAGTGCATTACCATAAACTAAACCTTAATGCTTTAACTGAAATGCAACGGTGTCATCCCTATAGAATCAAAACAGGATGTTTTTTCTCCATCCTACACAACTTCTTGGTAGTAGCTTAACTGAAGTGCAACGGTGTAATCCTTGAACCAAAACAGGATATCTTTTCTAAATCCTTAACGACTTCTGAGAAATTAAATTCACCACATTTCAACTGACTGAAAAAGGAAAGTAAGGTAAAAAAAAAGTACACTTACGATAGAAGTACACCGACATAATCTCAGCATGGATAAACCAGGTAAATAAATTGATGAGTATGAATCCGTTGACTAGCCCATTAATGTTGATAATTAGTACCAGGTAGAGGTATGTAGTGATCCTGATTGTCTATTTCACTATAGTGAGATCCCATGACTTGACATGTAGTTGCGGGCTGGAGCCACATGATGCACGGTGTTTGTATTAGCTAGCGACTGACAACACTCCCATAGATCTGCCTTTATACCGCAGCCACCCTCACCACCCTCGCCGTCAAAACCCCTCAACCCTGCACCCCTGTGCCGACGAGCATCTCGCTCCACCTGTGCTATCAAATTACACAGGTAGGCCCGGCTACCATCATCATACCTGGATCGTTCAGGTGTGCAGCCGTCGCTCTAGTCCCACCCTCCACGACGATAAGCGCCACCTACTGCCACCGGCATGAACTACTACGCCACTTAAAAACTAACTACCTCCATCACGTCACTCGTCACATGCCAGGGATGCATGACTTGTCTGGAAAACAACTCCACGCTGCCTTTTTCCTTTTTCTTCCTCAGAAATCCATTTATCCAACACAGACAAAGGTGTTTTTCAATGTCTGTGGTGTGTGGCTTTTGTTGTTGCTTTGTCTCATCACCAGTGTCCACAACAACTACCCTCCATCACTAGACAATCATTACGTAACCGACACTTCAGATGAAACTACCAGAAATTATCCTCATGCAGGGGCCTAACATATTTTAGTACAATTGTAGACATGGATAAGAGGACAAAATCTACCCTGACCAGACCACAGGATTAGCATAAAATCAGTGGACCCAGCCAATAAGAGAACTCACACTCCTTCAAGGCAAGGAGTCTTATTGAGGGAGATATCCCAATGCTCAATTAAACAACCCACAATCAATCACCCCATATATTTATAAACAAATCTAGCGGTCATCCCCTGGCTACTCAATCACAGTGTCCTAACTAAGCCTCCACGCTGACCTTAACAGGGTATCTTGGCCACAGAAGGTCAAATACATTGGTAGCAGGGGCTTAGCGCCTATGCGTCCAGCGTGTCATTTGGACACTTTTATAAGACACACAAGGTAGTATCTGGCCTAAAAAAAGCCAAATCTATTAAGGTATAGGGTCTATCTTATTAATAGTATGTATTTTGTACCACACTTAGGACACGCAAAAGTCTATGAAACCACTATTTGGACACCCTGTTTCCAAATATCGGCTAAGACCCTGGGTCAAATACATTGGTAGTAAATGACCCTATTCAGCAGGGATAACAGATACATGACAATGAGAGAATGTTGGCTTTCAATTCAGTATTCATGTTACGATTCATATTTGTTGGCTACATTCTAAAGAAGCTAATGTCCATTGTTTATAGAAGCAATCAAAGACTCAATAGAGATTATCTAACCTTTTTGTTACGGAAGATTTAAAATATCTTTTTCATAATTAAATTAGCTCCAATCCAATCATCAAATACCCAAGAAATTAGGCTTCATTTCAAATTATTCCAACCATACACTCAACATTCAATGAAAATATCTATCATATTAATGATAAGAAAAAATAATAATAATAATGTTAATAATTAAAATAATATAGAAAGCGTATGTATATCAAGCAAAACAAATTCATTAAAATATCAATGCAAAGAAAAATGCTCTCTGTATTACAACATAACCTTTAATTACTCACAGTATCTTTCCTCCAAATCAATTATCCATTATTCAAACGATACTTTGCTTCAAATTATAGGAATGGTGAACCCAGTCAAATTTTGGGCCAAACTCGGCGGACCCCTAAAATTATGCCCATGCCTTTGTAGTAATAGGATATGCGCGGGGCGAGCGCTGATATCATAAAGCTTAATAAGTTTGTAATGTACACCAGAACAGCTGCAGGGGGAGGGAGGAATCCTTAAGATATCCCGGGGAGGGAGGGACACACAGACAGGGGCGGAATGACGTGCTCGGCCAAGCAGCTCATTGCCCTAATTGGGAAAGACACGCTAAGAAAAATAATTTAGAGGAATTACATCTAGTTTAGAAAATACATATTCATGAAAAAAATATCATTTTTTTCTTTTTATCTATTTGTGTCGTTGTTGTTTTGTTTTGTATTGTATTGTTTTGTTTTGATGCGATTTCCAGGCCTAGCCAATTTTAGTATACAAAGATAAAATGTGATCATGGAGGTTAAGCTATCTATGGTGTTAGCAATTTGGAAAGACATGTTTCTCTCTCTCTCTCTCTCTCTCTCTCTCTCTCTCTCTCTCTCTCTCTCTCTCTCTCTCTCTCTCTCTCTTTGCCCACACTTGTCACATGGGTGAGCTAAGGTCTGTAACCCAAGAGCGGCATAAAACAATGACTGAGGCACCTCCCCTACTCCAACACGACAGGCACCCTACACAAACCAGTATCTGGCCCGACAGCTCACCGCATCACAGCACGTCCCGTGGCAGTGACTGACTTATGCTGGCAGCTAGGATTCCACTCAGACCTCTTTTTCCAGCATGCTCATTGTTCACAGAGCAATTTTTTCACACTCCCTCATTTGTTGTAGGTGTGTAATGATTGCTTATTTAGAGGGGCTTAGATGACACACACTGATAAGTGATGGTTCATATTATTCCCCTTATTCTTATATCTCACATCTTAATCATCATCATAATAGGCCATTCAGCCCGCCTCAGCAAAAAAAGGCTGACTATGTTGACGATATCTTTATGAAGGAAATATTAGAAATGTCAGTGCAGTTTGTAATACCTCAAGTTCAATAGCAGAAGCAGAGTTTCTCAAATTAAAACCTGTAGTACCATAAGCTCACTTACAAACTAAAATGGAACAAATTTCCACAAATCATAACTTACAAGACCAAATTTAAATCCTGTCAGCATCAAAAGATGTCTTATCACCATCAGTGTCATTATAACTATTAAAATTGTAAATCATCATCATTGTCTTTAATTTTGTATCATCATCATCTTAATATCAATATTTTATTCACTAGTTTTCTTTTTATCCATTTTTTCTTCACTAGATCACCATTATCGTCATTATCACCATCATCTTCATCTTCTCAATTTTCCTTTTGCATCATCAATTCAATATCAATTTTTTTTTCTTCAATATATATTTCCTACATCATCATCTTTATCATCATCTCTAATTTTCTTTCTGCATCAACAACTCAATATCATTTTTTTCTTCAGTAGATTTCCATCTTCTTCATTATCACTATCATCATCATTATTATCATCTTCATCATAATCAGCAGCTGCAGTTGCAGCAGCATGATAATAATAATCCATCTCCCGAAGCTTGCATGCTGCTCATCATCATCATGATACCCCTAGTAATTGATTTATGAGGAGCCTCCCCAGAAATTTGTGCTTGTCCAGTGATGCAGGAGGCATGCAAGACTCCCTCCCTGTGTGTCGTGTGAATAGATAAAGCTGGAGACAGACTGCTGGGCACCCCCTGCCGAGCACTCTCTGGTAGGGCATGATACCCATCATGCACTGCACTTAGCACCCTGCATGAGAGACAGTTGCAGATATGCAGGAGCTCCCAGGGTTTCCATAAAAAAAATATAGAATACAAAATGTTGATTTTCTTGCTATAAATTGTCACTTTTCTGAAGTTTTGCTTAACAAATCAGGTTAAACCATTTTTTCAATGAGTAAAGTTTTAAATTTGCATCTGAATCACCCGTCATACTTTCTTAAACTTGTCGGAGCCCGTGAATGATTGAGGTTGAAAAGTATGGAGGTACTTCTACTGTACCACATCTGATACCCTGCAATATTGGGTGCTGGGTATGCACAATTGCCTCACCATGGGTATGGGTAGGTGTGGGGGTGCATGCACCCTCTACTCTGAAATGAAGGATTGTTGGTTCATTTCATTAAAGTCAAATTTGTATTTGCCTGAAACTATATAAAAAAAAATCAATTCTGATTTCATATCCCTAATATAACTATTACACCGGAGAACAAAGCACATGGAAGTCTATGTTTTTATGCAATGGCTTGCAAATCTCTAAAAATAGCTTGACTTAGATAAAAATGAAATTCAAGAATCAATATATCTTCAAAGCTGATCACAACCTCACTGCAGAGCATGCGGCAAAAAACAAAGAGTTCCGAGTACCGGAAAGTGCTTCAGTGTTGACAAACTGTGTGTGAGGATTGTTATGCTGATTGTAATACTAGCGCTCACAAACTTAAGAACCTTCAGATTTAATTGATTTTTTCTGCGCCAGCTAATGTTTTACGTACTATATAAATTTGCTAAGAAGGCTACATCAGTGTGTACTAGTACGCAGCTGCCTTTGAACTCAGAACTAAACAAACAGCAAAGAACAATACACATTTTCCAAGGTCCTTTATCCATCCCATGATTATAGATTAAGGTTATTTCTTTGATAAAGAGTGAATCAAAGTATTGGTGTTCAACGCAACACAGCAGATTGTTCTTTAAAATACAATAACCTTCTTCCTATATCCAATAATGGTGGAAACGAATCACCAACCCCACTGTTGCAGAGAAGAGAAATTAGCTTAAGAGGAGTGCATTTTTTCTATTTAAAAGAAAAAGTTTAAAGGAAATATTTAATTCAACCTTAGCAGGAGTGCATTTATTCTATTTAACAGAAAAAAGTTTAAGGAAATATTTAATTCAATAATAAAAAGATGTTAATTTTCAAAAAAAAATATGCTGAAATTATTCTTAATTTCAAAAGTTTAGTTGAAGCATACCCAGGAAAGATGCATATAACAAAAGTACAGCAAGAGAAATTGCAGAAGACTAAAGAGATAGAAAGATAGAAAGCAAATAGAGAACTTGAATGCGAAACAAAAGAACATGGCTTAAAAACCTGAAATAAGCAATCTCCTTTATCAACAACAACCATTCTAATTAAAACATGGCTTGCCCTGAATGGAGAAGGTAATCAAGTGAGAGCGAAACTGCTAACAACTTGTGTCACGATTGTGTTGCCTTTTATTCTACGAGTTAAGACATAAGGTACAGCGCATACATCTGGCATGAATAGGACTTATTTGTATAACAGTCCTTGTTTGTTTTTCACCTTGTTAGATGAACGACGATGTTTTTTGCTGAATGGCGCTGTCTCTTCAGGTCAATGGATCTGCGGCTTGGGCTTGCTCAGTCTTCGGTAAAGGCACACCGGAGGAGGCAGACATATTGTGCATTGTGAAGATGCGCAAATCCCGCAGAACCAACCCGAGCGTGGGCGTTTCGGAAGCCCGAAGAAGGGCGGGATTGTCCGCGGGCACTGTGGGAGAAACGCTCACCGTGCTTACCGTGCGACGCGGAAAAAAGCTCCTTGTTATGCTTTCGGTAAAAGGAACTCATCTGGAGGTAACGCCATTGAATTTTACGGGATGATATTTCATAAAGATTTTTCTCTTTTCAGCGCCCCTGATTGAGAGTCAGCGAGCAGCACAAAGCCAGGGAATGGAATTCAATGCGAGAAACTTACGCGCTCACTCCACATCAAAGGAAATCAGTCTCAGAAGAAGCGGCTTTGTAGTTGTTCATCGGCAGATAAGGACGGCAAGAAGAGTCCTAGCTCTTCTCTCATCACCTTACTCACAGTGTCATCATGGAGACACCCATCCCATAATACTCAAAGACACCTATCCCATAATAATATCATGAAAACACCAGGAGACATTTAATCACAGGTGTCTGATCTTCACTTTTCAGGTGGTTGTTGTTTTCCACTTCATTTGTCATACTTTCCGTAAGAAAATGCTATTTTTCTTATATGATGGAATATCTTCTTTTCATACCATGTTCCTGTCCTATATTCACAGCTTAACTTGGTCCTGTGACTTTTAACCCATTTATACCCTAAATACTCTAGTAGCTCAACAGAAATGCCAGTTCAAAGCAAAAAAAAATGTTTGAGATCAATATCTCAATGAAATTAGCTTCTAAATAAGTTGTCCTTATGTATATAGGCAATACCAGAGACATGCATCTTGAAATATGATCTCAAATGTTGCATCCCTCATCAACTAGATCTCTGAAGGTGAAGGGGTTAAAATGCTTTTTCACATTTCACTTTTTGTTCGCTAACATCAAGACATTCCAGCATCACTAGAAATAGGTCTCTAATTGGAAGGTCTTTTTCCACACTGCCCCGACGGAATTATTCTCACCTGACCCTTTGATGACCTTTAATGACCTCTCACAGGTCCATCTGGAGGAGAAGTTCGTCATTTATCTATCTCTCGAAAACCTGTCAACAGCACTTAGATCAGAGATGATACGATCTTCTCAAATATGGAGCAGCGATTTTATGCCTATTTCATTTTACGACTTGGGTACAAAAAAACCCCGTGTGAGTGACACGTTTACAGTCAGTTGCCCTTTGACTGATTCCCTTTAACTTTGACGCCATGTTGGACGCAAGTGCTGCATTCCACACTAATACCCATACAGGTGTGTCCCAGTTTCCCTTCGCAAAATTTCTCAAATAATTACCAAGAAAAGAATCATCTGCTTGGAGAGTATGACCCATATATAAAGAGCTTGAGTATGTACTTACTTGTGAGGTTAGAATTTATGCAAAGATAAAATGTATAAACTGATAGGATTACTTTAAAGGGATGAGTCCCAGTGACCCATTTCTAAAAGTTAAAGGTAATTTTAACCTGACCCTATAGCATAACATATTCAGGAGTGCAGTGTTAAAATTTTGTTGTGATTGAAAGAGAAAGAAATTCAGTCTAATGAATCCAAAGGAACTTAAGTTTCTGAATTCAGGTTGTGTTATTCTTATCTATAAGCCTTATCCATTCTTTTATTCATCTATTCATCTAAGCCTTATAACATCTCGATGTAATGAGTTTTCCTTTGCCATATTTGTAGGTAATTCCCTTTGTCATCTTAATCAACATGGGATTATAACAGCCTCTCATATTAGAACTACAACTCTTTAACACAAAGGTTCATAGAGTTCTTCCAAAAGATATTTACCATACATATACAATATATCAAGGATAAGATAAGGGAATGTTTGCTAAGGATAATGTGGTAACTATGAACCTATCATCCCTATGATAAGATTGTGATATAGAGTCCTGAATAACATGACTGGATAGAAGGAATCCATCCAGAACCTCTGAAATAAAACCTTACCATGAAGACTTAGTCCTGGAATATCTCCAATAGGCATACAGGCAGCACCAGCAATAGCAAGTCCCTCCTCTATAATATCCTCCTCTTCCTCCTCCTTCTCTTCTACCCTCCTCTTCTCCTCCTCATCCTCTCCTGTCCCACTCATCCTCTGTCCCTTCATACACACACACTATTACCAGCAGGAGTTTCGGGGATGGTAGAACTTAGTATTTTCCATACAGGTAAAAAAGTTCATACTACTAGTGATAGTATGTAGTAGTAGTCCTAAGAAAGGTCCATTCTACTATTGGTGGTAGATAGTAGTACCTTTATATATAAAGGTTATAACTGTTCATACTACTAGTGAGAGTAGGTAGTAGTAGTCCTTTCCATACAGGTAAGAAGGGTGCACACTACTACTGGTAGTAGATAGTAGTACTTTATCTATAAGTGTTACACCTGTTCATAAAACTAGTGGTAGTAGTAGTTATTTGATAGTAGTACCACTTTCTGCACAGGTAAGAAGTGTTAATACTTTTTAGCTGTAGAAGTAGATACTAATGGTATATCCCATACAGGTAGACGTAGTTCCAATGTAGGCTCAGATATCCAATAGCTTTCCTAAGTGAATCATGAAGGACTCAGGTGAGGTTCCTTCAGGTAAATGAGAACATCCTCTCCATCCTCATCCTGTCTTATCTCTTGGGTTAACTTTTCCTGTCCCGGGGCGCGTCCTCCTGTTGATTTTTTTTGTGTGGGAGTTCAGATGGGCTGCCGCTGTCTTTAGTAGTAGTAGAAGCGTCCCTGCTCCTCCTCCTCACTCCTAACTTCGGCAGTGGTAGCGGCAATTATGACAATGTTCAGTGGTCTTTCAGGGCCACTGCCTCCGTCACTGTCCCCGCAATCATCCCGCATAGCGACGGCGATGAGTCAAAAAACCACGCTAAAAAGGTGATCAAAAGAGTGAATGCACCCTCTTAATGAGGAGGAGGGGAGTGAACGGTGAACAAACAGGGCCAATTTCAGGATGCTTAGTCGTCGGGTATGTGTGAGTGCACAGGAGACTGCCGCATGGGATGATCGGGCGTCTTTTCACTCGGGCATACATACATGCGGGACAAGCCGATGGCCGTCGTCGTATCGTCGTCGTATCGTCTATTATCAACTCAATCTCTAACTCATTTGCCCCGCTAATTTGTCACGGGCCTCATATCAGCCCGGGATCATTTACTTTAAAAGAAACCCGAGCCCGGAAATCTATACCGATCTTCCCCGCTGTTCTGCCCCAACAAATCAGGCCCCTCGCCTCAATGATAAATTCTCGGATGACTGTTATTTTGATAATTTCAAATTTCAAAATAGATTGTGTGAAATTTGCAGTAGCGGCCATGCAAATAACTTCCCCTCATCCCAGCAGGTGGCTTACGGAGAACGGAAGTTCTTGAGGCGATAAAAAAAAATTCATAGCTGATATCAAAATATTTTCTGTTTTGCGACCATTAGTGGCATTTCTGCATTGCCAGTTAGGCAGAAAATATATTAATGAAGAGAGAGGTTGTGTATGTGATCTTTTCGATATCCCGCTGCGGAGACTGGGTGACAGATATGTGCCACAAGTCTCGGAGGAATCGCATCCTTTGTGAGTATGCCACGGAAACATCTGCTCAATCTAGATCTTCCCTCCCAGTTATTCACCACAAAGATACTGCTGGACTGAAAGTAATAGTGGAAGTCTCCGATACCACGGGAGGCCTCTCTCATGACAAAGCCGCCTTTCTTCCTCCAGTCATGATTAAAGGAATTATTCAAAATAACCCAAGTCACCCACTTCTACCATGAAACTGCTAATCAAAGACCAGGATGCACTATCAAAAGAAACACCCAACACAAAAAATACCCGCTAAATTCTCTTGAATGGTTCTTAAGTAAAAGTGATGGAAACATGACTTCAAGCTTGTGGATGAATCTCTTTAATCCAAAGCCAGCTCAAGAAATAATCAAAACTAACATTTTTGTACATGTCAGTTTGTGTACATAATTTGACAAAACTCAATTAGCAAAGTATACTATGAATTCCGTATAACACTTTCCTCTTTTTGTTATGTACACAACTGAATGGCATACTTCGAGGTAAAAGCTCACAGCTGGATGCTTAGGATATAGAGACTTACATATTTCACCTAGACCCTTCATAATGAACAATATAACTGGAACAGTCAAACGTAAGTTCTCTCTTGCTCATTTAGTGTTAATTGTTGTGCATATCTTCGCTCAAGAGTTTGGCAGCAGCATTATTCAGGTCTAAAAAAACACCTGTGAAAGCATAGAAAAAGCCAAACAATGCCAGGTATTCCTCAAGCAGGCACAGATGGAAAAGCCTGCATGTGGTACAGTACAGGTAAAAAGAAATACCTGAAAACAATGACAAAACCCTATTGTTCCCCCATCATCTTTGTATGCAAATCATAAAAACTTCTCTCTCCCTCGAGACCCCATTTGGAGTGTTTGGGAAAAGGGAGGTGCTTAGTGAAGTCAATGGGGTAGGTTTCCTACTCTTCAGAGTAGACGACAAGACTGCAAATATCTATATGAATATAGAAACGGAATCAGGAGGTTTCCTATATGCGTACTATATGATATACATACCCCTAGGGCACAACTCTGATAAGAGTTCTGAGTTGTCTCCCCTTAAGCTATGTATCTCTGTACACTTATCCAGCATTTAGAGTATTCACAATTAACTATGAGAATTCACCAAGGACTTTTTGGTCTGTTAATACTTTTCAAATACGATAGAAGGTCATAGCCTGATCTACTTATAATATTTAATCCTCAGTTCCCTCCTTTCTATCAGTAGTAGTAGTAGTAGTAGTAGTAGTAGTAGTAGTAGTAGTAGTAGTAGTAGTAGTAGTAGTAGTAGCAGTAGCAGTAGCAGTAGCAGTAGTAGAAGTAGTAGTAGTAGTAGTAGTAGTAGTAGTAGTAGTAGTAGTAGTAGTAGTAGTAGTAGTAGTAGTTATAGCAGTAGCAGTAGCAGCAGAAATAGTAGTAGTAGCAGCAGCAGCAGCAGCAGTGTTAGCAGCAGTCGTGGTAGCAGCAGTAGTAGCAGGAGCAGCAGCAGTATATGTACGTACTATTTGTTATGACTGCTAACTGGTATCACCATAACTCAGGCCCCCAGACCTCCCCAGAGTTTCGGTCGTCCCCGCTGTCCCAGCAGCCAGTGTTATGCTAAGATCTCGGCCAAGATAACCGGCCAGCAGACTGGCTGTGGGAAGATCCCAGCCAATTAGACGATTAATCCCTTAATGAGCAGATAAATAAATAATCAGGCTAGGTGATAAGCTAACTACTAGACCACTTGGCGGCAGCTGTTCTGTTGATAATGGGCTCCAGAGGCTGTTTTATTCAAGGGGATGCATGTACCTAGGAAATTAACAAGAATTGCGGTAATCACGATATCTGATTGTGTCAAGTGCTGAACAATTAAGATTGCTAGCCTCCTCTCTCGATGGATCACTGATAGTGGAAAAAACCTACTGCAATCGGTTCAGTTGGAATATTATCTTTGTTGCTCAACATCTATGACATTCATGGAGGATGATTGCAGCAGGATATGTATTTCAAAATGTATGAGGGTCTCATCCAAAAACTTAGATGCATGTTTTACTTCGAAAAACAATGCTATTTATGATACTTTTAATGACATTCTCTCTCACTCACTCACTCACTCACTCACTCACTCATTCTCTCTCCTTCTCTATCCCCATATTTCCACCTGCACTGCCACAATTCAGACAGTTAGCTGGCAGAAATAGCTAGAATACTTTCCTTAATGAATAAACCACTCAACTCTTGAGTGTGTGGTATTGTGCGACGATACCCAGTGCACTAGCCTATACAAAGGCCTATGGGAACGCTTTGTGTCGAGTGAAAGCGAAAAAGAATAAAACTAAACCAGTTCATCCAAACAAATAGTAAGGCAAGCCACAGAGACAGTGGCAAATTGACTGGGGGCGCTGAGGCAAGAAAACACAAAATAAATTCCTAGCTTTTATTACAGACCTCCCAGCAGATAAGTGTCAATTTCCCGAAAACCATTTTCTGGCCAACAATTAACAATATCGCTGCAGTCTCGGGTACGCGTTTCTCTCCTCCCTGTGAGATCTTGCCTCCACACGCTCAAAAGATACTCGAGACTGCAAAAACACCCCTTCCCCAACAACCTGCCGACATTTGATCCGTACAGTGTCCTACAGAGTCCTGCCGAAGTCACGGCCCTGTATCCCCTGCCAACTAGCATATCCATCAGGATCCGTGGAGATCAGGGTAACGTTAGCAGGAAAAAGGAGACATTTTCCAGACCTTTGGCGATGACTCCCCGGAAAGGAATGTTCGATGACAGCTTTCTGGGGACCCGTAAAAGAGCGCCTACGACATCGGACATATATCAATGTCGCCCTGCACAAATACTATTATTTCAGATTACATGGAACATCCCCCCACATCACTGACTTCTATTCAGCGCCGGCAAAAAGCAGCTAAATCATTAGTTACCTTCTCCAGGGAATCAAAGGTGAACTACCTGCTACCAGAGCTAATTACAGGTAGACAGACCTAAAAAGTTTATAACAGGTTATAAAGAAAGGCTTATCAGAAGGCCTTTAAGTTTAAAGCATTTATCACTATGCCCCTTTTTTACAATTTAAGGGGTACGGCCTAACCTAACCTGACCTGCAGAGAAAATGAATCCCGATCTATTCATCTTTCAAATGAGCAGGTATCAGTAGGTTGATTTACTTGGATTAGAGACATATAGACTTACATTAGACTGAGTTGGTTTGATTGATATGCAAGAAATGAATAAAAATGTATTCCAAAACTTTTGAATTTTTGAAGGAGAACACAGAAAAGATCTTTCTGTGGTAGAATTGGATTAACTATTGTTACATGTTTTCCTGAAATGGATATCCCTCATATACATATTATATAGAAATTAAAAGATATTTCACATAAGTTGTGAGTATTGGTGCACACATGCATCTATAGGGCAGTTAAAATATCCATGGGGAGCAACATTTGCAGTTACCTGAATTGGCTGATTTTTTTTAAAAACAAATTAGGCAATGTCCACCAAAAACTTTTGTTTAACCAAAGATGCAAATCCACAGATTGCAGTCGGAATAAGTTTACGCTGTTGCCGTGGTGCATGTCAACAAACCCGAGGGGCAGGAGAACCACGGCCATTGTTGTTCGCCATCGCTGGATCATGTTACGCAAATGTTAGGAAATTTGCTCAACAAATCAACTCCAAACACCCGAGTTGACTCTGACTACCTGTGCGAGTGTGCGTTGCATCTGCCGCCAGATATTTGTCGAGTTTCTCACTCCGCCTACTGATGCTTGTTGATCGCTCGCTCGCTCGTCGGCAGATTTTTTGCCATTCCGAGTCGCCGCAGAAAACGTCTCGGGGTTCAGACAATGAGCGCAGTATGCAAGCTGACCTCACGGGAACACTGAGAGTTTTTCTCGTTAACAAGCCAAGCAGGCAGTCTCAAGGGCTTATGATGTGGGTGGGTGATCTTTAGCATTAAAGTGTAGTTTACAATTGCACCACTAGGTGAAACGAAGTTTGCACTTCCATCACTAGGTGAAATTTAGTTTGCACTTCCACCACTGGATGGAAAGCATTTTGCAATTCCACCACTAGGGGTGTAGTTTGCACTTTTACCACTAGGTGGAGTGAAGTTTGTACTTTTACCACTAGGTGGAGTGTAGTTTATACTTGTACCACAAGGTGGGGTAACATTTCCACTCTCACTACTTGGTGGAACCCATCTTGCTAAAGTAATGTTTAGATTGAAACAAGTTCTTAGAAAAATGACACAAAATTTATCACTAATGAAATTAATTAAGCAGGTAACAATATACATTCATCAACAAAACTAGTTAACAATTCTTGCAGCTGCTGGCCATATAAGCTGTAGCTTCAGAAGTATACACGTATTGCATGTAGATGCTATAAGGTTTAGTTCCACTAGCACACACATAGTATCTACCTGAGATGATGCACATTTATTTCAAAGGATTTTTTCTCCCTAAAATAACATCAAAACAGATGGTATCTTTTCATACAGTGTGTTGCATGTGTGAGCTATGCTCTGATCACCGCTTACACACCTGAGCTAGCTTACCTGAAGGACATCAATCCATCAGGGATGATTCAAGCTCACTCATCTTCCTCAAAGATGATTTTACCTGAAGTTGATCATCACGGAATGAGCAGCTGAATAGATCAGTGGATTATCATGACAGAACGAGCATCTCTCTCATCCCTATCATTAAAGTTATCCAGTCGTGCTCTTCTATCATGTATCTCGTGAGAGATCTCTATCTCAACAGATAAGTGTAATCGTAGTAACAGGGCAGACTTCAAGGTATCACGAAACCCTTGCACAAATGAGCTCTCGTATGTATCAAGCATGAAGCTAGCTAGCAACTATTACTTCCATTGCTGGTAACTTTTAATCTTCCAATTTTGGTAAAATCTATTCATTCATAGATATAGGTGTTATTAATAGTCAAAAGGAACTTAAAAAAATCCCAAAATCCCAGAAAATGACCTCTCATATATATATATATATATATATATATATATATATATATATATATATATATATATATATATATATATATATATATATACACACACACATATACATATGTCTCACTACCATCAGCCAGTAGTGTGAGCTTGAATGACAATATTATTATGAAGGAGACACATTTTTGTCATGTTTGTCAACAGGCTGTTAGTTCTATCCACTCTAGCAGCATGAGGTAGCTACAGCTCCAGCACCTACTTACTACCCCAGCATTAGTGAAAACGACACACACATTAGTCAGGACTACAAACATGAATCACCTAAAAAATTGCACCTACCTGAATCATAATTTGTAGGGGAAACGTTTCCTTTGGTTTTCCTGCGTGAGGACGGCGTGAGATAATCGTTTTCGACACACTTTTCAAACGCTAATCTCTCCTCGACCGCTCCACCGTTCATCTTGCTCCTGCGACTCATTCAGTTGTCACTATGGCAACCGCTTCTCATATCTGAAAGGAATCGAATTGCCGAGTTAGTAAACCTGTAATCATGCATTCCTGCGCTTATGTCAACTTGAACAACTTCATACGCGCAGCACAATGGTTATCAAAAGATCTCGAGTGACTTTGCCGAGCGAAGATTCCTGTAACTCACTGAGCACATGCAGAATCGTAGATAGTGTTTGACGCTTTCCGGCGCATGACCTGCGCAAATAAATGAAACGATGGAGTTTTGTTTGATCTGCAGTCACAGTATAGATGCAATCTGATGCTATTGGTAAATAACAAACATCGGGTAGTTGCGTGATCCGGTCACAATAAGTACTACATTATAAGGCTGGCCACGCTGGCTCCAAGACTTATGAGATTCTTAGGGTGTAATGTACACGTGTACGTGTGTCTGTGTGTGGTTTTTCTGGAATGGAAACTGATCATGCAGATGTGTAATTACATGGTCACCTCATGGGAAACTTTTAATCTGCATGCTATCCGACCAAACCAAGCAAAACAAATTCAAGCCTACAAATCAAATTTCAAGGGAATACCCATGAAATCTGTTGGAGATACACATTTGTAATATAAGTAGTGTTTAAACAAGCAGAAAAAAGTACACGACAATGCTAACTTAAAGAGGCCAACCTGGTAATTCAGGTTCGTATACATGAACTTTACTCCAAATCCACCGTTCATTCCATGATTTTTAAAGGTGAAGGGTATGAAAATCAAATTGGAATTTTAAATTTTCTTTTTAGTCGTGACTAGCCAATTGTAACTGGTGGAGGAGACTGGAGTTCCTGGCGAAACATCCTGAAAAGTTCTATGAACCTCCTTTCTGCTTTAGATACAATTGAGATTTTCATTTAAAAATCTACTTTCCTTTTACGCTGATTACAAAAAACTGCTCTAAACCTAAATCCCTACCCTAGATAAAATACTTTATCTTCCCAGTCAAGACATCTCACTAGTCTAGACTATTCTGTGAGCTAGTTCACAGGAAATGCGAATCATTTCCTGTGTATATTGTGCAAGTATTGTGTATTGTCAAATATATAGGAAGAGAGGAAACGGGACGAAATGTCTTGATAGTTTCCATCCCTAAAGATGGTAGGATAAGCATCCTGGGTTAGCAGAGGAAGTGGTCTTACCAGGACTGTCATCATTAAAACAAAGACCCCCTGCAGAGAAAACTACTCTTCACCCCCCAGATAACTATGTGGTACTAATCACTTAACTCACCCTTCCTGCTGTGTCTATTATATCCCTGACACTGGACACCCCCCTACCTGCCCCCACACCTACCATGGCACCCCCTATGCACTAATCAACCTCCTTTCATAGGAGAGCTCTTCTGTAATTGACAAGTGTCCCGAGACTCTCCTGTTCTAAGAGGGGCAATCATTCTCACCGCAGTTGCTTACACCTGGACATTTGTCTAATCAGAAGACAGTACAGCTATAGCAAGTACTGTACAACACACTCAGATGGGAAGCTAAATTAGCTGAAATTCACACACGCCAGAAATTCTATACAACAAAAGTGGGAGAAGTGATGTCAGTAAATAGGGTGGATAAGAAAAAGGGAAGGTTTGAATTGCCAAAACATATAAAAATAAAGTAGGCATTTTAAAATCACCTCTGAATATATAGATAAAATGATGAATGTAACCAATTAAAAGATCCCGTTTTCATTAATTGGTAGGTGTGAGAGAAATGAGAGGGTCAGTAGCCCTACTTATCAATACAATTCTTGATCTGAAAACACACAAACATTTGTATATATATATATATATATATATATATATATATATATATATATATATATATATATATATATATATATATGCACGCACGCACACATACATATGCATGGTGACACACTTGTTATGTATGTTTATGCACAAACACTGTCATATACTATGTCACAGGTGGTCGCTGAAAGGCATCTACTGATGTCCATTCTATAAAACACCCTGATAAAGCATCAGTGAGTACAGGTTTATGTACCTGGCACCACCTGCCAGCTGTACAAATCACCATTATCTCGTATTGGTACATAGGTTAATAGGTACAACATACTAATCATATCAGGTACAATAACCACCACTATTATGGGATATTCTCACCTGACACATAGGGGTGGACTCTCTATGGATAGAATATCTCACCTGTATCAGCAGGTGAGATGCTCACCTGGACTGATGATACCTGGACCATTGATACCTGGATCAACACCAGTCAGCTGGTCTGACATATAAGCAAATATCTCAAAGTATCTGATGAAATATAAAAAATATTTGAATGAAAGTTGTGCTCCTTCTTCCGATAAACAAATCTCATTCAATTTTTCTTGAAATATTTCTTTCATTGTCAAGATAAATCCTGATTTATCTTAACATGTGCACTGCTGGTCCAGGTTGTCTGGTCCACCTGTACAGCTGGTACCTAAAACTAACAACATCTGCATCTAATCTGACAACTTTGAACATAACACATTAATTTATGCAATATTTGAAAAATATTTGAAGAGGGATTCTTAATTTCAACAGGAACACCAACTTTCAGTCAAATATTTCTTAAAATATTTCCTTTTTACTGAAATATTTTATATGTGTCAGGCAATGTGTAGACTCCAGATGGAAATAGGTAAGGATAACATATCCTACCCAAAGAATGGCTTGATTAATTCACTACTTCTGACTACTCTTATCCTTAAAATAACATTCCTAATATCTACCTATAAACAATTAGACTTCTATCAATATCAATAGAATCCTAAATGTATCACTTCACTAGATCTCCACTCTATAATCATAATACATTTCAGGCAATAACGTCCTTAATGTATCAACTATTGCAATGATAATAGTAATGTCAAGTAATACTCTACCATTTCCATAAATATTCAGTCAGGTCATCGTGACATTATTGTCAATTGCCAGATGAAGTTCATTATACATTTTCTCCACTCTCAATGCAGTACAGACCATAAATTCCAACCTGTGGCATTGCATCCAGCTTTAACAAATCATAATTCTGTCAAGACCCTTCATCCTGCATTGATCCATTTGATATATGTTGTGATGATAATGCATAAGGTACATTCAGACCAGATGCCATACCAGCAGCTTAAATACAATGACTTTCATCACATAAAGACCTTCTCCGAATGTACAGGTACATGGTCTGAAACTCACTTAATAGATACCTACCACATCAGATGTGATCTCAGAACTTGCAATATTGTATCCAGTCCACTTTTTGCACAGCGTTTCCTGTCTCACAACTCACCACTTCAGTTGTTACTGGTTACAAGCAAGTCTTTTTTCCACACTGTATGATGTGCAACTGCTCAATCCTAGGTATGTTCCTTAAAATACCTCCTCATTAGTAAATGGTCACAACTTGGTACTTCTCTGCACTATTGTATTCGTATCCCTCAACTTGCAAAATCAATAGTAACTGGTCACACCTAAGTCCACTCCAGCTCTGGCCGCCGGCGGTCAGCTTCACACTGACCATTCAACTGCCACACTAAGCCTTCTCACACCCTCAGTGGATGTGTCACACTTCCAGAACAATCGCCTTCCTGATCACCTGGACTAATTAACGGGCCTAGGTGAGAACAAAGGCTGGGACAGCCCAGGGAGGAGGCGGGACGGTCCCAAGGCGCTCATTAATGGCACACACTGCTGGTGGACAAGTGAAATTATCCAACAGCATCCCGTGGAAAATTGCCGGTAATCCGGCATAAATGTTTAGGCAAAACACATTCAAGTCCTTCGCCCCACAACAAACATCATTCTGACAAGTCCTATGTGTGTAATAGTTGTTAAGTAAATAACACTTCTACCGAGTAAATACACAGTAACAGTTGTAGACTCTACCTGACTTAGTTGGCAAATGAGCTGATTTGCAGCAGTCAAATATGATCACAGAGCAGCATACCCTATTTCTAAGTAGGGGTTCTTTTGATAAGGGGGCAAGTTCCCTTTCAACATGATTTAAAGAAGCTATTTTTCATCTTTCAACTTCATAAATTCGAGGGTGTGTGGAATTCATGAAACCCACTCTGTATCCAGCTGTATCAAAGACAATATATCATCGTAGTTCAAGAGAGTTTACAGCTAGAAGTATGAGTGTTGTTTTGTAAGGAATGATGGTATACTTTTTAAACCAAAATTACAAAAAATAATTTGTTTTCAAACCTTTGAATTTTCCCCATCTATTCTCCTCTGAACTTTGAATATACCCAGGGGGAGGATATTAATCCCCCCTAACCCTTCCCCTAAACATAATAGATAATGGTTGTAATATCAATGTGGTGACACAGAACACTAATAGTAATCATACTCCTGGCAGATGCTATCTGCCCTATACCTTCATAATCAGCATGAAATTGAACCAAATACTTGATCCTTTTTAAGAGCCCCTATTCAGCAAGTGAAACCGATTCCAGCAAGATATATTACACTGACACCTCATAAATATCCAAATCCATGAAAAAACATGGAAGAAACAAGACTCAAAGCCATTATGAAGAATATCAATGCTTGGCGCAATTACTCATCATGTAAAGGTCTTAACTTCAAGTGGGGGCAACTTTCCAAGCTGCAGTCAAAGGCTGAATACTGTAGGTTCTGGTATCACTTCTCTCCTTACAAATCTCTCGATTCAACATCACCGTGACGAGTGGACGAAAATGAAACCACTTCTCGGCTTTTCTTTTCACCTGGACCTCCTATGACGAGCAGATGAGTTTTTCCGAACCGTTTTAGCTATTCTTACGCAGTGTCTAGTGTCTTCATCCTCCCCCCAGGCTGGTATTAGGCAGATAAAGAGGGGGCTACCCCCCAAGGTATATCCTAAGCCTGGTGTTATCATCCTAGTTCTTTCATTTCAGGTGATATCAACGCCTGACCAGCTGACCAGTGTACTATTTCAAGAGAGCACCAGCAAGTACTGGTCATTCTTGGGCTAATTAAGGTGATTAGGCTAATTGATTAGGCCCTAACGGGTGCCACCACTGTCTCCTCTTACCAGCCTTTTATTACTACTACTACTACTACCATAGATGGCACACTACCAAGGATTGGAGGAAGTCTGAGTTGGACTGATGTACAGTACAACTGACACTGATTATAATAAGCAAAGGGTTTTGTAAGAAACATTGCTCATCATCAACATTTGAAGTTTAGGATACCAAGGGATATTCCTTAGATTTGCTAGGAAAACCCCCAACATATCATGGGATGTGGGCAAGCGATATATACATATATATATATATATATATATATATATATATATATATATATATATATATATATATATATATATATATATATATATATATATATATATATATATATATATATGTATATATATATATATATATATATATATATATATATATATATATATATATATATATATATATATATATATATATATATATATATATGTGTGTTACTGGTCAACCAGCTGCGTGCCACACACATTTCCAATCCTTCAAGTATTGGTTCCAGGTATCACTGCAGGCTTTATAATAATGCCTGAGGTGGTCAAGCCATTGTTCAATGTATAATATACTGATGATGATAACATAAGCAGGTTATCAAGTTCTAATCTTAGTGAGTATGATTATGCAAGACTGACATCCAATAATTCATTACAGAGTATTGATAACAGTACTGCTAACAGTCCTACTTCAATGGTAAAACGACCCTCTTTTGTTAACGTGGCATGTATTGAAGTAGTAAGAACTATCTCTTGAATTTGTTTCATAACATTCAATGCACATTAAAAATATAAAAGACAATGCAATTTATGCAAGTTTCAGAGGAAAAATTATCATCATCACTGAATAGCATATTTTTCTATGAAAGCTGACACCCAGTCTGTGACAATACATATCCTTCCAGCTTATCTGTATTGCCACACACTCTTCCTGTTCTGTTCCCCATTGCAATCCTCCCATCCCAGATGCAAATTTTCAGAATTTCCTGGCCAAACACACTCACTCACTGTACACCACCACACACTCTTCCTGTTCTATTCCCTATTGCAAACCTCTCATGATCCCGTCCCAGATGCAAGTTTTCAGAATTTCCCGGCCACACACGCTCACTCACTACGCACCTATACTGCTGAGATGCTGATTAACAAGGCATTCTACACAGCATCAAACACAATGGTGGGGGAGTAGAGTTTCTCTAATTACAGACTCAGCAGCAGCAGGTTGCAGAGGTAGTCTGGGTGGTACCTGGCCTCTAACTCACCTGGTTATTTTACCTGGCCGCTCACCTGAGATGCCATGTTTTCTTCATTAACAATAAGCCAGGTATATATGCATGTATAGTATGCTGTGTGTGGCAAGGATATTTTTAACTACTACCTACAGTAGTAGATACATGAATTATAAATCATAGCCTCAAAAATGGCAATTCAAGATATGATAGATTCAATCAAAAACAGTAATCTTAAATAGGGAGTACATGTCTGGGTGCTTTTTTTGAAACACAAATGACATTCATGAAATTCAATATATATCACATTTATCTTTTTTGTTTCATAGATACAGAAGAATTTTGTGAATAACATTTTTGTTTCAAAAGAATCACCCAGATACATGCTCCCTATTCAAGATTCCTGTTATTGATAATGCTCAGTATATCATATCTTGAATAAGCATTTTTCGAGGCTAGATACTAATTCAAGTATCTAAAGCTCCTAAATAACCATATTAATGAACCCTGCTATTTCACAAATATTACTCTCTTCCTCTTCACATGCACAACTTACCTTTATATTGCACTGTACTGTTAATACACAAATGTATCGCAATACTTCTCTCCTCCCTCTACTCTCTCAATTCTCCTTAAATCAGCTTTCTATCACGACACAGGTATTATGACGTATATATCCCTTGCTCCCTAGTGAAGTGCCTGTCTCAGTTTGTATATCCCATGCATAGACTGATTGCTGCAGTCGCCTCCGCATCAATTTGCTTAACGAGCTCAAGCGCCTCACCTGGATGTCTTCAGGTGTGTCTCCCTACACACCTAGTCTGATAATGGCAAGTGCTGAGGCTCCAGCAGTGACATAACTACTAGTGAAGGCTGTGAGGCCGAGTTCCTGCGAGGCCGGGTGGATGTTCCCGGCCTCCCTGCTGCGTGCTGCATGAATTAATCATAGAGCATGCAGGTAACACAACTCTTTCATGCTTCCATTACCAGCGACAGAACAGCATTGAGATTCTCCACGCAAAGCTCCTACCTGCACACAGGACTAACCATTTCTCTAGTCCAACAAGGCATAGAATTGCAATTCTCCCATGAATCTCACTCGCTTAATTGAACTATTTTTATAACCTGTCACGGCATAGAATTGCAATTCTCCCATGGTTGCTGCTTGCTCCCATTTCTATATGTAGCTGTGAATCCAAAGAAACTACTGGCTTTTTCCTAGCATTTTCCTAGGAATTCCTGGGTATTCCAAGCTATTCTTGGATTTTTCTTTTGCAGAGCTAACCATTAATATGACAAATCATAGCATTAAGCATTGCATTTCTACCAGCTCTTCCTTCTAAAATAGGTCCTTTTTAAATGTCCTACCTTAATCATATCTGAATGTGCATTCATAATAAAAATGTTGATGATTGAACTCACTTTATGCTATAATCTCCTGGCTATGCCTTTAAGGGAATATGTATAAAGCTCTATGTATGAAAACATGTAATATATCTATCATTACTTTGAGTAAAATATGGAGTAAAATCTCCCCAAAACTCACCATACTGAGCAGCTGGACTGTCAAGCCGTATAGACATCACTTTACTAACCTAGCCATGTAGGGTAGGGCTGTGCATTATAAGCATGATAACGTAGTGCCTTGATTAAATCGCCAGCTCCAGGAATAGCATTATTCACCGCTAATAATTTCCTGCTCGGTCACGCATAGGGAGTTCCATCGCCAGAACAATCAAGAGATGTTATAATGGACAATTATCAATGAACGCGGGGGACAAAGACTTTGCATATTGAGGGTCTCCCCCGCACGTGTCCCTCGATAAAACCCACTCATATCTGCTAATGTAAACACGGGTCTTAAAAAACCATTACCGGCAATACCTTATTTCATGTAGATTTCAAGACTTGCAGACAATGTTTTATGATGGAATAATTCATACTGGAATTTGTTTGGGGGAAATTATGAAATTCATATTATAATGTAATTTCCTGGCTGAATAGATAAAATGCAAATGAGTAGTAAACATCAATTATGATAGCTTACAAAGAAAATATCATATTCCAAACAAAAACATTATTCGAAGTAGACTAAAGATACTTCATGAATATTAAATGAAGTATTAAATAAGAATTGGAATAATTTTTTCATCATTTTTTTTTTAATTTTCATTCCTGATGACAATGATTAAAAATCAGCCACCTTGTAATTCATACCTTTAACCATGAACAGGATAATACAAATCCATGATAGTTTGTGATTTTCAATCAATTTAAAATAACATGCTTTGGTTTATATCAAAGCAAAAGATAAATGATGTGTCACTATCTCATTTATCATTGTGAACACATAAATGCATAAGTAATACCAAATGCAAACCAAGCATGATAACAAGTTGTATGATTTCCAAACTGGTTTTACAACCAATGAGTGAATGCCTCAATAAGATAAATGTCTAATTTGCATATACTTCTGGACTTCTGACTTCTGAGTACTCTGAGGAAAATGGTGAAAAAGATGAGACCAATCCAATTTATCTGATGAACTTTTTCTCCTTTCTCATCTTCTCATTTTTCCAAAATATACTTTTGCAAATAAGATTTCAATGAAATCGCCAAGCTGCTTTTGGCTGCTGCAGGAATCGATGGGTTAAAAATTTCATCACTTTGTGAGTGTGAATAGCGTAGGTTTACCTGTCAGTATGTGATGGATCTTTTCCTTATAGTCAGCATTCGTCCATATCTTTAGCTACCCCAGGAGGAAGAAGAACAGAGATATGATCCTCTCCTATGTACGGCCCACGTCTAGAGTGGCAACTAGGTGTGAAAACACAAGCTGACTACTTAACATAGCGTAATTCTTGAGAGCTCGTCATACACCCCTTGCGGTTCTCCTCTTCGTGTATTGGATAAGATTTCCAGCCCGAGCTCATGACTGAAGTACCTTCTCCCATCTGCTCCTGGCAGTTAGTTGCACTTAGAGAGCAAAACCCACAGAGCCTGTTGACTTAGACTGCTGACAGTTCCACAACACTGCTACTGCCAGTCCAACTGTTGACTTTTCCCCATTCTTCTCACAACAAATAGAGGAATGATAATATAATGAACACCTAGCCTCTCACCACGAGGACACCTCCTCGCGGGAGCTGTCTAAACCAACCCACTGCTTCACTGGATTATCATGCTGCACAAGCAGGCATGATTAGTGAGAGGGTTAGGCAAACATGTAGTGACAGTAATTCTGAAATTCTACTAAATATAGATTGATCAGTCTTAATCCTTATACATGTACATCTTCTCTATTCTCTCTCTTCAATCTCTCTGCTCTTCCTCTCTGCTTTTCCTCTCTCCCGCCTCCTCCCCTACCCCCCTCTCTCTCTCTCTCTCTCTCTCTCTCTCTCTCTCTCTCTCTCTCTCTCTCTCTCTCTCTCTCTCTCTCTCTCTCTCTCTCTCTCCTTCATGCTGCACAAGCAGACTTGATTACTGAGGAAGGCTTTGACAATATGTGTATTGACAGTAATTCTGAAATTCTACTAACTACAGATTGATCAGTTTTTATCCTAATACCTCCCTCTCCCTCTCTCTCTCTCTCTCTCTCTCTCTCTCTCTCTCTCTCTCTCTCTCTCTCTCTCACTCTCCCTCCCCACCTCATCCTACTCTCACTCCATTCCCCTTGATTTTCTAATTCCTTTCATCTATATCACCTCTCTGCAAGTTATAACTGTTTTATCATCTCTAGAGAAGTCATAAAGGCCAGAGCCTATGAACTGTGTCAAGTAGTGAAGCAGTGACGATTGTCACAATGTTGATGTGAGGCCCATTATGAGAAATTAATAGCCGGGGTGACTTAAAGGTGGTTTCCATGGCAACCAGGAGCCACTAGGGAGTGATTAATATTGGGTTAATCAAAGGTGTGTTATTGGGTAGCAGTTTCCTAACCTGGGTCTCACCTTTCTCTGACCTGTCCTTGTGAGTTCACACCTGTAATTAGCCACTGTCTCAGGTAGACACTCTACGGAGAGTAGGAGCAGTTTCCGGGTAACTAATTAGGACTGACAACTGATAACTATCTATTATGTATAGTCTGCTAGTTATTCCTATGGTCTGTATGTACATATAGAATAGTAGTTCACACTTCATATATTAACTCACACCTTTGAAAATAAGTACAATATAGGTGGTAAATAAAATATGTGGTGATAGATAAAAGAAGTGTTTGAAACTATTGATTCGAAGAGATTTTTTTTCTCGTTTTCTTATTCATTCGAGTATTTCAAATCAACAGTATTACATTTTTCATAGGTAGGTACCCTCTCTCTCTCTCTCTCTCTCTCTCTCTCTCTCTCTCTCTCTCTCTCTCTCTCTCTCTCTCTCTCTCTCTCTCTCTCTCTCTCTCTCTATATATATATATATATATATATATATATATATATATATATATGTATATATATATATATATATATATATATATATATATAAATATATATATACATATACACACACATATGTATATAAATATATATATATATATATATATATATATACATATATGTATATATATATATATATATATATATATATATATATATATATATATATATACTACTTCATAAAACCATACTTAATTGAATAATCATCACTCAGCTTGAGAGAGGCTACCATATCTCTTGTATGTAACTGTATGTAACACAACTAGGAGTCAGACAGTTTCTCCCTTGTCAATCAAGCTGTGGTTGGTAAACAGAGATGTGTCGTGAAATCGCCACCTCCGTCCTTGATCATCCAACTGTGCAATACTCCCAGAATCCCTCATCGCATTGACAGAGAAAATACGCTAGAACAACAATCACACATGTGTCAGGATCTCCCTATGAGGCGATCAGGGTTCCCATGCCCGTACCGAGACTACAGGGGTGCGGGTCCCGCGAGATGCCAGCCTCAGCAGAACCAGATGGGGATAAACACAAACAGAGATCCGATCTCTTCATTCATCTCTTAGGATAAATACGGGCCGCGATCCCTGGGACAAATCAATCCACTTCACTGCATCCAGCCCTAACAGAGGTGTGAAAATAAGTATCAAGTTGTACCTGATGACTTTTTTCATGAAATACAGCAAACTTCACTTGAATGTAGTTGAACGATGATTTCCCACCTTTTATTTACTCTTTTTTGATTCAAAACCTATATATCGATTTTTACATACAAATGTAATATCAACAAATTTAACTATCAAAAGACAGGCACAATATGTGAACAAAATATGCCTAAACATAACTAAAAATAACTATACCAAATCATTAATAATTTAAGTGAATAGAATATTAAGCAATTTGTTTCGAAATAACTTCATGTCATTTACAAGTCAATTTCTTTCAAAATACATGTTTCTACATGTCAATTACAACAAGTCAATTTGCTCTAGAAAATATTACCTAGAAATGCACCACACATACTATGTAACAGAAATAGTTTAGTTCATTTGAAGTCACGTATTTGTTTGTCCTTGGTACCTTGTGTATATTGTGTATCGGCCGTGGGACAGTTTGGTCCTTTGTTTTGGTGGATCTTCAAGTGTTTGTCCAGTCATAAGTGGGCAGCTGTCCCTCCAATGATGCCTCAGATTACCACCGAATTAACGGTAGCATCTCCAGGGCACGTTTCCATGGCGATCCCCAACTCTCGCCTCAAGACACGATCACATGATATAAACAGTGCACCTCGTACAAAGGGTCCGGTATGTGACCTTTGACCCTGTGTAACCCATAGCCTTACAAAGTTGAAACAAAGCTACCCTGAACTCCGTACTTGACCTTCTGGTGGCATGGTGTTAATTTCAAAAACCCTCAAAATCCCTGCCCTCAAGTCAAACAAGCCCATAGGAATACAGTCTTATCACTGACTTTATCATAAACTCACCGTTTAGATCAGACACTAGCACTGATCAGGTCTGTCACAAAGAGAACTGGGAGGATTTGGGAATATGATACTTGCAGTTTTCACAATAAGATCATATTTGTATTGCCCAGAGAAAGTCTGGCTGTCAACATCAACTATTTGTTTTGACTTAAGACTTCAGAACATTTTCAGGTGAAATTGACAGTTCTATTTGGTATTTAAAAATGAAATTGACAGTTCTACCTTGATAGATTGTTTACTATTAGCAGCAACAATGTCACATATTTCTGGTATGTTGCTACATTGTATCTTTTTGCTTGATTAGTATTTTATAGTGAACAAATTAATCCAATTTAACTTTAAAATATCATAATTATAATCCTTTCCTCCGAAATAACCACTTTTAATAAGCCAAAATAATCATTCATTTTGTTACAAATATTTCCTAGAAAGATTACGGCTTAAAATGACATTGCACGAATTTCATGCACAAAAATGGTAAAACTTTCTGATAAAAATGGTTATGCCTTAAATGATAGTGCATGAATTTTAGGCAAACACTATATAGTGAAACTTCGTGACAAACACCAGGCACCAAGTCAGCACTTGTTTATGGGTGTTTTTGTACAACATCCATGACTTCATCGGAGCAGAACACAGCAAGGGTTCATTACAATGATAAGCCCCTGACCAGTGACTCTGTCTTATATCAATGCTGTCCTCTCGTGCCAGCGAGTGTTATGTTGTGAGAGGCTGGTGATGGTGACCGATAGGCTGACCACAGCACCCTGCGACGCGGGCCCTGCAAGCCACGTCCAAACCATCAACTCCAATGGTCAGGGTTGAACTGATGGAATTGCTAGTGGGGGGACTTCGAAGAGGAGCATGCTGGTCAAATATCTCTCCCCTTACCCTCCCAGCAGGGGTCCACCCTCTAAGATACTCTATCTGGATCTGGGTAGTCTGTCAGTTAAAGGGCCTGTCCTGATGGCTGTGTGGTCTAAGGCATTGCCACTGACTGCCGGCTGTCTCTCACCACTGCCTGGGTTTGAATCCTAGTTAGGGTATGTAAGAAAAAGTTGCCAATGACTTCAGGTTAGGCGGTGGTTTTTGCAGGGTCCTCCCGTTTCCTCCACTTCTTAAAACTAACTAGTCACAATTTAGCCATATAGCGACTTAGTCATGCAGATTTCAAGACAAAACTGATTTGTAGAGAAGGGCTTATTTCTCTCCTGTTTGAGCATACTGATAGGTATTAAAACATTGTTGTTTGTGCAAGATTGTATCAGGTCCCTGCTGTGAGGGTCTCAAACAAGAGGCACCAGCATACCTATATACAATCGCCCAATCACCTAAGTAAACAAACAAACATGCAGCAACAACTGTGCCGAAACTCTCATTATCTCTTCAAACATCATCTGATTGAACAAATATTTACAGTTTACAGAGTGTGCGGACATAGCCGGTCAGTGTTACTAGGGAGAAGGTGGTACCCTGGAATACAGTGATTATAGGTACAGAGGCAGTTGCTATGGGAGACGACAGCCATCATGTAAATCCATCAACTTCACACTGAATGCCTACAGGAGCTATTACGATTGTTCTAGATGGAGTAATCAGATATAAAAGCTAGAGATTCTATAAAGATGGTACCATATTGTTCTCTTTTCAGGTGAATGCTTCAATAATCATCATCTATTTGGATATAAGTACCAACTTACCTGGATTTCATGGGATAAACCTGTCATAAGCCTCACATTTGATAGATAATGTAGCTGCCTCTTACAGGTGAATGTTATTTTCTCATATTACACTGTAGAAATATGTGTTCTATCTGAATGGGTCGGGCTTACCTTGGCTATGCCATGAATATATAGGGTGTATTCTCTATTTTGATTGGTCAGGCAAATGTCTAAGATGACCAGTATTTCCTAGGGAGTACTCTGCATAAATGTGGCTACCTGAATGAGCCTGGTTTACCTGGTCATGATAGGATAATACAGGAATTATCCTCTAGTCTATAGGTCCAGTTTAACTGCCAGTGACAAGGTTATCCAATACAGGTCTGATAGGCAGGCAATTGATTGTCTGAGGTTACTGAAATTCCTACAGATTGTACCATAGTAATGTTTACTACATGAACATGTCTGCCTTACCTGCCAGAGACTGGATTATCCAAAATTAATCCTCAAGTTTGATAGGTTAGGCAACTACTTGTCTAAGGCTCCTGATATACCTACAGATTGTACAATAGAAATGTTCACCTACATGAATGGTTCTGGTCATGAATTCCACAATTGTCATCCAATGTTGGCTCCACTGCCAGTGACTGGATAATCTTAAGTTAATCCTCAAGTTTGATAGGTCAGGCAACTGCTTCCAGCCTCCAGCTATTGCTTCAGATTGTACTATAGAACTGTTCATCCACATGCATTGATGAGGTAATGGATTCCACAATTGTCATCCAATGTTGGCTCCACTGCCAGTGACAGGATTATCAAGTTAATCCTCAAGTTTGATAGGTCAGGCAACTGCTTGTCTAAGGCTCTAATCCTAGCGACTTGACTGCTAAGGGATATTGATCCTAGCTTTTACAAGCAGGGACGTCAGCCCAATCACAGTGTCTAGAATTCATACACACATATTTGGCAGGTACCTCCGCCAATTAGTCTAATAGCTTGAATAAATATAACAATGAACATCAAGTTTAATCAAAAAACATGCTGTGATTAAAATTGAAGTTGCCTTAACCAGGTAAAACTGCAATTAATCCCAGTGACCCAACTGGAGCACACAGTAAGCCCAAGCCGTCAATTACAGGCAGGTAGCAGCGATTGTAATTGATTAATTGAAATGAAATCAATCAATTGTGTGTTTGTGCATTGTCAGTAACATGCTGGCCGCTGTGTGCTTTTCTTGCATTCAGCACAAAGGCTGCGTGTTGCTATCTGTCACACCAGTCCCACTGGCTCACTACAATAGGGCTCTTCTTGTTCTACACATTGAAAAAAACACACTTATTAACCCTCACACTACCGTTTCTACAACTGGGGTCATGTTGTCTAGGCCACATACATCTTGCATGTACATGTTATGGTAATAAACCATTACTTTTTACCTAGGGTGAGCCTTCAGATGACTCAAGAAGAATACTATAGAATAAATTCATGCTCATTTTATAAAACATTTAATGGAAAAGTGACAGGGTTTTAAAGGTTAAGACATATACTATATAATAAAAATTTGGCGCTACAGACATGAGTAGGTTTAAACTAACTGTTTTTAGTCGAGATGTCACTTTTTTATTCTAATTCATTATGTACTACATCATGTAAGAGCAAATCTTAGTAATGTCTCCATTCAGAGTTTTTTTCTATACTTATAAATTAATTCCCTATCAGACCTATCATAATATTTGGGTGATAGAGGGTTAGGAAAATTAATTGGGAGATTAGATCAGGTTTTCTATGTGAAAACCTGTACAATATATTTCATTCAGAATCATATCAAGAGATTTAGTATGATGGAACATATTGCATGTGATAATACACATATCAGCCTGAATTTATTCCTCAATGGGTATTTTGAAAGGGTTTTAAATGATGTAAGACAGCATGTTTCACTCATACATGCTTAATATCGTCTTAACACATGTTGTCTGGATCTATGACATTTCTGAAAATAACTCTGAAATCAACCATTAAATCGCGAAATATTTGAAGGACAGCTGTTGATTAGATCTTTATGAATATTTCTCCTTGAAATATTCTTTGTAAAATGCACTCATCAATAAGATATGAAACACAAATTCAGGACGTTTTTGAGAACTACTGGCATGGAAGGATAAACTAATACGCCAATCATTAATACTGCAGGTAGAATCACTGATATGAAATTAATATCCTGAAATAATCATGAAATAGAAAAGCCAGAAGTTTATGATAATTCCCTCCAGAGTCTGTGGCAGCAGGGAGTGTTCCTTGCTATAGGTTAGGCCTAATCATTAATGCATGCTGATACAATCTATCAAAATAATATAATCAGAATTATTAAATGCTTGTCACGCTTTTCCTAGCCTCACCATATGTGAGACTTCCCAGGCACTTATGTAAGTCTTTTTGATGTTGACTTACAATGAAAATTGACACAATTACATACATTTAATGGCTTTCAATTATTCTGGCAATGATATCAAAATGTGAGAGCATCATTATCAGCTTATCTAGAAACTCTTTCTTAAATTGTTACATTGATTTTTAAAGTTTTAAATTGAAATTTAGAAGATACATCCATTATTTAAAGGCTTAGAAAGTTTGTAATAGATCCAGTCTATATAATCTAGCAAAGTGAAATAGAAAATAACTTCCTAATAAAGTACATGGAAGCTAATCACAAAGTTACTTTTGAACATAAAAAACATTTTTAAAAATACAGGTATGCATTTATACATACACATTCAAAATATAAATACTTATCTCCTAAGATTTGAAATTTAGAATAAAAATTTTCAAAATAAGAATTGGTGTAAATACCCATTTCATAAACAAGGCTTATTTTTCTAGTGGCAAGTATTACAGTATTTGGGTTGAGAGTTTAATACCATTGAGTCTGCAGTCGGTCCCTGATGGGAGGGGCAGATTCCCCGCTAATTGTCATGATGACAATATCCTCTATGTGCTTTCAATTGCCCACTTACAAGGATCGATCTCTGGATGAATTCCCCTCCCTCAGGCCTCAGGCGTCAGTCTTTGTTGTCTGTCCGTCCGTCACTGTCTCGCTGGGGTCATACGGAATACAAACTCTCACCAGTAAGGCTAGTAAGGCTACAGCCGACACGACAACTTGGCAGAAGCTTTCGGCAAGGACCCCATTTTAATATACATAAAATCATTCATTACTGATTCCTACACAGAAGTTCTATTGATATCAAACTGTTTGTAATTGATGAAAAAATCAGTAAGATTTTAATGTATTAACTTATTTTTGCCGAAAGTTCTTAAAAAGTGTCACCAAAATGCTATGATGCTAATAAAAATACCTTAAGAATCGAGCATTAATTAACCAAGTGCTTAAAGGAGAGTTGTGGGATTAATTCGGATAAACATTTACCCTTTAAATCTTCTCCGAGATATGCATTGGTTGGAGAGATATTTCCAAAAGGAGAGTCAGGCCTGTACCCTCATATAACATGCATGCTTTTAGGCTGACATGATACAACCCAGCCTTACAACCCAGCCTTACAACTCGGCCTTAGAGCCGAGCAACAGAGAAATCTAATTACTTTATATTGTCATCTGCAGGCGCCACTCTAAATGACACGGACAAGCAGCTCTGGTAATTGGTGCGTTGAGGCAACAGGGTGACAAATGTGACCAGGTTCAGGCCAGAATTGCAGCCTCCCCAACCCCCCTGACCCTCAGGTCAACCCTGGTCACCAAATACCAGCCACAGACAACCCTAAAAGATAAGCTAAACAACCTGTTTGCTGGTAGACAAAGACACGTTATAAGGATTAAACATGTATCTTCCCCCTCCCCTCAAAATTGAAAAGAAAAACACTTTATATAAAAGATAAACAACCTATTTATCAAATTGTTCATAAAGACAATATGGGAGAATATCGCATTATTCAAACTTGGAAGCTTTCACTTTTAAACTATAGAAACTTAATAGTTATGGTAATTAAAAAAGAACCTCCCCCCTCGTCCCCTCCATATATAGGAAAACCCTGTCCTTCAATCCTGTACCCAACTCTATTTCTTCATAAATTAAGCTCTTAGTTAGTCCAGAGATAAATATAACCAGAAGATTATGTAAATCTCTGGATGCATGCTGCTCAGATCAAAAGGCCACCACAATCCCTAGTCTAGGAAAACTCAACCAAGTCTGAAGAATCATTCAGTAGCTTAATGTGGTATCTATTCTGAGTAACACATATTATTCAAGTCAATTAGAAAGGAATGCTTCCATCATTTTCAAGATGCACTGAAGGTTGAGAGATCACTTGAGAACTCAGAGCGTGAACAAATTAAGAACTATTTATACTTAACAGCAATCCAGTGACATAAATACGTTGCATGTCTGACACCAACTATCTTGCTCAACTAGCAATACAGGTACACCTCCAAGCATGACTATATTCAGAGGGCAATAAAAGTAATGACATACACCAGGGTAGTAATTTTTTCCACAGGTACTTTCATCTATACATATCCCACACATGGTGCGGATCGCCCAACAACTTAAGACATGCGATTCCCCCATTGACGCCCGAAGTTGATTTCTTGGCCCCGGACTCAAGTCGAGCTTGAAATAGGTTGTCATGTCCAAACAACCTTGGTATGGTCGCTATCAACCAGAAACGGACATGAGCTATTTCTAGGCCTGGTATCAATTGACCCATTCATACCTAGGGTGTAGATGACCCTAAAGAAATGATCTTTGACCCATAAGAAAACATCTTGAAAGTCATAGCAAAGTTAAAGAAATAATCATATTGAATTTCTTCTTCTAAGAAAATATATATCATTTCTTTAGTGTTGCCATCTTTTTCAAGATAAACATGAAGTAGTTAGAACAAGTTAACTCAAAGCAATAACGGCATCCCTTGCTGAACTGATAGGTCCTACTGTTAGGTGAAACATTAACATTTATAATGAAATGAAAAATGAAAAATAACAACAAGTAAAATACTTGATTACATATTGATGTACACTCGCGCCTGTAAGTCACTCTCTATTTGAACCTCCCATATCAGTTATAAATCCCAACAATAATATCAGTCTAAAATGAGAGTCCAGACACCTACAGATCTATTTCTAGTTCAGCAAAAACTTCCTAACCCAGTTTTTTGACTCCACATTGTTGTGCTACTACTACTAAAGCATGCGTCCCTCCCACCACTAGCCCACAGCCTAGCAACGCATCTCTGGAGTCTGGCATCTCCAAGGCCCCTGGTACAATAGCTACATACCTCCTTGCATTCCTAAAACAGTTGCCACTGGGAGTCCTGTTATACTGCGTCGACCCACTTGAGACTGTCCGCCGAGTGCTGCACTCTCTCCGTCAATGCTAGATTCCCATTTAGAAAGCAAGAAGTGACAGTGTTTAGATCACAACAACTTCTTCTGCTGATGCTGATGCGAAGAATTTCGGCTGATGGGATGCTGTCGGTGACTCGAGGGGCAGTGATTGGTTAACCTGTGAGTAACCTCTGACAGGGCCTCGCAAACATCCCAGACTCAACCGAAAGCCTTCTCAAATTCACGAAAACCGATCTGTTTTGTATTTATCTGCTGTACGGATCGATACCAATTCAGTGTACCGCAAGCACCCCACCATACCTTGGCCCCTAACCCTGTACGCTGACCACCCTTCGTTGGCACTGCTGATGAGAACTCGCCGAGACCGCTGTAGTTATTGCTCATCAATGATAAGCTGTCTCCAATTCGTCATAATCGGCGTCCAGTGAGCGTCCAGTAGTCGTGGTGTCACGCTGATGCAAGCGGCTCCAGTGCTGACTAGACGGGGAGAGGGAGCTGATAAGAGTTGAGAGGGCCTGCTGTCAACATGGCCATGCTCCGCTCACTACATCACTTTGATCAGCTCTCTGAGGAAGATAGGGTTTCAGCATCTACTCAACTAAACTGACCAGACACTTCACGACCAAGTACCAGGCTCTGGGCGAAAAACGCAACTGATGAAGTTGTTGTTTTTAACTTTTTTCCCTGAAGGAAGATTTTCAACTCAAGAAGGATTGATACTTATCTATCAAATATGTATGAGTAATTCAAGATAGAACAACACATGAGATTGACATCCATTGATACCAAATATAAGTTATGAAGTGACCATGAAATAGTAGATCACTCTCAATATCTCAGTCTCTAGTAAGAGTAGGATTCATTCATCTGTAATACTAAATATCCAGAGGGCGTTCTTTGAGGTATATCCTACAACTCCATACATTCTTGAATACATACATCAGCATTTCTGTAACGCATGTATACATATATATATATATATATATATATATATATATATATATATATATATATATATATATATATATATATATATATATATATATATATATATATATACATATTTGTATCAACTTGTGTTTTCAGGATCCTGAAGATAGACAGGGGTAAAGTGAGGGGCAAGTGGGAGGGGACCATCCATTGGAAGGTAAAGATAAGATGAAAACGAACCCTCTAATTCAACTCATGAATCAGTATAGCTGTAAGATTCCAATTTAGATAGTCCTTTAAAACTCCTTTAAGAAAATGCTCGAGGGAAAAGAGCAAGAATTTATCATCTTGCCTGGCCGCAGCAGACTAGATAAATTGTCTTGGGCATTTTAATTGGCCTGTGAAAGTCAATAGCGTAGCAGGCACCAGAGCCAGGACTGCCTATCAGGACCGTATCTGGAATCTTAACCGAGCGTGGTTTTCGGTTTTATGTGCGACTACCCGCTTGGACAGTGACACACGCTGACATGATTCACCCTCCTTATCTCCCTCTTTCTACACCCCCCCCCCCCCCCCCCCCCAAAACCTCACACTGACTACGACGCTTTGTCCACCACCGAAAACCACCATCATAAGCGAAATAAAAACAACATCTGCAAAAGACATCAGTAAATCAGCGCGGTGGCAGCTACCTTGGAGGTATCGTGATAGATGGCGCTAATTGGGAGTCTAGCAGGCCGATAACCAAATACCCAATGAGTGCCCAGCGGGAGGGGGGGTCAGATCGCCCCTCACCCCCTGAGCGCCCAATAGCTGAAGAACGGAAAAACGTCCCTCTCGGGCTGGGAACCCAGTGGGAAGGGTTTGGCTGGACGCTGGGAGCAATTATAACAAGGGCTATACTTCGTTTGCGCCCAAATTGGAAAACGTTAAACGGCGTTGATTTATTTGACGTGAATGTGAGGGTGTCAGGATCGGTTACCGATAGCGTGGCGCAAGAAAAAGGTCCCCCTGGCTCCATGCTGTGTCCCTTGATGGAGAGTACCTGACCCATAGCGCCAAGCTAGACTGACCACCTATTCACACCTTAAAAACATGCAAGCTGTCGTCGCATATAAAAATCGCGCTTCTCCATAGCCAGCAGGCACAGACACTGCCGTCGCCGATTCTCAATGTTCGGGACCACTAACTATCCTTTTTACTACCTTCTGCCCACCCATCTATCTCGCTAAATCTTCAGCCAACCCGTCGATGCTCTTTTCTCCCTTTCTCCCCGACCCAGCCAAGTATGGCAGTTCACTGTTAACGGTACTAACCAATTCACACACAAAATTACAACTCTGACAGGTCTGCTAAATAGCACAGGTGTTACCATTGAACTATTGGGTGGGAAGAATTAACCAACAGCATTTTTCTTAAATTCATACAAAATCTAATCATGATCAACTTTAATGACTTACTGTATGCTTTAGAAATTCACCTTTTTCAAATCGCATACCTGACAAATGTTTGAATGGAGTATTTAAGAGTTTAAATTAGCCAAGAGCATTTTCCTTAAATTCATACAAAATTTAATCATGATCAACTTTAATAACTTACTGTATGCGTTAGAAATTCAGCATTTTCAAATAGCCTACTTGACATGTTTGAATGGAGAAAATAGCTCACCTACAATTCAAAGCAATGAAAATTTCCTAGTGTGCTGATTCCATCTTTATAAAAAGTCAATGGTTTTTGTATGAAAATAAAAATATCTAATCCACCAATTTAAGCAGTTAACCCAGCATACACACTTCATAAAAGATAGAAAAAGGCAACAAAAACATGTCTAGTTTCAGCGATAAGGATCTAAAAATAACTTCACATGTTAAATTATGAAATCAGGGGGCCTACAGGTATTCATATATGATAATGGTCCTCAGAGCTCAAATACAGTATCCCATAGATTTAATAAGAAGTCTTTCAGGTAGCGCTACACAAAGTTGCTTTATGAAAAAGCCTTGCCCGATCGCAACCCCACAAGGTCTTTTAGGGCTGCCTGAAAAGGATGCTTATACTTGTACCTAACATTCAGGGTTTTCTCGATAACACAAGAAAGGGTAGGGTTGCCATCCGAAGCCCTAAACCGACTCGAGATAGGAGTAATTTCCCTCCTAACTACCTCCTTAACAAACAGAAACAAGGTTTGTGTTTCTCGAAGCCAACTTTCCAAGGACGTCGCACAAAGGGGAGGGCCACTAGACCCAAATCTTCCCCGGCAATCCAGCTGTACCGGAGAATTTCCCGGCTATGTGATAAGAGTGCGGTTCTTTAAAGTGTTGTGTGGGACGTTAGTGATAAGGTTAGATACAGCATTCAGCCCTGGGGGCGGGGAAAGTCGAGAAGCAAGCTATAAACACTGGTATCGGCTACCCAAATGTTGTGATATGCGGGCACAGAGTGGGCACACAGCAGCACCCCATCACAGGGGTGTTTTGTACTCTAGAAAATAGAATCTATCTAAACATATTCATATCTAGAGGTCCAAATAATCTTGATTGCATTTACATGTAAAATGCAATGGGAGAGACAGACATAGTTATAAGATCTTATGGCGACACGATTACTCGCTAAATCAGACATATCATTTAACATTACAAACAGGTTTCTCTAATTCCATCAATTTCAAATACCTATTAACTATTTTTTAATAATGAAAAGTTATGAGTATCAATGCATCACCTAAAATGTTTCAACATTCCAGCGATTCACAACCTCCAATGAAATGAATTAACAAAGGGGTTTTCATAATTGCTTATCATTTTGGAAAACTACATATCAGATACTTATCAATAAGAGTTCTCGTAGATAGGATTTCCTTTTAGTTGAACAGGAAATGGGAAATCAATCTGAACAATTTTTTCTACAAGATTTGTTTATTGCTCACTAAGGGTGAATTTTTCTTTGAATTAAAATGAAATATGGAATCAGTATGAGCAAATATTCAGACAGTACAAATGCTTTGTATAATTTGAAAGCTCAGGATTATTAAAAAATATCCTTGCGTTGAATGTGAAATATGAAATCAGACAGCATTTTTCCTATGAGATTTGTTTATGTGAAATATGAAATCAGAGAACATTTTTCTATAAGATTAGTTTATGTGAGATTTGTCCATATGTACATGCTGCAGCTTGCTACAAGATCCAGCTGTAGTGTGACATCTGTCCAACAGGTGGCCGACACATGTCGAGTCGAGTCGGGAACAAACACAGGTCTCCAATTCCAACTCCCGGAGGCATGTCTCTCTTGAACTCAGAAATCTCAATCAGATATCTCAATGACAAGTTCTATCTGTCATTATCTATTACATCTCACAAATTACTCAAAGAAATTGTGACAGAATTTAGCACAACAAACTTTTTCAACCGTGTTTCTTTAAAGAAGTGCTAAATTATAATGGACAAAAAACTGTAACCTATTCACACCTGTTGCGCACAAATCAGAGTACTTTTTGAAAAATATTAAAAGGTGACACATTGATCTTAACCTATTCTACAACTCTCCTTCAAATATTTTTAGAATTAATGAATTATTCATAAGTTGTTTTGAAAAGTATCATAGGTCCAGATGATATTTAACATTAAATATTTTTTTGAGTAAGTGGAAACCATCTATGATATCCAATAGGCTCTCATGTGAAGAAAATCTACTTGTTTTCTCCATAAGGAAATATCTCGTATGCTATTAAGATAACAATTTGTTATATGTTATTTCTTGATATGTAAAATATAAACAACTCGTTTGACCACAACGCAGCAAAATGCATAACTCTAGGTAAGACATTTATGGGTTTGAGTAAATCTCTTTTTATGGGGTTTTAAGGACGTGCAGCCAGAAGACAACTTTACCTTAACACATTCATGCCTGTAGTGACCAAAAACTTCCAGACTATTTTGGCAACATTTTTTTTTTGCCAGCGCATTTCTATAAAAATATTTGAAGGGGAAATGTTCATTAGAACTAAACTCACCTCTCTCCTACAAATATTTTGTGAATCGTGATTTAATTTCAAAGTTATCTTCAAAAGTATCATAGGTCCAGACGACAAATGTCTGGGACGTCTATGACTCGGCAATTTACCAGCCAAGCAAGGAGCATCTCGACCCAGTCAGGATGACCTTTATTTGTTTATTTATTCACCCATCAATTGAGCAACAAAGACACTTTATTCTGATGAGCAGCCACTTGTCTTTTTTATATCTAAATACACACGGTTTTCAGGCAAACGCTGGTATAAATCAAAGTGGCCCATCTCTCGCCTATTGTTATGCTAATTGCTAAAGGGTTTTTATGGTGGCCCGGACAGAAAAACACCTGGCCGACTAATTAATCAGGCTATCAAGCTACTGAATCAGACATTTTCACTAGAAACATTTAAACAGAATAGCAAATTGAGGTAAAACAAGGATAGAATCATAATAAAACAGCCTTTCAGTATTGACCTTATGGTCACCATGCCTGGGTGCTGAGGCAATATAAAAAACCTAAACATGAAGTTTTTTCATTAAAAGAATCTAATTTTAGACTTTCTCAACGTTAAGCGATTTCCATCTTGCGTTAAAAATTCTTAACACATCTTCTCATCACATGATCTTAGAGGACGGCAGTGGCGTCAATGAAAAAGATACCATCGAGCAAATAGAAAATACTTGAACAAAACCACCTGATTGAATCCACAAAAAAAATCTGGAGATTTGATACTTACACCTGTCATAGGCGTTTCCTATGAATTAAGGTATCAATAACCATGGTTAAATAAACGAAGATTTACACAACAAAAAAGTTGAATCATATACAGGTTTTTGGTTTCTTCATCCATTGAATTGGTAAAATCTCATATGTAAAGGCCTTAAAGGGTTTTACCTGAGGGCAGTCAGGAGGACGGTATGATAAATTGAGTCGGAATAAAGGTGGCTTTGTTCCCAACTTCATGAGGATGCAGCTGTCTGGAAGACAGCCATCACCTTGGTGATGCCAATCCCATGATGCATCAGTTGGCGGGACATGAAATGTACGAGACACAAACGTGTACACGGCCCTGCCGCCTGCCAACAAGTCAACACAGCACACTTCTTTTGTTTGTTTTTGACTTGTAAGAAAAAGACCTTGAACACTTCTAATGCTAATGCCAATTTCGTCCAAAACACAAGATTTTTGAAAACCATCTTAATCCTGTCATGTTGGTATTCACTGGATAGCTCTCGCTGAGTACTCTCAGATGGGTACCCACATGACAGGGTTTCAGTCATTTTTCAGGTTTTTTGCCTAATTTTGTGTTGGATAAATTAGCCATCAGCAGTATAAGGGTTAAGGTGGCTAGAATCTACCTTGCGTACCTGTAATCAGGAAGGCAGGTAAACATGAGGACATCATCATGCACCTGACCTGGGGCTCATTACATTCCCTTTGATCTTTCTGATGAGTCAAGCATTAGTATCATAACAGGCCATCATGTTGACGCATCGTGCTTAAGAGTTCAACTTGAAGTTATTTCCAGGATCTATAATAATTTTTACAATAACTTCCAATCAAAGAATGATTTTACAAAATATTTGAAGGTCAAGGAGAGTTGTTAGTGTTCTAATTAACATTCTTCCTTTAAATATTTTCCCAAAAATGCTTTTGCCCGAAAGATTTCATCTAGATGCTGAGGTTTTTTCACCGCCACAGGTATTAATTGGTTAATATGATGATGAAGAAGCCAGGTAATTTGAGAGGAGCTATCATATCGAAGCTAAACAGTTCAAATATTCCGCCAAGACCTCGAGGAGGTCAGGAGAGAATAGCATCCTTTTATTTACCTGTGCGTGCCAAATTCCAAGCACCCTACAAAGATCTACGGATCTCACTTAAGACGCCTTAAGAACCGAATCAACACCGGCACTATTCATTCAGCATCATTATTACCAAAATATTGAGATTCCCCCCTTTGACATCCAAATTCCTGCCACCCTCTCCACCCTACCGCTGCTAAGTCCCAAGGAAAATAAACCAGTTTGAAGAATGTGAGTCACTATTTAGAGGCTATCTTGCATGAATGAAGCGATAGGAGTGGGCAGACTTGGCGTCGACAGGTGTTGGAGGTAGACAGTTTCTCTCCCCGGGATGTTGTTCCAGATCAGATTTAGTCAAGTTGGAAGGTTTCTCTATTCTTCAGGTGAAGAAATTAACGAGACATCTCTATCGTTGCGCTCACCACAGGTATCCAATCAGAAAATTCCATGGCAACCGTTGCTTAGTATGAATACAAGCAAGAGCAGAGTGACACAAACATATACACATCACAGCAATGCTATTTGAAAAACTATTTAAACTGATGAACCTTTACCCTTCCAATGCTAAGGCTACATTCATCCAAAGTGCAATATTAGGATGCAAGGATTTTTGAACCCTGTCATGTTGGTATTCATTGGATAGCCCTCACTGAGTACTCTCAGATGAGTACCCATATGTCAGGGTTACAGTCTTTTTAATAGTTTTGTTTTATAATTTTGTATTGGCCAAATTCGCCACTAGAAGCATAGGGGTTAAGAATAAATAATACAGTTGTAAGATATAGCAATGCTATCTACCTATCCAACCTGGTTCTGTTAGTAATAAACTACTAGTTGTAGTATCCAGTGATTGCCTTGTAAGATATTGCAATACTATCTACCTACCAAAACCTGGTTCTGTTAGTAATCCACTACTAGTTGTAGTATCCAGTGATTGCCTTCAGGCTTGTACGATATTGCAATACTATCTACTACCTACCAAAACTTGGTTCTGTTAGTAATCCACTCCTAGTTGTAGTATCCAGTGATTGCCTTGACTGACCTGTCCAGAGTGTCTGACCGTACTGAAGACCTCTGCCTTTCCCAACTAATCTACCTCCCTCTGAGTGACTGACATGTTACATAGTCTACAAACAAGCATCGTGGCAAGCAGTGGTAACACTGAAAGAGTAGGTCTTTTGGGGGCTGTGACAGGCATTAATTGGTTTACAGAATGGCCATAGCATTGTAATGCAAACGTAAGCCCTGGAAACAAAACTAAGACCAAACAAACTGACCATCCATTCCATTGACCACCGCCCACCCTTAGAGAAACAAACAATACCCTAACTACCCCACCCTATGCACCGGATAAACAATGGCCGAATAAAACCTGTCTTAAAAACACAAGATCCAGCTCTAAAGAAAAAGCTTCCTCCTCAGTAAAAAGTTAATCCTAGGCTAGATAGTGCCTTCCTATGACACAATATAACAATGGTAAAACAATGGCGCATTTTGGTCAAAGGCAAACATGACCTCAGGGGCTTAGTGTCTGGTGCCAGTGTTATTGGGGAGTCGCCCCTTCAAAGGGTGCTGGGGGGGTTTTCGTGAGGAAGTATTAGTCGGGGTAGGTGTGATAGGTCCCACATGGTCATTCGTGATCCTGCGTACCTCGAACCTCTGACATCTCTCCAGACCTGAGACCCTAATTCTTCCTGATCACATAATTACTCCCCACTAGCCACTACATTCTCTAGCCTGATAATTTGGGGCTTTCAAGCTTAGGCAAGTACCTTTTTAAAACTACCCTAAGAGCCTGCCGCAAGATAATGACCCCCCAATTCCCTCTGATCCCCTCGACCCTATCCTTATTGTGACATACCAGTGGTCTTTTAAGACGCACAGCAATTTTATGATTTTACGACCACAAGCCTTCACCAAGAACTCCCTTGAGGCTTCAAAAAAGGCCACACAAAGCTGGTAATCACCATATTATGTCACTAATATATAGGATTATCCTGAGTAATCAGCTTACCCCACATGACCATTCATAATCTTAGCTTAACTCTATACAAGACTTCTGCCATATTGTTCCAATATGAGTTTAAACTGGGTTATACCATACACGTTAGATTACATCACACAATTATAAACACAGTAACAGAGTAGTAACATACCCCTTTGATACCATAATATTCCTTTAAAGAAAATAATCTCAGGTGCCTTTTGGAGGTATCAACAAATGTAACGGCCCTTTCTGTCAACTTATGTTAACCACATGAAAGAGTAAGGGGGTCCTTGGAATTTTTAACCCTTCCAATGCTGAGGCTACTTTCGTCCAAAGCACAAGGATGCAAAGATTCTAATCCCTGTCATGTTTGTATTCATTAGATGGCTCTCACTGAGTACTCTGAGATAAGTACCCATGTGCAAGGGTTTCAGTCATTTTTTTAAGCTTTTTTGCATCTTTTCGTATCGGCAAAATTAGCCACCAGCAGCATTAATGTTAAAGCGATCCAAGGAGGTCCACGTAATGATCTTAAACACAGATCAGCCCACAATTTCCAAGCAATGTTTGGACTTCGAGATGCCCGTCACAAAGGCAGTATGTGGGGATTAACTCCCTCCGACCATTTCCAGTTGTAAACATGTTGCCATTCACTGACCATTTGTTAAACACAGCATGAAATCCTAAGCTGCCGGCCATTCTTCACCTGTCTGGTCCCGCTAAGGCCGCGTGTAAACATTATACGATCCTTCCTTGTTGATTTCGTCACCTAAGTCGCAAGACACACCCCGCGCCCACACCGCACTAGTACGTTACTTATACAGGAACCCCTACAAAAATCACAGTTATTCAACGTGAGCGTTAATACCCTAAATTAAAAGCTGCGTTGGCTTTATAGAGGGGGTATGATCCTGTTATAGGGGGCAGGGGGTGTGGGGGCACTCACCATGTGTACTGTTTTCATAACAACAATGTGTGGATTTCAGAAGCTAAAGATGTGGAATGCTAAGACCTAATCAATGCATTCCATTTATGCTAACTAGATTTATACATGAAAAATGATACATCTGCTGAATTCTTGTGGCTTTAAATTAGGGTGCAGCTGCAGGATTTCTACCTATAGGGGTTTCGTTCTGTATAGGGGGGGGGGGGGGGTAGGGTTGTTTTAAGAGAGGTGGAGCAAACTCATTGGTTTTAAGCGAAAGTAAAGAAAAGTGACAATTCCATTCAATAACTTTAATATTTTGAATTGTAATAGGACCCTTCGATTCATCATAGGACCTTACAAATCCCCTCTGCATCTGTAAATACTTTTTATAGGCTACAGAGACCGATAAACACTGAGACGAGAGATCGTCTTAAGAATAACAACAAGTTGAACAATGGCCTTCTCATCCTTCCCATCCTCACTCAATACACTTGAAACATACACTCCACAATCCACAAATAGTTGGCTGAAATGTACCCAAAGTCCCTCGAGAAAATGGAGACACATCTCAAGAATGTACACAGGGTTTGAAAGTGACACCCGCTAGAACAATGTGCATGGGTTTTCATTTCTCATCACTTTTTCTACCAATCTTAGCTAAATCAATACTTAAAGTTATAAGTACACAAGGAAATAACTGATTAACTCCAGGTAACTGACAACTTTGTGACAAGCCTAATGGTGGCAACTAGGATTAAAGTATCTGAAACTGATTTTTATTCCTAATTTTTTCACAGAATTTATAAGGGAAGATACAGGATTTGAGAGTAAATGTGTTCATGTAACCATTTCTAGCCAAAATCAGACAAAGCAATTTTTTCCAAAACATCCAAACTTTCTACGGACTGGAGTGTTCATTAACCCTATCCAAAGATATGTACCCGTTTCTTAAAGGAAAATGCTAAATACACAAATTCCATCCTTGTTGTCAACCAAGTGTGCAAACACTGGCACATAAACATGTCATTGCAACTAGAATTTTCCCAGTTAGTTCAAATTTAAGGTCCAGCTGAGTGATAGAGGGAGGCTGTTTTTGCATGGCGTAATATTAAAAGGAAAATGATGAAAAACAAGCAGAGGACATGTGAACCTCATGCCCCACATGGTGTCAGGAACAATTGTCCCTCTCGGTGGGTTTTGTGTCACATGGCCACCGATGACAGACAGGGATGCTGACAGCTATCCCAGCATGCACTGCTTCAGGCAGAGGGGGATTGACCCTTTCTCTCCCCAAACCAGACATCTCTATCGAACACATCCTATTAACCCTTCCAATGCTGAGGCTGCTTTTGCCCAAAGCACAAGGATGAAAAGATTTTTGAAAACCCTAAACCCTGTCATGTTGTTATTCATTAGATAGCTCTTGCTGAATACCCATGCCCCAGGGTTTCCGTAATTTTTTAGATTTTTGCATCATTTTGTATTGGCCAAATTAGCCACTAGCAGCATAAGGGTTCAACATATACAGGTGGTTGGGTCTACTGTGGGATATGAAGACATCCAACAGGGAAAATAGTGACAAATCGGTAAAATCTGAGGAATACTGGATCTCAGTATAGGATTAACAACTTCCAGTCAAATTTGTATCGCAATTTGGTTTACTTAAAAAAGGGATATAGGGAATGCGGTTTGGCTTCAGTTTAGTTCCAGCAAACCATCAACGCTCTTCCTTTAAATGGAAACATAATATCTTCTTGGGAAGTGTCTCTCAGCCTGCCACCATGACAGCTCACAGAGGGGAGGGCACTATCTGGTGTTTTTCTGTGGTTTTCCGGCACACAGGGGCCCTGACCACTTAATGAAGAATACCATTAATTACCTAATAAATCATCTGATAACGTGGGCTGTTTGTTTTGACATCACAGCCAGAGACTAGCTACTGCTTGACCAGTGCTTGACCGGTGTCTCTAAGCTAATTAGCAGAGTGACCTCCCTCAATTACATTAACAGTCGGGTAATGAAGAACAGACAGTAAATGATTTTCTCATGATCTGTCCTTTAACAGACCAACACTAGCCTAAAACTTAATTGAAATATACAAGTGCACTTGGAATTTATATAAATTGGAATGTTCCATTACGTGTACCACTGCCTGGTAATGAAGAACAGACAGTAAATGATTTTCTCATAATCTGTCCTTTAATAGACCAACACTAGCCTAAAACTTAATTGAAATATACAAGTGCACTTGGAATTTATATAAATTGGAATGTTCCATTACGTGTACCACTGCCTGGTAATGAAGAACAGACAGTAAATGATTTTCTCATAATCTGTCCTTTAATAGACCAACACTAGCCTAAAACTTAATTGAAATATACAAGTGCACTTGGAATTTATATAAATTGGAATGTTCCATTACGTGTACCACTGCCTGGTAATGAAGAACAGACAGTAAATGATTTTCTCATAATCTGTCCTTTAATAGACCAACACTAGCCTAAAACTTAATTGAAATATACAAGTGCACTTGGAATTTATATAAATTGGAATGTTTCATTATGTGTACCACCATCTGGTAATGAAGAACAGACAGTAAATGATTTTCTCATGATCTTTCATGATCACTCCTTTGATTAATAGACCAACACTATTCTTAAACCTAATGGCAATATGCGAGTACATGTGGTATTTGTAAATGTATGCCAGATTCAAGAGTTTAAATGATATTGATTTGCTATAAATCCAAACATATACATTAGTTTTATCAAGTTGCATAGATTGACATTTACAAAAATCCTAATTCATACTAATATACTGTAGAATAGGAAATGATTCCGAGCATGTAATTAATCCGAATTTACCGAATTAGAAAATCTCGGTATAATTAAATTCGGAATAAAATCTGCCCCAATCTGTGTTAATGTGTAATAATGACTGTTCGGTAAAATTAAATTGGGAAAGGTCATTTTTGGTCAAATTCTATATATTTGCACCACAGATTAATTTCCTATTCTACAGTATACAAAAATACAGCCAACAAAACTAACTGCACCAAAGGATGGAGGTATTAAGATTTATTGTAATTTATCTAATTATGCCGCCCTCCCTTTGATATTAAGCACTACACTGCTCCTCAAATCATCTTAATAACTTTTTCTGAATTGTGAAGTTCACCCACATCAGAACTCTGTATCTTCTAGGCTTACATCCCACCCGGATGCCCTATTCAATACCCTTTTTTCTGTCCCCCACATACTTTTCTATACCTTACCCTAATCTTTACCCTGAAATTCTGAGTGTCATTTCAACTACAAGCTACAAAACATGTTAGTCCCATTTCTCATCATTTGATAAATTGTGAAACTTTATATGCAGTTCATTAAATTCCAATTTTAGTTTATAAAGAATGCACCCAAAATCCGTTTGTAAAATATGCGGTATTCTCAAATCTAGACCCAGACGGATATCACATTTCTTCAACAATTTCACTACTGAATGATTTATCTGAAAAATGATAATTTTAAAACTAGTAAAGCACATGGCAGTGTAATCAACACCTTTAAGTATGTGCGCTATATGAAAGGGCACACAATACCATAGTGCACCAGTTCAGTGCACAAATGTTAATTTTCAGGTAAATGGTTTAACCCTTTCAATGCTGTGACTACTTTTGTCTAAGGCACAAAAACTCAAAAATCTGTGAAAATCATTCAAACCCTATCATCTTCGTATTCGTTGGAAAGATCTCATCGAGTACTCTCAGATGAGTACCCATTTGCCAGGGTTTCGGTCATTTTTCAGCTTTTTGCACATTATTTTATATTGATCAAATTAGCCACCAGCAGCATAAGGGTTAACCCATTCACATTCAGAGTTTCCTTAAAAAGTATCGTCTGCTACTTTCATACTTTTGAAAATAACTTGGGAATAAAGCAAAAGTTCTTAAAATATTTGGAGGAGAGTTGTCGTTTGACTTCTGGTTAACATTTCTCCTTCAAATATTTTCCCAAAAAATGCCTTGTTAGAAAAATATATCAAAAATCGTCAGGCCTGTTTTGGCCGCTGTGAGCATTAATGGGTTAATGAACCTATGGCACTACCGACTACCAGTTCACACCTGGTACCTCACACTACACTAGTACCCACATATTGTCCGCTAGCACTGCTCTATATACAGGTATTAAGGGCCAGGTGAGCGGGGAACAATTACAGGTAAATAAAGGTGCGCGGAACGAGCCAACAGAAGCCGCCTCTACACATAGAAAACTTGCCTGCCAACCTTCCCCCTACGCATGGACCAGATTTGTCCATTCACACTTTAATGACAATGGCCATCTATTCAGTACATTGTACGTTCACCCTTGCTTGAGGTATTATAGTATTTCAAATATACCACAATACTTCAATATCACGTAACGGAAATGACATTTTTTTGGATTAAACAATTCTTTGTATATTGATATACATTTATATATGCGAACTTTATAATACCTTCCAGGAAGGAGTAATTGAATTGGATCTCATTAGAAGGAATTAAAGCATATGATTTGGTAGCAGATAAATTACATGAGTATTTGCTTAAGAATTAGAACGCTAATAGACTTACAGCTTTTTATTAAACACTAATCATAAACTACATGCCAGCATTTATAAATGTGAAAGATATACTGTATAAAGGGTATTGTTAACGTGTGCTTAATCTTCCCGAATTTACCGAATGGGTTTAAGACGGGAACAATAAAAACGTTATCTTTAATCATTTTTGTTGGTATGCTGGGACAAGCGATGTTCGTATTCAGATTGAGTGATACAGCCGTGTATTTAAACAATTCGCTTGCCCAGCAGATGGCGACTTATGTTATCTGTAAAGACTCAAAAAATATATGATTGAATACAGTTATTTCTTCTCTGGGACATTATCATCATTGAAATAAATCGTTTACAAACATATTTCTGATTTTGAGTTATTCTGACCATTTGGACACCAGCTGACCATGCACTCAGTGGTCAATATTCCAGTGCACTGAAGCTGAGGGAATGACTTCACGATGGGTATTGCGTCCAGGGCCCCCAGCGAGGACCCCTCTCGCACGAGCACCTTCCTGAGAGCCGCCCGAACGTTGCCCATTCCTTACAACTCCCGAGCGCCACGCATAGTTTGTGTAATGTGCTGTTAGTGTATAAACACTGGTCACTGCTCTCAGCTAATTACTTCCATTCCCCGTCCCCACCTCACGCGGTGACTACCGACTACTACTGCGGCCAAAATAGTGGTCACTTAACGCACGTCATTCCACTGATGCAACGAGGCATCGTGGAAAAATAGCTGAGGACGCCCGAGAAAACTAGCCAAGGACACTAGGGATGCCCAGGATGCCCGGATCACAATGACAGGAACTAATAGAAAACTAGCCCAGGACACCAAGGATGCCCAGGATGCCCGGATCACAATGACAGGAACTAATAGAAAACTAGCTCAAGATGCCCGGGAAAACTAGCCCATGATGCCTGGAAAAAAGCCCAAGATGCCTGGAAAACTAGCCCAAGATGCCTCGATAACTAGCCCAGGACGCCCGGAAAACTAGCCCAGGACAGCCAGGAAGGCTAGCCCAGGATGCCTGGAAAACTAGCCCAAGATACCCAGTAAAACTAGCCCAAAATGCCCAGGAATACTAGCCCAAGTTGCCCGTTACAACCAGCCCAAGACGCCCAGGAAAACTAGCCCGGGACATGAAAACTACCCCAGGACACCCGGCATTGCGAAACTAGCCCATAGCCCAGGACGTCAGGGATGGGAAAACTAGCCCAAGATGCCCGGGAAGCCCGGAATTAACACAATGCCAGGGACTTGTGAACTCATGTTACTGCTGGGAGTCAGTTTACAGAAGGAATGGCAATAATTTCATAGCTCATGCCACGATATCCTACACCCAGTAACCTATCCATGCCAGTAGGACCCGAAACATCCAGACTATGTTGATATCTTCTTGACCAGGGCATTTTCAGAATAGATTGGAAGAATAAATGTTGATGAGACCTCATTCCACAACTCTCCTTCAAATATTTAATGTCTTTGTGTTTAATTCTAAGGTATTTTACACTTGTCAAGCAGATAACCAAGCATAAATAGGTTATAACCCATTAATGCGTATAGTGGCCAAGAGCAGTCGGACAATTTTGATGAAATCTTGATGCCAAAAGCAAGTTTTAAAAAATATTTGAAGGAGAAATGTTATTCAGGATATTACCAACAACTCTCCTTCAAATATTTTGTAAAATCATTCTCAATTCCAAAGTTTATGTCAAAATTATCATAGATCCAGAAGACAATTTCAAGAGCAAGTCTAAGTATTAATGGGTTAATACTTGGCCATGATGATAATGACTTGCACCAATTCACATGAAAATATCTGTTTGATCTCTCACTTTATAATAATAGGTATCTTCATAAATAAATATGAACATATTTCCAAAAGAAAACACCATTAACTTTTTGGCTACTCATAAATATCATCTATTTTTACAATTGAGAAGAGCAGAGAATATTACAAAGAAAACCTGTTAACTGATTAGTTAATCCTGGATGGCTTCTCTCTTAGAAGTTAGTGATGCTATAAATAGGTAATCTCCATTAAGATATTAGAGCCTTTGATGAGAAGAGCATGCAGAAACAGAGGTGTAAACATACAGGAAGATTTACAGTTGATTATTGAACAGAATTATGTGTTCAACCATATAGGTTGAACCATATAACACTAAAATACTTTCAATGGTAGGTTCCATTGATAAAAATGTCTTATGTAAACTTGATAAAATTGTGAAAATCTGAATTCTCTAAATGAATGATAAAAACATTTTAGAAAGAATCTTGCATTCAGGAAAGTGTTTTAAGCATAGAATGTGGATCCTGCAAATGAATGATGAACATAGTTTTTTGTAAAGAAATCTGGGTAATTCTCTCAGCTAGTGACCTGCAATGAGATTGGGTTAGGCGGTGGTTTTCGCCGTTTTTCACCACCAATTATAACTGGCTACTCATGACTTAGCCACAATATGGCAGAAAAAGTGATGAAAATAAAAAAATTAAATTTCAGGAATGGACTGTGATTTTACAATAAAAGAAAATTACTGTATTGATTATTAACCTCATGAAAAGGGCACTTCTTCCTAAACAACTGACATTTACTTTGTACCAACATTGGTGGGGTGCTCCAAACAATTACTTTTCCTTGGAGCACTCTATTACCATATTGCACATGGACATTTCAGCTGAAAGAGAGACAGTCTGTTCCCACATTGTATGCAGACAAGATCGTATTACCTGCAAAGCAGCCCGCGAGCCTGTCCTTCATGATGACTGATGTAGACCATTAACGAAGAACGTACCGCCCCAAAAAAACAATCCACACTGTCTTCCCACACTTCTCCACAGGGCTATGACGAGACCACGGAATCCAAGGAGACCATGGGTATGTTTTGCCTATTCGATCGCTGACTGCCTTGTAGGCTGGAGTGTCAGTGAGTCGTCCGTGAGTGACACGTCTGATGCTATCACTTCCTTAATAACAACCTCCGTTTGTCGCAGCCTCGGTTTCTGGTACGGTACGTATGAATCCTAAAGGCTCCCCCGCTAGCCGCCTGCGTCATAGGACACTTGTTGTTCGGAGCTCGGCAGGATCAGAAAATGACTTTCTCCACTCAGCCTAGCCATGGACATAGGCCAACCATACAAAGAGCTAATCCTCATACACATTCCGGGGCCAAGTCTAGACCAAACATTTTCTCAACATGTATAAACATAATTTACAAAATATACATGTTTCCTTATTAAGACCCAGAACAGAGGCCCAGTACCATGTCTATACATATGGATACAGGTGAGTTGATATAACCATTGGCCTAAGCCAGATTTTCTCTCCCTCATTGCATAACTAAGACCAACTAGCCCCTTCAGTCTATTTATTTATGAGATTAGAAAACATTGAGAGATGGTACTACCCCGGAGTAATCTGCACCCAGAAGGAATGGGGGAAGGGGGAGCGAATACCCCTCCGTTCAATCAGTATTGAATTTCAACATCTCAGACTCTCCCAGGCGAGAGTTGACAATGGAGTTGGACAGGTAATAGTGTTGAGGGTATCGCATTTCTCAAACTTATTCCACACAGGTACCGAACCCTGTAATCACAGACACGAGGATTGTCAGTCGTGTTCACACAAGCCACAGCGGACGGCTGTCAGTGTTGGTACTACCATCAAACAGCCTTTATAGGGTAGGGTGCAAGATTTCAATGGGGGAATTTTAGCTTCTGGTGGCATCTGTTTTTTTAACAATATTACAGCACAGAAAAAAATATGTATAAACATACACTGGAAATGTTTTTGGACTATTTTTGTAACATTCTTTTGGACTTGAGTAAAAAGGGCATAAGATCCCACCCAAGGCGGGTGACCTTCCGCCTTCATCCAACATCAAATACATAAGTATTATAGCAATAATTATTTTTTTCATCATCATTATTATTTCTTATTATTATCATTATTATCATCATCATCATTATCATCCTCATCATCACTTTTATACTCTTTCCATTTATCATTGGTAGTAGTGGTAGTAGTAGTAGTGGTAGTAGTAGTAGTAGTAGTAGTAGTAGTAGTAGTAGTAGTAGTAGTAGTAGTAGTAGTAGTAGTAGTAGTAGTAGAAGTAGTAGTAGCAGTAGTAGTAGTAGTAGTAGTAGCAGTAGCAGCAGTATTTGCAGCTGTTAGAGGGGATCAATGCAAGCCAAAACTTTCTTCCAAATCCACACCTGCTTTTCTTAAGAAACACCTCTAGAAACGCTGTCAACCTGTGCCTACCTATGATGACGATGGCGCTGGTTGGTTGGCGGTTACTAGGGCTAGTACTAGCCAACTAGTGATTAACTAGCACCCAGCTATTGAGCTTTAGCTTGCTTTAATAGCTAAGTGATGGGCAGAGCAGCTTGTGTTTACATGGTCCAGTAGCGCGGCCAGTGACCACTGCAGAGGAGCCATAGAAAACCTCATCTGGGAAAAGCAAACAATTTTTTGCGGCAAAGAATGCCCTGCCCGTCTAATAAAGGCGGAATCGACAAGCATGGCTGTCACCATTGAAGTTCGCAGGTACCCTAGTGGCTGACATCGCCACGGCAACTGGACTTCTATCAGGGGGAATGAGCGGGCGAACCACCTGCATACAGAAATATACAATATCAAGTAAATAATCAACTAATAAAAGTCAAAACATCTATAGGGCAGGCTCCCCGAATGCAAATGTACTTTTTTCGGCTTAAGGCTTCCCTTGCATAGAGTTAGTCACGTAGTGCCATGATGCTGAATAGTCGCGGCGAGAAGTGTGACTAAACGAGAACTGACATTTTTTCGCATTGAAATGAAAATACCGTGCCATTCAAGAAAGACAACATCGGCACAAAGGAGAGTTTATCTAAAAGTCGACCCACCACACGGCGAACTGTTTTACAACAAACGAATCCGTATTAGGTATTCACCTGGACGCATGACTTGGAAAGGGAGAAGAGACTTAAATCTTTTATTGAGGCGCACCACTTCAATATTGATGCAAAAACAACAATGGGTTCAACTAGAGTTAAATATTTCCCATCATTCAAACTCACAACCCCCGAAATTTCCTACATGACCATGCTAATTGAATAGCGCCAACAAAAACCAATTAAATTTCAACTCCAGGGAAAGGTTGGGAATGCACCTGCCCCGAATTGTTTATCATGTGGCGTATTACACCTTTCTAGGTAATCAAGAGGTGTGTTTTCACGGTAATCTATTTCTATTGTTATCCATAGATAAGACACCTGTAATGCTTGGTGAATTTGATTACAAATTGAAATGCATCTCTTTGATCTTGGGCCTCTTCTCCCTGTTTATGTCACACCTGTTAATTGCTTTTCTCCCCTGTGCGGACAGGTAGCAATTTGTGAGATAGTGATGGGAGATGCGCAGTGTGGACCGTTGCCACCTTTCCCCTTCTGGGTCAACTACTCCCCCGATGACGATGACGTCGGGCCCTGCAGACTCCCGTGAGCGCCGATTCATCATCGTGTTTTTCGCCCTCAATCTACATCTAACAAGCTCGGCTTGTTCAATCTTTTACCTGCCATCTCTGCCGCCTCTCTCAGTTGGAGGCCCGACTGCATAAAAGCCCGCAGTCTGGCCCGAACAAAGTTGCCCATTCATCGGCGCTTCCTCGGCAAATCTTGCGCCCACTTTTCCATATTAACCCCTAAAAGCGTTCGCCGCCAACTAACAATCAAGGCAAATCAGTTCACAAGCGAGAGCATTTTTCCTTTTGACAGGGTTGAAAAAAATCCCTCAGAAATAAGTGGAGGTTAACAGGCATATGGAATGTATTAGATACTCCCTAACACCAATAATTCATTTTTTGATAAGTAAATTACAAACTTCTTGACCGAGTCAGATGATCATTGACTTACAAATAACAGCAATTTCACGAAGACAACAAAGACGTAAACAGCGGGCGTATACTTATAGATTCAACTTTCACTCCATATTCATAGAAGCTGTGTATTATACAAAGGCAGTTTCCAGGGTTCAGCGAAACCTGCTTCAACCCTAAAATATAGGGTTTTTTTCATGATAAAAGGACCACATTTAGCGAAACCTTCTTCAACTTTAAAATACAAGCTTTTTTCATGGTATAAGTACCACTTTTAGGAAATGACCCTTAAAAAGCACCTTCCTCTAAATTCCTGTGTACAAAGTGAATGGTACAGATATCATTTTCACCAATTACTCTCCCAAAATTGGTGTCAATCATTCAAATTATGTGGAAATCTTAAGAAATCCATGTCAGTGAACTTTGAACAGCATATTAATAGTACTTCTGCTGACTTTCTGAAATACAGGCATATCTCTGATTTGCCTTTAATTCAAATTAATCTCTCTCTGATAAAGATACTATTAAATGGAATGTTGATTTATCTGTTTAAGAAAAAAGCAGGTGAGTTAAAGGATCATATTGTATCAAATACAATACATATTGTAGCAATTACAATATAATAGTGTATCAAATGATTCCTATGTTCCAATTCGGCTCATCATTGGTTAGATATATTGCAGCATAAATGCTTCTCATAACGAAGTCATTTGTTTTGCAGTGTGTAGACAGCATTCGGAAGTGTACTATGAAGCATGACTATATGCAGCTAGTTACTAATGCAGTACTTAGCAAGTCATTATAATACCACGTTCCACTTCATAAAGCAAAACTGTTAGCGGCACACAAACACTTATGAAACTCAATACCGCAATTGCAATTTGCAAAAGCCGCATTTATTTTTAACGGAGTGAAGCCTACAAGCTGACACTAGCTTCATCAATGATTTAAACACCTCACACCCTGAACACAGGGAGAAATGCAAATATTCTACTAAACTATGACCAAATACTTGTGAAAAATTATGTATATCTGTAAAGGTCAAAGTGCTAAATTCTAGAGAAATGTTTCACTTCAATTTCTGTTCAGACCTACCCTATTATAAAGCATGGAGTGATGAAAACATTGAAGTATTAAAAGTATTACAGCAGTTAGACAACAATGAAAAATGTGAACGTTAATATTACTTTTCAGCTACATAGAATTTTAGTATATAGAAAGAGGTAAAGGTAGGTCTACTTTCAGCCATATTATAAGAAAAGCAGTATTTTAAGGATGACTTTTGGGAGATGCACAGTTTAATGGTAGAAAACTAGCAAGATATCATTCAAGATTCATATATATATATATATATATATATATATATATATATATATATATATATACAGTCAAACTTCTATTAAGCGACCGCTCAAGGGAAATGACAAAAGTGGTCTTTTACAGAGGTGGTCTCTTAAGAAGGGGTTGAGGGTCTGAGCGAGGTTATGAAAAAACAAAGAATGTCCAACAATGACCTGGAATTATTGAGGTTGTTATGTTTAGCTGCGTTTGTTGAAATTTCTTCCTTAAAATTTTAAGAATAAACAATTCTGAAAAATAAAAGTTGAACTATATCATTAATTGAGGACCCTCAGAAATGATATACTTTCAAATTTTGACCGATAATTTCAGTATTTTATTGTGCCCTTTTCAATATACAAGGCGTCTAGGCATTCAAGTGGCCGTTGAATAAAGGACCATTTACTCGTAGGGATAAGATTTCATGGCCGTTGGTCGCGTCAAGCAAGTGGTCGCTTAATCAAGGTAAAATATACAGGGAATAGCATTGGGGGGATTTGAAACGGTCGTTCAAGGCAAGTGGTCGTTTAAGAGAAGTGGTCGTTGAGGCAAGTTTGACTGTATATATATATATATATATATATATATATATATATATATATATATATATATATATATATATATATATATATATATATATATAAATATACACACACACATATTGGAGTGTCAACTCGTACTGAAGTTTATCAATACTTCCTAAGGTGAACAGGGGACTATGTAAAAAATTAGAGCATGGGAAAGATTATAAATATTTAATTGTCTTCAATGTTTTAGTTTCGGTCGTTAGCCTCAACTAGGCAGGTGAGAGCCAGGGTATTCCGGGGTTTATCGATATACCTGAACCAGGTGTATGGAAATACTGTGCGGCGAACAAAAAGTAAGGGCGGTAGGTAACCAGGGTTGTAGGTGGCTCCCAGGTAGAGTCACGCACCGAGTAGGAATCTCCACCATATGTTGGTTGGGGTACGGTAGGGTGCTCACCCACAGCAGCTGCTAGCCCCCACAATAACACCCTCCCCCTGCACAGGCGCCCTCACAAACCACACAATACCCACTTCAGCACCCTACTTTAGGACGCACTTCTACTGACCCGCACAGAACACCCTTGTGCTGCTGCTGCCAGGCAAATACTGACCACATGGTCCCCCTTTAGGGCAAAGTTTGTAGAGAACTGAGAACACCTTTACACCACCAAACAAACACTGACCAAATGGTCATAGTTACCAAAATGCATTAACTGACCACCCCCATCCCCCCCCATCTCTCTCTCTCTCTCTCTCTCTCTCTCTCTCTCTCTCTCTCTCTCTCTCTCTCTCTCTCTCTCTCTCTCTCTCTCTCTCTCTCTCCCCCCCCCCCCCCAAGAACACCCTTATGTGCTTCCAGGCAAACACCAACAACATAGTCATACTTTTGGCAGAACATTTACTGACCAACTATACTTCTCCATCCCCCCAATCATCAGAAGAACACCTTTACCCACTGCTACTCAAATACTGACCTCCTTTAGAAAAGTACTTCTACTGATCCCAGAGGGCATCTTTGCACCACCAAATAAACATTGACCAAATGCTCATACTTTCCTAAGTGCATTAACTGACTAACACTAATTCCTTATAATTAATACCATAAAAAAGCCATGCAGATTCATCAAGGTAGAGTCAGAACTTTTTCTTTAATTGGTCTTCTGTAACTTAAGAGGTACAGTTCAGAAGTATTTGGCATCCTTTAAATAAAAAAATGATACATACGGCAAGCTTAGTGGGCTTATTAAATAACTATGCCTAGCAGAGAAATATGCTTTTAAGGATTGCAATCCTCTATTCAATTTCATTGTCAGGTAAGTCTCCGATTTATTTCACACGCTTGATATCTCTGAGCTGATAGGATGATACAAAAATTAAAGCATGGTGGTTGAATATCAATACCAACATGAGGACCACCTTTCTTTTCTTACCATACTTCTCTGAGGATTCCCATCCTTACTGCAATACCAGACACCTAGAATTTCATCAGGTAATTATCAAGACTTTTTTCTATGGGTAGGTGTTCTTTAATTTCTCTAAGTAGCGGGTCTAGGTGTGATGGGGACCAGTGTTGGCCGGGTCTGTCTGGCAGGTAATGGGCATGGAAAACAGAGCATGACACTTTCTCAATGACTCAATGCGCGGCTGGCGGGCGGGATACGAGCCCATCGGGCTGGCAGCTCGGCCCGGCGGCCCGTCCATGTACCTTGTTGACTGCCTGGCCTCTTAGTTGTGAACTTTAGCACCCGCTGGAAAGCCACTTTTCTTCTGCCTCCCTTTCATGGCCTAATAAAGTATCCCACAAGAGTCCTTGCTTGACTGCCCGGCTGAGGCTGCCCCGGCCCCCACTTCCTCTAAAGTCTACAGCCGGCTCAGAAGCAAGGGGGCCGGCGAGACACAACGAAACATGGTGGTAGCTCGGTGCAAACAGCCGAGCGAAGCCAGAGAACTTACATGCAGAATTACCTCCCCACAACAACAAAGAAGAACAGCAATAAAATCACATAATTTACGTAAAATACTTGCTGCGAGGCAGCGTGATTATTTCAAGCTAAGCTCCTACCTGTCCTACCCAGGGTAAAATTGGGCTATTAATCCAGGCGAATTTTTACGCTGACATCCAAATTACTTCTCGGAACAGTCCCGCGTCTGTTTTCAGCTGCGTGGTTCTCGTAAGCTATGAGTGATATCTACGACCCGATGCGGCATACCTGTCCAATAAAGCTGAATGCAGATATCGGTGCAAAACCAGCTCGACGACACAGAGATGCCAATGACGGGTATGAATACCCCTAAACCCACAGTCGATTGGCGCTGCACCTAAGGGGTGCTATGCGCAATTGAGCCTCTCAGCGGTGGGTATCGTCCCCATAAGATGTCTCTATACAGGTAGCGCACTGGCACAGATGGGTATGAGGAACCCGACCAATCCGGGCCAAATCAAGCGAGGCAGCCATCTTTTAGAAAAAACATGATATGTAAAATACATTCAACTTGAAAGGCAGTCTACATCGCATATTATAGAGGGCCTTCTGTTTGCGTTCAACAAGCTGAAAAATGCGACAACTGTTAGATGAGCGCCCGTGTTATTAGGACGAACATCCCAGGGACAGTGGGCGAGAATAGTCGCTTCTCTCCCGGCTACAAAGGCTAATCATATCAACGTATAGTTGTACTTACTGATGCGATGGAGCAATCATGTCGTGACAATGTGTAATCTACGAGATCGCATGTGACCGGGACGCCCGCGTTCTGTGTCGACCGTGTGTATGCCTGTCTGGCGTGTAATCCAACTGATCACCGAGACTAGAATCTCGTCGTCGCTCTACTTTTCTCCACCAATCTGCCCCGACGTATCGCCTCCAGATAGAACGCCACACAATGGCGCAGAATTCCTTCTAACTTGACTGACGTCTAGCGATGGATCGTCAAATTCTTATCTACACCAATTCTCTCAACTTTCTTACCCTTCAGGTACAAGCTACCTGCCCCCAAGCATTCTGGGATGGAAAGGAGCATGCCATTGAAATTATCCATGGTTATGGGCCAACTAAATTTTCAACAAAACAGAACATGTATAATCACAACACTCTTCAATGTATCCTCATCAGGAGTGATTGTGCATGTATTTTGAGTAGGTAACATGTATATATAATACCCAGGTATTACAGGTAAAGTTTGTCACCACACCTAGGGTCAATTTCTCAGGGTCTCTTGGGTACAACCTAATACCGAACCCCTGACTAGACCCACTAGTGAAGTGGGTGTCAGTGGGGCACTGTTTATTCAATAGCCGGTCCTGAGAGGGCAGCCCCAGTATCTACCTTACGTTAATTACACTAAGTCATTAACGAAAAGTAGATTTGTCGATCTCTGATGACTGGACCTGCATCACTCCAGACCACCCAGTTTTTATGTTCCTACTTTGCAAGAAGAAGATTTTAAAGATAAAGCAAGATGCTATCATGCTAATGGTCAAGCTTTTGAGAACCCAGAAATGAGAAACACTTTGTGTAAGGAAGTGTCACTGCAATCTGTTGTGTTCAGCGTTTGACAATTACCAAAGAGGTCTAGGGGTCTGGTAGGGCTAGTTACCTAAAGGATTTCCTAGCCCTAGTCATATCTCAACATTTTGTGTAAGGAAGTGTCACTGCAATGCTTTTTGTTCGGGTTTTGACAAATACCAGAATTTACTAGCCCTAATCAAATCTCAATTGTTCAAAATAATAAATGGTCAGATAACCAACCAATTGAAATGTGTGAAAGATGAACTTTCAATTATTCATGATTCTCTGGTGAATTTACTTGAGTCTTGTTTTAGTTGTGGTGCAATGCAATTTTCCCAATTTCCCCCAATTAGGAAATTAGAATTTAGAGAGTTGACTTACCGGATGGAGAAGCAGCTTACAAACACCAAATTTCTTGATCAGTGTAGAATCTGAAATAGAGAACTATAAGTTATAATCAAGTATGGTTCAAAATAGAGAGGAAACTAAGATGTGGCCGGGGATGCCACCCTCACTATGTTAGCTACTTTTCCTATCCCAATCTTTTATTGTTCTAAAAAATGAAGTCTTACTTAATAGCAAATGGTCACAAAAGAGGGTTTGCAGTGCAGTGTATACATTCAAATTCTGCTAAATATTGTTGCAACAAACTATTCATCATATAATTAAACTGATACAAGAGATCCAATATTCAAAGTCTCAAAGGATTCATTTTGATTAGCACCTAAATGGGGTCTGATCAAGGTGGGGTCTGATCTAGAACAGTAATGAAAAACGGGACAGATCAGACTTTGATTTGCAAGAAAAAACAAGCCTCTGAGGTACACTTTCAATTTACAATATATATCACACTTAATTGCACAAAACAAAACCAAGCAATCTGACGATGCTGGAACACTGGGATTTTGGTTAACAAGCAACAGTCAGACTTTGGTTCACAAGAAAAACTCAGGGCCTCTGATGAACTTGCTCAGAACAAAACCCAGCAATCTGAAGATCTGGGACTTTGGTTCTCCAGGAACGCAGACTTTGGTTGACAAGGAAAACTGGGCCTCTGATGTATTCAATAAAATGTTCATCCCACTTGCTTAAAACATAACATAACCGAGCAATATCTGATGATCAGAGTACTTGAAAATCTAGCTAGCTCCAAAATATAACCAAACACGTTCCTATGATCAGGGCACTTGTGAAATCAACTAGTTCCAAAACATAACCAAGTAGTCTGATAGTGAAAGGGTTAAATGAAATGCATAAGAGGGCCCTGTTTCCACATGCCTTACATCTGTCTGGGAGGGTAGCAGCGAGCCGGAGAACAATGGATAAATGAGCTATAAGTAACACATGTACAATCAACCCAGCAACACTGCCTGAAGAAACAGCGACAATTAACTACAACTAGACTTCTCCGCATCAAATGCTACTGTTGCTCCCTAAACCAATCGGAGTCCATTAAGCATTATTTCCTCTCTATTCGTAACTGCATCACCGCACCGCATTGCCACAATGCACCAATTTGCGCTAATCAATGCACAATGAGTTGTTTTTGTATGTATAAACACTGTACCATACAGGCCCCGGGCAGGGGACAAATATCACAGCAAAAGAGCAGCCTACGTTTTACCCTTAAGCAAAGTCTGAGATTGTAATACATTTAGCTTGTAATGTATGATGATAAAATATTTGTTAAAATGTATTCTAAAAATAAGAACAGTTTGTCCAAAAAACAACTGTGAGTTGAATCACCAGGAAGTATCAGCATTTTGCAAAAGACAAAAGACAAAAAGGAAAATTGTGGAACCAACAACCACTTATGAGAATCCTATAAAGATCACAATTTACATTTAGATTAGACTCCTCTGTAATACAATACATTGTGATTAATTATCTATAACTTAAGTTGAAATCTAGTATGAGTATCATATAAATGCATCCTAGAATATCTTTTCCTGCAACAGAACTTTCCATAGTCAACATCATCTTAAAAACTCCTAAAATAGCCTGGCAAATGAAACTAGACTGAAAGCAAATATAGATGAATGCAGCCTAGTATTTTAGTAAGTCAATTTTATTTCAAATACTATCATTATTATTATCATTATAATTATTATTATTATTATTATTATTATTATTATTATTATCATCATCATTATTTTTATTACTATTATTACTATTATTATTTTCATAATTATCATTATTATTATTATTATTATTATTATTATTATTATTATTATAATTATTATTATTATTATTATCATCATTATCATTAATATTATTATTATTACTATTTTCATTACTATCATTATTAAATCAAAAGGACAGAATTTTTTAAAAAGTCCAAAAACCTTTTTGAAGATTGATAATGAAGATTTTTAATTAGTATAGCAATCCCAGCAAAGAACGAAAAAAAAAATAGTTCTGTAAATCAACTCAGTCCACATTGATCAATAAGCTATTGTACTTTTGCTGCATTCTGCAGTTATCAATGAAGCTGGCTGCTCGCGATGCGGCATGACTTTCTGATATTTCATGATCTATTCAGGGAAAAGCGTGTGCGGTATGATTAATCGCCCCATAGCATAGCAGGAACTCATTGACATGTTTAGCGGGCCACCAATAAAACTACGGGCTCCACCTGGGCCGGCTTTTAAATACTATCTATAATGCATGCGGCAGACTAATTAAATAGGCTTCTGTGGTTATCTAATGACCAGATCTGGGAAACCAGCTTACAGGGATGAGCCACGAATGGTAGTATCCCATTTATTGTCAGAGCATTTCTATCTTAACCCATTAATGCTTAAGGCTTCAACCAGAAATTGTCGTCTGGATCGATGATACTTTTGACAATAACTTTTAAATGGGGAATTATTTTACAAAATATCTAAAGGAGAGTTGTTGGTAATGTTCTGATCAACATTTCTTCTTCAAATAGTTTGCCAATTGTGCTAACACCTGAAAGATTTCTTCAAAATTGTCAGGCTGGTTTTGGCCGCTGTAAGCATTAATGGGTTAACCCATTAACCCTTTTCCTGCTGATGCCTAATTTGGTCAAGACAACTAGCTGACAAAAAGCAGAGAAATGACTGAAACCCTGGCACACATGGATATGTATCTGATAGTATTCCGCAAGAGCTTTCAAATGAATGCTAACATGACAAGGTTTAGATGATTTACAAAAAAATGTTTTTGGATGCTCTGAGCATTAATGGGTTAACCCATTCACATCTGAAGCATTCACAAGATCTGACACATATGATCAGATTTTTTTTTTCAATAATATTAGTCTATTTGATGAGCTATATTTAAAGTTATCAAACAAATTGTGCACTTCAGATATAAACAAGTTAAGATACCCACATATGAGCATATACCAGGTCAAATGTTCATGGAAATAACCTAATACTAGTAATAAAGCAATATTTTGTAAATTATCTAACTGGAAGGTGTTCTTTGAGTTGGGTTTAATAATTACTCTTCAAATATTTTGCAAAGAGTATGAGACAGACTAGTTGTTGAACTATGGTGAAACTATTCAGACCATATGCACACTCCAGATGCGAATAGATTAATTCAGGTTCCTGTTTGATTAAGATCAGTAGATTATAAACTATTAAAGCTTATCATTCTGTGCCATGATAAGTTTTTGTCTCTTATCTTTTAGAAGTTTTAGTGGCTTCTTTCAATAACCAATAGAAACTACCACTTTCATCTTTTCTTAATTGCTTTTGTTAATCTGATAACCCTAATTAAACTCTGACCTTTTTCAGGTATGTATGGTACTCTCATTCAGTGTCTGTTTTTTATCCATTCATGTGCAAAAGGCCTGGATTGCCAGACACATATGCAAATGACTTGAATTAAACAATTCTTATATGTAAAGTTGTGTAACTTTATCTGATTGATAAAAAAACTTCCAAGTTTGAAATATCACATTTTTTTTCTAGATCCCTTGTATTTAAAAGTACAATGGTTTTGTGTATATGTGTACCCATGTGTACTTTTTTATGTATACATGTAATTGCTGAAAGGTTTGCAAGGTTCTTTGAAGTTTACATCCCTTATCATCAATTAGATAGCAGTGGCTTTATCGTGGCATCAGACATGAAGCATGGCTTGTAACCAAATACATGTGTAGCCTAGCTCTTATCTGAATCACTTTCAACTACACCGTACCTAGAGTATACCAAGCTAGTTTTTTTTCAGGAAACAATGTGGGTAATTTGTATGATTGTACCAACTTAAAAGGGTAGTACAAATCTGGCATATGTCTACTTATACATATGAAAGTTTCTTTTGTGTTTTTTTGTGCAATTACAAAATGGCCAAATGCTGGATCTGCTGCCTGGTCCGAGAATGTTAGAAGTTGCCCAAATACCCTTTAAATCACCCGTGCCAAGGAACATTAGACAATAATCAATATTTGATAATGTGCCCTTTTCAGCTTTAAGGTTCAATGCTACCAGTCCAGTCCAAACAAGACTATGGTAAGTTAAAATTTAAGAGACATTGCCCAACTAGATCAGTTTAATATTGACTAAAATTACTTTTGCTGACTTGAAATGTGGTTATTTTAGTGAATTTTAGTTTGTAGAGTAAGTAAAGATTTTGATGAGCAATCGGTTCTGAAAAAGCAACTTGCTCTGTATGACCTATTGGGATTTGAGTCATTTCAATGACTGGGAGGAAAAAAGGATGTTTGCAAAGATTCTATTGGCTGTTTGAGGATGTGCATTGTGTGTATTTTATTGGTCCCAGGTGGGAGTGAAGGGAGGGCATCGCGAGGCTTTAATGAGCTTTATTTACCTGTAACACCTGTAGCAGAAAGATCCCGCATCCCCACTGATTAAAGGTAGGGTCATCAAAAGCTACAGATACCCACCATCACCCAGACACCATGCAGCCAAGCCAGACGAATGTTCTTTGCCGTATTGTTCTCCACAATGGCAAAAGGCATCACCAGCCGGGCCCACTCAAGAAAAATCAATGTGGATGTGCGAGAATTGCTCCCCGATATCCATGATGCCCAATTAGACCAATAACCAACAGACTATTTGAATTGGAACAAAACCGGCACCATCTTGCACTCCGTAAAACGACTCTCTCAATGGCCTCCATAACAAACTCTGTCACTTCCGACTTCAAAGGGGTACCTGAACAGGTGCGACAAATGTGTAATAAACAGGTATGGTGCGGGCTTATCGTGGTAATCTGGAGACAGGGGTAGGTGGGGGAATTGGGGAGGGTTGTTGACCAAAAGTCACGGCGCTCACACGTCGGTGTTGTGGTTAATGTCCAGACAGGCCGCGCGGTGAGCAGATGGCTCGGACAATAGAGGAGTCGTAACCGCTGTCCCGGTCCCATAGAGAGATTGCGCATCCTCAAAGCTGGCATTCCGCCTTACCATTCATCGGTGCAACTTAAGCTTACATCTCACTAAGGCAGTCACGTCTCAAGTTCTCATCAACGGTCACTGGTCAACAATACCACTGGTCACTCCTGGTCAGCAGTGTCCAGTCAGCTTAAGTACACAGCCCTTTCAGACACTACCCGTTTACATAATCCTACACAACTACATTGAAAAATCATTTGACAGCCATTAACTGCGGGTATACAGATTGTTCAGGGTTGGGTATTCCCAAACACTACCTACTACCCCTCCCTTTAGGCAAATTATTTTCATGAGTGTGTCGTTGCGTGGTTTGCTTTTATTCGTCGCTTACTAGAGGGTCGAGGAAGGGAGTGAGAGCGCTCGGTAATGGCCACTTAGCCGTAATGAGGTCCCAATAGCGGTGTTTGCTACACCGTGCCCTTAGTGGTCATCTATCACTGACCGCTACAGCTGGACACAGGGACCAGGTGACAACTAAATCAGCTCCCTGGCCTGATTGGCTTTTAACCAGCTCCTTTATCACAGCTCCCTCGAACAGCGAGCCAAGAAAGCAATCAGTTTACCACACCTGAGTGTTTGCGTCAGTGGTTACCTGTATATACATACCCTACTCAGGTGATCAAGATTTTTGGGACCTAATGAAGCAAGCACTATAGGGTTGGGAATCGGTTGAAATTTCATGATCGATAAAAAGTTGCAGCCAACCGATCGATTATCGATCATAATCAGTTCTTCGCACTTTTGCAGTAATTGGGTACTAGAGGTATAGAGCCTAATAATAAGTGATAGTCTATGACAATTACTTGCTATTAGCACCTACCTTAACTTTGTTTTGAAGTGTTTTTGGAGCTTAGTTTCAACTTGTCTGTCATTTAGTTCTATGTTTTGCCACTAGGTGTCACCTTTTCCGATTTATATCGATTGCCAGTTTCGTAATCGATTAATCAGAATCAGAGAGGCAAACGATTGATTATCGATTATAATCGATGATCGTCCCAACAATATAAAAGCACTACCTTGATAAAGTAGGATAAGGAAACCCCTGTGACAACCAGGGATCAGTGTAGAGAGAAACTTCAGCTGTGAACACTTTGGCACCAGGGCAAAAGCGTTCCTATGATATCTCAATGACAATTAACCCTTTCAATGCAGAGACTACTTTTGTCTAAGGCACAAGAACTCAAAAATCTTTGAAAATCATCTAAACCCTATCATCTTGGTATTCATTGGAAAGCTCTCATCGAGTACTTTCAGATGAGTACCCATTTGCCAGGGTTTTGGTAATTTTTCAGCTTTTTTCACATTAGTTTGTATTGATCAAATTACCCACCAGCAGTATAAGGGTTAAGTCGAAGTACCAGACATTCAGACTTCAGAAAAAAATATCATATTTCAATTGAGCATTAATTCGCAAAATATTCAAAGGAGAGTGGAGGATTGGTTCTGATGATAAACCCTTCTCCTTTAAATAATTTCTGTAAAATGCCTTGTACACATTGATCAAGAGGTAAGAGTTAAAAGAGGAATATACTCCATTCCATAGTCTTAACAAGCAGGGCGTCATTTTGACACCCAAACCCTCAAAATCACCCCTTAAAACACCCAAATTGATTTGAGAAGGATTACTCAATATGTCTATTTCAAGCATATAATAGAAATTATAAGAATTTACACAATTGCCAATTTTGGGCACCCAGTCTCTAAATCCTGGCTAAGACCTCCAATCCGTAGTTATTGTCATAAATACGATAGATCAAGCCAACACCTGTCCAGAAGGGTAACTCATAACACAAATATGGGAAAAGGGCCAACACTGATATCTGTGGGAGGTTTCCATTAGACCACTACATCCTGGTCTAGTATGTACAGTAGCCCTCAGGGCCAATGAAGCATAATACCTAACACTACCTTACAACAGGGTTTTAGGATGCCAGGATTTAGAAATTGGGTGCCAAAATTGATGATCGTAAAATTATTGGGCATCCTATTTTCAAATGAAGATGACAATTACAAGCATAAACATTTACTTTACTTATTGAAATAAGGCATGATATCTTTATACAATAGCATGGTTATTTTATTTATGTTAAAAATAATTCAATTTTATGCTTGAAAACTACATTTTCAGAAATTTCTCACAAAACAATGTGGGTGTCCTGAGGGTTTTTTGAGGGTTTGGGTGTCCAAATGAAGCCCAAATGCTGGCTAAGACTATGCCTCACAACTGTAGCTGAGAAATTACCAAAATCTCACTAATTTGGATTGCAATTGGATTTCATATATTGCCACTTTTCTGGCTAAATCTTACCTAGCCAGGTGTTGAATGGTGTACAAAACCAGAACCAAGGAAACAACAGTCTAACCTGTAGTCACTGCCAACTTTCTTACATGCCTTGAGCAGGATTCAGACCAAGGCAGCGGTGAGAGACAGTAAGCAGTCAGCGGCAATGCCATAGACCACTCAGCTATCAGATCAGACCCCCCTTTTGAGCAAAATTTATTAATCCATTATTGCTCACAGCGAGCAAAAGCAGCCAGGCAATTTTGATGGAATCTTGCAGGTATAAGCAGAGTTAGGAAAATATTTGATGGAGAAATGTTTATTTATATCATAACCAACAACTCCTCTTCAAACATTTTGTAAAATCTTTCTCAATTCATGTTATTTTCAATTGCATATTAGGTCCAGACGATACTTTATGGAGGAACTCTATTAGCATTAAAGTATACCTGCTACATGGCAGACTTCATACTGTAAGATACATTTGCATTACTATGACTCATATAAACCAGGTTGCGAATGTGATGCAGCATAATTAATGTGTAATAACATCGCCTTAATATGTGAATTATATGCTCCATAATGTCATGTATGCCCGAGTACCTCTAGCTGAGTATTGTGATAACCCTTATACTGCTGCTGGCTAATTTGGCCAATACCAAAATAATGCGAAAAACCTTAAAATTGACTGAAACCCTGGCAAATGGGTACTCATATGAAAGCACTCGGCGAGAGCTATCCAATGAATACCAACATGACAGGGTTTTGATGGTTTTCAAAATATTTTGCGTTTTTGTGCTTTGGATGAAAGTAGCCTCAGCATTGGAAGGGTTAACACAGGTAAAGTCAGTAAATTGTGTTTAGATGAGTCATGAGGGCTGAATGGAGCCAGACTTCATGAGGTAGCGAGGAAGTTTGGATGAACAGACAGGTAAATAATAAAGAAGATGAATCTAAGGTATCAGTAGACAGTAGACAGTAGAGTTGGATAAAAACCAACTTGCAAATCATTCACTTGTTAGACTTGTCTAGCCTTAGGACAGATACTTTCCTTCTTTTCATATCTATAAACCTGAAAATTATACTAACTCAAAAGTGACTCCACCTTATTTTAGTTCTGAAACTGCTCACCAGGTGGCCACCAGAAGATATCTATCCAGCTGTTTGGTTAGCTACTTAAACTAATCTAGTCTAGCCCAAGGCCAGGCCTTTTTTTTATGTCTAATCTGATTAGTTTACAAACTCAAAAAAGAGTCTACCCTGATTTAGTTTTGATATTGCTCACCAGGTGGCCACAGTGAGATCTTTCCAGTTGCTTGGTTCGAGCTAATAAGGGTGACCACTCATGGCTCCATCTTTAATCAGCCACACAACTTACATCATGTCATAAGCAAAAGATAGAGACCAGAACATAAAAAAGCTTAATTCAATTAAACCATAGAATAAAAGCTAATCTGTGGTAAAGCCAGTTGACTATCTGAGTATCCATTTCTACTATTAGAAGAATGCTATGTTCCATATCAATATTGTTTGGTTTAATGGGTTAAACTGAGATCTATCACCTCCTCTAATGATAGGTAGGCATTGTGTGAACTTAGTTAAAGCTCCAACCAATACAAGTGAACTTGGATATATGACGGACCACTGTACGACGGATTTTTGCATATGACAGACAATATGCTTGGTCCCAGTCCGATGCATATCAAGTATTCGTCATATGTATACGACAGATTTTGCATATGACGGACCAATTTTCCTGGTCCCATTGGGTCCGTCATATCCAAGTTCACCTGTACTGACCTTTCTAAAATGACATGTTAGATGCGTTCCATGGATAAAAGTTACCTCTCCTATTTAAACTTGTGAGTCGATGTGGTCTATGGGTTAGATAGAGCTCCAGTCCACATCACCTTTTATAACAAAAGCTCTTGGTTGTATATATGGTCTATGGGTTAAATTTTGTCTCCCTCCATCTCATGTGAATGTTATATGCCATGGGTTGACGTCAAACTACAATATTTAGTATCTTGGCTCACAGTGAAAGGTGGCTCTATTTTCCCACACTGAAACCATAAAGACCCTTCCTGGCCATACCCTAAGTAGGGTTCCCAGCACCCTAAACCCACCCAGCAACCCTGTGCCTGTTTCAAGGACCTGGACACAGCCCAGGAGACCAAGCGTAATGACAACGCACAGAGCACAGAGACTCTTGCATAAGTGAAATTCAATTAATCCATTAACCCTACAAGTGCAGTCAGGTGTATAACTTACTTTTAACCCTTATTCCGGGTCTTAGCCACTACAGTGTTTGGGCATCATTTGGTCACCAAAACCCTAAGAAATCACACAACAGGACTTTTTTGTGAAAAACTTCAAAAAACTTCAATTTCAAGAATATGAACGAATAGACTAATCTAAATATAGTTTCCACTAAATTGAGACTATTTAGCTTTTCTTCAATGAATTAAAGAATACCAGTTGCTAGCTGGATATATTGTGAACATCTGATGCCCCAAAATATAGAAATTGGTGCCTTTATTGTCTAAAATGTATTTCATTGTATAAGGTTGACTATTGCATATTGCATTTTATTGACCTTATCTAGGGAAAACCTACATTTATAGGGAAGGCATATCTTTTCATAACATGAGGTTGAAACTAAAGACAACCTGTCCTGTTCCATACTTCACTCTCTCAGATACCTGAAATCTTCATTTCAAAGTAAGGTTAATGAAAAAAAATAATGATATTCAAATGTTTAAGAAATGCATGTACATACAGGATCCTCAGATACTGAATACTGTGTAAATATTGCTGCGGTTTAATTAATGCATACTTTGCACACCCAGGAAGTCAGCATTTAGTAAACTGTGCAATATTATTTGGATGCATATCCATATACTAGTTAAGTACAACATGCTGACCTGATAGCATGTAGAACGGAAATGACTAGATATGTATCGGAAATGCATGATAGACTAGTGGTAATTTAGACTAACCTACGACTCCTGCAGCTTTTATGTTATAAAGTATACTCTACGTTACTATAGACAGTTAGTGGTGTATAATTTGTTTTCCATCCAACATCCCTTATGTTAATCTGTTTATATAGCACTAATGTCGGTTTTGTCTTCCTCTGTTTCAGAATTCCTGTATGTTATGAGTTTTTTCCTTAATGTAAAATCTCTGTTTTCTTTTATGTAAACAATGGTTTATGTTCTGTACATATTTATTACTTTTTATGTGTAAAATCAGGAACTATATATTTGAATATATAATTTCAAATAAATAGTTCCTGGTAAAATTAACAAGGTTTACAGTATAGGATAATGCCTTCTAAAAATGAAACCTGTCGCTTAGTCTACAACTCTCTCTGTGAGATATACGGCAAACCTTTTAAAAGTTGGTCAATCATAGAAAAAGCTTAGACTAAAGGTCTATAATTCCCATGTGTGACGTTATGAAGCCATACCTCAGCTAACTGGTTAAGCAACTGATACCACTTGTATGAGTCAATTAAGGTGCTTCAGTAGGGGCTTAAAGAGTGTTAACCGACTTCCCTAGAATACAGCCTGTACCAGGCTGTATGCCCATCATATCAGAGGGTCTATATAATTCATAGGTGCAGAGCACGAAGACACCCAACCTGCATGAAAACCATAACATTAAACTGCTGGATAGTGCAAAACAAACGAAAATATTGATCAAAATAAAGGGAAAATTACAACATCCAAACGTTTAGATTTGACGACTAAATTATGCAACAGTAAGGTTTTTGAAATCCAATGTGGGTTTGTTTGTAATCATACCCACAGGCATACCGCAAAATAAACTCATATCATGCTGCCAACTCTATACAGTTCATGCCTGAAGTGACCAAGTGTAGTATAATCACTGATTCGGTCGCCATTTGCATTACCTGCACTGTCGTACGACACGCTACATCACTCCATACTCGAGTAAACGAATGCCTCACTATTCACTATTGTGGTATGCCTGTGCACAGTGATGTAACATACATCATACGTCAATAAAACTGGAATTTCGAGTTGTTGTTTATCTCAAATTTCCAAAACAGCACACGTGTGTATCAGGTTGGTGCTGCCATCTAGTGTTTCCACTGTCAGTCACTTGCGTTCGTTTTATGCAACAGTAAACCAAATGTTGTTTGACTATTAGACTCCAGGTTGTTTGACATTGCGAGTGACCTACTAGTATTTGCTTAGGATGCGCACACAACGGATCATTTCTCCTGAATCTCTCTTCTCGTATTTGATTTTTAACCACTCCAAATTATTTGATGCAGTAGATTTCAATGTTTAAAAAATAAGAATGATGTTATATGTGACCCAAAATAAACTTAGGTTCGGCCGTACAATAATAGGGCTTGGAAAAGAAATATTATTTCATTTATCTACGGTTCTTATACAGTTGTAATTAACTTCGACCAACAGTTCTCTTTTGAATATTTTTACAATTGCTCTGATCACAAGGTTATAAGCAGGTCAGTGTTCAGGCTCACTGGCATGAATGTGTTGAAAAAACGAGCCCTGGCTTACAAGTGGAATGTCTGCGGTCGAGACGGCTGGACTTCGTCTGCGGCCAATTGAAAAGAGATCGTGGCCCCCCGTGTACTGAAGCACCTTAAGAAGTACATCACTCAACTGTCAATCATGTGCAAAAAATCTATCCATCTATGTTACCCAATCTCTTTATGAAAATAAAATTTCATGGGAAATATATCTTGGAGACATAGATAGAATTTCTTTTAAAGTCAGGAGGTTAAAAACACGAATGATCCAAGACCAAACATTTGGATACTGCCAATAGATGGCCTATCCTACAGTTTGCACCACCAAGTGGCCAAAAGGAGAACTAATAATACATGGTCAGTTGTTCAAGTGCAGCATCTCTTTCAGTGTGATTGAATAGGGCACGAGTTAAATAATGATGTTTGTAAAATAGAAACAGTGGCAAATCCCCTCTGTGGGATTATGTGCCTAAATCTATAATCTAAGTTATCAAAGGTTTTCTGGACAAGGAATGATACAAAAACGACTTCATCTACTTTCTTATCTGTTGTGAATTTTCATATAATACTGTTCTTTGCCTAAATCAATCATGATTTGTGTTCTCTCATTGAAAAGATATACCTGTATACTATGATACTTTTGAAAATATTCTAGGAATTGAGCGAAAATTGCCAAACACCTGAGGGATTTATTCAGGTAAAGAAAGGCACAACTCAACAAACGTTTTCCCCTGGATAATTTATCAACATAAAAGCCATACCATGTTGGACCTCTGTAGGGATGAATAGGTTAATGCAGATAGCTGGTTTACCTAAACCAAAAAGGTTTATATGCATGGTCATTGATCCATCCATAGCTAAATAATACATGAGTGAGGGAGAGATGGCAAGGGGGGTGGGTGGAGGAAATTAGGACAATTACTTTTTAAGGCAAGTGGACCCTTATAACTAAAGAGATGTAGGCGCCTTTGAGATCAGTCTGAAATCCACTAAAAAATATGTGCTACACATGCATCCAGCTTTAACCCTTTAATGCTTACAATGGCCAAAAGCACCCTGACAGTTTTGATTAAATCGTGCAGGCAAAAGTAAAGTTTTGAAAATATTTGAAGTAGAAAAGTTATTCAGAACACTACCAACAACTCTCCTTCAAATATTTTGTAAATTCATTCTTCTTTCCAGAGTTTTCTTCAAAGGTATCATAGATCCAGACTAAACTTTCGTGAGGAACTCTTAACTCTTCCTATACTGAGGCTATTTTCGACCAAAGCACAAGGATGCAAATATCTTTGAATACCATCTAAACCCTGTCATGTTGGTATTCATTAGATAGCTCTCGCTGAGTACTCTCAGATGAGTACCCATGTGCCAGGGTTTCAGTCATTTTCAAGGATTTTAGCTTCATTTTGTATAGGTCAAATAAGTCATATTACAGCCACCAGCGGAATAAGGTTTAAGCTTTAATGGGTTATCATGCATAGACCCTTTGAATATTTCCATACCCTTAGTGTAATCATACGGTGGTTGGCAGTAGAAGACGTCGGCTGTCGGTTTTGGTGTTGGTAGAAGACTGTTATTTCTGGGCCAATGGGAAGGAAGGGGATTGTTCAGCGACGGCAGCTGCTTAAGAAAACCGTCTCAAGCTCTCACATGTTCCTCCATTAAGTCAACAGAACACCGAGATGATGGCTTGACATAGGGTTTTCAAACGTCCAATAAAGGGACGAAGCCGTAGCATGCCCGTCCCGACGGGCGGTGAGCGGGGAGTTCATTACGGGAGCACTGGGCTCTGTGCGGCATTGTTTATGCGCTACTATAGGTGTGTGTGCTACCACAGCAGGGGAATCCCAACAGGTGTGCTCAGGTGTGTCTTTCATCTTTTTACCTGAAAATTTCTGATCATACTCGTAACAAAGCCAATCAACGAGACATCCAAGAGCATGCTGGGACGGCATTCACCGACACAAAGCTTGGTGAAAGCCTCAGCATTTTCCCGTAAAGCTCATCAGACCCCTGGACTATATACAGAAAGTCCACCCTTTCAGCTCAATGTTGGGGGTACTTAACTTTGATGGCAGTTTTCCACAATTATATCCCTAGCCATAAACATACACACTGAAAGAGGGCTGCTTTTGTGAAGGGGCTTTTAAATATCGACTGCATTGGAGTGAACAGCATATGTCTATACACTATGTATGTACATGAGAATTTTCTTTTGCTAAGAATATCAGGAGTTGGCCCACATCCAGTTAAAACGAGGTTGAATTCTAAACCCTGTGAACGGACAAACTCCATTACTGGAGGAGAGAAAGGGCAGGCGTTGGCAACCTTGGTCAAATCACTAAAAAATCAACAGCCTGTATAAATGTTATGATAAAGCACTATACAGACGATTTCCCTTGAATATCCCGAGCGCGCCCGAAGCTCTATTCTGCTGGATGAAATCTCATCGAAAAAACATCCCCAACAGCATGCCCACTCTCCGCACATACAAACAGCTGGCCAATCAAATGAAAGGGCGCTTTTGTTCCAGCGAGGGTGCCCGCAACGACAAATATTGGTACAGTGCCCGGCACCTTTATACCGAGGGTGATGAAGGGGAATATAAAATGGAGGATAACAGATGATCGTGTTTCAATGAACGAGAAATATCAAAAGATATGCTGATGCCCGTTGTTGCGTCCCGGGCGTCTTTCAGCTGACGCCCGAGTGATTCCCGGGTCTGCAGAGTGGTGGGCATGAGAACCGAACAGAATCGGCAAAATGCCAGTCGGGGGGTGAAGGGGAGAACCAATATAGACAGAAATAACCCAGACAGACTTATGAGGGACTGATCAGACATTTAGCATATAGGTACCATATAAAATGACAGTATATATGTATATATATACGGAATAGGAAAACTGCCAGTCGGGGTGAAAGGGGAGAACCAATTTAGACAGAAATAACCCAGACAGACTTATGAGGGATTGATGGGACATTTAGCATATAGGTACCATATAAAATGATAGTATATATGTATACATATATATACAGAATCGGAAAACTGCCAGTCGGGGTGAAAGGGGAGAACCAATTTAGACAGAAATAACCCAGACAGACTTATGAGGGATTGATGGGACATTTAGCATATAGGTACCATATAAAATGACAGTATATATGTATACATATATATACAGAATCGGAAAACTGCCAGTCGGGGTGAAAGGGGAGAACCAATTTAGACAGAAATAACCCAGACAGACTTATGAGGGATTGATGGGACATTTAGCATATAGGTACCATATACAATGACAGTATATATATATATATATATATATATATATATATATATATATATATATATATATATATATATATATATATATATATAGGGAATCGGAAAACTGCCAGTCAGGGGTTAAACTTTAAAGGGGACAACCTATATAGACAGAAATAACCCAGACAGACTTATGAGGGATTGATGAGACATTTAGCATATATGTACCATATCAAAAGATAGTAGGTATGTATATATATATATATATATATATATATATATATATATATATATATACAGAATCGGCAAACTGCCAGTCAGGGGTGAAAGGGAAGAACCAATATAGACAGAAATAACCCAGACAGACTTATGAGGGATTGATGAGACATATTTAGCATATATGCCATACAAAATGCGATAGCATTTATCCTATTGGTGGTATATATATATATATATTGCTTTATAATATTGGTGATAGATATATTAAAAGCTCAGATAAATGAATACCTTGGCACTAGGACAAAAGTATTCACATTGAGGGGTGGTCAAAGCTCAGACATCTTCCACAATATATAAGAATAAAATGAAACTGAAAACAAATCTTAACAATACCAAAATGTTCAAAAGAACAGCAAGGCTACATTCACAAAATCTCATCCGCACTGATTTTTTTGCTTACCTTGAAAAAATGTAATATATATACGCAGTGCTCAACAATATCCAATTTTTCCCCTGACCCATCATGGCTCGATGCCCAACAATCTATAAGCCCTGATAACATCATACTGGCCCTGGGCAAGCAGGCTACCTTTATCGTCAAGCCCAGGGGAAACTGTTCACAATAATAAGATTTTGATGTTTATGACCCACCATAATGGCTCTATAAGACAGGTGTAAAGTAAGTAAATTAACCCTTTGACCAAAAGGGTTAAAAGGGTATATGTGAAATATTTATTGAACTGTGGGATGCTTTATACTAAGTTATTTTTCAATATCAAAGGACCAAAGAGTTTTTAAAGAGGAACTCCTATGCATGGATGGATTATTTTAAGTAACTTAACCTGTTGACCTACAAAGCACATAGGTCATCATGTAGGACCTAGGATAAAGCTATTAGGAATGCAATAGTGAGAAAATATTTCTAGAAACTATTCTTTAACAAGAATAAAACCAACAATTCAATCTGAATGCTTATATAAGTCATAAAATGTACAAGTAACAAGTTAGTAGCCCACAAACTTGGTCATTTGCTAAAAGTGTAATTTGCTGCAAAGAATATATCACTAATATTTGCAAGAGAAAAGCACATAATTTCAAGGTCATACGACAAACAGCAATATATGTACATTTTATCCACAATTCTTTTTACAAGCACATTTGATTAAAAAGTACAACCAAGTTTATACATAAATTTACAAATTTATACTGTCTAGGATACTGTGGAGGAATTACTATTCAATTTGTGGATCATTCATAGAATAAAACATGTAACAGAAGACTGGAATTTAGGTTGTCAATATGTAACATCAGGAACTTTATATTTTCAAATAAATAGTTCCTGGTAACATATAATAATAATAATAATAATAATAATAATAATAATAATAATAATAATAATAATAATAATAATAATAATAATATCTTTGAGCTTTTCTCTTACTATGCATTTTATGGTCAAGTTGGTTTACATATTTGACACCAGGTGGTACCAGATGACTCTCTTTTAGTAGGACTCCAGCAGAGATAGGTGACCATATGGTGCCATCTGTATAGGGGTTAGTATATACTAGTGCTTGTATATATTGAAAGGGAAAAAATGTTGTATCAATTACGATCTGTTATACTGGTACTGCTTAATGGTGTGAAATTGAGGTAACTGCTTCCTAAACATCTTTGAATAAAGGCAGTTTGCTATTTATTATTACTGAAGTTGGCAGAACTAATTTTAACAAAGACCCTCCAAGAACAGAAAGGATTTTACTTAACCATTCCAATGCTAAGGTAATTTCATCCAAAGCACAATGACGCAAAGACTTTTGAAAACCATCTAAACCCTGTCATGTTGGCACTTATTGGAAAGCTCTCGCCGAGTACTCTCAGATGAGTACCCACATGCCCGGGTTTCAGACATTTTTCAGGTTTTTTGCATCATTTTGTATTGGCAAATTAGCCACCAGCAGCATAAGGGTTAAATGGTGGAAGATGTATTTTATATCATTCTGAGAGCTGTGGTAGTGGGGGCCACAGGTGAGAGCAAGACCAAGTGAACATATGGCAACAATTATCTGCCATCGCAGAAAGGTGCACGCATCGCTCGCTGATCCCGACTGACAGTCCCCTTTCAGCCGAGAAAATACGAGTTGACAGAAGAAATCTAGAATATCACCATACAAAGACCTCTCCTCGATGACATTCTTTGAGGAATTTCAAGCGCCCGGACAGGACAAAGGGCACGGAGGCTCGCCCCGGTCCTTCCAGCTGCCCGGGCATTGAGAGCATGGGGAAGTTTGGCTTACAGCGGACAGCATTATCATAGCTGTTAAATTGGTTGATAACACCTTGTCTGTGATGGGGTATGCGATGATGACGATCACGGCTACTCATCCATGCACGAGGGGAGATCACATCATATCAGAAATGATAAGGCAATAAATCCGCTCAAAGGGAAAGGGGTGGTGCCTGAAAACAGGCCTGATGGGCCGTACGCGGGTATTATAGCTCCTTTTCAGCACCCTATATATTAAGGTATGCAGGCTAGCTCCAAGGCATACTTGATTCAAGTGATGCTTTGAGAGCATCTAAAAGATAAGATCTCTAATTTAAGCGCATGCTATTGGGAAGTAAAAAGGGAAGTATGGAGCAATAAACATTTGATCCCTTTTTATCGGGCTTGTTAAATGTCTAGAGAATCACCTTTCAAGATGGCACAGCCCCTTGGCAGAGTGGTCTGGTGAATTGTACTTAGATTGCAATGTCTCGCCTCTGCACAAAATTAACTGGACTGAAACCCTACTCTAGGCATATACAAGTTTAGTATTTCTACTATTGGAATTTGGTATTTCAGTTTTCGTCACTTTCTGCCATGTTGTGGCTAAGTCATGACTAGTGCTCGGACGATTACTCGTATGGTCGAGCATTCGGTCGTCACGCCATGCTCGACCCACGGTCGACCATGCCAAGGAATGGTCGACCGAAAACGAGTATAATGAATTAGCGCTAGTCTGTCCAAAAGCAAAAATATTACACAATGAAAGTAACTTACCACGCCGCCAACCTTCCTATCTAGCAAAATATCTACCATGAAATGAAAATAAACTTACCTTCATGTTGTTGTTGCTGTTGTTTCCTCACCTACATCTACGCAGCGCTTCGTCGTTGTGAACAACATGGCTAACTGCGCACTGCGCATGTACTTATTCTATTACTTCTGGGGGACCGGCGCCGCTTCTGAATTGTCCCGACATGGTCGACCATGGTCGAGTATCGGTCGGCAGTTTCTGCCGATTACTCGACCATGATATTTTCAACGATTCCGAGCACTAGTCATGACTATATAGCCAGTTGTAAGTTGTGGAGGAACAGTGGTGAAAATAGACAGTAGCCCACCGGTCCGTTTCTACCAAAAATTTGAATGGGCAAGTAAAAGTATATGTTTACTGGCCCAGAAGGTCTACTAAATATTTTGACCACATTGATATAGTAAGCATCACATCCAGTTTCGCATTTCTTCTACATTAGATAATAACTGTCACAATTCATAAATTTAGCACAATTAACTATGAATGTTCAGTTATGAAATGGCTGTAAGCTGCTTTGGTTATCAAGTGATATGGATGGCTAATATTTCTGGTGGACCACTAAACTATTCATTTTGATGGACCGTTTGACCACCAAGGCTTAGCAAACTGTTTTCAGCACTGGAGGAAACCGGAATACCCAGCCAAAAATATCTGCCTCACCCCAAGTCACTGGCAACTTTCTCACTTGCCCTGGCTATGATTCGAACCTAGGCAGTGGTGAGAAACGGCTTACAGACGTCAGTGGCGGCACCTTAGACCACTCGGCCACTTAATCCATTCATGTCTGGAGATATTGTTGGAGATACCTTAGTGAAATCTAGTCCCATGAAACATTTTCGGATTTTGATAACGAAAAATCTTCCTCTGACTATCATTCTGTGAAGTATGGTTTCAAAGAGAGATAAACATGATAATTTCAAAAAAAATCTCTCTCAGGACATCTGAAGACTTTCTTTGATTATTTCTTTATCTACCACAGTCCAACCACAATGATTATAAAGTAATCATATGCATCTATTATGCGTAAGGGCTAAGCAGTAACATATGTTTTCAGTATACTATCTGTTACCATGCCTTTTGATGGAAGCCACTGGTATGGAAGTTTTATGGTTTCATTTAAAATTCATAAGCTTATCTTTTGAGAATTGAATCGCAAATGATACTGTTATTCATGATGAAGATGCTGCCAAGTCATACAAAAACACATCTGCTTAATCTTATCAAATCTTATATGCAAATTTTGTCTGATTATCACCGTCCAGTGCTCAGTGATACTGTGGGTTATGGGTTGAGTAGGTTTGGGTATTGTTGGGTATTGTTGGGTATACCCCCCTGCAAGCAGACCACCCTGCTAGTAATACCCTGCGATACCCCGGCACACAACCCTTGCAGTTCAATGCTTATTGCAACCTTTACAGGCAGCTACATCAACCCAGGGGATAAGTCGAAATGCAATGAAAATCATCAATTTTAATCTAATTTCCTACAAGAATAGGAATTCACAATGTGTAGACAGACAGCATTGGCACCCATGCTGACTAGCTGGCTCTGAAGAATGTGGCATTGCATGTATGTTACAACACCTAGACCAGCAGGGATTCTGGGCGTTATTTAGACACACACACCTTCGAAGAACACACATATTTTAGATAGGAAATTCTCCATATGCCTATTTAATGCATAAGTGAATGCTAAGCCTTAATCACGTCATGAGTTCTGGATAAAGGTGCATTCTTAGAATTTTGATGCTCTCTCTAGTAATATTTATATTGAGGACTGAGGACTGAGGACTGAAGTACAGATATGTCATATCACTATTACATCGAGTATAAATGTAGCATCCACAATAAACCTTTTTCTAATTTTCTAACCAAAACTTATTTATAACCACTGATAGGTAAGTGCCTTAAGTACTTCAGGCAGTAAAACACTTTCCTGGATTTATTTATAAACCATTTCTCTAATATGTGTCACCTGGATATGATACTTTTGACAATGAATTTAGATTATTGGTATTGTTGTAATCAATGTGTTTCTTTGATATAGATTTCATGAAAAAAAATCAAACTGCTTTCGGCTGCTGACGTCAGTATCAAAGGGCTAAGTAAGACCAGCAGCAGCATGCATTTAGCTACCTGACACCAGCAGTGGGATTCTATTGCCTGATCAGTGACTCTGGTCCTCTAGAGACCACCTACTGCAGGCAGGCTCTTTGATCAGACCTTACCAGTACATTCATAATATTATGGGACTGGGGATTTTCCAATTCCATAAGTGCTCAATAATCTATGCTAGTGCTACATGTGGGTGGTAGGTAATTGATTTGTTTGATTGCTAATTAATGGGTTGTGTAACTGGCTAATGTAGGGTACTCAGGATGGTACTCAAGGATAAGCCCTGTGTGAGAGAAGAACACATTTATCACAACAGTACTGTACATCAAATAGAATAGCACCTTGCAATACATGTAACAGAGAATAAAATATTTATCCCTGTAGGGCCCCAAATAGGATGGCATAATATGAAAACACCTTTTCAATAATAGACACATTTGGAAAATATCCAAAGAAATGTTGGTCAGGATACAAAAAAACACCTTCAAATAGTTTTCAATTTGTTCCTAATTCCTAAATATTCTCATTATTTTCAGATTACACACACTATGTATGTATACATACAATGGTGTGATGATTCTGTGATATGAAAATGAATTGTTAATAAAGCATATTAAAGTACTAAAACAATTGAAAGATAATTTCTCAAAACTGAAATGATCAAGTATCATGTTGGCAGTCCATGATTCATGCCAATAGCTCCAAATTTTGAAAGTATCCTTTGTATTCACAATGATTGTGAAAATAGCTAAAGAATGATACAATAATTCATGAAATATTTGAAGAAAAAGTTGAAATTTCAGGCCTGATTATCATTTCTCCTTCAAAAAAATCCCAATATATACTTTTGACAGAGAGATATCACTAAAATAGACAACCCGTTTACAGATGTTACTGGCCTGAATTAGTTGAAGCCCTCCAATCCCTGTCCACTAAACAAATGACGATACCTACTAAATCCATTAGTGAAATTTAGGCACAGATGTGCATGGACATGTGGCTTCTATCAACCCATCAATAAGCCAGTGGCCACTGATGGTGACACAAGCTAAGCTAGGTGACAAGGTGGTACCATCTACCTGGCCATTGTCATCAGAGATCAAAGGGCCCCAGACCATTAATTGCAGGTGTATATAGGTTTCTAATTGAGCTACCTACTTAAGGCCATTACCTAATCCAAACTCATCGCCGAATTGGGCCGATTGACAAGGGGGTAATTTGGATTAATCTCAGGTCAGTTGCTATGGTCAGAGGCCGGCTAAGTGGACACTTAAAACAGTTCTGACCTTTGAACAGTGTACTTGACTCCATAAGGGGTCTTATTGTTACATCATGTGGGCTTTATGTATTGAGTTCACCCCATCAATATCACCTTGAGCAGCCGGTTTTATGACTAGAGCAAATGGCTTATGAGGTGTTAAAACACTTCTATAGGTGATACACCACCTTATCCAAAACCTGAAGTATTTATAACACAAACAGCATTTATAATGACATCAGTAGCTGGACTGGAAGGTCTTTGACGCACATAATTTTGAGAGCCACAGAGATCATGCTTTTAGGCAGCATGGCATCTGGGCATCATTTGGACACTTGAACCCTCAAATATGGCCCCATAGGAAACCCAAATCTCAAATCTTTTGGTTAGTTATAACTTAAAATGTCAATTCTAAGCAAATGATTTAATTTGTTTCACCACAATATAATTCCCATGACATTGTACATAGATACCATGCATAATGCAGAATCAACTAAAGGTACTGTCATATCCCTGGTAACCTCAAGATTCGACTACTGCAATGGACTTCTCTGTGGAATACCTGAAGAGCTAATATGTAAGCTCCAGAGAGTACAAAATAATGCTGCCAGGGTGATCACGCTCACTCCAGTACTAAAGGAACTTCACTGGTTACCAGTCAGGAAGAGAATTGAATTCAAGATTCTGCTCCTGGCGTACAAGTGTTTGCATGGAACTGCACCCTCTTACCTGAGGGAAATGCTGAAAGAGTATGTCCCACCACGGACACTGAGATCAACATCCAAGAACTTACTCTGCGAGCCGAGAACCAACATGAAAACCTACGGTGACAGATCATTGAGTGCCTGTGCCCCAAAACTATGGAATCAGTTCCCAAATAATATTCGGGCAGCTGGGAGTGTGGCAATCTTCAAACGACAACTGAAAACACATCTGTTCAAAGATGTATTTATCAAAAGACTATGTGGATATCAACATCTATCCTTTGACAATGAATGTAATGCGCCTTTGAGCATGTTTATATGGAAAGGGCGCAATATCAAATGACAATACTATTATTATTATTATTATTATAATTTAAAAAAATGAATACATGTTTATGAGTATATTGTTGTCCAAAAACGCCCAATAAGTTTTATAATTTCCAATTTTGGGCAACCAGTTTCTAAATCCTGGCTAAGACCCTGTCTGAGATATAGAACAAAGCTTATTATGGGCAGCGGTTTGAAGAGGAACAGTGCCAATGCTCGGCCAATGGAAACAAGGCATTAAATCAGAATGCCTATAAAAAAAAATTGTTTGTTTCCTGTAACGGTCTGAAAAAAATAGGGTAGGTAGGTCGTTAAAATTCTTTTTTATGGATCATTTATTTGTCAAAAATGTGTGTTTTATACATGTTTTACGTTGTTTCGGAGTTGGGAGGGCCGAAAAAACTTTGGGGTAGGATTTTTTTGGATAAAAACTTGTAAGGGTAGGGTTACAGGAAACAAACACCTTTTTTTTTAGGCCTAATGTATTTGCTTTCCACAGTGCCTTTCCTATGTTGTTGCTAGCCTTACTGTTGAAACTTGAAACTTAGCAAGTTTGGGCACCCAGTTTCTAAATCTTGCCTAAGACCATGTTTCCACCACAGTAATCTCAAGTAATAGAACAGCAGCTAGATTTATATGGGGTCTGGGCAGGGACTTAGCCAGGATCCGTCTTGCCTGTCTTTTGGACAGGTAGTTTCCTGCAAACCTCCTTTTTGGACAGGTAGAATTTTCTATAAGGAATTTTCAATTTTGACTTTTTGGGAGTAATAACTAAATAATTTCCTAACAAACCATCTTCATAGCTGAAGTATGAATTGCCCTTTTTGACACAATATGCTATTAAATGTAGTTGGTATAAGGATTTGAAGTAGATTAGTAGCTAAATCTGGACAGGCAGAAATTTTGGAATTGCTGTTTTGGACAGGCATTTTTGAAATCCTGGCTAAGACCATGGGTCTGAGAAGCCTGTGTCAACTGCTCCTTAATATATTCAAAACTGGTGTCCAGCTAACCCTTATTATTTACACATAAACATCCTCATGGGTGGGTAGCCCTTGGTATTTGCTCGTAGACATCCCTATGGACACAAGAAAATGTGTTTCCCCGATTGCTCCATTACATTTGCTCATTGAGCCTTTTACTTAGTACCTTTGTCCGTGCACTGGGTATATCATGCTCAATCAGATAAGGAACCCGAATACCTGGGTTCGTACCCGTCATTAGTAGGTTCGGTCAGCGAGGAACAAAGTGATGTGATTGGCTTGGCGTGTTACCTGGCATAAGGGTAGATAATTGGCCAGATTACGCGGTCGGCCATAGTCCTCCCCCCATTACCCTGTCTCCAGTCCATGCAGATAGTCATCTTGGCATCATTCCTACGTTCTTTTCCAGCTCGGCCCCCAACTCGGCCCCGGACGCTGGGAACCAACTATCAGATGCTTTTCTTAACCCGTTAAATGCTTAAGAGCTCCTCTAGAAATTGTCGTCTGGATCTATGATACTTTTAGCAATAACTTTTGAATTAAGTATAATTTCACAAAATATTTGAAGGAGAGTTATTGGAAACGTTCTGATTAACATTTCTCCGTCAAATATTTTCTTTACTATGCTTTTATTCGCAAGATTTCATCAAAATCGTCAGACAGCTTTTGGCCACTATGAACATTAATGGGTTAAGGGGCTTTCGTGTACCCAATGACATCTATTTTCCTGGACTTCCGCCGCAATACGCGTCACAAAGAGCACTAAGAGGTAAATCGTTGGGTCAACATCATTCTGCCTAATGACACCATTTGGAAAACATGTTTAGTGTGTCCAGAGATAAATCATCAAGAAAAGATGAATAAAAGGATATACAGAACCCTTAGGCCACTCCAATTTATTTACTTGTCTTACGTGCTCAGGAGGTAGGAAATGAGCCATTTTGGAATAAAAAAAAAAGTTGAAAAATGTGACTTTTTTTTTTCTTTTTTTTTTTAGTCTGACGACTAGGACTGGTAGCGATATTTTTCTACCAGCCTACTCTCAACTAAATAAAATCAATCAATCTATTAATCCCTGTAACCAGAAGGGTGGGAGGTATACCTCCTCAAGTCTGAGGCTCTACTACAGCAATGATAGCTTCCTGTAGTTGATTGAATCACACTTACAAAGAATATTCTTAAAACTTGCACTTTTTTTTTTTTTTTTTTGGAGTCTGACAGAAGATTTCAAAACCACTTTTTTTCTTTTTTTTTTGGAGTCTGACAGGATTTTTTTTCCAAAAAAAGCTCGTAAGACAAGTAATTAAATTGGAGTGGCCTTATGCACCCTATCGATGTTGTATGAGTGAACCAAATCATTACAGGAAACTGGGACTTAACCTGGATTTAGTAACTGGGTGCCCAAAATTGGCAATTGTAAAATTTTGGGGACATCCATTTTTTCAAGAGAGATCTCCATATATTTTGATAGCTACCATTAACAAGTATTTATTTATTCAGAAAAGGTATAATATTCTTATGCCATAGGAACAATATCTAGGTGAAAATATTTAAATATTTGCTTGAGAAATTACATTTTTTGAATTTCTCACAAATCTTTTGGAATGTCCTGATGTGTGATATTTAAGGGTTCGGGTGTCCAACTAATGCCCAGACACCCTGCTGGCTAAGACCTTATTATTTACACATAATAAGTAGTTATTTCATACATTTTCTTGTGGTTTTAGCGAGGTGATTATTCTGCCACCTCGATCTGCTTTATACCTTTCGCTTCGCTCTTTAGTCAGTATGGAGGGGGGGGGGGGGGCGTGACAACAGTACAACGTAAACACCATAGTAAAATTTCGGTCCGAAAAACCAAACTTGGCAGGCACAAACCTCCTAGAAATTGAGTATGCTTCTTGGACCAGCCAAGTAAAAGGGCAATATGGGACCTCCCTCACATTCTATCTAGGATACACTACACTCCTAAACCCAGAAATTAAACGCTCCCAATGCTATATAGTACCAGCAATAGCACCATATGTTTCTCCTAATTTTAGTGGTTTCATGTCATACTCAAAGAGAACTCCCTATCCACCTGGTGAGAAAAATGTAAACTAATTTGGTCCCTCTGACTACCTTGACCACAAGAAGCCAGGTAACAGAAAAACACTGAAGACAGACAAAATACACATGGCAGTCTAGAATCTAGGCTATATTGAGGATTAATGGTGCAGGTTTACATAAGTGTTTCTCACCCCTTTAATTTTTTCTCATCTGGAAGTCGCACATGGTCTGACACAAATAGAAATATTTTGAAAATGAAGCAATACTTAGAAAAATATTTGACTAAAAGTTGATGTACTAAATAAGAACAACAATAACACTTTAACTATTTTTCATATATTTCTCTTTTTGAGGAGTTATGTTCAAAGTTGTCAGATTGTATGTGCACTCCAGCTCTGAATAGGTTAAACCGCAATGGGCTAAGTGCACAAAGGTAGTCGGACCATCTGTCCCAAATGTAAATAACTTGTACAGTAAAATTCCTTAGGGAAATATTTGAATGAAAGTTATGTTTCAACTTTTACAATTGTCCCTCCTTCAAATGCCTTTTTAAATATAGTCTGTGTTTTAAGGTATCTGAAATGTCCTGAAATCACTCCAGCAGCTTAGAGAATGAATAGGATGGGCAAACCGGTATCCTCATATGAATAAGATTACTAGTATGTGATTAGCAATATTGGGTTTCAGAAAATGTCTTTAGATGAGAGTCCTTACAAATCAATTTGCCTTGGGATTGAACATTACCACTCATACAGAAAATCTATATACAATTGTACAAGTATGGTCACTGATATTCATCCCATTGAAATACTCATCTTTCTCTCTTTTCATCAATAACTCAAACTTTACCGTTGAACTTTTAAAACTCCATCCTACAAAGTCCAAGGGAATATTTTCTGAGTCCACTAACCCACAATCAGGGCTTGTAATTACAAAAGGAATTCTATTGTTCTTGTCCTATTTTGTACTACTACAATCACCCATTCTTTAAATAGCCCACAAGTTATTTCTGCTAATACAAAACACCCAAATGCGACTCATGTTTTTGTTTATAAAGCAAGCCCTTTTCATGCCTGTTTAAGTCAATGCCCTCCCTCCCCACTGAGGGAATAAAGCTTAAATCTGGCCAATAAACACAGACTTTCACACAACATGAAACATTTTGTTCCTGAGCGCAGCAATTTGTTTTTGTTTAGATTCCAATTACTGGGCCTTTTTCCCACCGAAGCTTGTCAAAATATTCAGCAAAGCTATGAAAACTCTCGAACCCCCGCTACAAAGAAGTACACCTCCAAACTGATTTGACTCATTACAGTGAAGGTAAATATTTACAAAGCTTCCCTGTAAACAAAGTGGTAATCCATTTCTCATCAACCTTCAAAGGTATTATCTGCTGTGGGAGAAAATGACTTTGTGGGCCGATAGAATGTTTCTGGTTAACAGCTGAGAAAGTATCTAGGGAGGAGGGTTTTCTTTTAATTCTCTAGATAAATATCTTTTGTTTGGAAGTGTGAGAAAATGGGATATTCACATCATCTTTTTTTTATTTGCTGAATAAGTTTCACATAGTTTTGCTTATAATTTCCTTTGAGAAGTGTCATCTGGATATCTAAAACATAAACAGGAAAGTTTTTTGTTGGATTCTTATAAACAATATTATTGACATCCAAACAGGGTCTTAGCCATGATTTAGAAACCGTATGCCCAAAAATGCGAACTGAAAGATTTTGGGACATCCAATTTTTTGAAGGGAGACCACAATGTACTCAGATTACAACCACATACATGTATGGTTTGTTAGCACAAGATATGGTAAGTAGTCCAAGAAGGTAAAAATTTGCCTGTCTAAAAAGTAGTTTTTCAGGTTTTTACTACCTGTCCAATAGACAGGCTGGACGGGTCCTGGCTAAGTCGTTACCATAGATACCGGATTCTTTTCAACAAATTGATTACATCACCTTTGAAGCAGGTAATCACCACAGGCTACATTGTTTCAACACAAATCCATTATTACCTGGGACAACAATGGGACAACAATGGGGTGATTGTTCCCGTGCTAACCTGCGAAGGTCTCGGCTTATTAATCTTTCACACCGCATTGATCTCTTGGCAAACGCAGCACTGGATTCCCCACACCTGCATCAATAAGTTAAACAAGTTACCTTCAATCTAACATGCTCATTAACCCCACCAATGAATTAACCACAAATACACAAACTTGTACCCATATGTTAGGGGCGACTATATGTGATAATGCAAATTTGCATACTTAAAAAACTGTGCCACAAAACAAGAGGACTAATGCTAACGTGCAGCAAATGATTGTTTGTATATCATAGCCTCAAGGTTCCATACAGTTATCTTAATGAATGTAATCCATATATCACCGCATCTGTCTATTTCATGACCTTTTCTCTTTAGGCCTTTCATGATCTGGTGGCCTGCCTCATCAAATGTCATCCTTCATGGATAGATGGCACTACAGTATAGTAGGGTGGTCAGGAATAAAGAACTCCCTCAGGTGGCGAAAGTTAGAACCATAGATATAGATAAATGTGTTATAGGTCACTGTAAGAACTAAACAAGCTTATAACAGGCCATGCCAATAGGCTTCTCAATATCAATGTCATTATTATATGATGTATACCAGAGTTCATGACTGCCCCTTGGGAATGAATGGGTTAACTTATCTATGTCCAAGGAGCTCCACAGTTATATACAAAGGAACATTTTCATAAGAAAAATCTGAAAGTTTTTTCTATTATTCAAATGTAGGAAATTTATTGAAATATTTTCTATACCAAAAAAGCATTGTAATATGTGCACTACCATCTACCAACCTCCCAATACAAGATCTTTTTTAAAAATAGTAGTGTTTTGTATATAGGATCTGCCACCCCAGATGGGCCATTGTTTTTCTGAGGAGATAAGGCATCACATACTAAATGATATAAACAACAGTAAACAGTCTTTATGTGATGAATATTCATGATTATGATATAAACATAAGTAAAGAGGCTTATGAATATTCATGAGGAGCTAACATGCGAGAAGAAGCGTCTTTTGATGTTGGCATGCCGCCGGGCTAAGGTGATCTATCAGAAATGCCCAGGGCATAGTAACCTTTCAAAACATCTTTAAGAAATACCTTTCTTCCAAGGCACCAAGTCAATTACATTGAGTTTTTGCTGTCAAGATGTCCTTTAAATACATATATGGCGCCGATACTATAGTAGTATGCGCTAGTAGCAAGACAGGTTGTAAGGTTTATTGTGTTTGATAGTAAATGCAAATGCATCACATCAATTATTCAAGGTGTAATTATGATGGTGGATTAATGTGGTTAGCTACCGCATGAATTAACAATGATGACATTAAAAACAGAGTTTGACATTTTCAGATTGTTTAAGCAAAGTGGTCATGAAGCTTAATATGAGACATATATCAGACTAGATGTTTTATCTTTTCATAATTCATATGAGGTATTTTACTCAACGAATACCCTATATCTAGTCTTGAAAGATTGCTCCAATGACTAACTTTTCTTGTTTCCATTTCATCTACTTAATTTCCCTGACTAATTGTTTTCATTTCATCAAAACTGAACATTTTAAGAAAAAATCCTATAACACATATTACACAAAGGCATACATTTTCAAATCAATTATTCATTTTCCAAATTATATTTCCCAATTAAGGCTATCTGATACAGATTTCTAAATTCTTTGACCTACATACCTCAATGAAGAATTGTTCTTTCAGAGAACTGGAGAGTTTAAAAAGAACACCTATAGATGAAAGAGAATTTTTGAGAGAATCCTTTACAGATAATGATTCTTTTTCTAACTTAGTTAACTACAAATATCTTAAAACATTAACCTTCTTTCTTACCAGCCATGTACATCTATTTTGAATGATTAAGAAAACTATTATCAGAAAGTATAAGCCATTGTTCTTACCAATCCTAAAAAAATGTATGCTGTCTTTCTTACTATCCCTAAAAACATATTTCAAATGGTTTAAAGAAAATTAAACTTAGAAACTTAGAAAATGTAAACCATCTTTCTTCCCAGCCCTGAAAAGTTATTTCAAAGTGTCTCAGAAAATATAATCTGCCCTTCTCCCAAAAGAACAGATCATTGTTGTTATTGTGAACAGTTTTGTTTGAACTGTCCAACCTCCTTAAGAGAACATCTGCTCACAGGGACCTACTGTCTGAAAACAACGGTCCTAAAATTCCAACAGTTAGCAAAAACCAGCTGCCTTCAAAGACAGATTTTATATTGTTCCATCAGTGGTCCGACTCCTGGGGCCAGGGTCTTAGCCAGGATTTAGAAACTGGGTGCCCAAATTTGGCAATTGTAAACTTTTTGGGCGTCCAAATTTTTTAAGGGGGACCACAATATACTAAGATTTCAACCAAAAATATGTATAAATATATCAAAATAAGACATGATATCCTTATACAATGTCATGGGAACTACAGGACATTAAAAAATTCAATTATATGCTTGAGATTGACATTTATAAAATATCCTCACAAAACAATGGGTGTCCTGAGAGCTGTTTTTTCAGGGTTTGGGTGTCCAAAAAGACACCCAGACGCCTTGCTGGCTAAGACCATGCCTGGGGCATTAAGCCAGGACCTGTCCAGCCCGTCTTTTGGACAGGCAGTTTCACCCAAAAATCGGGCAAGGATGTCAATGATGATTTTTCACTTTTTGGATTAATAACAACATCTTTTCCTAATTCACCATCTTCTAAGCTTAAGAGTGAATTAAAACCTTTTGACAATAGATTATTAAATATAGTTGGTATAAGAATTTAAAGAAGCTGAGTAGCTAAATCTGCATGGGCAGAAACTTTGTAAATGCTGTTTGGGACAGGTCTTTTTAAAATCCTGGCTATAACCCTGTCTGACTCTACATGTATTTCAATATCAAAGCTACTTCAGCATTAAAATTCTTAAGTGCTTAAAAAGGTAACACTATTGTCAATCACACACATTGAAGCCAAGTGGCTATATTGTATTGTATGTTTATTGACTGTATATCGATACAAAATCATACATTATACAAATATAATGTTAGCTATAGGACCAGGGACTTAGCCAGGACCCGTCTTACCTGTCTTTTGGACAGGCAGTTTCCTGAAAACCACCTTTTTGGACAGGCAAAAATTTCTGTAAAGAATTTTCAATTTTGACTTTTTGGGGGTAATTACCAAACATTGTCTATACAAACCATCTTCTAGGACATATCTGAAGTGTAAAATGCCCTTTTTGACACAATAGGCTATTAGATGTAATTGGTATAAGGATACAAAGTATATTAGTAGCTAAATCTGGACGGGCAGAAATTTTGGAATTGCTGTTTTGGACAGGCATTTTTGAAATCCTGGCTAAGACCCTGTATAGGATACCTCAAGTTATATCTTAGTTTCGAAGTGTGAAACATTTATGTAAGCTTCTAAGGATTTTGACCCATTGTGTTACATGATATCAAATAAGATTAACAAAAATTCAGAATAATATTCAGGTCTTTTCAGCAGTTTACAACTGCAAAATTGGAGCTTCCTAATATATACATGTGATTTGCATTAAATACCCATATGAAATAATAAGTGACACTTTATTCTTTTTCACTTTTGCTGAACAACAGAATTATGTTGCATAGTCTTAGCCAGCAGGGTGTCGGGGCATCTGTTGTACACCCAAACCCAGTGTCTTAGCCAGGATTTAGAAACTGGGTGCCTAAAATTGGCAGTTGTAAAATATTTGGGCATCCAAATTTTTTAAGGGGGATCACAATATACTCATATTTCAACCATAAACATGTATAAATTTATCAAAATAAGGCATGATATCCTTGTACAATGTCATGGGAATGATATGGAGATGAAAAAAGTCAATTATATGCTTGAGATTGACATTTTAGGAAATTTTTCACAAAACATTTTGGGTGTCCTGAGGGGTGCTTTTTAAGGGTTTGGGTGTCCAAAAAGGCACCCAGACGCCCTGCTGGCTAAGACTATGCCCAAACCCTCAAAAATCACCCCTCAGTGCACCTAATTCTTTTTTGAGTAATTTCTTAAAATGTCATTTTCAACCATATGATCATTTTCTTTTTCACCCCAATATAAATCCCATAAGATTGTATAAGAATGTTTGCCTTATTTCAATATAAAGTAAATACATGTTTTTGATTGTTATCTAAGCATATTGTGGTCTCTCATGAAAAAAAAGAAGCCAAAATGTTTACAGTTGGCATTTTTTGGCACCCAGTTTCTAAATCCTGGCTAAGACCCTGGTCCTAGGTAAACTATCATAAATCTTATTCATAAAATGTTGAAAAGACTGCTTCACTTTTCACTTTTTTTTTTTGAATAACAGAATAATATTGTGGACCCTAAAAAATTGAACCGTGCCTGAATTGCTGAGAAGAAGGTAAAGAGAGTGTGTGACTATGTGTTACAGGTGTGCTAGGTGTAGTAGCCCACTGCTCAGGTATCACCAGGTGCGACTCCCTACAGGTAAATTGTCCCTGAAACCATTGCATTTCACCCCTGTCCAACCAGACAAGCTGGCCCCATTTTAGGCCACTCCAAGCACCATAATTATCCCAGCCATTATGTCGCCATGGTAACTGCCTGCTCAAACAGGTGCACCATAATGGACGCGCACACAATACAGATCAAAGAGGTGAAAAGTCGTTAAGTTAAACCTTCCTATTATCATGTAAAATTAATTATTACAGTTTAATTAAACCAAGAAGTAATAAATCATTCAGTGGCTTTTTTTAAGGAAAAAGTTTTTTCAGCCTGGACATCTGTGGTTTTCATAGCTGTGCAGTGAGTTCCTTCACTGCATTCTTCAGTAGTTCTCTTTAATGGCTTCCCCTATATAAATGTTCCCAGTGAGTTAGCATGGCAAAGAATACCCACTCTTGCTCAAAGCATATACAGGAAGTCTGAGAGACTAAGGGGAATATCTCTATAAAAAAAATACGAGAAAAAACTAGCAAATATTTGAAGCAGGTTTGTCTCTCAAAAAAGGGGAGACGATGTTCATCTGAATAGACTTAGATGTTCAATATGATTAAAATAGTTCCATATAATCAGACCTCTTGACATATTGAGAATAGTTTAATAGTTGCTTCTGAAAATCATATCTAAATACTGTAGAATAGGTATATATCGCGCTACAAAAATTTCGCGAAAAGCCGATTTTTCGGGTTTTCGCGTGTACATTATTTCGCGTGTGAGCATGTTCTTCAGCGCCATCTATTGAACCAAACAGTAATCTTAAAAATGCAAACATTCGGTGGCCATCTTGCGGCTGTAATCTGGCAGAAGTTTCAACAAAATTGGACTGGTAAACATTCCATTTATAATATGATACCTTGGTAACTTTTTCATAAGTTACCAATGTGTCATATTATAATGAGTTTGTGAAGTTGTTGCATGTATTCCCCTTCGTTTCAGCCTAGGTCCGGCTACGAGTAAGAATCACGCTATGCTGGTATATATTCGTCAACTGTAAATACACGTATTGCCGTAAACAGTAAATTGGCAACGATTCAATTCAAGTCAGGAACAATATCATTATTTCTTTACAATATCCATTATTCTGATAATTATCAACATACACATGTATGTATGTTGATAATTATCAAATGTTTCCATCGCATCACCTGTCCGAGTCTATCGAACAATGGTGGCAGCCATCTTGTTTCTCGTAAGAGATCCAAAGATTGGCCCAGGTATCCTAGAAATTCCACACGTAAGAATGCGAATTATGTTATGATACATTGGTAACTTATTCATAAGTTACCAATGTATCATATTATGATAGCTTTGGGAAGTTATTGGACGTATTTTGTTTCGTTTCAGCCTCGGACCGGCTACTGGTGAGAATCACGCTATGCTGGTATATACTCATCAATTGCAAATACACGTATTGCCGTAAACAGTAAATTGGCAACAATTCAATTCGAGTAGGAACAAGATAGTTATTTCTTTATGATATCCATCATTCTGATAATTATCAACATACACATGTATGTATGTTGATAATTATCAAATGTTCCCATCGCAGCACGTACCTGTCCGAGTCTATCGAACAATGATGGCAGCCATCTTGTTTCTCGTAAGAGATCCATAGATTGGCCCAGGTATCCTAGAAATTTGAGATGTAAGAATGCGAATTATGTTATGATACATTGGTAACTTATTCACAAGTTACCAATGTATCATATCATGATAGCTTTGGGAAGTTATTGGACGTATTTTTCTTCGATTAAACCTCGACCGTCTAGGAGTGGAATTCACCGAGCGACGCGCCACCACCTCCAGTGGTGGGTAGCGTTACCATGTATATAATTGATCGCGTGCGCTAAGTTCGCGAGTGCGATACTAGTTCGCGTATTCGCGAAATAATCGCACACGCGAACTTTACCTGTTCTACAGTAGTATAATTTTTCTAATTTACTAAGTAATTAAGTAAAATTAGCAAAATATCAAAGGGGTTGCTGGTGATGTTCTGACAAAAACCTGTTTCTAATAGAAATACACTGGTTATGACAACATACCTAGCTGTCAACTTTTTCTTTAAATATCCCTTTGTTGGAAATATATCATTGAAATGGCCAGACCATTTGGCTACAGCAAGAGTGAAAGGGTTAATGTTTTTGCACAGTAACACATGCGTCATTGTCCTGTACATAATTATGCGAACTATATTCAGGACCACACTCTTCAAGCAGGGGAGGTAAATAACCAACACGGAGAAGAGAAATCGAAACCGTTGACAGCAGGATCTGAAAGGGAACAATTTGTTCTTTGCACGTCTAAAAGTTTGCCTACAACCGTTTAAGAAAAGGCAGACTGGAAATACTGTCAATATTTACGTATGCGTGATGGTCAACAGTGGTGAAACTTGTGTTGACCGTGGGTCATTTATATTTGCCTTAAATCCCGGCTTTAACACAGCAATGAGTGTCAATAGGCAGTTGAGTCCGGGAGCAATTAACCAGCTGATCATGGAAATCCATTCTTTCATTTTCGCCTATTTACACAATAAATAGTGGGTACAGTTAAACCATGAAGCAGTGGAGAAGTTCCGCAAATACTGCGCCCCAGATCTGTGGCTGGACCTGTTTATTTAGCAGGGCTCTTGAGTGAGAAAGAGGTGTCTGGTTGTGAGAGACACGGGCCTTACATATTCTAGGTGTGCACAAGCCAGCGAAACAGTTTTCTACACGTTTCATAGTATGTTGCGAAATCTCTTGGGTACTGTGTTGGAATGCCACTAAACCTCCCATCGCGGGTATAACATGGTGAACTTTATTTGGCTTTTCCAAAGTGTTGGTTCACGACAAGTAGTTATCGGGACAATACTAAAATGCCATCCAACAATGGAGTTTTAAAAGCCACAGCATGTAATTTACTTTGTAGACACAACATTCTCTCTCTGATCTTGTTTTTTACCCTGACCCTTTGTAAACCCATAATAAACCCTTTGAAATAGGAAACTCTTGAACCCACAAGTTAATTTTAAGACAGGGCTTTCGAAAACGATCCCTTTTACTATAACTCTTGGGAATGTTGAAAGGGGTATAATTTTCTTTCCGAACTTCGACCTTTGGGTGGCGAGCCCCAGAACTCTTTGTCTCTTCTGAGTTGACACTTGAAATAGACGTTGTGGATTTGTGGTATGCTCAAATGAAACATACAACAAAACCTGGCAGTATGTGAAGTCCTCTATAATGCGAACACTTTGTTTTGTGAAATAACTTTTCTTGTCAGGTTTTCCCCCTTATACACAATTACATAGTATAAAACCTCTGTGATGTCAAAACCTACTGCCTTAAACACCTTTGAACCAGGACAAAAGTTTTGACATTAGAAGGTGAAGACAACTCCGAGGTTTTTTCAAAATGTATAAGAAATAAATAGGATCAGGAAACTGTGTTCAAAATAGGTGTTCACATGTTTGAGATATTTTTCACAATGAGGGGTTTCACTGTAATGTAGACATATTTGCTCCAGTTTCAAAGGTATTCTGATCCGAGGGTATGCAATGTTTATTACAAAAATGGGTACAAGTGGTTGAAGTACTGCAGCCACATAGACAAGCCACATCACCAATGGGGGCAGATTTCGTCATGTACCCGATGTCCCCTGCGAACAAAAGCGAGTATTTATCTCGCAGCTTTGTTCGGCATTCCTTGCCTGATCCACATGACTTGCCGTGAATGCGATAATATTGTCTGCGTCACTTTTGCTTCGCTTCACGTCCACCATACGCACCACAAGTAGGAAATTGACGAGCATGCTTGTCGAATCGTTCTTTCATCGTCTACGCAGCAGGCGAAGCATGATACTGATCTTTAGTACATACATGCGCCTTAAGAAAAAATATGCAGGTGCCCGTCAACGCTATTGATTCGCACGAATGCTGAAATCCAACACATAATCAGGTCGCATTCAATTTTTTTCCGCATTTTTCAGCGATTGCGTTCAGTGAATATTACACGGATGAACGGACAATCATCACGATTGAGATCTGTGATCTAAATTCTTGATAAGAGTTTTGATAATCGTGAGATAAATGAATCTATTTTCAAAATTTCATCCATGATTAAGGATTCATACCAACAACTTACTATATACAGATATTATCAGTTTTTTACACATTTTTTTTAATCGAAAATGTCCAGCATGATTTGCTGTTTGATAGCTTGGAAAAAAGCTCACACAAACCTAATGGATTTACTAACATATGGTGGAAAGTATCTGTGAAGAAAGTGAATAGTTTTCAGTTTTTTAAATACTTTTCTTCAACTTGGCCATGCAAATCTTCCCCTGTTATCAAATGCTTACTTTCACAAGTGATATTTCTAATAGTAAAAATCAGTTTAAAATGTATGTAGACTATGTACTTTACTTTTATTGGCAAATCAGAATTTCTTTTATCATCATATGTTCTGCCATATTGTGGCCATGTCATGAATAGCCAGTTGTACATGCAGGTGGTGGAGGAATCTGGAGTGCCCGGCAAAAAACACCAACTAACCCCAAGTCACCCGCAACCTTATCACATGCACCTGTTGGGATTCAAACCAATGCAGTGGTGAGCAGGGTCTAAGCCGATATTTGATAACAGGGTGTCCAAATAGAGATTTCATAGACTTCTGCGTGTCCAAAGTGTGGTACAAAATACATACTACTAGTAAGATAGACCCTATACCTTTACAGATTTTGCTTTTTTAGGCCAGATACTGCTTTGTGTGTCTAATAAAAGTGACACTACAGCTTCTACATCTTCTATCTTCTAAGAAAAGGCAAATTCTGACATAAACTTTTGGGTGTCCAAACTGTCAAAAAACAGTGTTCTGCGTGTCCAAATGACACGCTGGACGCATTACGGCTAAGCCCCTGGTGGTGAGAGACATTTTTGTTGGGAAAAACATATCATATATCAGTAACGGAAACATATTTTACCAAAAAAAATGACATTCCTAATTTACCCAAAACCAATTACATCAAAAGCAATCCATACATATGGATTAGAAATTAAAATCTATATCAAGATGTAATCTACAATGATTGTTTGGTCAGTATACTAATTCAGTAATTGAAATACTATAATCATGGAATTCATTCCAGGTGAATGAATTTCCTCACTTTTTATTAAATGTCTATATCAAATACCTTCAAAAATTGGACTATTGTACATTTCTTTGAAAACTTTAATAACACGCATACCTAGAACCATATTTACATTGGTGAATCAGGAGCTATTTTAAGCATTCATGAGGATCGCCTATTTTCCCATTCAATTTCAATCTCCCCATTGTATTAGATACTGACACAGAAATCACCACACCTGAGAAATTAAAAGTATCTAAAACTTACCTTTATCCGCTTTCTTGAAAACACAATCTCTTGGCTGGAACTTGTGTATGCTACCTCTTGGCTGATTTTGACAGATTGCTCAGGTAAAATCCTGTAGAATTTGTGTGTGAAGTTCTCGCTCGGCTGAACAGGGTTTTGGGTTGCAACTCATGCAGGGAGCGGTAGATGAAAAGATGCTGTCAGAGGTAGGTCACGTGATACCTGCTTGGGAAAACATCCGGGCACTTCGTGAGGGAACTAGTCTCTCTCTCTACCCTCTCTTACCCTGTTACCAGTCTACCCGCCCTTTGTACTTGTCGCCCATGGCACTCCCTAGTTGACCAAAAAGGTTAAAGATTAAATTTGTGTTTTTGATTACCAGAAGTTTGAATATTTTCAGAATAAGCGAGATTTTACTTCATTTCCAAGTTAACAATGTACTATGTACATTATGTTTGTAATTAAGGGAAGGGTTATATTTTTGATAAATAAAAATAACAATACATAATAAAACAAATGGATGAAGATTATCGATAAATAAATAAGTAAGTAGATAAATAAATGAATAAATAGATAATATATGTAAAAGTAGAATGAATAATCCATATTGCAACCTAGCAACAGTGAACGCTCCGCGGTTTCTAAGAGACATTTACAAATGGCAATGATCAATAAACAATTACCGGTATGTGTTTTTCACAGATTTGTTTTAAATAGATATCCATTTAATATATCATTACTGGTGTTGTTGATAAATAGTTTATTGTCCAATCCAGATAATGACATTCATTACATGCAATACACAAGTGTTAAAAATCCGGCCAGCCACGAAGGCTTATAATGGACCACATACAATCATAAATATACTTATAAATTTTATCAGAACGACATTCATCTTATACATTGTACGATAGGGTCAATCATAAAAATCTTATAGTGAGTCTTGTATATAAGGAGTCACTTCTTTCATACACAATTTTCTGATACCCATCTAAAATCGAGCCAGCCGAGTTTATGTCGAATAGGTAAACATGACTATTATGGTTTAATAACAATCAGTTGCTATTACTCACGTTACTATCTTCGCCCTCTTCAAGTACGGTTGTAGATGCAAAGCATCAATAGTCAAAAGGCGGGGCCAAGTTATTTATGAACTTGGGAGGGAACCGGATGTATAAAGAATATTAACATTATAGAGGAAAATAATTCATAATAACCAGATTTGTATCATTTTTGTAGAATGAAACAAATATCGGAATTCTAGGCTCATGCTGGAGACTTCGAAATCTCTTGGGTGCGAAGCTACTTGGGTACGCATCAGTTTGGTTACGAACCAGTTTGGTTACGAAGTCTCCTGATTTCATTCTATACACATAGTCATTTTTTTCTTTAGTAATTTTCCTTCCTATACTGAAAAATATACTTTATGTCCCCTTCAAATATTTTATATATTTGAAAACTTCATGCTCAATTAGAATAAGGAAGGCGCGATTTTCCGCGGCGAAGGTATAGTACCGGGCCAACATGTATATTTTAACCAATCAGAATAGAGAATTATATTCAGTCCGGCCTCAGCATTTCCAACATAGCCGTCCGGACTATGGACATTTCAAAGCAGCTTCCCAGATAGGCGTGGCCTGAGGGCCCCGCCAATAAGAGCTTTGGCGTCGGTCGGATTTGTCAGCTCTCACTGCATTCGTCTATATCATTTTTGTTGAGTGCGTGGATGTCCCAAGAAAAAATGGATTTCTAATCATGAACATTTCAAAATTAAATTAATTCGCTATAGAATGTGTTATTCAAATCGATTTTTCATATAATTCGTATCAGGTTGAAGATCTAAAAAAGTAAAAGTTTATCTTCATTGTTTTCAAACCGGATTCTGTTGCGCGCCAATTGCTCGCCGTGTCTCATTATTTTCAAAGGTCGCGGGTTCAAATCTGGTTATACGAATGTTCGAAAGGTACCAGTGACTTATGGTTAATCAGTGGTTTTCTGGGGGTTATGTCCTCCACTATTAGAAAACGCCGATTCATCTATAGCTTCTAGAGTACGTATATTGTCTGACATTTTTTGGAAATTTTTCATCAAATGGATTAATATATGAGAATGCATTTTGGGGTATGCTCTGAATGATGATCGTGTGGTCTAAAGCATTGCCACTTACCGCTAGCTGTCACTTACCACCGCCCGGGTTCGAATCATGGCCAGTGCATGTGAGAAAGTTGTCAGTGACTTGCGGTTAGGTGATGGTTGTTCGCTGGGTTCTCCGATTTCCTCCACCACTTACATATGGCTAATCGACTCAGCCACAACATCGGGGTGGGGGGGAGGGGGGACTCAGGTACAGGGGGGGGGGGGGGGGGGGGCGCACCTGCGTTACGTATTTCGCGGAAGAAGGGGTCTTTCTTTTTTTAAGACCTCCGCATGTCCGCGATTTTGTAAAAGAAGGGTACTTTTTTGTACCCAGGTACGAAGTATGGGGGTCAAAATCTCCTTACAATCTACGAAATATACGTGGCTCTGACGCCGAGTGACTCCCGAAGAGACTGGACTTCCGAGTGTGCTGCCGCCATCTGCTGCCGCTAAACAAGCAGAGGATTATAAAATCTAAAGCGTTCCCGTTCATCCAATGTCAGTGTTTTGATAAAAGAAGGGGTGTTTATTTAGTGGAAACAAATCAGCGTTTTATTAAAATAAGGGTGCTTTTTTGACCAGAAATCAGTGCTTTAGGGGTGTTTTTTTAATGTTGATAACGAACGTATGCGCCCCCCTAAATACCCAAGTGCCACCCCCCCCCCCACCCCCCACCGGGGCCACAACATGACAGAAAGAGTGACGATAATCCAAACAGCCACGAACGCTTTCTGTCGAATTTCTCTCAACATAGTGTCATGTATAATCTTTTTACGAGTAGCGCAGTCCCGGAGCGCAGTTCATAACATTACAGAAAAATGAGTAAGGCGAAAAGAAATTCCAGATATAGAGGTTTCATCACGAGTGGATGAATAAGAGAAGTATCTTACACGAGCCTCGTCCCAAGATACAACATCTCTCACGAGTGCAAGACTCCTTCTCTTTCCATCCACGAGTGGTGGAACATGTTTTTCCCAAGATAAAAAGGAGATATATACACGCTTTTTAAAATATTGGTGCAATCAACAACTGTTGTGCACCTGGTTTTTTATTGAATATAAAATACAAACATTATGTCAATGGTATAGGTATGCGAAAACATGTATAGGAAAAAGAGTTTGTTATAATACTAGTTCATCTGCTAATATTACCAGCGGCTTGCTTCTATATCATGGTACCCTTGGATACCAGTTATTCCATATTGTGTATTTCTGCCATATTGGTGCTTAGAAACCTCTGAAAAAAAGTCCAGTAGCATATAGTCCGTGGGCTACCATGGCTTACCGTGCACCTTTACCGTGCGCCTTTGACATTTTTGGCGGAAAAGGGTGCAACACAAAACCCATTTACTACCACCACTACTACTACTACTGCTACTACTACTACTACTTTCATTATTATTATTATTATTATTATTATTATTATTATTATTATTATTAGTTATTATTATTATTATTATTATTATTATTATTATTATTATTATTATTATTATTATTATTATCTTAATATTATCATCATTATTATTATTATTATTATTATCAATATTATTATTATTATCATTATTATTATTATTGTTATTATTATTAATTTTATTGTTATCATTATCAAGTTTGAGTGGTGACATACATTGAATTTAAACATATAGGGTGAATGAATAATACAGTTACTTAAGACATAATTGTAGTGAGTAAAGTTTCATTTGAAGAATCATAATTTGAACAGTCGGCAACAAGAGCCATACTCTCAGCCTCGTCAAAGGCATATCTTATGATATTAGTATGTCAAAAAGGTATGGCACGGCAGGGGAGTGAGAACGAGAGCATCAAAGAAAATCATTTCTCTTGCCTGAGTAAAGAGGGCGCTACTTTCCAATGCGCAGGCGGTGATAACAGATGCTGCCTCTAGCGACAAGATTACTAACTAAATTCGATGGACTCTTTAGTTCACGGAATATTCTTTAGGCCTGACAACCTTCCGTAATATCTCTGAAATAAAGACAACATATCAGACCTAGTTCTTATAGGAAAGATTTCCCTTATATAAAACTTTCATTCAAATACTTCTGTTTATTTACCCCGGCTTATCAGTCGCCAAAATGTGTTCTAATCTAAGAGTCTTAGATTAGAACACAATCTTAGCAAGAGCATCTTGGTTCTTTTTTGTTCTTTTCTTTGAAGAATGAAACATCTAGAAACGTTCTGTCTGTTTATAAGCTTGCTTTTCTTTTAAGAATGTCCGCACCAATTTTTTTCCTCATATTTATTTTTCAATTTTTCGATATGTTATGTACCTTGTAGGACAAAACTAAAGAAAATGTTAAATAAGTTATCGTTCCGACCGCATATTTTTTTCTGCTAGAGACAAATTTATTTTTGAAAATAGCCGTTGTAGAGGAAAGAGGCAGCCACGGCGCACGTTTTCTTTTTGTTTGCTTTTTTGCTCATTCCGGGTTGCTCGTGTGCTCGTTATGCTTGCACAAACTGCATTTCAAAGTCTACTATATCTTTTGCACAGCCTGAGATTGAAAACGAAGGGTTGAATTAGAAATGGACACCCTTTTCTCAGAAATAGACGCAAATATATGGCGATTTATCACACACAATGAATTAAAAAAAAAAAGTAGTCTGGAAAAATTTCTTTTTTTTATAGGTTCTTGTTCTGTAAACTTGCATTCTATACGCAAAAAACATGTTTTTTTCCGAGTTACTTTTTCTGTTACAGGGCAATGATGAAAGGGTAAGTTTCTAGCTCTTTCGAAGAGATCATGTACTGTCCGAGATATCACGTAAATGAGTGATGTTTCGGAAACATGTACATGTTTAAGAAACATCTCACAATTAGGTGATATCACTCAAGTGATACTGTGATATCACTTAAACATGTATATGTTTAGAAAACGTCTCTCAATTAAGTGATATCACGAGTGATATCACTTAATTGAGAGATGTTTCTTAAATATCTCTGACTTTATTGATGATTTCTGTCAGACATTTGTCGTAATCCGCGACGTTTCTGAAACATCTCTCATATTTAGGAGATATCTCTGCATTTAGGTGATATCTCATAAATATGGCGAATGATGTTTAGGAAACATGTACATGTTTCCTAAACATGTGGTTTTGGCACACTGGGCGTTCCATAGACGCGGCATTTATTTCCCTAAAGTTGTGGCAACAAGTGGGGAAAATTCCTTTTGCTGGAGTTGTGTTGTGCTTGCTAGTATAGGGCGATATATGGCACATAATTAATTGTAAAAAAAATCGGAGATTTTTTTTTATTTTTGACGTGTTCTTAATGTTGGTGTTCCGTGTTACTTTTCTTGCTACATAGCTATGAGTGATTGTGTATGTTTTTTGCGTTTCGCAAATAGAAATGACAATGTTCGGTGGTAACAAGAGGGTAAATTCAATTTGTTGGAGTGGCCAGAGTGGTTAAGGAGGTCGATTCTCTACCCCAGACAGCAAATCGTGTGCAATCAGCGAAGACGTCAACATAGGAGTTGATATTCTGCTTCGGGCTATTCCAAATTTAAAAAAAACAATGGAGGGTGTGTGTGTTAGGAACGAGCCCATTTTAGATCCCCCACGCAATGACGTGGCTTATTAATTAATCAACTCAAAGACCCCCACCTCCATCCCAATGTATTTCTTTTTAAAATACAGAATCTGGCAAAGTATGAAAGCAACACAATTATTAAGTTGTAAATATAAACCAGTCTTAATTAAGGGAAGCAGAGATTTCGTCATCAACAGACGTAACTAGAACGTCAACATACAATTTCAATTTTGGCCGCCGGTTCTATTTTGATGCAATTGAAGAGCCAATCAGTTTTTTTATTCATTTTTGATAACAATAACAGAAATTCTGGGTTTTACTTAGTTTTAAATAAAGTGTATCTAGTTTTCATGAAATGAAGGCTACTTCAGAGAAGTTTTTACCGAAGTCATTGGGTGAGAATGGATCCATCGACTGATGGGAAAAAACGTGATAAACTCCTCAGACAAGTGCTTATAGACTTCGTTTTCATCAGGTCACCAATGTTTTTAACCCATTCACACTCAAGAGTTCCTCTCGAAATATCGTCTGCTACTTTCATACTTTTGAAAATAACTTGGGAATGAAGCGAAATTTCACAAAATATTTAAAGGAGATTTGTTGTTTGTCTTCTGATCAACATTTCTCATTCAAATGTTTTCAAAAAAATGCTTTTGTAAGGGAAATATTTCCAAAATCGTCAGGCCTCTTTTGGCCGCTCTGAGTGTAAATGGGTTGAAGGTTTCAAAATATTTCATACAAATTCATAGCCTTATTCAGGGATTTCGAGGGACTATTTCACACATCACTGACATCGACTTTGAACATTTTTGGGGAAAGAATCGCTAAATCTTGCACCGTGAATACAACTTTTTCACCACCGTATTTTGGGGGGAGAAAATATATCTAAATATATTTTCTCCCGCAAAAATATGGTGGTGAAAGTATATTTAAATATATTTGAATACGGTGGTGAAAAAAATATTTAAATATTTTCTCTTTCACACTTGGTCCATCGTACATGAGTGTCATGAATGAATGTCAGGGATGGATGAGACATTTTTTTTTACCGCCGTAGCTTACTGTTTAATGATTTATATAAAACAATCTCTGAAGCCACCTTCAATTCATGAAAATAAAGTACACTCCATTTACAACTCAATAACACGAATATCTACTGTTACCGATAATAAGTGAAAAAATATACTATAAATCACTTAAAGTATAGCGGAAACAATAAGATAGCGATAATAGCGCTCTGCCCATATGCGCTATTGTGAAATCCCCGTCTTTAAAAAAAATCTGAATTGAACTTGATGCTGCTGTTCCCGTTCACTGCTATACCTAGATCACGCTATCCAGGGCAGTATCGTATTTGCGCTATTTAATGTGCACGCCATATTTAAGTGATTTACAGTAGTGGTTGGCTCTTCAATTGTATAGAAATAGTACCAGCAACCAAAATTGAGATTGCGTGGTGACGAGGTCGTTTTTATGAGGAAATCTCCGGTTCCCATAATTGAATGTTGTATACAACTTAATTGTGTTGCTTGCATTAGGATGGGGTTCTAAAAGTTGATGAATTAAAAATCATTGAATGGGGAGTCAAATAAAATTAAAACAATTGTAATTGAAAATCATGAAGGGGTGTAAAAAATTAATATAAATCATGGGTGGGGGATCTTTATTGAATAGAAAGATCATTGATCGGTTGTTTCTGGAATAGTCGAAACAAGTAAATTATTAACACACTGACTGCAACAAAGGGAAATTCCCCATTGTTGCCATGGGACATTGACAGTTTTATTTGTGGAAAAGCAAAAAAAACGTACCCTATCACTCATAGCCCGGTAGCAAAAAAGTTACTCGGAAAACACCCATTATCATTTTTTTGTATATAGAATGCAAATTTATAGGGCAAGAACCTATCAAAAAAAAAATACATATTTTTTTACAATTCATTGTGTGGTAAATTGCCCCATTTCGTGTCCATTTTTGAGAAAAAAAAACTTCCTATTTTAATCTAACCCCAAATCTATCTTACACTGTGCGATAAATATAGTATGTTTTGAAATGTGGATTGCAAGAGGACCTACTCCATTACCTACGTGCAACTTCACATCTTTAAAGATTGCACATTTGATATTCTGTGCACAAACAATCGTAAATGAGCAGATTTTCTTTAAATGTACAACGTGGTGGCCTCTTTCCGAAAATCATAAATTAGTCTCTAGCAAAGAAAATTGGTCGAACAGCAAACTTCTTCTTACATTTTCTTTAGTTTTGTCCTACAAGTTATAACATATCCAAAGATTTAAAAAAATCCTGGTGCAGCCATCCTTAAGTATCAAACATCCTAATATATATATATCTGAGAGTAGTAGACCGGGAGTGGGCACTGTGCATGCATCATTAATTTCGCTGCCTCCCATCTCCTTGGCAACTATCTGACCTAGAAAGGATGCTGCATGCTAATTGCACAGATCAGATCACGTGACCAAGACTACACCGCGTAACCCGAGGCGCACATACCCTAGGTACTAGCATGCTGTGCCTATGGCGTTGCGGTTCAAGGGGATGTATTTCTCTGATATATATAGTTCCGTTGCAGTTTTTACTGCCTGCCGCCTTCCTGCAGGACTGGTCTCAATGAGAGTATTGTCCCGGGGGGGGCACTTGGGTATTTAGGGGGGTGCATACGTTCGTTATCAAAGCACCCTTATTTTAATAAAACGCTGATTTTTTCCACTAAATAAACACCCCTTCTTTTATCAAAACACTGACATTGGATGAACGGGAACACGTATTTTAACTTAAGATTTTACATTCCTCTGCTTGTTTAGCGGCAGCAAGTGGCGGCAGCAAACTCGGAAGCCCTGAGTCACTTCGGGAGGCACTCGGCGTCAGAGCCGCGTAATTTTCGTGGATTGTAAGGGGATTTTGACCCCCATACTTCGTACCTGGGTACAAAAAAGTACCCTTCTTTTACAAAATCGCGGACATGCGGAGGTCTTAAAAAAAGACCCCTTCTTCCGCGAAATACGTAACGAAGGTGCGGCCCCCCTCTGTACCCGAGTGCCCCCCCCGGGAGTATTGTATCACGATGAGTGGGCATTATCATGACGTGCTGCCACCTTTTGGTCAAAGCGGTAACTGAAGGTATTACAAGTTGATTTTTAGATTATTGCTCATTGCCTTATTTTCATTGGTCTGTCCTTGGATGAAGAAAAGAATGGATATGTAGCGAGAGACCAATTACTACATGCCCTATAGTTAAGTGCTGGACTCATGCCAGGAGTACCAGATAAGCCATCAGCGCGAGGTCACGTGGGAACAAGGACCAATCAGGGCTCTAGCATCGATTACATTACTGAGAAACCTTATCTCCACCACCAGGTGGGGGTGCCCAGAGCACCAATCTCTGGCCTATAAGCGGCTATTAGTTGACACTGGTTGAGGCTAGCATGTTCAGGTTGACCGGCTGGTTTCGAATCCACTTGTGTTTGGTCATCTAAGGTCTGTCAATTTTGGCCATAACATGTGTTGTAATTAAAAAATTATAAAGTATGTTTAAACCGAATAAGAACACCAACCTTAAGCATTAATACATAAATGCATATATATATATATATATATATATATATATATATATATATATATATATATATATATATATATATATATATATATATATATATATATACATATATATATAAATATATATACATATATATATAGCTTTTGTTCTTGTGTTTTTGTATTTAAGTGATCAACTCAAGCTTACTAATGATTGATTTAATACTATTATTCGTTTGTTCAATGGCATGTCCAAATGGGTATTGCTTTAACTGTTCATTTTGCAGTTTTGTATGTAAATGAAAACCACAGTATCACCAATGATCGAATCTGAAGAGTTTGAACCAAATTTATTATTATATACATTATATATATCAGAAATGGATGTTTTTTGTAGTTTTTTAATTTTGTTTTTTGTCACTTATTCTGCCATATTGGGGTTAAGTTGTGACTAGCCAGTTGTAACTAGGGGAGAAAAACGACCCTATAACCCCAAGTCACTGGCAACTTTCTCACATGCCCTGGTCAGTATTCGAACCCAGGCAGTGGTGAGAGACAGCTCGCAGTCAGTGGCAAAACCTTAGACCACACGGCCATGAGGGCAGACCCAAAAATGGACATAATGCATTTCAACTTGATCTGGCCAACAATCAACTGATCAATTGTCTAACTATATGTATGAACTTTGCCTATGTACCTGCAAATTAGTGAAATGATGAGGGCTAGGGATATAAAAAAGAATTGAACCTCAACACAACAATTATAATGAACAAGGTATTTATTAGGCATTTTGTTCTCGATAGACATTTCCAGAATCTCAAACCTTATCATGCATTCATACCTGTAGGCACCTGATTTATCATCACACAACTGTCCTTCTGGTATCATAAATAGATCAAAACAGACAAAATACATGAACCAACCGGCTTGATTTCCTATAAATAGGACTGAAAATAACAATGTTCTCAATCAGTTTAACCCTTATGCTGCTGAGGCTAATTTGGCTATTACAAAATGATGCAAAAAATCTGAAAAATGGGCGAAACCGTGGCATATGGGTACTCATCCAAGAGTACTCAGCAAGAGCTATCTAATGAATACCAACATGACAGGGTTCAGATGGATTTCAAAAATCTTTGCATCCTTGTACTTTGGATGAAAGTAGCCTCAGCAGTATAAGGGTTAACAAGCTTACTATATACTTAACAGCTAATTGCATCCATGAATTTCAACTCAGAAATCAGAGGACTAGATACAAGATCTATCAATGGCTGATTATTCTTATCAATTATGGTATACACATTGTTTTTCTGCCATAATTATGCAATTATTATAAATGCCTATGATGTACCTGTCAACTTCACCCCCAACAGAGGAACTGTGTCATCTATGGTGTGGTTGATTTTCACAACTTAAAATGAAATGTAATAATCTGGGCTTAAGAATTTTAACCATTTCTATTTAGCGAGCACCCATGGCCTGCATAAAATAAGAAAAAGTTATGGCTAAGGCATGAAGGTACATTATTCATAGATATACACACATATGAAGCTCCACTTGATTTGAACTCATTAGCCATTTAACATTACCTCTGAACACAGGAGAGACATGATCTTTGATTACTGACACCCTATTCAGTAAACCAATAATTCCAACTATTTTTTTGTCAGTATGGAAAATTACAACTTTGTCCTATTTCTTTCCTGAAAGAATTTGTAACCAATCTTTATTTTTCAATATTCCAAAAGCAGATGCTAAATAATTCCTCAACTGCATCAACATATAACTTACATTAGTGTTTCAGTATCAATCATTAACCTTTCCAAAGCTAAGGCTACTTTCATCCAAAGCACAGAAACGCAAAGATTTTTGAAAACCAGCTAAACCCAGTCTTGTTGGTATCAATCATATGGCTCTCACAGAGTACTCTCAGATGAGTACCCATATGGCAGGGTTTCAGTCATTTTTTTAGGTCTTTGGCCTCATTTTGAATTGACAAAATTAGCCACCAGTAGCATAAATGGTTAAAACCTTTTCAGGCCAGAAGGTAACCTAACTAGTTTTGCAGACTAGCAATTTCTTAAAAAACTTGTCTGAAGAACCAGCTCCAAAACCTCCAAAGGTCCTGCTATAGACCTGACAAGACTGTTAGTGTACATGATTAAAGATATTTCTAGAGAAAACACCCCCATAGTAGTTAACACAATTCATTCAGGTTGTTCTGAAAATATGATACATACCATTCCGTTTCAATAACTTGTTTACACACATGTTCCTTCTAAGTGTTAGACAGTATGCCAAGTTGCCAACTATGCATTATCAGAGACTGACTTAACAAAGAATACCTTAACATAACAGTCATGGTTTCATTGGTTCCTGGCAGGGACTTGTCCAGTGTCAGCCAAGCCAGTCTTATGGACAGACAGTTTACTGTAAAACACCTTTTTGTCAGACAGACAAATATTTCCAACAAGACTATATGTATTAGGTATAAGGATTTGAAGTGACTGAATACCTGAATCTGGACGGGCAGAAATTGTGTGGTTGTTATTTCATACCAATAGTTTTTAAATCCTAAGACCCTGGTTCCTGGTTAACTAAATCATGCATTTTAGTGTTATTCTACCATAGGTTTATGGCAATATTCATATATGAATAAACCATGACATGCCACCACCTGAATTATATACAAGCAAGCCGGTGACAACCCATCACAATATGGTAATACCTTATCGCTAACAAGATATGCATTGAGACACATGTATACATAGAATAGTCCAGTCTCCTGCGGTCATGGAGGTCCTTTTGAAGTAAAAGATAAATTAGGAAGCTAAGCTCCTAGTTTGATGATTTTCAAGTTTCGTCATTGTATATTTGTAGGATCTGCTTCCCGAGTCAAATGTTTTTTATCAGCTAAATTAGCCATATAAATGCTATGAAGCATTCTTGTTTGAATCTGTGATTGGTTCATATCCTTCGTTTTCCAACTTGGATTTGAATTTGAGGTAGTCTCTTCTCCTATTGAAATATTTCACCTGCAAAATAATAAAGATAACTTAACGAGATCAGAATTAGAAGTTTTAGAACACAGGTAATGTAAGCAAGAATAATTGAATGTGCGTTTTCACACTTACTAATGTAAACATAATAATAAAAGAACAATGATAGTATACACAAGTTAGGAGTATACATTGAAATTGGTTTAAATACAGCAGATTTCAAACCTAGACTTATATTTCACAAACCATAGTTTTTTTATAATTAATGGCCACATAGAAATATGATGGGCTTAAAAACTATGCAAATACACACAAACATAAATATTTGTATTTCTTTAAATGTGTTTCTAAAAATAAAAATGTATTTCATCATGAATTAAGGGAAGAGAAATGATCTTATTAGTCATATCATAGAAATAAAGGGAAAAGAAATGATCTTTTGATATCAATTAAACCTCATTATTGAACAAGTGAACAAAGAAATAAATACAGCAAACATCAATTTATCACTAACCCATGTACTGCTGCAGCTGCCTTCATAGTCTGTTTTTAATTGTGAACACTTCCCTTGGTTGTCAGGATTCTCATCCAAGCACTTCCAGTAGGCATCCTTTGACGTCCAGCACTTGGCCCTTTCGGCTTTATTTGGGGCTGGCATTTTCACTGGCCCCTTCTCACTATGTCACCAAGAGTTAGACGGATCTGCAAAGTTAAGAAGTATATTACTTTTCGAAATCAAAAAAGTTTGATTTGGGGGAAGGATATCCTGGACAGACTCTTATTAATGAAGATTTCAAATTGATGGATTTGGTTAGTCAGGAAACATCACAATTCTATCTCAGCATCTCAGAGTAATTTCTTTCCCAAATAATGAGGTGCATTGCTAATGGCTCAAATTGTATTACCTTTATCTTAAATCATAGTTGCAATTCAGAACTCAGCCGTTTAGCCAGCTGGATGCCCTAGCAGTGGAAAACACAACTTCAGTTCAAAATTTTACCACTAGTGACATGGAGATGTGAACACCTGGAACCCCCCTCCCCCTTAAACTGACCCAGTTGTAAATAGTAGAGATGCCCATACCACATAATTGTAGTAAATAGCCAGAAGTGTAAACATCAGGCTATGGAGATTGCTTTAAGGTAGGGGTAGGTTGACATCACAGCCTTTTTTTAGAGAGAATTTAGTGGTAGTAGGTACTAGGGCTTCGTTTCTTTGACCCCTTACCAGCTTTGGGTTCGACTGGGCCTTGTTCAGGACCATCAACGTTAATCAACGTGGTGGGAAAACGGAATATGAACTGTTTCACCGTTTAGTTGCGATGACGACCTGAACGGGAAACATTGATCAACGTTTATGGTGCTGAACAAGGCCCAGGTCGAACCTGAGGCTGGTAAGGGGTCAAAGAAACTAAGCCCAGGTAGGCAGGTGAGGATCAGCTACAGCTTTGGCTCACAGACTCACCCCATTTCAGGGAAGCTACCGAGAGGTCCCCTTTCCAAGATCTCTAGGTACGTGTCCCCTGATCTAGGGGTGGATGCCTAGCCCTTTTAGTGGTTATGTAAACCCTTCTCTCATCCCTCCCCTTTTATACTAGTCCCCTCCTTAGCCACATTACTGTGGTTTTGTATAGTGACCTTCAGGTGTGCTAACAAAAATAAGCTCCTATCACAATAATAAATGTCAATTCTGTTCAGTATTTTTACTTGACTGTCAAAACAAATCTCAGCACCACATCATTTCAGAGCACTAGCATAATCACTTGAGGAAGAAACAGTTTAAACAGTTGGCCGTTAAGCCTAAATTTAGCCTGATAAAATTTTGCAAACTGCATGGTAATAACTACAAAACCAACCCGTATGCCGGTATGGGCCATGGGGAATAGACATGGATATTTTGGATGTTATGTCACTTGTGACTGTCAGAAGCATGGATTGCAACAGGACTTTCAATTCAGAGTTTCCCGATCATGGCAAGGCAGTCTACATAAATATTGTCATGATTTCATGTTGTGCCACTGAATCATCGAAAGTGCTTGCACAGAATACTCCAAATTCAACTTACACCTGAGAAGAAGAGTTACTTCGTGCGAAAAACATGTACCAAGTTCATGCAGGTCGTTTGACAGGTCTGTTATTTCACAGCCGGAAGTGACCGAAGAACTCATCAGAAATATAAGTCCGCTAAGTATAGATCTTTAGAATATCTTGACAAAATACATAACAAGAAACTATCATAACATCATTATTATCACTTCCTTTCATTATCGATTGATGCATAAAACCTCTAGCCTGTACTTATGTTATAACTTGTAGTATGCGCATTAATAGTGCAATACTACTATGGGTCATGGGTCAACTTGACAAAGTTCTAGTAGGGCGACCTCTATAATTCGCAGTTTCAACTAAACTTATATTGCGTACTTGTCACTCCCAGTTCATGTCTGTGTGACGCCGCCACCTCAAAATATCTGATTCCATGGAGCTTAAAGGGTATGGTGACTGTTGATAAACATAGCCGAACCCAATCGTGCAGATAAGTTTAAAGATACGTATGCGAAAAAGACAAAAAATGATAAAACGTGAGGAATTTATAAGCCTGTATATAAACGGCATGCATCCTTTTTGCATGCATCATAAGTACACACCTGGCCTGACAACTTAGATTATAAAGAGATAATTACTGAGGAGATTTTGAATAAAAAAAAAAACATTTGACGAGGGATGGTTAAAACTAACAAAAACTGACTTTCAGTAACATATTTCTCAATCATATTGATTTATAATCAATGAGTATCAATGTATTTCCATATATGTATCAGACAAAAGGTAAGCTCCAGATTTCAGTGGAAATATTTTTAAACCTACGATATATTAAATGGGAGACAACTCAATTTAACATTTTAATGATCAAAATCAGAGATATAATTACCTGGATAATATATATATATATATATATATATATATATATATATATATATATATATATATATATATATATATATATATATATATATATATATATGCCAAAGTCAACTCGAAAATCAACTGGTTTCGATATGACATAGACTAACCATATCGAGATATGAGTTTATCAGCTGAGTTACGATGTTATGCCCCAGTTCAGAAACGCAGAGAATGTCTTAATTTCTTCATGTATTTCTTATATTTTCTGTGTGGCATAGGACATGACTGGAGTGAACTCTAACTGGTGATTATTTAACTTATACACGTACTTTCTTACGTGAGGTATCTTTTGGGCGCCCCATATAATTGTTCTTCTCCATTTACCCAGATAGATCGTACCTGTACGATTTTCTACTATTAAAACGTGTGGAGGGTGGGGATGCGCCGCATGGCCTGGGGGTAAAGCCCCTGTCACACTGTCACGTATCTCCCCGAGTGCAAGTCACGATTGGCCACGATTCAGAAACTTTTGAAATACGTGGCTAATCGTGTAGTTCAACCCCGAGTTGAATTTTGCGTACGGACGTTGTACGCAATAGCACTTAGGCAGTACGTTCTTACGGCGTATTTAAACGAATGTACTACGTCTGTAGTACGTTATTAAAGGACAATTCCACCATGAATAAAACATGGTCTCAAATGGTGTCTTAGGGTATACTCTACTCAAATCCAAGACCCCAGTACTACCCACCTTCATATAAGAAGTTTATTGGTGTTTAAAGTTATGATTTTCAAACAGGAAGTGGGTCTCTGGGGGCGGCCATTTTGAAGCCAGAAGATAAGAGAATAGTTGCACAAGATAGGCAGCTGTCATCAGCAGCCAGTACTAGCTGCTGGGAGTGTGGCTTCTTCACAGCTTATATGTGTGTGGATTCACCATCTACATAATGGTCCAATACAAGGCTCACACCTCATTCACTTGTAATTGCAAATCGTTGATAATCTGTATAAAAAATAAGAATATTTTATTTGCTATTTAGAGTAGCAATCATGCAAAGTATGACAATTACACTTCAAGTGTAACATCCACCTGTTTATATTCACTTGTCAATTGCAGACAATTAACTTCCTCTTTTTATCATGGAGGTGATGTTTATAATGTTAATGATAATAGCAATTCATATATAACTACTACTTTTGATGATAATACCAATAATAATGATAATTTAAAATGTGATTATAATATGCACAGCCATTCTGTATCCCTAGCAATTTAGTGGTTTGATGCATTTTGTTAACTGATATTCAAATGAGTGTGAAATTCCTATGTTAAACAGTTTAGTGAGATGGAACAAATACATTGTGTCCTGTTTCCCCTGGTAGATGAAACTTGACAGAGATCAAATGACATATGTATTGAGTTTACATAGACACACTAGATTCTGCAAGTTTAATATGTCACCTTTGAGTAAAATCCTTACCCTTCCCACCGCTCTCGGCCACATTTAGATTAGATTTAAATTATTGTTTGTTTGTATTGAAATACATGGTAGTTGTGAATTGGCAGGAAATGGTAAGTTGGGTAGATATCAACAATTTCAAGCACTTCCCTGAATTGAAAACACCCCGTCCCCATGGGACTTCAGGTACTCAGGAAACCTCAACACCATTATGTGGATTGCTATTACCATTGCAGGAAGTGAGTCTGAGGAACTAACAATCAATCAGTCAGGTAATGCAATTGACCTGGCTAGTACTGTCAATCTAAGAAACACCTTAGGTTTGTAAGTCTAGTTTTGGAATTATCAAGGGGGGTCCTTTGATACTGACCTTTTCAGCTGTCATTCAAACAACCAAAATGAAGAGTAATATGACTCTGATGTTGGTGGTATAGAATAAATAATACACAAAAATTGGGGGTCTAGCAGAAGCAAACAAATCCAAAACAAATGTAAAGTGTACTTTTATCTCTGAGTCTCTCCCTTTGTTAGACATTTTATTGTACCCTCTAAATAAAGAAATGTCTTCCATGTCCAAGAACTGGATGTAACAGATCTTACATTTGTTTTTGTGCGCTTCTGGGCCCTTTATTTTCTCTCTTGTTGACCATGGCTCTGTGTGGGTTTAAAACTAAATATTGTAGGCACTTCATCAGGTTTCAGGTGTTTACGGATCCTAAATCCAAATCTTTCTTGTAGTTCAGTCTCAAAACAAGATTCCTCAAAATGTTTGTGACTAACTTTTTGGCATTATCAAAAGAGTAGTTCTTCACTGTCCATCCTGTCCCAATGTTGAATAGCCATCTTGCTGCTAAATCCTTCTTTTCTGGTTTAATCCTTGGGTTAGGAAAGGAGAAGAAGGAAATTCTCTTTCCTTTCCCCTTGTCAGATCTGTTATAGCATCCATAAGCAGCACAAGTCACCATTTTCACAACATTGTTTGTTGTCTCATGTGTACACTAGAGAGGCTCTGGTAGCTCTGCATACAGGAAGTAGAGCGACTGTGACATCATGAACTGGCTGTCAGATGGATTCTGGCAGGGCATTGTGGGATACAATGGCGCCCATGGTGTTCAGCTGGGATGGCTGGTTGGGGGTGGTAATTAAGTGCAATTTCACAGGTAGGGAAGCCAAACAGTATTCAGGTGAACAGGGACAGTAAAGTACACATATCAAAGTATGTTCTCAGCATATAATAGCCTGAAGGTGTAATTGTCCTTTAACCTGTAAATCTCCCGTATTTGCTACACCAGCACTACGATTGTCAGGATTGTAGTACGATGTACTGCGTTGGCATTACGGTTGGCCAAGGTTGTTCCAAGTTGGATCTACGACCACTCAGTTGTACCATAGGTTTATAGGCTTTTAATATGCGTAGAGCAAACGTAGTAGATACTTGAAACAACCTTGGTACGATCGTAGTACCAACTTGGTAAACACGCGGGTCTGCGTACTACTAACGTAAAGCAGTCGCAGTGCAAACGTAACTAATCGTAGCATTTGCGTAGTATTGCCGTAGATTGCGGGATAATGAAAATATTCATTTCTGTGCATTGGCAAGCACAGACATTAAATTATGAAGTGGTCCCGTCTTTGTTGATGACGTTGTGTGCAGAGCGTGTTGTTAGTTGCGTAGCAACACGTTGTTTGCGGCACAACAATGGCCATGACGCAGTGCCGTTTAATAGCGTCTTGTGGGCATTGTTGTGGGAGTTTTGGTTGTTTCAGAGCAGTGACGGCTTTGACAATTTGAGAATACTAGCAAATCTTGACGACGAATCTTTGGATAAGGAGTTGGCAGAAAAGCTGCGTACATCTGATGTCTTGACAACAAATACTGGAAAAATTCACAATGATGAAGACATTTCTGCTCCTAGAGTTACGTTGGAGACTCTTAGACGGAATAATGACACAGTGGAGCGAGCAAATCGGCGTTTGAAGGAATTGGAATTCATGGAGGAAGATTTGCCTGAACTATCAAAAATTAACAATCAAAGCAGAGGTAAGAAATCAGGCTCAGTTTCAAAAGCCACTGATCAAATAAAAAAAGTACTCGATTGGCCTCATTTTCATGTGACAAAGGGTGTAAACATGGAACCTGCTGAGTATGAAGATTTGTCCTGGGAGGAGTTTGTTCTCGGTTATGTCCGCATGCTGAGAGATCCAGATTGCGAATTTGACGTGGCTCTCATGTTGGAGATCCTTGAGAATCTTCTTGAGGATTCTATCGATTTTAATTGGTCAACTGTCAAGGCGTTCTACAGAACTATTGGCCTGGAGGTCGAAAAAGGCAAGTTACAATGGTCTGATAGTGCTACCATTCAAAATAGGAGGATTATCAAATGCAGAGTTCAGAAAGGACCACAATTGGCACAAAAGCAGGAGCGTAAGCAGTCTAGGCAAGTAAATCCAAACTCAGTATGTTGTGCAGCCTATCAAGTTGGGTCTTGTGATAAAGGTTTTGATCACCCTCCGTATATCCATGCATGTCCATTTTGTTTTACAAATAGAAATACTGTTTGTAAACATCGAGAATCACAGTGTTTTTTCAAGCCAAAACAGAATCCAAAAAACTAAAATGGGAGGAGGCTTTTGTGTCTCCTCCAGAAACAAAATCTTCAGATACATGTTTGAATGATGGCATGGATGTAGGTGGGAGATTAGAACAGTTTGGTGGTTTGTCAATGAAACAGGGTGAATTATTGGTTGATAAAGATTTGATTGAGTGTACAAAAAATGGTGTCAGTGAGAAATTGGATGAGCGTGTTGAGTCGAGCTGTATGTTTGTTCAGATAGAGGATAGTGAGGTGTCTAAGGATCTAGAGAAAGTTGATAATGGAGTTTTTACATGTGGTACTGTCGATGGTGTGCAGGAGCCAAGTGATGGTAGAGTTGAGTTGAGTGCTGTTGATGAAAATGTTGAGGCAAGTTCTGTTGATGGTCAAGAGCCAGTTTTGAAAATTTTGGATGAGTCAGGTGATCAATTACTGCTTTTAAATAAGTGTTTTTTGGATAGGTCACCAGGACATGGTTCAAATTTAAATTCTGATAATTTATCATCCAGTAGTGCACCTCATAGTCAATGTAGGCAAAGTAGTGAGATTATTCCTAGTGAAATGTTGGTTGGTGATTGTGTTGATGATGTTCATGAATTTGTAGAGGATACGGTGGCATCTAATGATTGTGATGTTGGTGATTTTGTGGATCAGGGCATTAGTTCGGACATTTTGAGACATGTCTTGGAGGCAAGAGAAATTTTCGATAAAGTTGTGCAAACAGATCAATATAATTTTCAAAAAGCTCGTGTTAGAGTACCAAGTGGTTTGAATATTCCAGCCTGGGAAAGTTATCTAAAGGATTATGATGATCGTGAAATAGTGGACTATCTAAAATTCGGATGGCCAATCTCATTTAATAGATCACATCCTTTAGTAGCTACTCAGAAGCCACATCCTTCCGGGAGAGACCATCCTGTTTCAGTAAATCATTACATAAAAACTGAATTAGGTCATGAGGCTTTATTGGGACCTTTTGATGGTATTCCAATACATAAATTACACATTAGTCCATTGATGTCTCGTCCTAAAAAAGATTCAGAAATGAGGAGAATTGTACTGGATCTTTCCTGGCCGCAAGGATTTTCGGTAAATGACGGAATTGATAGCAAATATTATTTGGACTATGAATATAAAGTAAAATTGCCAACGATAGATCTTATGGAGAAGAAAATTTTGGATTTAGGTAGAGGCGCATATTTATACAAAACAGACCTTTCTAGAGGCTATCGGCAACTTAGGGTAGATCCCTATGATTGGCCTCTTTTGGGTTTTTGGTACGAGGATAAATTCTACATTGATATATGCCCTCCCTTCGGCTTAAGGTCTGCTGCCATGATGATGCAGCGGACCTCTCAAGCTGTGTCTTATATTCATGCTTTAAAAGGTTATCAATCTTTTCCGTACATTGATGATTTTGGTGGAGGAGAGACAAATTATCATAGATCTAATAACGCTTTGCGAACGTTGCAACAGATCTTGCATGATTTGGGGCTAGCAGAAGCTATTAAGAAAGTGTGTGAGCCTAATCAAAAAATGATTTGGCTAGGCATATTGTTCAATACAGTGGATATGACAATGTCCATTCCAAAAGAGAAATTAGATTCAATTCTGGATGATATCAAAGTGTGGGATGGTCGAACTCACGCAACACGTAAAGAGATTCAAGGCATTTTAGGAGCGTTGCAATTTGTGGCAAAAGTGTCACCGCCTGTGCGGTTATTTATTAATAGAATGCTCGAATGTTTGAAAGAAACACCTATCTCAGGCTCCCACACATTATCGTGGGGTTTTAAACAGGATATCAAGTTCTTCCTCACACTTTTGCCACATATAAACGGAGTAAAAATCATTGACAAATCACTTGTGGTTGCAAAAGAAAACATTGAGTTGGATGCTTGCCTTTCAGGATGTGGCGCTTGGTGCGAGGCTGAATTTTATGGAAGAACATTTCCAGAAGACATTATCAAACAAAATCATCCTATTGCGCACCTCGAACTATTGAATCTGGTGGTGGCAGTCAAATTGTGGGCTAGATGGTGGTCTGGATCCAAAATTAATATAAGATGTGACAATATGAATACTTGCATAGTGGTAGCTGAGGGCAAGTCACAAGATCCGTTTATGCAAAAATGTGCTCGTGAACTTTATCTGGTGGTGGCTTCATATGATATAGAACTTAATGTTGTCCATACTCCAGGCTTGGAGATCAAGATTGCAGATGCGCTATCAAGAGAACATACTGACATTAAGTTTGCTAGACTGGTGAAGGAGGATTCACATCTCAAAGTCGCAAAGAGAGTTAATCCTAGTGATGCGCTATTCCAGCTCAAGAATGACATTTAATTCAAGTGTTGTTGTTTTGTGGTATATTACTAATTACTTATTTTATTGTGTCTTCCTATTTTCAGAATTACACAGACTAATTAGAGCGGCTCGTCACAGAAGGTACTTAGCAATGAGTCGTAGCACGCATGCGAATCATTTGCACCATTTAACCAGTTATGTAAGATTCTGCACGTTCTTTCAGTTACCAGACTTTCCAGCTAATGATGACACTTTATCGTTGTTTGCAGAATTCTTGCTTGGCTGTTATCAATCACCTTATTCAGTACTTAATGCTCTTTCTAGTATTAAGTTCTTCCATTTATTGAAATCTTTTGATGTGAGCGGTTTTGGCACTTTTCGGTTTAAGCTAACCAGATTGGCGATTCCAAAATCTATGAAACATGTGCCACAAGGAGCGTGTCCTATAGATAAAAGTACACTTAAAGACATTTGTGAGGTTGCGTTGGCAATGGGTAAACAGGGACTGGCTTTCGCTGCTCTGTGCATGGTAGCATTTTTTGCTATGGCTAGACTTTCTTCTTTAGTTCCGATGAGTAGAAGTAGTTGTGACCTGGACAAGATTCTTACTTTAAAAGATATTGAGCCTTCGGCTAAAGGTTATAACGTTTATATCAAATGGGGTAAGACACAACAAAGCGCCTCAGCTGGTATTTCAATTCCAATTTTGAGAAATGAAAAGGATTTTGCTTGTTGTCCAGTGCTGATATTAAGTAAACTTATTTTATCTTTAGGCAATCGTAGTCCACGTCTTACGCCTTTGTTTGCTTGGAATCCTAACACAGCTACTAATTCCGTCAGCTATTTCACTATTCCATTAGCTAGAATTTGGTTAAACAATATCTTGCGTTTTCTTAAGAAAGATCATCTGGGGATCACATTTCACTCCTTACGGAGGGGTTCATGTCAACTTGCATATAAGAGGGGTGTACAGATAAGTGATATCAAGTTCATGGGGAATTGGAAAAGTGATGCTATTTCCTTATATTTGCCGGCTGAGGCAGCCAGAATCAGAACTGCACAATCTTTGAGTGAAACTTAAATTTTTTTTTCTTTCATATCACTAGGTTGTGCGGGGTATAAACTTAGTTTTATGGTGTGCCGGTGGAACTTAAACAGCTTCGTTGGGCCGTAACTAACCAGCGTTGCTATGGTGATTACTGTCGGTATTTGGTAACTGTATTAAAGCAGTTATTGAAAGTATTGGTGCAATTTACTTTGTGGATAGCAGCTTCTCTATAATTAAACATTTTGTATATTGTCCTTATGGCTTTCGCCAATTTAATGGTTAAATGTAGCTTGTAAAGCTGTCATAGATATAACATGGCGAAGGAGAAGCTGATTAAAACTTTTCGCAAGTTCCTCATATTAGTTACTTGTATATATGTTTGTTATACCAGCGAAATATAGATAAGGTTTAATAAAGTTTTATTGGCAAGACATTTACTCCAGTCTGTTTTCCTTGCTAATGTGCGGGATAATGAAAATATTCATTTCTGTGCATTGGCAAGCACAGACATTAAATTATGAAGTGGTCCCGTCTTTGTTGATGACGTTGTGTGCAGAGCGTGTTGTTAGTTGCGTAGCAACACGTTGTTTGCGGCACAACAATGGCCATGACGCAGTGCCGTTTAATAGCGTCTTGTGGGCATTGTTGTGGGAGTTTTGGTTGTTTCAGAGCAGTGACGGCTTTGACAATTTGAAATTCCCACCCACCCACCCTGTGTTAATCTACCTTAGTTTTGCCAATCTTACTTTGTGATTATGTGGAACTTAAACAGCTTCGTTGGGCCGTAACTAACCAGCGTTGCTATGGTGATTACTGTTGGTATTTGGTAACTGTATTAAAGCAGTTATTGAAAGTATTGGTGCAATTTACTTTGTGGATAGCAGCTTCTCTATAATTAAACATTTTGTATATTGTCCTTATGGCTTTCGCCAATTTAATGGTTAAATGTAGCTTGTAAAGCTGTCATAGATATAACATGGCGAAGGAGAAGCTGATTAAAACTTTTCGCAAGTTCCTCATATTAGTTACTTGTATATATGTTTGTTATACCAGCGAAATATAGATAAGGTTTAATAAAGTTTTATTGGCAAGACATTTACTCCAGTCTGTTTTCCTTGCTAATGATAAACAATTGCGACAATGCTACGTATATGCTACGGTTAGCTACGATCATTCACGTATGCTTACGGACGCTGCTACGGTTGATCTACGGTTGGTATATAACCGTAGCAGTGACACGAATGTTTTGAACATTTCAAAACATTCGTGGCACTTTCCCGAACCGTCCCGTCAAGTCACGCATAGCCACGTACACAGACGGATAGTACTACGGCAACCACCGATACGTCCCGATTCTCTGTGGTTGCTGTAGTCGTGGCCTATCGTGGCTTATAATCGGGACAGTGTGACATAGGCTTAACGTGACGGGTTACAGCAGAGGATCCACTGATATACCCAGCTTGCAGCCAATACGCGCACTATACAAGTGCCGGCCGTTCATGACACTGCAGGCGTGTTATGTCGGGTAATTCCTGACTACTCAACATGTCTGACCCCCTTGGTAACCGAACGCTTGAGAAACAATGACCGATTTCCTCTCCGCGCATGAATAACAACTTCAGGTTGTATTTAGGTGTTTTTGGTTTGTTTTTGTCAGTGGCTGCGACCACTTTTTGTATTAGGGTGCTGTAACCCTGAAGCCTCATTGGCCCTTTTTCGTTTCCTGTTCCGATAATCCATATTGGTTCGTTTTCTTTATTTCCACCCAATGATGTATGCCTCAAACATTTGTAAACCTGTTTTACAGTCAATAAAAGATACGTACATAAAGTCTCGCTGGACAACACCAGTATGCGTCTACTGCGCACTGGGCTTAATAAGGCTGTATGTTAATTGGCCCATGGCTGGATCTCCCTGTTATCTTTCATCCAGGTTTAAGTTGAGTTGCTTGTATGGTCAGAGAAAAGAATAAACAAAAAGGGAAAGAAAAGGGCATTTTTAATACAATACAATTAATAATGTAGATATAAGCTAAACTATTATTAACATAACTAATCCCTTTGCACCTGACAATGGCTGCATCTCCCCGATATCTTTCATCCAGGTTTAAGTTGAGTTGGTTGATTGGTCAGGGAAAAGAACAAACATAGGGAAAGAAGAAGGTATTGTAAGTGTGTGTGTGTGTGTGTGTGTATGTGTGTGTGTGTGTGTGTGAGAGAGAGAGAGAGAGAGAGAGAGAGAGAGAGAGAGAGAGAGAGAGTTTTAAAATTTCTTATCAGACCTGGTTTTGGGGTATTCATCGATCACATATAAATAACTGCATTTTTATTCAAGAAGTAAATTTCAATAAATGAAACACTGTTGTTTGTGAATATTACATGAATAACTAGACTAGCAAATAGTCTTTTAAATTTCACTTAGAAAGTCTACACAGCGTAATTCCAAGGAAGTACATGTACAGTTTTCTTTATCCAAATACATGTTAACGTATATTCAACCTTATTATCGCCCTGGCCTGAGCTAAAATCGTTTTGGCGTAGGGTGGAATTTTCGGTAAACTGAGTTTACTTTTTATCCAGGCCTTGCTTGAGAGTGCCACATAGAAAAAAATCACTGTTTCAGAATGCACTGGAACCTTTCGAAGTTTGACCACCCCTCTAAGGTGACCACATTTTCGAGTCCCAAACCAACCTTTTCCTTCTAGTTTTATAGTAAAGGTGAACTTTTTTAGCTAAATTTGGAAAAATGATAGTCTTTGAGGTACAGAGGATATGACGAAACAAGTTCTTATAACGTTGAAATATAATACGAGGATGAGTTGAGAAGCGACGGGTGTACGTTGGGGGCTATAGAGCAATTACGGGCTGGTAATGGACAAGAGCATGAAGGGTTGGTGGGGAAGGATAAGACCCGACAGGATTGGCTTATCGAGGGGGAGGGGTGGGAGGCTTAATGGAAGGGTGGTGACAATCTGGGGAGGGGGGGGGCGAAAAATGGAGCGAGGAATTTGGATAAGTTTGGTATAGTATGGGAGGCTAGCCATGGCGGAAATGGGACGGGGAGGTGCAATCAGGAGGAGAACTAAGGGTACGGCATGAAGAAGGACATGGGTAAGGAAATATAGACAGGGTGGAGGGAGCGAAAAAAGACCACAATGAAAAAACTACTTCTGGAACTATTGTTAGATTTGCCCCTTCTCTGACCACACACTGAGATGGCGCAATGGAACCACTAATAAGGGCAGATGCACCATCAGGATGACTTAGGTTTGAAATGAGCGTATACACGTCACCTTTCAAATAAGACCATCCACAAGTCTGTCCTCCTCTGCACTCCTCAGTTATGGCTTATTAAAGTGGGTAAAAACCATGCCCGTGACTGGCCATGGAGGCTACCATTATCAGGACAGGGCTACACATTCTAAGCACCAACCTCAGATCGGTCAAGGGATAGCACTGGCAGGAAGTCACTACAGGGGTCATTATCTCAGAGTAGAAGTGAGGTATATTGAAGATTTCTAAATGTTTCCATTGAATGTTGGACTGATCTCTAAGACTCCTAAATAAAGATATACTAAAACTGTCATGATTTTAGGGTAAATCTATCCAGAAATGACTGAAAAAGTGAAACTTGATGGAACTGTCTCTAACAAAGCAAATGCCTTTACTAAATGGATTTGACGAGGCAAATTTATGTTTGGATTATCAGCTGATAAGGAAAAGGACTCTTACATTTGATTTGTGTTGGTGCATGGAAACCATCATGTCCTAATTACTATGAAATACACATGTGCTGATCACTTAGAGGAAATGGTAACACCTGTGAGTCAGTAAGCTGGCCCTCTTGGGAATTGAGTCTAGACAGGGCCGGATTACTCTGTATATCATTTTACTTCCTGTCACCAAGATGATGATATAGAGTCTTCAAATGCATCTTTAGAAGAGTGGCCTGAACATATGACTGAAAATTACTAGTTTGTTGTTAATAAACCTTGTTAAGGAGAACTGTTATGGCCTGGGAGAGCTTATACCATATACCCTAGGTTTGTTTACACCCCTATAATAATCCAATCCCACAATCAGTTACAATAGAGTCAATTTGAGTTTTAACTGTACAAAAACATATATATTTAGTAAATCAAATGCTCCGAAACAATGACAGGTCACTCATTCATAGCTGATAGTGATAGCCCCTCCAATTACTTAAAGAAGTTATTTCGATTGCAATAAAAACTCTGATTGGCAGAAGATAGAGTAGTGTTTGAGTACAAACAAATGAGTGCATTTTTGACCATACATTGTTTGTATGTGGCATAAATCACTGTGTAGGTTTGATCATATTTATTGAAATGACCTCTTGCTGTTCAAACAAAAATAAATCTGTGTGCGTTTTTCTGCTCTTTTGGTATGGCTGTCATTCACTAAATTCTGCTTGAATGGAAAAATTCTTGGCACTGCATCTCTTTTCAACTTTTTTTTCTTAATATCCCATTAGTCTTGCATGCATATCATCCAAGAAGCAGGATGCCTCAAAGTGGTCTTTACATACTCTTTTAAATATGAAGCAACTTTGAAGTTCCTGACACTCCAGTGCCAATGTTGTGAAGCCATTGTGCTGCTAAATTCCTGTTTTCTGGTTGTGTATGTTCAGATAAGGGATTGTATAAAATCTTCTTTTGTCACTAAGATTCATGTCAGTCATATTATTACATTCACATGCTGCACACAGCACCATGATTCATGAATTCCCCCAACATGAGTAGGAGAACTGCACAGACTGTACTGCTCTCAGGCACCAGAGCAGTGCCTGTGGTGCTAAAAATATGACATGATAGGTCATGTGACCTACACAAAATGGACGCCCTATGGTTTTGGCCAGGAAGCCCCTGGCTTCACAGAAAATTGCAATTATCTCTTCAACAGGTACTAGGAATGGATTTGTGAGTTGGGCAATTAACACATACCATATGGCACTACACGTTTAGCACAAGGTATCCCAATGGTGCATTTGCCCTTTAAACGCGTGGGACTCTCAAGTGTGGGAAAAGTGGCGTTAGACAAAACGGACATTGGTTTAATTGATATAACTAAAGCACATCAATGAGATGCGTCAGATTGTGTGAGGAAATATTTGGCGAACGGTTAGTATGATAATAGCGAACTTTATACGGTAATAGTTCATGGTGTTCAATGCATTAATTCACTGCCAGTATTACCAAACGGCGTTGCTAAAGAGTATTTGTTTTCACTCGCTTTTAATTGATATTTTTTTATTTGATTTTAGCGTCATGATGAAAATGTCAATGAATACACCTATAAATAGTCGCCATATGACTCGAAAAGCTGGCCTGCGTTGTGCCTGCGTCGCCCAGCAGCCAGGGCAAAACCGACGTGTTGTTCACACACCCTAATCCCTATGCATTCTCCATCGAGTGGGAGAGTAGGAAAGCAGACGTTACGTTTTGGCTTATATTACTAGCTGAGGTGTAGGGGAGCAGGAAAGATGAGCTACGCAAGAAAGCGTCAGGACGAAAATACGTTTTCCCTTGATATTAAATGCATACGTAACTGGAAAATACTTTTAACGTTAAATCAAAATAGAGCGGATTCCACATCAACCAGAGAGGAGAGCTCCCAAAAACAATGACAAACGAGCTCGCCCATCCAACGAAATCAGGAAAATTTGACAATGTTTTTCTGCCGCATTCACGACTGTTTCTCAATCCATTTTTGCCAATATTGCATACGCAAGTTAATCAGTTATTTAAGAAACAGGCGCTGAAGTCAAATATGAACTATCAGTGCAGTTACAATATGAACAGTATTATGCTGAGATTGAGGGGAAACTTCCAATAATTGAACAAATTATTTATCAAATGTTTTTCAAATATCCTTGAATTAAGTTGCTCATCTAAGAAATATCATATATTAGATGGGTTACGTTCAACGAGGTTGTCAGACCGTTAGTACACTTCAGATGGAAAAAAAGGTAAATTGAGGATGGGTACCTGCACCAATTGTATTTTTGAGTATAGATGTGTTACTTGGTGGCAATATCTTGAATTAATGATAAGCACAAGCTACCTTAACCCTTTCGCATCTGGAGCGCGCACGTGGCTTGACAGCTTTAATAGTAATTTGCATTGACGCTCACCTTTACGCCTAGCCTAGATTTCTAGGCTGTCATATGTAACATTACACGTGCTGCCATCTATTATCTGTATAGTGCTAGAGCCTCCTGGGCTATTTCTGTAACAATAGAAAGGTGTGTCTTGAATAAAGCTAGCAGTCAGTGTAAGACTGGATCTGAAGCTGCACAGTTGTGTCTGTCTTATGCTATACATTACATCATATATGTATTTTTCTGTTATGTTTTTTCTGTTACCAAGCACCAAATGTTATAGGTGGCCATAGTGGTCAATTTAGTTTACACTTATCTCACCAGGATTCAGCTTGAGTATGACTAACCTTTTAACCTGTAAACACTTCGCGTTCTAATCTACGAGGAGATAAAGTGACCAAGTCACGCAAGTGTAGCAATTACAATAAGGTCGAAATGTGCGTCTGTGGATCAGAGAGATATATCACTGGAAGATAGAAATGTCACAGAAGCATGTAGCCTAGCTACAATACCTCTACTCTGTTTTTACTTTATTATATATAAATGCCTGCACCTACTACATAGGGACTTATGGCCTACTGTTTGGCCATTTAGTTCACACAATTGCCACACGAGGGAGATTAGTTAAAGTATTTCCAACTGACATCCTAGTATATCGCAGTGCCATCTATCCACAAGGGAGGACATTTAAATATGGCCTGGGAGGCAGGCTAAGAAGCATGCTGCTGAATAACCGGAAGCGACCTAACAGCATTGATTCATCATTACCTGATGAAATAGATCAGAAAAATCTATGCTTGAAAAATGTCAATTGTAAAAATGTAAGATCAATATTTGTCCTACAATATAGAATAGGTATTTTCTTATGTCACAGTAAAGCAGTTTGCCCAGATATATCATACATGAATCTGGCGTAGTGATTTAAGATTGTAAGCAGGTTGATTGATGCGCATGCGCTCTCATGCTAAGCAACATGGCGGACAGCGCAGTCTTGAAGAAAATCACGAGATTCCCCAGGATTTGAAGGAGAACCAGACTGCATGAGCCCTGATTACACGTGATTGGCAACACTAATCTTTGAGAAGTGCCCAAAGGAATATTCTTAGTCAATGAATTAGCCCAAAGTGGAAGTTAATCTACAGAATGGCGACGGCTTTTCCAGAAATTGCAGACGAGTGTTGCATCGATAGTGAAGTTTCCTCAACTTCACCTAAGTTGACAACAACAAAATTAAAGGAAACACCTCTCCCAAATGGTTGTATAAAGCATCCGATTGAAGACGTTGGATTATGCAAACCTGTTACTGAAACTGACGCTATAGACGACCAAGATAATACTGCCGAGGGTGTCACAAGTGTCAGTAGTGACGATTCAGGAATGGGGAAGAGTGAAAGCAGTAGTGAACAGAATATTGTGGACTCACTGGCAAGTGTTAGTTTGACAGACCAGCCAGAATTGTCAGATGTATTAGATGGAATTAGATATGTTGTATATGAATCTGAACTGCAAATGCCAGATATTATGAGACTGATAACAAAGGATTTGTCCGAGCCATATTCAATTTATACTTATAGGTATTTTATACATAACTGGCCAAAGTTATGTTTTTTGGTAAGTACTATATATTTCATAGACCTAATGTGTCGTCTATTTGTTTTGGATCCGTATCTGCATTTGTCATACAGGGTCAACTCCCAAGGGAGGACCTACCAATCGCTCCCTTAGCACCCAGGCCACTCTGACATCAGCCTGGGCCTTTGGCTCCCTTCATATTCCTCATATTCCCTATCCCCCCTGCTATTTGTCATGCATCCTGCATCAGATCTGTACCCTCCCCTGTCCTTCATCCTATACAGATCCATTCCAATTTTTCGTTTTACTGATATCTCTGTTACTGACCGTTCTGACAACACATCCAAGCTGTGTTGAACATTTTACAGTAATTTTACTCCAGCGGATTTCTCACTTGTTAAGACTTATTTCTAAGCAACTTAAGAATGTATGTTCTTAAATTCCTAAAGTAATTAAACCAAAAATGTCAACTTTTGCATGCTATAAAGTATGTTAGTCCTTTGATAAATAATAGCGAGCGCTTATGATATAAGATGTCAACAATGGAAGTACACACTAAGGCCTATAAAACGGTGTCCACACTTCCGTCCACACTTTGTCTTCTGTCTCGCTTCATAATCTCCCATGAAATGAACATCACTTTTTGCTTTAAGAGCACATTTTGGCGCCAGATCTTTTCATGTTTTAAATATTGCTTAATTAATCAATAAATATGGATTGTTTCCTTTAAATTGTATTTAAATAACGTTTGGAAGGCCGAAGATCAGGCAACAAACGGAGTTCTCTATTGGCGGAATATGGCACTAGAATGACGTCATGTTACGAAGAAGTCCACCACGTGCAATGACGTCATGCGAAAAGCGATCACTACGCCATCTACAGTGATATGTCAACACTAGCGCCATTGTTTATGCAGTGAGCGACACAGCAAAAATGAATTAGGCCTACTCGTCTTTCCATGGATCAATTTCAATGCGGTTTGAATCGTTAGAACGGCTACTATTTTAAAAATTCTTGTTGAAATCTGTTGCGAAATGACGATTTTGCAACAGGTTGAAAACATTTTTTTGCCATCAATATTTCCGGTCAATCGCTACCCGTACTGTGTGGTCGTTGCACAAATATAAAGCTCATATCAAGGGGTTTTACAAGTAAAGAATCACGTCACGGATATTAAATTCGTAACTTTGTGACTGCATTTGAAGGGGAATGCAGAAATATCATCGAGCTGCGCGAGCATTTAAAGCTTTGCTTTCTCGTCATATTATCTCATTGCTGACCAGCAGGTTATTACAGGGCTATCAATGGCATGGGTACTGTAGACCTTCAGAAATGTCTTAGCAGTGTCTTAGCCAGTAGGGCGTCTGGGTCATGACTGGGTGTCATTTTGACACCCAAAACCTCAAAAATCCCACATTAGGACACCCAATTTTTTTTGTGATGTAGTATTTTCAGAAATGCCAATTTCAAGCAAATAATTCTGAAATTTTCACTTGATTGTAAATGCTAGGACATTACTCATAGGTGTTATTCAGTTTCTTTTTAAGAAAATGTATACCTATGATTGTAAATTGAAGATATTATGGTCTGACACCCCTATAATATTGGACGCCCCAAAATTTTAAGATCTACCCCATTTTTGGCACACACTTTCAAAAATCTGGCTAAGACATTGCATAGCATGGTGAATGTAAACAAAAAATATTTTCAAAATTGTTGCATTCAACCCGGCTGACCAGGAGACTTTGCTGGAAAATCAAAAGTTTGGCCCTTTCTGGAGGTCTTACTTTTGTGTGTCTAGCAATGGGCTATTAGTTCATTCAAGCTCCCTTGGCCTTGTTTTTTTTCAGAAGAGCTGCCTAGCATGATCACAACCCCTTAATCATTGTTTGTTATGTTTCTGACCATGTGGACACTCCTTTACAGTCCACATACATATATGTACTTATAATAATATATAATCAAGGAAGTTTTTAGGAAACTGCCTTTCTAAAAGACATGCAAGGCGGCTCAGGACTGGATAAAGCCCCTTTCACAACAACTGGTGACATGGTCTTAGCCAGCAGGGCGTCTGGGTGCATTTTTGGACACCCAAACCCTTAAAATGCCCCCTTCAGGACACCCAAAAGATTTTGTGAGAAATTTCTTAAAATGTCAATCCAAAGCATATAATTGATTTTTGTCATCTCCATGTAATTCCCATGAGATTGTATAAGGATATCATGCCTTATTTTGATAAATTTATACATGTTTATGGTTGAAATTTGAGTGTATTGTGGTCCCCCTTAAAAATTTGGACGCCCCAAAATTTAACAAAATTGCCAATTTTGGGCACCCAGTTTCTAAATCCTGGCTAAGTCTCTGACTGGTGATGTAATAATGACCAACAATTCTCCAATGTATCGCCATACATCGGCAGTTCATTGCTAGAATATCACCAGCCGTGAACATTTCGTCGGAATGAATTTTTTGGAATGTTCAAAAAAATCGCCTAGCATTGCCAATCCTGGCCTTTGAAAACAGCATCGCAAAGCATTCTGTTGAGAACTGTGCAGCTCGCCAATGCATTCAGTCAGTTCCCTCGTTGGCGAGGATTCACTGGCTCCGCATATTACTTATGTGGCCACTTGGGTTTATAACTAAATCCTATAACACATGTATTTTGAAATATAGCAATTTGTCCTGTTTGTAAACTATGTTTGTAACATCCACTATTATCATGTTTTCCCTTTAGGCCATGGATGCAACCAGATGCGTAGGAGCTATAGTGTGTAAACTGGATATGCACAAAAAAATGGTGAGGAGGGGATATATTGCCATGTTAGCTGTAGATCAAGATTACCGAAGAAAGAAAATAGGTAAGAATATTGTCATTGTTTCTTTAGCACCAATTATCTCCTTCATGTATTTGACTTCATCTGTAGAATTAACTTTCAAAAGAAGAGGGAAAGGACTATTGGTTCAAATTTCATATCATGTTCTTACTTTCAAGTAGGGATGTGGATCGTTATTCGATAAATCAATAATATCGACTAGCGATAAGGAAAAGTATGGGATCATTTTAGAATTTTAACAATATGCTTAACAATAACAGTATAACATATCAGATACAAGAACTTACTTGTAATTGAGCTCTGTATGTACGCAAGAACAGGCAGCATAGCGCCAATTGATTAATTACTCGCCACAGGCTGATCAGAGCCTGCAACTTGATGACTTTGAAATAGCACACTGGTGATGACCTTGTAGGATTCAGTCTAAAAGTGCTAGTTAGTCCAGCTCGCAAGCAGGGTCTTAGCCAGGATTTCAAAAATGCCTGTCCAAAGCAGCAATTTCAAAATTTCTGCCTGTCCAGATTTAGCTACTTCTCTACTTCAAATCCTTATACCAGCTACAATTAATAGCCTAGGCTAGTGTGTCATAAAGGGCAATTTACACTTCAGCTATGTGATGTCATAGAAGATGGTTTGTTAAGAAAATATTTTGTTATTACACCCCAAAAGTCAAAATTGAAAAATCTTGATAGAAATTTTTGCCTGTCCAAACAGGTAGTTTTTAGGAAACTACCTGTCCAAAAGACAGGTAGGACGGGTCCTGGCTAAGTCCCTGCTCGCAAGTCAGGCCAACACATGAAATGATTAAATGTGAAATGTGACGAAAACCGTCATAAAATACATCAAATGATTAGGCCACATTGGGGTGCCACAGATGTTTCTTTTGTCTTACAACCTGAAACTAAGGTATCGTGTCATTTGAAACATATGAATATCGAATCAAATTGTATTAGAATTAATGTTCCGCATCCCTACTTTCAAGACTAAATTTGCATGGGGGCATTTTGTGCACCCAATTTCTAAATCCTGGCTTTTCAAGACCCTGGTTCACATGGATGGTTTTAATTCAGAGAGAGTCCAGAAGTCAAACCTAGACTAATTGATCTATTAATCACCTTTCATATCAACCTTGCGTGCAGGCTGAGTTGAGCTACCTGTTTAGGTTGTTAATATTGGAAAAAACATAGATATGAACTATAGACACTGCCTTTGAATTTAGTAGTGCTCAGTGTTAGAGCTATTTATGGATCACTGTGTTTGTCAGTCTGTGTGAGGGTATTGGAATAGGGGCACCACCCATACTTGAAGAGCACTTCAGTTATTCCTATATGTATTGTACTCGAAAACTCATAACTCATATCAGTGCAAACCTATTCCTTTTGGAGCAATTAAGGAATTCCTTTAATATGAAGGTAATACTTATGTTATCCATCTAAATGGCAGTATTCCATTTAAGTTATTTACTTATTATTCTCTGAAGGGTTCTCTGTGAGATCACAAGCAAACCAAGAACCTTAAATATTGATATTTAACCTGGGCAGTTATGCCTGTAGCATCCAATGTTGTCACTATTTTCAGTATTTTGGTAATATCCTCGTGACTATTTTTGAGAAAATTATCTGAAGATCTATGCAGTACTGGTTACTTAGAACCCTTCCAAATATTTTATATATTTGTGCTTAATTCCAAATTTGATTTATAAAAATATTGATCTTGGGTTCAGGTGACACTTTTCAAGAAAATCTCCCAGCATGGGTTAAACCACATTTTTAAGCAGACTGATATCCTAGCATATGTTAGAAATACAAAAGATATCTTAGTAATAATACCAGCAGATATAAACGCACATTTCATTAAGGCAATCAGAAATTTCTTTTAGGGAATTAAAGTAGTAAGTACTCAGTACTCATTTTATTTTTCAATTTTTTTTGACCATATAACTCCTGTCACTCATTAAGATTAGATGGTCTATTACACAAAATCGAAGGATCTAGATTTTGATTTAATGTTAGAATGATTATAGATCTCAAAAAAGGTTGGCCTTCTAGCCCTTACAAATGTAAATCTATAGGCCATTTACAAAAATCATGTATATGGCCAATCTGAATTTATGATTAGGAAGGGTATAAGTTAGGGGTGTCATTGATATGGGGCATATCGATATATCGGTAACTCTCCTTAAACAATACAGTCTGCTTTCACTTATCAATACATATCGCAATGTATCGAAATATCAAAAACATGAAAATGGACACTTAGAGAAGAAATTGAGAGCTGAATATGCTGGTGTTGCTAGTCACATACTTTCTAAAAGCATTTCTCTACATGGTCATGCCTCACTTTCTTGTTGCATTCCAAGAAGAAGCAATAAAATGAGGCAGGACCCTCATAAAATGGTGAAAAACCAGCATAAATGCTTCATGATATTCCATCATGGCATAGATAGCATTTCTATGGATATATCAATGCATCGTATTGAAATAATCGAAATCGAAAAACAATTTATCAATATATTGAATCGAGAAAAAATTCTAAACAATGACATCCCTAGTATAAGTATTTAATAGGGTATTAAATACCATAACTAAAAATAGGAGTAGACCATTTGTATCCTAAAACGTTGCTTATATATACCAATTATACATGTCATTTAACTTGATTTTTTGCAAGACTGACAATACAGTTTTAGAAAGATGTAAGTCATGCATCTAATCTGCTTCCTACCAAAAACATTTTTACTATTTACCAGGAGCCTGATAAGTGATCATTAAAACAAAAGATTGATTTTTTCTTTTTTGGTTATGTCCTCTGCATACTTAGTCACAGTTTCCAATCGAAAGGGTTCTTATTAACCATGAAAATCATTCATAAAAGTATAAGATTTTTGTAAAAAACATGAACTTTAGAGTTCATGACCATTTATCATTCAACATTCAGGGGTAATCAGCCATATATGGGACACTTGCAAGTAGGTATATTAACATTGATAATAATCAATTTAAATAGGAGCTGAAATATTCAAAAGATTCCCAGCATTACTGATAACATAGTTGAAAATAGTTCAGTATCACTAAGAGAATATTTCAGGGCCAGATAGTAAAAATCCTGGAGGGAAGTCTCACTTATAGTTATTCCTTTCCTCCCCTCCTTAGAATCTCAATGATGAATGACAATGATAAATGAATGAATAGTTTAAATCCTACACCCATCTGCCAAAATTCGCCTTCACTCTTCAGCTATTGCCTATAACGTTTATTTGTCATTTTTTCCAGGTTCACATTTAGTTATGAAAGCTATAAGGGCGATGGTAGCTGATGACTGTGATGAGGTAAGTCTCTTAACCCTTGTCATGCTAGACCCCCCATATGGGAGAAACAGTCCCCTGGGACCAGGGATATTGTGGGTCTACCCACCAAATCAGAAGGATTGCATAGATTTCTTTTACTGTTTCAATAATGTGCTTCACAAACTGAAAATAGAAACAGTAAAAGGTAAAAACCTTGATATCTAGTATAATTCAATACCCCTTATTCGACCTACATAGTTTTTATTTTGCCAAGTGCAAGGGTACCCAAAGACAGGATATATCAGGTGTTGGTCACACAGGCAAGATATGTAGCACCGGATATATCCGGTGTTAGCAAGAGCAAGAGGGTTAAACATCAGAGTCTGAGTGCACTGAAATTGACTCCAGAGACCACCTTATAGGAGAGAACATCTCTCTCTGGAGTCCCTTGTAAGATAATACACTTCATGGTTGTGACCACCTGCCTTGAGAAAACATTTTCAAATCTGTAATTTGTCTTTGTCTTCTGTCATTTATCTCTTGGCTGAATTTATGTTTGTAACTAAATCAATTGAATATTCATATTATATATACATCGAAAATTTTCTTAATAATAGTTAAACTATATGAATCCTAAGTCAGTATGATGAGATACAACCTTATAGAGCTACTGCAAGAGTGTCAGTCCCTCGAAGGGCTAGACCTCTGCTTAAGCACTAAAATTAATTAATTCTATCTCTAAGAGGGCACAGCCATATAATTAACAATCCCACATCGCGTACATTTCAAAAACAAATTGACCATTTATTTCAACTAACCCTTTAAAACAGAAACTTTGCTAAAATGCTAACCATTCAAAGAAAGTTTGTAGATTATTCTTTAAATCATGGAGAAGTTGAAGGAAATACTGTGGTTTAGAATGAGGAATGTTATAATCTGCATCAACTAATTGATTGATTTTGTGTTCCAGGTTGTCTTAGAAACAGAAATAACCAACAAGTCAGCGTTGCGTCTATATGAAAACTTGGGATTTGTGCGTGATAAACGACTCTTTCGCTACTATTTAAATGGAGTGGATGCTCTGCGCCTCAAGTTATGGCTGAGATGAAACAATGTTTCATGCTAGGACAATGATATATCTATATAGCTAATCACACCTAAATACCTTAACTTAAAATCGACTTGGGCCATTTATATGGAGACTGTAATCACTGTGTCATTAGGAATAGGTGAATATGTACAGGTTTGTTACCTCTCTTTGTATTTGATTTGTTTATAAACCTTATAAGATTGATTTGGGTATGTTGAACACAAGAAGCTATTGCTCGGAGCCTTCAGATTTTAATGATTTTTCTTAACCCTGATATAGCACATGGACAAAAATGATTGTAAAATAAAAGATATTAACCCTACTAATGAATGCTAAGGCTACTTTTGTCCAAGGCTCAAGGACTCAAAGCTTTTTGGAAACCATTTAAACCCTGTCATGTTGGTTTTCATTGGATAGCTTTCACTGAGTGCTCTCAGATGAGTACCCATGTGCAAGGGTTTCAATACTTTTTTCAGTTTTTTTGCATCCTTTTTTTATTGGCCAAATTAGCCCCCAGCAGCATGAGGGTTAAGTAAATTGAATGATTTGATCACAAAGGTGAGGTTTTGTGTTGGGTTCCCCTTCTGATCAGCCTAACCATCTCCATAGACTAGTTTTACAGTAAATGTCCCATCAGATCCTAAGGTTTGTAGTTAAAAAAGCATCATAGAACTCCTCGAAGTTATGAATACATTTCTGTTTAAGTATGAATGCTGCTTGAATAACTACTGAGATAATGTGTGATTTGACAGTGTATTGATATGTCCCAGCATTCACTTTGAAGTGTGACTTAAAATTCAGAACTTATTGACTGAAATTCTTTTGTGTAGAGGTGTGTATTTTTCAATGCTTGTTGTCTCTGGAGGTGAAACATTGACCTAGCCAGACAGTTTTCTCAAAACCTCCCTTTTGGACCTGTAGGCAAAAATTCTATGAGGAAATGTAATTTTTGACTTTGGGGTAATAACCAAATTTATTTCTAATAAACTATTTTCTAGGACAGGGCTGATGTGTGAATTGCCCTTTTTGACGCAATAGACTATTTAATGTAGTTGATATAAGGAATTGAAGGAATGTATTTGTAAAAGGAATCCTGGCTAAGACCCTTACTGGTAAAACCAAAACAAAGCTGCATGCCAAAAGATTCTGATATCTCATCGCAAGGTATCATGTACATACTTAATAATTCAGAATTCATTGCAATAACAATTAAGTACATAGCAAATTAATCCTTTCAGGGCACGCATTAACTTTTGCAGCGACTTGCCCCATAGGGCAAGTGAGATTCAATTTTCACTTGCCCTACTCCAACTTTCACTTGCCCTTGAAAAATTGTATTTAATAATTTTATAATATTTCATTTAAAACTAAGTAGAACATGGTTCTGGCATGTGAAAGCCTATTTTCTAGGACAAGCTTGGATGGCAGACCACGAAGCTTGCACACATTCTTAAAAGTAAACCTGAAATATACAAAATGTACTTTCCCAGTGGGGCAAGCAAGATGCAGTTTTCACTTGCCCCACAGCTATAATTTACAAATTCTACTTGCCTGGGGCAATGGGGCAAGCACCAATGTCGAGCCCTGCCTTTGAATTCTAGGTGCTTTACAAAAATAATGATCCTTTTCACTTGACAGGGAAGATATAGAGAATTGTATGACTATACACATTTTCTCAGCTATTATGAATTCTGGACACCTATTTGTGTTGTGGGACTTTTTTTTAAATTTAGAACCAAGTCATAGACTCCTGATCACATTTTCACAACCGGAAACACTTTTCCTGCTGCATTTTTGTTGGCGTATTGCTTAGCCTTTTTTGCATGTAAATATGGCAGGCAATTTTGGCTTTATTTCAGTTAGGAGTTCGGCTTTCAGGTAGTTTCCCATCCTTCCAATAAGTCAACCTTGGAGTTATTACAGCTAATTCAAGCTAACAATGAGCGAAAGTACAAGTTCAGGAGTATAGTCCATTCACTCTGCACAAAAGATTGATAGACCCTACAGGTGGACGTGTGACCTCTACATGTCCACTTATAAAGTATACTGATAGGTTTTGCCAGTAGCCAAGTAGGTTTTCTGGGTCACAGAGTAGCGAGGCTCTCCAGGGGTATCATATCTCAAGTACCACAATCTCTACATCTTATTTTAGACTACTAGTGTCCCATGTACCAATTGCCCCTTTAATTCCCCTTTGTTCTAGTTCACCAACCTCAAGAGACTGCTAACCACAAACTGACCCAGAATTCCATAAGTGGACAGGTGGGTTTGGCCTGATAATCAATAGAAATCAAACCAGTTCTTACAGGCACACAGTTGAAACTTACAAACCCATTCACTTTGCTCATTGTTAGCTTGAATTAGCTATAAAGAGATATTATCTCATACACTCAACCCATAAGAAAAATTTTGGTTGAAAAGTATGCTGCAGTGTACGTGGAGAAGAGATGATATACTGTATATTGCTGAATTTTACCTACAAGAAAGGGTTTCCAGAACAAAAGTTTATGATTTGTCAAACTAGCCTTTTTCAAAACTGATTTTATGGCATAAATGATACTAGTATTGCAAAGGCAGGCTGGAAAGGTTCATATTACTAGTTGAACTGATCATCATCAGGCTACGAATATTGATGTTTTGGGTCGTAAAAGGAATACCTTACCAATTAGCAACTTGAGTGTATACAAGGTTTTACACTTATCTTACCTTTATAACAACGCAATATTTTTAGAAAATTTGATTGGAAGTTCTTTTTGTTTGGTTTAAAGAACCCCCTTTAAAATATCATTCATCTATTAACGTTATTGTCAATTTTATCTCGAAAGATATCAGACCCTGTGTACACTCCATATGAAAATGGTATTTAATACAGTATTGTTTATGTAGGCCAAGTTTTATTCATATTATCAGGGTCATCAATCGTTCTCCCAGCGTGCACCACAATCTAATGTAAATGAAGCGTCATCTGCAGTCTGAGATGATGCTTTAATCCTTATATTGCTGGTGGCTACTTTTGGCATTATAAACTGATGCAACAATCCTGCAAAATTAATGAAACCCTTGCAAATAGGTATTCATCTGAGAGTACTCAGCAAAAGCTATCTAAAGAATACAAACATGACAGGGTTTATATGCTTTTAAAAAGTCTTTGCGTCCATGTGCTTTGGACGAAATTAGTCTCGGCATTGGAAAGGTTTATGTTAATGAAGTGCCATCTGCAGTCTGAGATGATGCTTTTAATGGCCAAAAAGGTCAGTCAATCTTAAGGTATCATAGAGGTGGGCTTGATGGATTATAAATATCATGTGTACTTTTTTACAGCTACATTTAATACTTTATAGTTGTTGTTATAAGAGCACAAATGAAACCATAAGTAATAGGATATGTACATGAGTGTGAACATATGTTTATGAGAGTATTGATGTAAGTGGATATAAATATGAAATTTGATTGGATGGCACAAATATTTTTCAGCAAACACATTTTTTTGCAATATTTTGCTTTATGCACTAGTTATGAAAATTCTTATTTTCAAAATGTGTTCTGTTTGACGTAAGGTTTTTGCATGGAGTTTCAATGAAGTCTCGGTTAAAATTCACAATATTGAAAAGTGATAGTCTGAATGTCTTTATAAGTTTCTTTATAAGACAAGGTCATTTCTTATTATAGATGCATTGTGAAAGGAAATACATTAAGGAGTATATGTCATAACACCTTTAAAATCATTTCTATTTTGTCAGTGTTCCTAGATTAAATATGTTTAAAGCTATAATTCATTCATTTGTTTTAGATATTTACAAATGATATGTATACTAGTCTTATATTATATAAGACAAAACAAGTCTCAGCTACATGTATAGAGTCTTGACTACAATTCTGTTGGTTGCTGTCTTTTGGGAGGAAGTAATATAATTACTGTATACCGTGTTAATATTGTGGCAGTTTAATTAATGCATACTCTGCACCATTATTTGGGCATCCGACCCCTATATAAGTATTGTACAACATGCTGACATGATCTCTTATCTTTCAAATCCAGTATGCAATAATTAAACGGTACATCAGCTGCCTACCAAGCGCATTATTTTATATGCGCAAAATTAACACGGTACACAGTATTCAAACCCATTTTGAGAAAAAGTTCTTTTGTCATGACATTAAACAATTCCTTTTCAACTGGTTCTCAATTACAACTAACTGAATAGGGAAATTAACTGTTTGTGTCTTACCTGATAGTGTGTTTGAGAATGAATGAAGTTGATGTACCCAATACAGCCATTTTGATACTCCTAGTCTGTCTCACTGTAGCCAGCATCCCATTTTGTTTATATTGACCCCAAGTGTTTCATTCCAATAATACCAGGTGACATGGAAATACATCATTTCTACACTAAGCGTTGTAGATGAAATATACTCTTGGCTGCTTTGGAGGCATTTTTAGCATGAGGTCTAAAAAAAGTTGTTTGTTTCCTGTAACCCTACCCTTACTAGTTTTTACTCAAACAAAATCCCTACTCTAGAGTTTTTTCTGCCGTTCCAACTCCCAATCAATATAAAACATGCATAAAACTCACATTTTTGAACAAAAAGATAATCCAAACATTTTTTTACCGACCTACCTACCCTTTTTTTTTTGTAGGCCTGAGACATTTATGTGTCCCATTTACAGCAAAAATGGTTGCCTAAATCACGCTTTTGCATTAAGTATCCCATTTTATGTTAAATCTTAAATCTTGAACTGTGATATTTTGATGATTTATGCATTGGATGCACGGCAATTTATTCAAAATCTCCTTTGTGTTTGTGTATATTTAAATGTTCCCATTTCATGCCCATATTAGGTCCACAAAATGGCAATAACGGAGTTGAACTGAAATATGATTAAACCAGGGTTCTTAAGACAACTGACTTTGCGTAAGACAGTGTTGATCTTGTTAGTATCCAGAAAGTTTAACCAATGAATGAAAAGCGTGTGAAGTTAACCCATTCATGCCGGGATATCTCTTTGGCCAGTGTCGTCTGCTCTTCAGAAACTTTTGAAAATAACTTCAAAATTAAGTGTAAGTTCACTAAATATTTGAAGAAAAGTTGTGGAAAGGGTTCTGATCCACATTTCCTCTTCAAATATGCAAGAATGCTCTTTGCACAAAGATATTACCAAAATAGTAAGAGTGTTTTTGCTTGCTTAAGTAATGAATGGGGTAAGGAAAGTGAGGCTACTTATAGGAGGACCCATTAATGCTTGCAGCGACCAAAAGCGGCCTGACAATTTAGGTGAAACCTTTCAAGTTAAAGCTTAATTGAAAAACATTTACAGGAGAAATGTTAATCAGAACATAACCAACAACTTGTCTTGAAATATTTTGTTGAATTTTTCTTGATTTTAAAAGTGTCAGAAGTATCATAGATCCAGACAATTTCAAGAGGAACTCTTAAGCATGAATGGTTAAAATTGGTCTTTGGAGGCCTGTGGTCTCGGTTAAGAGTTGAAATATGTTTCCCATCCGTGTTGATTTCTAGATCCCTTGCTTAAAGCACTACCTTAACCACTACCGCCCTCACACATTTGTAGATCACTTACAATGAATTTGTGTTGATTGAATAAAAATAAAAAGAGAAAAGCATATTGTGTAAGAGGGCTTCTCACCAACAATCATTATGCTCAAAACCAATGTTGTGTGGATTTGATGTTTCAAAAGAAATAAAATAGATATACTGTTGTTTACTATATGATTGTTTTGTTGTGATTTATACTGTTATTCGAAAGGTGACATACAATATTGGTAACCTGTCATCGCTTGAATTAAAAGAAGAATAATAACATCGCTTGAATTAAAATAATAATAATAATAATAATGATGATGATAATAATAATAATAGCTATAGAATGCCAATTAAGTAGCATTATTTCCATTTTCCCAAACATCTAGTTAAGGTATTACCAAAACCCAGGAATGATGGACTAATGCATACTCATTTAAGGGGAATAGAGAGCTCCAACATCCATTCAGAAGAAATCAATGTGAAAATCTATAATATGATATATATAGTTTTAAGAACCATGGTTCTGCAGTTCAATTATTCAGTTCATTACAGAGTTAACTTATGATTATGAGTAATTTATCATGTTGATGTTACTATACAAATATGATATCCGTGTGGGGTTTCCACCAGAAATAACTTCCCCAAGAGAGGACTGTCGCTCGAGGGCAACAATCCTCTCGAGGGGAAGTTATTCCTGGTGGAAACCCCACACGGATGTCATATCTGTTTTATTATACCGAACAAATACAAAACACAAAAGTGGGAAAAATTACAAACAGCAGAGATTTTGGATAAATACTCGCCGTCTGCCTTGTTGAACTAGTTTCACCGGTAGGTCACTCAGCAAACTGTAGGTGTTCTGGCTAGCGGTCATTATTCTTCGGGCTACAGGTCATTATTCAACTAATTCATGGCTGTTGCCGTGAATTATTCAACTATTTCATGGCTGTTGCCGTGAATTATTCAACTATTTCATGAGCTGTTATAAAGGACAACAGCCTGTCACTAAGGAGTGAGGAAATCATGACGACTAATCCATGGCCCTTGACCAACCAGAATCAAGAATCTTCATGTGAGGTATAATAACATGAAATATACACCTTCATGTAATATACAACCCTTAATAATCACACATTTATTTCTTTGTGATATATCTACCAGTAGGATATGATTGATAACAGCTCTTTGAGGACGCACATCAGCAGTCAAACACCAGCAAAATGGAAAAATTGAGGGTCAGTCCTAAAAGCTAAATATATTGGTAAAAATTGCTTCTTTGTCCTTTTTACAGTGTTTTCCTTGCAATATGTAAACGTCCAGAGAAACCCACTAAATTCTCCTCTGAACTAAGCCATAGTGAGCACCAAAATTATTATAAGTTGACGTTTATCTTTTCACTACAAGTAAGTTTTTTATTGAACTATGTCATTTTCCTCTGAAAACCACTTGTTTAGGACCAAAATGACACCTTGCATTGTAAGAGTGAAATGGCAAAGGGAAATCGAGTATGGAGCCCGCCCATTTTTGATAAGGACCATTTTGAATAAGTTTGAATTTTTGGCATTTTTGAACAATTCTTAAACATTCTTAATGACAGGAAATGAAAAATCTATTGTTTATTATTTTGGATTGATTTATCCAGTAGAAAGGTAAGTAACAAGGAGCATAACTGGACGAGGATGTAGGTATGTGGATTGAGGATATCGCAAGGATATAGTGAGAACAAGGAGTTGGCTGGATCTTTTAATGATGGGGTGGGGAAAAAGATGTGGATGTAATGAATGAAGGGTAAAGTTTCTTATGAATGGCAGGCATGGTTAGGACAATAACAGTGCAAACAAGGCCATTATGAAAAAAATATGGAGCTAAAGATAAATTTGCCCTTTCCAAAAACACGTTATGAAAATGGTGCAATGGAAATACTAACTGCGTTGTTAAATATGTGGATCTCTCAAGTGTTGGAAAGGAGTCAAGGGTTCGAGAAATTGAAACCAATATATTACTAAGACACATAAACTATATGCGCGAGCATGTATGAATAATGAAATGTTTGCTCAATATTTAGTATGATAATAATTATCTTTAGATGGAGATCCTTAATGGATTTGTAAGCATACATATATTTCCAAAAAGACAATTATAGAGTATATTTGTTTGTGGTAGCTAAATAGTTTTTTCATTCCTACTTTCATCATGATCAAAATGTCAGTTAGTAAGATCTATTAATAGTCTCCACGTGACACAAAACCTTGGCCTACAGTACAGACATTTAATTCCTGAACCATACGTCAGACACCAATGGATAACATGTCGAGAAAATAAGCCAAGCACATCAATGACCCACGTAAACCTGCGAATCAAAGCTACGCTCAGTTGGGAGATCACCCATGCATCCATGACCAGGAAACTGGGTGGCGATCGGGCGTTCGTTCGTGTATTACGCCTGGGTTGCCCACGCATTTAGTGCAGGAATTAAATGTCGACACTGTACGTTATGCCTGCGTCGACGAAGGCAAGGACAAATGGACTTGTTGTTCTCACTCCCTAATCCCCCTCCATCGTGCGCGACGGAGGGAAAACAGACACATCGCTTCATTGGCGGGGCCATCAGGCCCGCATTATCTGGGAAGGTGTTTTGAGATGTACATGGGCAGACGTCACGTGGTCTAAATCCTGAGGCCGGACTGAATATAATTCTCTATTCTGATTGGTTATAATATAAATGTTGCCTTTGCCGCGGAAAATCGTGCCTTCCTTATTTTAATTTAGCATGAAGTTTTCAAATATATAAAATATTTTAAGCGGACATAAAGTATATTTTTCAGTATAGGAAGGAAAATTACTAAGAAAAAAAGTACTCAGTGTATATAGACTAGCGCCAGTCTCACAATCACGTCACGGATTAGGGACTGGTATCGCCCACCATCTATTGTTGGCGTGAAGCGGCTTATAGGACTGCCACTAGTCTACTATGTTTATAGAATGAAATCAGGAGACTTCGTAACCAAACTGGTTCGTAACCAAACTGATGCGTACCCTAGTAGCTTCGCACCCAAGATATTTCGAAGTCTCCAGCTTGCGCCTAGAATTCCGATATTTGTTTTATTTCTACAAAAATGATACAAATCTAGTCATTATAAATTATTTTCCTCTATAATGTTAATGTTCTTTATACATCCGGTTCCCTCACAAGTTCATAAATAACTTGGCCCCGCCTTTTGACTATTGATGCTTTGCATCTACAACCGTACTTGTGTGTGTTTTGCAAGTCCCTGGTATTACTAACTGGGATGAAGGGGCATGTACATACATTCATATCAGATGTCATTTTAAGAGAAACGCTAGGCATCAAAGAGTTAAGTAGAAAATGGACAAACAAAGAAATGTGACTTACAGGTAATTGTATATTTAGGTATCTGTGATGAGGACACGGGAAGGTGTGCTATCTATTAAATTATCTGGACGAAATGTGATTTTTTGCACTTGGTGGTGCTTGAGTAACAGAAAAATACCATTACCCTAAAATCAAATTGAGCGGATTCTACTTTAACCCCTCTCCCTGACAACCGCCATATCTTATACGGCCATATTAGCCCAACGTACAGTATAGACATTTAATTCCTGCACCAGTCGACCGGACGTCTGCCAGTGCCTGGTTGTAGACACACCCATGGATAACATGTCAAAAATGTCAAAATAATAAGCCAAGCACATCGTTTACACACGTAGCACTGCGAATCAAAGATACGTTCAGTTGTGAGGTCAGAGACCGGTGGTCGCATCCATGCTCAGGAAAATTGGTGGCAATCGGGCTTGCGGTCGTGTATTATGACTGGGCTGCCCACGGATTTAGTGCAGGAATTAAATGCCGGCACTGTAAGAGGGGAGAGCTCTAAGAATCAGTATAAAAACGATCCCCGCCAATCCAAACATCTTTAAATTTGTTAACCCATTCATGTTTGAATGATCCTCTAAAATATGTCGTCTAGTTCTTTTGAAATAAAACTAGGAGTGATACCTGCACTAAGGAAACATTTGAAGATGAGTTTTAGGTTAATTTCTGAGGAAGAGTTATCCTTCAAATTTTATACCGTTATCGGTTATTGGTAAAAACATCAAGCCATTTTGGGCAGTGCAGGCATATACAAATTAAGAAAAATAGGCGAAATAGCATTTTAGTAAAGAGAGATGCTGTGTTCCAGAACTGGTTCAGTTGCCTGTGTTCTAGGTTTATATACTAGGACACCGAATACACTGGCGGCGAACGCCAAAAGACATCTCTGCTTATTTAGAACATGTATCAACTCCGTCACTTAACTCAAATAGTGCTAGGGAAAAGGTACAGAAGTACGAGTGCATATATACGTTTGAAAAGAGAAGTGCAAATGTTTGTTTTGTTTCGGTTCAATTATTCGGACGTTTGAGCAAAGGTTGCCACTGAGAGGCTCTATAGGGCTTACATTCAAGACATGGGTGTATGTTCTTTGCTGAACAAATCTTGCCTTTAGAATGGAAAAGCTAACAATCTCTCTCTCTCTCTCTCTCTCTCTCTCTCTCTCTCTCTCTCTCTCTCTCTCTCTCTCTCTCTCTCTGCTGAGTAATATATATATACCTTATATGTTGTATTTAGAGGCATAGTAGGGTATAAAATACCCGAAGTTATAAATCCATTAAACTTTGCATAAGCTATCATGGTCAGATCCCCCTTGAAAATCAAAAATAAAAAGGGGGGTCACCAGTCATCCCGTCCATACAGTGGCACTAAATTTTAAAATTTCACGTTTAAAATCTAAAGTCCATTGAAGAAATATCTCACAGTTAAAATTTCATCAAATCTTGCATAGGCTTTCATTGTCAGGCTACCTTTGAATATCTAAAATAAAAAAGGGGGATCACCAGTCATGCCGTCCGTCCATATAGGTGGCGCCAAAGTGACAAATACTTTAATTCTCAAACATCATACACTTTCGAATTCAGCGTTCGCGGTTTTGATGACTAGAAAGTTAGTGAAGAGACTTATTAGTATATTGAACATTTTAGGAAACCTAAGGAGAGGTCCCCAAAAGTTTTTTAAGGAAAGCGTCCACTATAAAAATCCACCTACAAATTGAGCATTTTTCTAAGTTTCCATACTTTCTCCGCTCTGTTGGACTATCGCGCAGTTACAGCTTGTGGCGGTCAAAGAAAACGCAATCAATGCTGGAACATATACGTAAAACATGGTCATTTTTTCTTCTTATAGATGTCGCCCCACTCAGGGTAGCGCAAGCGGAAAATAGTTCTACCTAATTGTCAAGGAAGACATGATACACATCCCAATTCATGGGGTCGATGATTTTCTTTTCAGTGACAAGGGGCAGTTTTTGTCACCATTTAACAATTGAAAATCATCACCTGTGGGATCGCACGCCAACAAAAGGCGCGTACTTATTAACTGATTGACATAAGATCCACTTTTGTTGGCATATAAAATCAGAATATTTTAGCAAAGAAAATGTGTTCATGCACTGGTTATTACCTAAAGTCAATAATAAAATATGCCGAATGAAGTAGAGTTGGGTAATTCTGAATGATTAAATGGCAAGATTCTCCCGGGGTGTGGGGGGGGGGGGGGGGGGGGGGGGGGGGGGGGGGGAGGCACTTAGGTACAGAGGGGGGGGGGGGGGGGGGGGGGGGCGCACCTGCGTTACGTATTTCTCGGAAGAAGGGGTCTTTTTTTAAGACCTCCGCATGTCCGCGATTTTGTAAAAGAAGGGTACTTTTTTGCACCCAGGTACGAAGTATGGGGGTCAAAATCCTCTTACAATCCACGAAATATACACGGCTCTGACGCCGAGTGACTCACTAAGTGTCTGGGCTTCCGAGTTTGCTGCCGCCACTTGCTGCCGCTAAACTAGCAGAGTATTATACAATCTTAAGTTAAAGTACGTGTTCCCGTTCATCCAATGTCAGTGTTTTGATAAAAGAAGGGGTGTTTATTTAGTGGAAAAAATCAGCGTTTTATCAAAATAAGGGTGCTTTTTTGGTCAGAAATCAGTGCTTTAGGGGTATTTTTTAATTTTGATAACGAACGTATGTACCCCCCTAAATACCCAAGTGCCCTCCCCCCCCCCCCCCCCCCCCCCCCCCCCACGGGAAGATTCTATACACTATTACGTTCATAACATGGCGATTGGTTGTATATCGCCAACAGCATCAGCTTATCAGTTTCCAAATGGATTATAAAGACATTTTCAAAAACTGACTCAACACTTTTATTGCATGTTTCACATTCTAATTATTTTTTTACAGAAGATAAAAACTGCTGCTTGATAATAGTAACCCAAATAAGTATATTCGGGTTAAATCATGATTATAGGCAGTTATAAGTGATGGAGGAGAACCAGGGAAACCACCGCCTGACTCCAAGTCGTAAGAGGAAGCTGACCAGTGGCTTGAGGTAGGGCAGTGGTTTGTCCCGGTTTCTCCTGTATTTTCTTACATCACTTGCGAATGACTAGTCGCTTTTTTGTCTGAATATGGAAGTAAAAAGTACGAAAGAGCATGAGTGAACGGCAGAAAAAAAATCAAATATTTTTCCTGCACTTTTTTCCGAAAACGTTTTCAACACTTAAAGAGACGGTAGTCGAAATTCATCGCCATCAAATATATAAAGATGTTTCCACTCGTTCGCATTATGTCCTATCGGCTAAAATCCATACTAGTCTATACCCTGGCATATGCCTAATGCATAGTCTCGCCATCGGCACATCTCCGCACACGACGGAGCACTCCTCATCCACCTCCATGAGGTCAATGACCTTTATATATTCAGACTCTGAGCAGCCAAAACAGGCCTGACTATATTTTTCCTTAGATGAACAACCACTTATTATTTTGGTCCAAATTTTTTCTAACAAAATTATTTTTGGAATGTATTTGAAGGATAAATGTTAAATAGAAGCCAAACAACAGCTCTCCTTCAGATATTTTGTGAACTTTCGTTTTATTCCCAAGTTATTTCCAAAAGTATTGGAGTAGCAGACGATACTTTCTAGAGGAACTCATAGAATCTTAGAATACGGAACTTACAAGGTTACGTTTATCTCAACTAGTTGCGATGCATAGGAGACTCAACCTTAGATGAAGAATGGAAGTTTATATTTATCTAAGGTTCAACGGACCCCCTTAACATTTTAAAGTGTTGATGCGCTTTTACTAAGTTGTCACTCTTTTTCAACTTTCAAAAACAAGGTAGATATACCTCTCTGTTCAAAAACCTCCTACACGCGGCCTCCCATATTTTTTGCATATGCATTAATTAGCAAGTCTCTTCAACTTTGTAATAATTGGGGAGTATCGTTTACAACCAAAATGTATACATCAACTTTGTTAGTTTCTGTTTATAACTGAGAGAGGTTGTATTATGTAACGTTGATTTTCTCAGCAACGAAGGGTTAAGGTGGATGCAAAACCCGACCCACAGGTCTCGGGAGCATCAGTCTCCAAACGTCAACATCGTTCCGGCAACAGAAACGAACTAGTTCAATAAATCTAACTTTTTCACGCGTAGAATATTCTCACAGGCTAATGCACCTATTCTTACCGAGACAAGACTAATAAAACTTCTGTTTGAACCTCGTCTAAAAATACAAGTGGCTAGCCTAGAATTTCTCATGTTGAGTTGTTATTTGCGTCTCACTGGTTGGCGGCACTTTCATAAAGCTGATGCTGGTTCAATTTCGTAGCGCTCTATGATCAGCCACGAGAAACCCCGAGACTTAGCCAAATATGGTATGAAAAGTACCGAGATTTTTCAAGTCGCAAAGTTTTATTAAAGATGCTACGAGATTGAACGTGGTAGGGTGCGCGGCGCTGCAAGCGGCTGCCATCCCGGAACTTCTCGACTGAGGTCCTACCGGCACCAAGATCCAGCCCATCGCCCATAAAACACAAGGTTTCCACTCCAGTAGTGCTCTTTAGTTCCCGCCAGGACATCGCCAGCCAGCATGTAACTCTGCCTAGCAGGCACCAGCTCCAATACTAGGCTACCGAGCCGCCAAGAAACTCTACAAGGATTGTAAGACTTTACCTCTACGTCTTCTGAGGACCGACGGCAAAGACTACCCGGCGTCGCCATGGCGCAAAAGGGTTCCGATGATGGGGAGGAGGAGTTTCTCCGTACGGTGAGCACCCTTTTATTGCCCATTAAAATATTTTGTTTTTGGTGTATTTTTATTTCTCAACTGGCATGGTTTTGTAGTGTGTCGGGTGCACTCTTTATGGTTTTCAGATCCGTCTTTAAGATTGATGATAAGGAACAGCTTGGGCAAATGTCCAATTGCCGCCAACTGACCGCCGCTGAGATGCAATTACAATAATTGTTATTATTAGCACACTTAGTGATACCCATATATACGTTCGACCCTCACATTTTAATGAAAAACTGGAGGTTAAACGATTTATTTTAAATGCGTTCATCAAAGGAATAGCATACACAGTGAACTCAAATGGAATCTTGTTTGTTAAGCACAAACAGGTAAATAGACAAACCAAACTTACAACAGCAAAGGAGACCACACTTCTTATCACCTGTAAACCCAGGAATCTAATGGGAACATCTTAGAGCAAAGTGGTTAGGGGAAAATCTTAAGACAATTTAGGTCATTTTCTTAAAGAATATGATGTTTTATTTAGGGTACATCGCTCTGAAGTGGAAATGGGATGAAATTGAATTTAGGATGCGCACATGTATAAACACACTATAAAAAGTGTATCAACCTAAAGATGAAAATAAATTACGTATATGGTGCGACACCTTTGATTAGGTAGGTTGGAGCAAAATAAAATATACTATGTAGATGCCCAAGAGTATAAAAAGAGTTTAATGTGGATGGACTAATAAGACTTATTCAATAATATAAATTGATATAAAGAATGTTATTTTATTATGTCTTTGACCTAATGGTGAAGGGTTTAAGTCATGCACTATCAAGGTTATATATTTATAAGGATTTCCTCCACTTCATTGGAAAAATGTAGATTAATTGTGACATGGAAATCTAATGATAGGACATGCTTTTTTATTTATTCAATTTTTGATCATATCAAAGCTGGGCCATATCAAGCTATTCAAATCGTTGCGGACGGGAATTTTAGAGAGTTTAATTCAATATTTTTCCTTAAATTCATGTAAACTTCCTGATTTGGCTGTTATATCTTATAGATATATCATTCTAAAACACTATTATAAAAAAAGTTTGTTAATTTTTTTTGACAAAATAGTAGATTTTAATCAATTTCTTGCTGTTGCGGACGGGAAACTCTGCGACGGAGGTTTTAGATACCTTCACAAAAACAGAAATCCTTCTTCAAATACTGAAGAAAATTAAAGTTTTGCATATGTGCAATGTAGCCAAGATCCTCAACTCTCTATTTCTGCATGTATTTCAAATTTTGATCATCTCATTCAAATTTTGGAGAATTTATTCAGTGTTGCGGACGGAAAATGCATACTGTTGCGGACGGGAAATTTTCGTCGCAAGTACAGGAGGGGAAGTATTCAGTACGTAAAACATTTGTAAGAGGTCAAAATTTGATAACATCACTCAAAAATTGAAAATAGTCATTTGGAAAACTGACATAAGAATGTTTTATACAGCATTATTCATAGTTCAGTAGTCTAAATGCTGAGCTACAGATAAAATGATACCTGAAACTGAATTTCATTGGATTTAGCTCAGAGACTGATACTCTCAATTCTAGGTTCTTAAATTATTGTGGCTTAAACATTGAAAACACTCAAAACAAGAATTCTACATTCTTTCTATTAGAAAAGATAACTATATACAGCAATTTAAGCAAGTTAAGAGAGGATTCTTATAACCAGGTTAGGAGTGATGCTGGTGCTCCAAATTGCAATAGGGCTACATACCTAGATCTTAGCACTGGAATTTTAAGTACAATTTAAAACATACTACCAATGCTAAATTACAAGTTTAGATATACCACTGATTTTCATGTTATGTATGTTTGGTTAGGACTACAAGTCTACAAATCCAGTTCATATCCAATACTGGATATTAATGCACAGTTGCACACCTACATGAATTCTCCATTCACCCAATAGACATGTTAGATCTGAGCCCCAAGAAATAGCCAACTGTCAATAAGATCAAATATGTATGAATAAAAATATCATATATGTATTTTAAAGTATTTAGCAAACTGGACACTCAGTAACTACACATATTCCTTAACCATTCAGAATACAGATACTTTGGTATCGTTTAAAGCAACTTTCTCAGGATCTTTTCTGTTTTTCTCAACTTTTTTCTGGAACGCTCTGTGCCTGATGACCTGATGCCATGTTGATGATGCAATGAGGAGAAATGATTTAGCTTTCTACCTGCTCATCTTATTTGCTGATTTAGCTTATTTATTAATTTTCATAATGAGTTCTCATAGGTTCTAGCCTAGGTCTAATAATAAATGATCGAACCAATGTACAGGTGTACACATTCAGCACTGTCTAGACATGACCTTCATCCTGTCTGCACCCCTACATCCTTAATCCTGAAGCCACCTATTCAGTCAATCGGGGTAAATGCAATTTCCCCCCAACTCTTTCCTCCCTCCCACAACTGGAGAATCAGAGGTAAATGCAATCTCCCCCTACCCTATTCTTCTCCCCAGACTGGAGAATCAGAGGTGTTGATGAGAAGGGGAAGTGAAGGTAAAACAGAATCCACATTGTTTGGGCTATACCAGCAACCTTGATTTGTACAGGAAGAGATTAAAACCAGGAAGTATAGAATTATTGTTCCTGTTAAAACTGACCAGGTGGTGAGTGAAACAGGGGCTTAGCCGTAATGCGTCCAGCGTGTCATTTGGACACGCAGAACACTGTTTTTTGACAGTTTGGACACCCAAAAGTTTAATTATGTCAGAATTTGCTGAAGATGACTTTTCTTAGAAGATAGAAGATGTAGAAGCTGTAGTGTCACTTTTATAAGACACACAAAGCAGTATCTGGCCTAAAAAAGCAAAATCTGTAAAGGTATAGGGTCTATCTTATTAGTAGTATGTATTTTGTACCACACTTTGGACACGCAAAAGTCTATGAAACCTCTATTTGGACACCCTGTTTCCAAAAATCGGCTAAGACCCTGGAGTGAAATCATCTACCTCTGAGAACATAAACTAAATTATGCCTTTCATAACTTTCTCTGTTTAATGTTCTAAAGGAAGCATCACACCTAAGCCAGTTGGAACTATTATGCTGAGTATGTATATAAGAAACAGATTAGTACTCAAATTTTGCTCATACCTCCAAGGCCCATCCATTACCTAAGTGTAATCCTCTTTTCTGTGTATTATACCATTAAAACAACAGAGATCTCTTTCTTTGGAAAATTCCCCAACCCATAGAGGGAAGATGGATGTGCCTTGAACCTTTTATTTAGATGAAAATCCATAGCTGCCATTGATCACCTGACTTTTGCCTTCCAGTCATACTTCCTGTCCCAATCACTTTCCCGTTCGAAACAGCACCAACTGTTGCGGACGGAAAATTTTCAAACTCCATTTTTATAAGTTATGTGATTTATTTTCTTCAATTTTTTTACATTAATAGATATGCATTATAATGAAGTAAGAGGATTCCAAAAATGGTTACATTATCACTTAAAATGAATTTTTTATAGAAACTTTTCAAAGTTTTTTGTTGCGGACGGGAAAATGGCTATCAAACCAGTTCAATACCTCATTGATCAATGATCACCAGATCAAATATGTTCAGTGGTAATGTACTTCAGCCTTACACCTACAAAAAGACACCAAAAAAGTGTACTTCTGACAACCCTATCAAAAATAAAATTATTTTAATCACTTTTCCGTCCGCAACACTAAAAAATATATTTTTAAGGTAAAAAGTCAATTTTATGTGAGGTGGAGGGGTTTAAGTTCTGCTTTTTTTCATTTTTGTACACTTTAGGATGTCTATTTTCAGTACGTCTTCAATTCATACCGGTAAAATGAAATTATTTTTTAAAGTTCTCCGTCGCAATTATTGTGATATGGCCCAGCTATGGATTAATAAGATTTTCCTCCACTTCAATGAAAAAATATATGGCTCAATTGTGACATAGAAAAAATAGAAAACTAGGTATAGAAAACTATTAGAAAACTTATAAGAGCATATTCTTGTTTATTTATTTCCAAGCGTTTCTTTGACATGACTATGGATCTAGAAGACTTTCCTCTACTTCATTGAAAAACATGCAGCACTAGATATAGAAAACTATTAGACAACTAATAGGACATTCTTGTTTATGTTTTTCAAACATTGTTTTTTTGTTTTGAATTTTTAAGATTTTCCTTGTAGCTTAATCAAGTTATTTTCAAAAGCATTGTAAAAAATATAGCTCAGTTGTAATATACAGGACATTCTTGTTTATTTATTTCTAAACATTGTTTTTTGGTATGACCTTGTATGATGTACATCAGTGACACATGCTCTACAGTGACTATTGGGGAAGTAGCCGAGCGTGATAGGTGGGCCAGCATTATGACCACTGTACATAGCGCCCTGCCTGCAGATATCCTACCAGCGGAAAAAACTGGGAGTTGGTACTCCAAAAACATGGTATCATATTTCCCCTGGGCTCTAAATAGAACATGTTCCTCAAGGAAAGGGAAGAAGCAGTTGTTGTCTGTGTAAAGAAGGAGAGGGACACATTCTGTGTGCGCTAGTCGGTTTCATCCCGCATATCTGCATCAGTGTTGCCTAGCAACCCAGCTTCCTCCTGCATCTAGGTGATGTAATTCAGGATGTTGGATTTCCTATCAGTTCGCTCCCTCTGTAGGATATTGGGCCATTAGTGGGCTAATAGGTGTGTGGGAAGAAAGGGGGTTCTCTACTTGGTCCTGTTAACCTGTTAATACTTAAGAGTTCCTCCAGAAATTGTCTTCTGGATCTATGATACTTTTGACAAGTACTTTGAAATGGAGAATGGTTTTACAAACTATTTGAAGGAGAGTTGTAGGTAATGTTCTGATTGACATTTCCCCGTCAAATATATTCCTGACTTTGCTATTGCTTGCAAAATATCATTAAAATTGTGAGGCCGCTTTTGGCCATGAGCGTTAATGGGTTACATTAATCCTTTTTATACCTAGTAGATGTAGGGATGGATATCTTTAAGAATGAGAAGGTATGGTACGGTATCAGTACCAATGAAATGATATGGTATTTTAACGGTACTTTTAACGGTATTGTAGTGCATTATTACCTTATAAATTCTGTTGTGAATAGTCATGTTTAGGATCCTGGACAATCCCTTATAAATAATAACTTCACAGTGCAGGGCACGACATTAACTTTTGAGGCAACTTGCCCTGTAGGGCAAGTGAGATTCAACTTTTACTTTTCCTACTCCAACTTTCACTTGCCCTGGAAAAATTGTACTTGTTTTATAACGTTTCATTCAAAACCAAATAGAACATGGTGCTGGCATGTGAAAGCATAATTTCTAGGGCAAGCTTGGATGCCAGACCATAAAACTTGCACACACTCTCAAAAGTAAACCTGAAATATATATGTACTTGCCCAGTGGGGCAAGCAAAATAGAGTTTCCACTTGCCCTACAGCTATAATTTACACATTCTACTTGCCCGGGGCAACGGGGCAAGCACCAATGTTGAGCCCTGCAGTGGTTAGTATTATTAAGGGTGCCTTAAAGGCCTGAAACACAACAATACAGTAATTTTTATAATGATACCTGTACCAGTACCACTTAACGGTATCCAACCCTGAATAGGTGTGTGGGCAGTAATACAAAGGGGGTTTTCTACTTGGTTCTGTGAAATTAACCCCTTTATACCCTGAGATACCCTGGAGAAGTGTTGTCTAGATCTAGCCCAATTTCTTTTCTATTAATTTTCTCGTAAACTTTGTGAAGGAGGATCATTTTCCTTACCTCAGCAGCAAGACTAAGATCAAATATTTAACTTTTCAGCACTGTTTTCAAAATATTTGTATTTATAATCAAGCAACCGTGTACGCTTTAATGATTAACATACAAAATACATCAACAAAATTCCTTGGTGTGTTTTTTTTTCTTTCTTCTGAAAAAAATAATAAAAAGAGCATAGCATCTATTTAAAACACTTGTATGCCTTACAGGCTAGACAGGGTAAGCTACTCATCCTGAAGCAGGTAAAAAAAGGTTCTTACTATCTTTTTCAAAATCATGATTAGCCTGTTGCATGTGGTTGATGAAACCTAAGTGCCCGGTGAAAACCACCGCCTAACCCCAGTCACTGGTAACTTTCTCACATGCCCCGAGTAGAATTTGACACCCTGGAAAATGGTGAGAGACAGCTAGCAGTCAGTGGCAATGGCTTAGACCTATTCCTTGTAAGTCAGACTCTGTGTGCTCCAGATGTCTATGGGTTTACCATTATGCTGCTGGAAGCTAAATTTGCCAATACAAAATGACACAAAGGTGAGAAATGACTGAAACCCTGCCATATGGGTACTCATTTGAGAATAGTCAACGAGAGCTATCCAACGAATACCAACATGATAGGGTTTAGCCGTTTTCTAAAACCTTTGCATCGTTGTGTTTGGACGAAAGTAGCCTCAGCATTGAAAGGGTTAAGACATCCAAGCATTAGGGGGTTAAGTTAACCTATCTATGTCACTGTCACACGATTCCTAGATCAACATTGACCACTGTATGCAGCAGGTCTGGGTGGTCAAATAACTGGTCAGCCGGGGTACCTCTTTTTAGTGACCAGTGTTGACCGTTGTTGGAACTTGAGATGGTTGGGGAGTTTAGCTGTGCCAAAGTGACCATCAATAGCTGCAGTTGCACCAGACTAGGCAGATCCAAAAACAGGACCTTTGGGCTACTCAAATATTAATATTTGTACCCTTCACCAAGCTGATAGAAATAGGTGAAATGCAGTCAACCCATGGGTAAAATAATTCCAAAATAAATGTATTAGCTAAATCTAAAACTTACTAAATCTTAACATGCACAAGACTAACTTGGTTCTTTATCTAGTTAATTTGAGGAATTTTCAGTATAATCTCATGGTCAGACTTGGTCAGGGAATTCTTAAGTAGAAACTATTTTTAGACCCAATATTCTGGCTTTTCTGCAGAAATTGAGTGATGAAGTGTAAGCCTGCCAAAAGAAATATCGATGGAAATATCTTCCCCAGATAAGACTCTGCCTTCAGTTGAAGGTTAGATGATGAAACCTTCTATTAGTTTTTTGCTTGATATTAAGCAAAACCTCAAAACATAGTAAATTTTACTTTTCTTCTTTGTAAAAATAAATTTATTGCCTATTTTGTACTTTATATTTGTTGCATACTAGTCAAGGTTTATAGAGGTAGAGAAGGTTTTTGAAAACCATCTAAACCCTGTCATGTTAGTATTCATTTAAAAAAGCTCTCACTCAGAGTACTCTCAGATGAGTACACATATGCGATATGCCAGGGTTTCAGTCATTTTTTTGCATCATTTTGTATTGACCAAATTAGCCACCAGCAGCATAAGGGTTAACTTGGTTCTGGTCTCCCTGACATATTGAGATAGTGATTGTAAGTAAAGTTAGATGTGGTAGCCATGTTATTCTAGGTCACTGGTCCTTCTTGACAAGTTAGTAGTTCCAGCGATGATCGCTGGGTGAAGTTGATGCCGTTGCCATGGTAACCGTGTCTGAAACATGATGAGACAGGATGAGAAGAATATTTCGGTGGATAGTTGCATATTTTAGTTTAGTGCGAGGCTATGGTTTACTGGGAGATAAATATATCATCTATATCTTCAGCATGTGTACCCAATGCCTTTCTACGGTTGATTCCCACTGTGCTACTTCCAAGCACAACTCTACTAAGACAAAGATGTTATGGGGAGCTATTTCACAGAGATGTGAACTGCCCCTAATAATCCTATCTTAGTATATGAGGAAGACAGCTTGCTGACTTTTTCTGTGTATTATATCAGCAGCTCAGAGCAGTGTGTTGGTCATGACCATGTTTTTCTCTTTTTTAAAAAATGGGGGAAAGAGGGGGGGGGGCTAATGCTCTTTTCTTTTAGGGATGTGGGAGAGGGGATTCACAAAGATGTGAAATGCCTAAATCTACCTATCTCGGGATAAGGGATTTTGAATTTTTCATCAGTTTTCCTGCCATATTATGGCTATGTCGTGACTGTAGTAACTGGTGTAGAAAACCTGAGTACCCGGCAAAAACCACTGCCTAAACCAAAGTCACTGGCAACTTTCTCACATGACCCGGCCTGGATTCAAACCTGGGAAAGGGTGAGAGACAGCTAGTAGTGGCAATCCCTTAGACCACTCAACCTTCAGGGCAGGCCCAAGTATAAGATATAAGAGAACAAGGCGGCTTGCTGTAGGTCTTTCTGTGGAGGCACATGCCAGCGTCTTAGAGCAGTATGTCACAGTGGCCTTGAGGTTCTCATTGTCACTACACAAACTTTACCTACACCCTCCACGAGAAAGGAAAGAGAAAACCAAAGTCCCATTGTATATTTGCGCAGCACATTCTACTTATTTGTCAAAAGTTTAGATAAATACTATTCAAGCTAAACGATTTGTGTCGCTCACACACTCAGAAATTATGAGTCACCCAGACTAGTACAGTTTGGGGTAAGATTCATAAAAAATCATTTAGATTATATTTTTTTCATTCAAATTTCTTTTTGTTTTTGATAAGGTAATCACCTACCTCAGAATTTCGCCTACCTCAGACAAAATGTTTAATTTTGTCCAGATTCACTCATTAGTAATACCTGGCAGTTTTTATGATAGAGCTGATGCCCCACATATTGGACAGACGCCTTTCTAATTTTTCTTGTACTTGCGAAGCTAGCATTCTTGAGTTTTAAAGGGATACGTGAAAGTAAGAGGTTGGATGGTCAAAATTTGCAATACCCTATAGGCAGACATGTATGTGTATATAATTACTCTTTTTGAAAGTATGTCACAAGTATATATAGAATGAAATGTGTGATAGCTGGAAAGCTGTTTGAGTTCTCCAATGAAGGGTTCTTGTAATGTAGTCAAGATTAGCAAGTGTTTGCCTTTTTCCAACAGACTTGTTTCTAGAAGTAATGAGCGTATAGAATGGCTTCATAGTGCTCAAGAATGACTTTATCTGAAAGATAACACCAAAACTGTCATGCCACTTTGTTGTGACAGGCATGAGAGGGTTGATATTAAATTGTCAGAATTTCATCCATATAATTTCATCTTTTTCAGGAAAAAGGGTGGGTGCCGTTATTTGTGGTCTGTGCACTTATTCTGACAAATACTGTATTTGCATTGGTGACAAAGGATGAATGAATTGTATTGTTAGCTCATCAAACATTAGCTCAGAAGTACTTAATGATAAAGGCCCCACAAAAGGGATTACCAGTTGATACCCAAAATAACCACTAGTTTTCTGACTTCAGGCAGTCAGCACATATATCTATTTGATGACCAATGTGACAGTATACAAACCATCTTGACTCTTCTTAACCCATTTACATCTGAAGTGCATCTATGGTCTGAGAACTTTGGATATGATTCATCAAATAGAGGAATATTTTTTAAAATATTGAGAGGGATTTTCAAGCCCAACATTGAGGAAAATATTTCTTAAAATATTGCTTTGTTTTGAAGATGTTTCCAGATATTTCAGACCATATGTACACTATATGGACACTACAGATCATGAGATGTGAGAGGAATTTCCATAGGTGTATAGAGTATTTACATAGGTAGTGGCCCTTGAAGGTCACCCATATGAGGTCCATACGGTTACATATAAAGTATCTAAGGCATATGTTAGAATTCAGAAATTTTACTTATAATTAAGAAACTGCCTTTGTGTAGGGACATCTAGGTAGCAATCAAGAAGTCAATTTCATACATATCATAAATCTTAGATGATACAATACAACACTCTGAAACCTTTTTGATACAATACTTTTTCCCATTCAATATCTGTATTTGGTATTGTATCGAATACCAGTACCTATCCCTAGTGTGGAAGGAGAGATTCCATTTATATTTCCCATGTTTAACCCATTAATGCCTACAGCGGCCAAAAGCAGTCTGACAATTGTGATGAAATCTTGCAGGCAAAGGCACAGTAAGGAAAATATTTGATGGAGAAATGATAATCAGAACATTACCGGCAACCCCCCTTCAAATAATTTCTAAAATCAATCTTAACCCTTATGCTGCTAGTGCCTAATTTGGCCAATACAAACTGATGCACAAAAACCTGAAAAATGACTGAAACCCTGGCACATGGGTACTCATCTGAGAGTACTCATTGAGAGCCATATACTGAATACCAACATGACAGGGTTTTGATGGTTATCAAAAAATCTTTGCATCCTAGCGCTTTGGGTGAAAGTAGCCCTAGCATTGGAAGGGTTAAGTGAATTGATTTTGATTAAACACGTCTAGTCATTTATCTCCCCTGTCTTGTCCTGACAGCCTGAGCCTGTTTTCAATCCTAATGATCGGCAATTATGTCAAAACCCATCAGCACCTCAGGGGTAGTAAGACATACTGACATATATTGACTGTGACAGCAACATTATTTGGTTTAGTGACTGCACTTCAGTGCGCCATTAACGAATGTTGACCAATGTCAGGTTTCAGCTATTTTTAGGGTACAATATCAGTTTTCAGCAATACTGCTATTTTAGGGTCGGATGCTACTAAAATTTGCTCTTGTTTGTTCGACTTTCGTGCAACTGGGAAGGGATCCAGTCAGTCCTAATATTAACCCATTAATACTCACATCGGCCAAACTATTTTACAATTGAATGTATTTGCTGCAAAAATTATTCTTCTTCTTCGTACTGCAACCAGCCACTATTACACACTTCTCATTATTTGTTATAGCTAGCTAGCTAGAAAATGTACCTATATAGGTCAATGGTCTTTTTGGTGGTACAGGTGAACTTGGATATGACGGACCACTGTACGACAGACTTTTGGCTATGATGGACCATATGCTTGGTCCCAGTCGCATGCATATAGAATAGTCATAAGTATATGACGGATTTTGCATATGATGGACAAATTTTCCTGGTTCCATTAAGTCCGTCATATCTTAAAAACTAAAGGTGCTATATTCTGCAGGGTTTGGTTCAACATTGTAACTATGTAGTTCCCCCTGTTCATCATAGGGGGCTACACACTAAATAGTAAACTGAAACTATGTATGTAGCAATGCCACCTATATATGTGAAAATGTTATTTTCAGTTTCTGACCTGGCAAGCGGGCTAAATTTGCCACGTTAAGGGTAGACATTATCATATATCTGTTTCCAAGTCTGAGTAATCACGATACTCATGTTTAGACTGAGAGTCTGACGAAGAGCCTCGCGAGGTATTTAACGCTGTTTATAAACAAATGTTCCGGCCGCTCAGGAGATTGTAATCAGAGAGAATTTAGGAGGCACCTCAGTGTGCAACATAACCGCTTGCCCTATTGCAAGTTGAAAGTGAATTTGGCAAAAAACGGCAATCAGGCAAGTAATGTTTTGGGCAGAGTCCTCGCAATGTAACTCACCTTTGTTTAATAGAGAGGCAGGGCAAGTGGAAGTGCCAACAGGGCAATTAAACTTTAGGGGCAGCTTGCCCCATTTGGCAAGTAATTAGTGTTTTGAAATAATTTTTTGTTGCACCCTGAACCTGCATGGGGCTCACATGAGCCAATGAATACTTACACTATATATTATGGAATCTACACCTTTCACTTAAAACAGTAATCATTGGTTTTTATACAAGTCTTGTTCCACCGAATACAAAATTCACATGGATCTTTACATTTATTCCATAGCAGGCCTTTTCATCTGTTCTTTTTCGTTTATTTGGAGAACTGCTATAGAATATTCCTTTATTAAGAAAACTGCTTGTGGTTCAATCATAAAAGTTTTGTCTGGATTAATCACACCTTTTAAAGTTAAACTTTGGATTAGGTTAAATGCATTTACAAACTGTTTGAAAGTTTTCGGTTGAATAAGTCAATCAACATTTATCCTTCAAATATTTGCAGAATGATGCCCTTGCCCGGACTAGATTGCCACCAAAATGTTGATTTCTTTGGCGGTTATAGGTATGAATGGGTACAATGGAGGACGCTATGTTTCAGGGGCACATCCAGGGGGTACAGTTAAGGGGCAGGGCAGGGGGCTATTTTAAAACAGAGGTAGATCTTAACCTCATTGGTATCATGCATAACCAGAGAAGTACATTAGTATATAGTTACATAACTGAATATTTATATCTAAGGCATAACTTAAGTACGTTGAGAATTCTTAACATGAAATGAACATTCTGAATTGTTGTTAGTCAAAACCCCTCATTATCTGCAAGTGCGTTTCCCTTATTTTCTTATGTGCCAGCACCACAGATTCTCAGTGAGGAAGCATTAGGTCCTGCCTATTAACTTTTTATTTGCTTGTGAAAATCTCAGTTGTTTACTTTCGATGAGCAGAGTTGAGATTAGTGATCCATGAGCCATTTGGCGATGCCGATTATAGCTACATATAGAAATATTCCATTGCTAGAAAGTCTGCCTACGGGTAGAGTCTATTAATAGCCTGTTTACACAGCTTTTCCCTGGTGTTGAAATATCACTGAGGTTGTTTACCTGAGGCCCCCTTATCACTAGTACTAGAGGCTAATATTCCAGGGCTTGAAATTCATTGCTGTATTTCTGATAGTGTACCTACTTTAAGCTAGGTGTTAGCACTTACCTATCTATCAGAGGGGGCTAATATTCCAGGGCTTGAAATTCATAAGATTGGTGGCAGCACTTGACCCATTCACACTCATCGCTGCCAAAACAGCTTGTATATATGTTATGTGTTGTCTAAATTGTGTGTTGATTTTTTGGTATCTGTATTTTCAATAAAGATCAATAAAGAATACAATACAATAGGTTATATCCAAGAATATTGATTTAATGATCCTGCTGACCTGTGCCAAAAACAACTCCTGGCATGGGTGGGTTAACGTGCCATACACAAACAGGTTAGTGAAAGATCGATTTGACATACTAAGTCCTAAAATTATCCTGGGAGACATGTGGTGACCAGTCAGTGGCTGAAAGTTGATGCTGTTCCATCTGCTTACACCAACAGACATCTTGATCTGTGCCAATTTCTGGATCACCAGGAGGGGGGGGGGGGGGGGTACCCTCTAGTTAGGGTTCCTCAGCAACAACAGATGATTTAAAAAGGCCCCATCTCTCTCATCATTCAAGAGACAATACCTTGAAGAACAATTTTCCGCTTTCTTCCTTTATAGGGTGGGTCCGGGATATTTCAGTTAAGCCCAATTTTCAACCATGTGGCCTGTAGCATGAAAGGTATAATCCTTAAATCTGAGGACTTCAGCGAAAATTGAATCATGTATTTGACTGTGTTAGCCTTATGAAATAAAGATTATTGTTATTATTATTATTATTATTATTATTATTATTATTATTATTATTATTATTATTATTATTATTACTATTATTATTGTTATTATTTTTATTATTATTATTGTTATTATTTTTATTATTATTATTATTATTATCATTATTATTATTATCATTATTATTATTATTATTATTATTATTATTATTATTATTATTATTATTATTATTATCATTATTATTATTGTTATTATTATCATTATTATCATCAATATTATTATTGTTATTATTATTATTATTATTAATATTATCATTATTATCATCATCATCATCATCATTATTTTTAGTATTGATATTCAGTGGTTCAGTGGTAGACCTTATACGGTACCTTAGATAAGTGTAGTCTGTATTTACCTGCATGTATGTATCAAGAGGATGGGAAACATTTTTACCCAGACATTTGTCTAACAATTACTGTTATTTGTTCAGACGTATCTAAAAATACTGCCAAACTATTTGGTCTGACTAAACAAAACCCTGATTGTTTTATTCATGACATTAGAGACTAATTCAAGGTAGCAGAGATTTTCCATAATATCCTTAAAATGTACTTGTATTGGGAGCCAAAACTCATTTTAATCACTGAGATTGAGAAAAGCAAAAAGGCCACCAGTAAAAGTAAGGGAAACAGATTAAGAACTGAAAAGGGCTGGGTGTATGTAAACGTTTATCAATTTGTTAGCAATTCATATTTTGATATTGCAGGTCATATTTATTTTTTTCCTAAATTATCCACTAAAATTGTGAAATGCTCCCTTCAAAAATAAGATAAATAAACAAATAAATGAATAAGTAAATAATTGAATGAATGAATAAATGAATTAGTAGATAAATGAATTGATCAATATATGAATAAGTAAATAGATAAATATATACACACAGGAATGAATAACTGAATGCATAAATGAATAAATGAATAAATAGATAAAATAAATAGATAAGTAAATGAATTAATAGATATAAAAATAAGTCAATGAAAATTGATAAATCAGTAAATAGATGTATAAATAAATGAGTAAATAGATAAAATAAGTGATATTATCAAGATTCCACTGTTTCCTTATGTAGAATATTAGGTACCTTGAAAACATTTTTATGGACTTAAAATTCTAAACTTCTTTCTTTTTCATCTTTTGACAGGCTGCCCAAATAGTTCTTATTTATAATTTTCCTGCATCCTTATCTTTAATGATAATCTTCCTCTTTAAGCTCTAGCTGTTTTTCTACACATACCGAGAGAGCTGTTTGTGTCCTGATGTTACCTCCTATTATTCACCAGAAACTGAAAATCAGCTGTTCTTCTTCTCTACGGGACTCTAGGAATTCACAGCTCCTGAACTCTGTGAGGGAGAGGGAGGGAGGGGGGGGGGGGGGGGGATATCCTGCAATACTTGACCCACTAAAGCATGCTAACTAAGACCAACTTTCCTGCTGGTGATAACTCAACACAGTCCCTGCAGCAAACATCTGGAGCTCACTTAATTTACCAACTACATAGTGGGGCACCGTACCAGTTCATGTAGACTAGGCTCCTAAAATCAAAATCTCCTTCTGTGTGGACCAAGCTGTGTGGTTTAGTATCGGGAATGGTAGATAGATGGCACCACCTGGTTCTCGTATCTTTAGAGGTTTTTCACACTCACACTGAGTACTCTGTTTACCTGGTGAGATAAATGTGAACTAATCTGGCAAATTGACCATTTGATGCCTAGTAACAGAAAAACTTAAGAGAAAATAAACATGACAGGCTAGAAATCTAGCTTACATCTACAGTTCATGCTGTGGTACTGTACCGTACGTAATGGAGAGATTTACTGGTACATTGCAGATAATAAAATGCTGGGTTATTTAATATTTCATATTAATTCTATGTCATGAATCTATTCTTTGATAGAATCAGATATAAAGTATTTGATGTTGTTTTTGTTAAGATAACAGAATTTATTTTTAGATAATTTCAAACATCTACTGAATCATCTTGCCTGTATGGAGAAACTATGGAGCTCTCATCATTTACATACAAATATGCTAAGTATATTACTTTCTATGTTCATGCGAAGAGCTCCAATTCTGAAGCTCCAACAATTTTCCTGAAGTAAGAGCTGCAACATCATAACATCAAATCCTCTCATTTGGATATGTGCATCTGATTTATTCTAATAAAGCAATAAGGTAGATCTCCCTTTCCATTAAAATGAACCTATCCTTTCTTAATTACATCCCACTTTTGGCAGAAATCCTGTACCGGTTTCTAATTGCAATGTAGGGTTAAGTCATATGGCTGGTAAATTTCTTTACTGAAATGAATATGAACACATTTTTTACTCATACTCAAGTTTCACAAAATTTCATTTTCAGTGTTTGGATATCTATAAAATAAAATACTTAGGAAATTATATTTTTTTATAAATGGTTTCCAGAGGGGAACAGTGAAAATATTTTTTCTTTTTACTCTGCTATCAAGGATTGTTACTATTTAAGAGCATTTTCCTGACAAAATCTAAATACAGAAGGCTTGATATGTCACCTCACCAATTAGTTCACTCATCTGCCAATAGGTGTCTCAAGTATCTGTGTAAAGCCATCCAGGCAGATGTAAATCATCCTTGCGTTGGGTTGCCAATCTCTTCCTATGACCAGGGAGGATGGATCTAAGTATGTATGCCCCTGCTATGACCAATCTCTACACAAACAAAATAATGTATATATATATATATATATATATATATATATATATATATATATATATATATATATATATATATATATATATATATATATATATATATAACAAAATGATATATATATATATATATATATATATATATATATATATATATATATATATATATATATATATATGTATGTGTGTGTTTGTGTTTATATATGTATATATATATTTATCATAACTTATTAATTTGTTTATGATGTGTGATGATTCTAGGCATTTATTTGAAAATGAGGCTTGAATTAGGAAAATATATCAAGATATGTTGTCACACCCAGCTAGCAACAATTCAAATTCTTTTGCAAAAATAAAACCCATTTGGTTCTCATGCCCTATAGCTCTCTTAGTTTTGGGGATAATATGTCTACATAGAGCATTTCTTAGAAAATATTTGAAGACTAAATACTGCTCAGAACCAAATTCACAACCCTTCTTCAGATATTTTGTGAATCTCTATACTTAATTCTTAATGATTTTCTTAACTATTGTAGGTCTGAACTGGGCGGGGTACATTTATTCTACTACAAACAACTCTGTTTTTTGTTAGTAATTGGTTGTTTGTTTTGCTTTTTCTGTCCTGTACCCATACTGTACCTAGCTAGGTAAGGGACTGGAAACTTAACCAATTCATGCCGAGAGATCTCCTAAACAAGTGTCATATGAATCATTGATACTTTGACAATTACTTTGGAATTAAACATGAATTCATAAAATATTCGAAATGAAGTTGATATACATATCTATATATTAACCCATTCACATCTGGAATGTAGAAATGTTCTTGAAATTATGAAATTATCTTGTTTATAAAGCAATATTTAGAGAAATATTTGACTGAAATTTGTTTTACATTTGGTTTCAAGATATTACTCTGATGATCAGTTATCTTCTACGATGTCATAGGCCTACTAATTGGTTAACCCGTCACATCTGTAGCGGCCATAAACGACCTGGTTATTTTGGAAATATCCTTGTGATGTTAGCATTTTTCATGAAGTATTTGAAGGAGAAATGTTGATCGGAATCAAATCTATAATGCCCTTTCAAATATTTTGCAAATTAGATGTGTATATCTGAGATTTATTTACAAAAGCATTATATATACATAGGTCCAGGCGACACTTGGTTGTGAGATTTTGGGACGATGTTCACAGTGGCCAAAAGCAGCCAGACAATTTTGATGAAATCCTGCAGGTAAAAGCATAGTTAGGAAAAAACTTTCAAGGAAAAATGTTAATGAGAACATAACTAGCAACTCCCCTTCAAATATTTTGTAAACTCATTTTCAATTCTAAAGTTATTGTCAAAAGTATTTTCGGTCCAGAAGACAATTTATGGTGGAATTCTTAAGCATTAATGGGCTAACCCTTATGCTGGTGGTGTCTAATTTTCCCAATACAAAATGATACAAAAAAAGCTGAAAAATGATTGAAACCATGGCACATGGGTACTCATATGAGAGTACTCAGCGAGAGCTATCAAATGAACACCAACATGACATGGTTTAGATGGTTTTCAAAAATCTTTGCGTCCTTGTGCTTTGGATGAAAGTTACCCCAGCATTGGTTGGGTTAAGAAGCCTAGGTGCCATGCAGTCTTGGAGAGATATTACGGCCCTCGCTGACAGTGTTCTCTAAGTGTGAATAACCCATGAGCACCCGAGGTACACTCATGGTCTGACAATATTGCTCATAACTCACTAATTATGGAAAAAAGCAAAAAATATTTCAGTGGAGATTTTAATGAAGAACATTAGCAACACTTTTCATTCAAATATTTCACAAAATATTACGTGGTTCTAGAGATATTTCCATATGTGTCAGACCACGTGTTTACCCCAGATGTGGATGAGTTAACCCTTTTGCTGCTGGTGGCTAATTCGTCTAGTACAAAATGATGCAAAAAAGCTGAAAAATCATTGAAACCCTGGCACATGGGTACTCATATGAGAGTACTCGGCGAGAGCTATCCAATGAATACCAACATGACATGGTTTAGATGGTTTTCAAAAATCTTTGCGTCCTTGCGCTTTGGATGAAAGTTACCTTACCTCAGCATTGGAAGGGTTAAGAAGCTTAGGTGACATCAGAGAAATACATCCCCTTGATCCGCAACCCCATAGGTACTGCATGCTAGCCTCTACGGCATCTGCGCCTCGGGTTACGCGCTGTAGCCTGGGTTGTATTGGTCACGTGATCTGTGCAGTAATAATGCACTGGCTGGCTGGGGGATGTCATCCTATCTAGGTCAGATAGTGAGAGGCAGCGAAATTTGATGATTCATGACCAGTGCCCACTCCCTGTCTTCTTCTCTCAGGTGCCATGCAGTCTTTGAGAGATATTACGGTCCTCTCTGACGGAGCTCTCTCAGTGTGAATAAGGGAGATGATTTAGTCTATGTTAGCACAGCTCTCCCGTGGGTCCATTAGTAAATGGCTTAGTGCCAGGTATAAGGAGATGGTAGAATTTCATCGCCAGGCCTCATTGCCACGTTTTCATGGTGTGATGTCACCTACATAACCATTCTGCTGCTGAGGTCTCTTTCTTCCAATGTACAAAAAAGCAAAAAATTATAAAAATGATCTTAACCCTGTCATGTTGGTATTCATTGGAAAGCTTTCGCTGAGTACTAGCAGTTGAGTACCCATTTGCCATGGTTTCAGTCACTTCTCTGTTAAATAAAAAAACAATGGGAACACAATTATATGCTTTTTAATTGACTGTCATGTTAAAAAAGCTATTGATCACATCTATACTGGCTCTTTTTCATGAAAATCATGTCACGCTGATACCATAGTCCTTAGTAAAATGCTTGAGAGTTCCTCCAACAATTGTTGTCTGGATCTATGACACTTTTGGCAATAACTTTAGAATTGAGTATGATTTTACAAAATATTTGAAGGAGAGTTGCTTGAAATGTCCTGATGAACATTTCTCCTTCAAATGTTTTTCTATGCACGGTTTTGTCTGCAAGATTTCATCAAAATTGTCAGGCCGCTTTTGGCTGCTGTGAGCATAAATGGCTTAAAATAATTCCTACTGATGGAGACATAATGTATCGATGACTAGAAAAACTCCACCCCCTTCTTAAACTTCTCCCAAAGAACATTTCTATCCAACATTTCAAATGGTTCACTTTTTTGCATAACGATATGTTTTTACTATCTAGGCACATCAGGGGGCGAGCAAGTTGTGTCAAATGTGATGATATTATTAAATGATGCTTGTATAGTGTCACTGGTATTTTGATAAGAAAAGATAGACTTTATTATGATATGCAATGATATTCTTTGCCCTGAATTGCAGCATAAGTTTACTCATTCTTAAAGTTGCCGATTCCTGTACTAGCCAAATTGTACTGGATATTTTGGTAAAATCTTTAGAACCACGTGCAAATTCTTTTTTTGGAAAATATTTAAACAAGAAATATTGACCACAACCAAATCTACAACTCCTATCCTTAGATTTTTATGAATTTATGAAAAATCGTTAAGATATTTTCCAGTCTCATCAAACAGCTGACAGCTGTCAAGAAGATCACCCAGCATTACAATAGGATAAATCCAACACGCACTGCAGTGAAAAGATATAGCCAATAGCCCTTCCAATATTAACCCTTCCAATGCTAAGGCTACTTCCGTCCGAAGCACAAGAACGATAAAAAATTTTGAAAACCATCTAAACCCTGTCATGTTTGTACTCATTTTAAAGCTCTCACTGAATACTTTCAGATGAGTACCTATATGATAGGGTTTCAGTAATTTTCAGGTTTTTTGCATCATTTTGTATTGGCCAAATTAGCCACCAGCAGCATAAATTTACATAATAAAATTAGTATATTGAATGCGGGGGAGTACCATTCTAGGACAATCCCAAAATCGTACTCATTCGTACTCACGGTCATGAATGTGGGAAAGGGGCTTAAGGGATAGATGTGGTTCAGGTGAAGAGGTCATCTATTGTTTTAAGAGAATCAAACCCATTGTCTTTCAATGCAGTTTCCTATTGTCTTCCTCTCAATCAGGATGATGTGGTCTGAGAACTGGAGGGAGATGGATATTATTATCATCCGCCAGTCTTCATTTAACCATTCCAATGCTAAGGCTACTTTCATTTGAAGCGCAATAATGCAAAGATTTTTGAAAAACATCTAAACCATGTCTTGTTGGTATTCATTTGAAAGCTCTCACTGAGTACTTTCAGATGAGTACCCATTTGCCATGGTTTCAGTCATTTTTCAGCTTTTTTGCATTATTTTGTATGATGCAGTCTGGGAACTTGAGGGAGATAGATGTTATTATCATCTGCCAGTCTTCCTTAAAGCCTCCTTGACTTATTCGTCCCAGTGGCGTCTGCAAGAAAAATAGCCTGACTTTCTTTCTGATATGTTTTTGATGAGTAATATTCTGGAAAATATTTGTTGGAGAAATGTCAAATTTTCATTATTTTTTTCATTATTTTTTATTTGTCTCAGTGGTGGCAGCACGAAATAGCCTGACTTTCTTTGTGATGTCTTTTTGATGAGTAATATTCTGGAAAATATTTGTGGGAGAAATGTCGATCAGCAGACAAATAACAAATTTGCATTATTTTTTCATTACTTTTTTCATTACTTTTTATTCGTCCCAGTGACGGCAGTACGAAATAGACAGACTATTTGTGATGTCTTTTTGATGAGTAATATTCTGGAAAATGTTTGTGGGAGAAATGTCAATCAACAGACAAACAACAATTTTACTTTATTTTCAAAAATCTTTTTTTTTGTTTTTAATCCCAAATCATCCTCATATGATTATAGACTCCGGAAAGTATTTTAATCTATTGACAATTGTTGGGATATCAAAAGGTCTAACATATGTGAAAATCTAATAGTAATAATGGGTCATTTGAAGAAATATTTGAATGAACGTTATTTTTCCTGTTGTGGTTAACAATCCCTCTCATTTATTTTCAAATATTAATCAAGTGGAACAGTCAATATATTGCCCCAAATTGTCAGACCCTATTGCATGCCACAAACAAATAGATTAATGGGGATCAGTGGTCTAACTCATACATGATACCCAGTGATCATAAATGGTCTAACACAGTGATTATTTTGTAAAATCATAGATATTTTGTTGTTTGAATGCTTGGATTAATAGTTTAGTATACATTCCTAGATAATCCAGGCATATTTTGTTGTGTTTGTTGATCTTTTCTCTTGATATTTCCAATCTTACTAGCTAGTGAGACCTGTAACAGGGCCTGCCTTGATGGCCAAGTAGTCTAGGGTGTTGCAACCGACTGCTACTGCTGTCTCTCACCATTCCCCGGGTTTGAATGCATGCTGGGGCATGTGAGAAAGTTTCCAGTGACCTTACTAGCTAGTGAGACCTGTAACAGGTCCTGCCCTGATGGCCAAGTAGTTTTATGTGTTAAATTGCCATTGACTGCTAGCCATCACTCACCATTGCCCGGGCTCAATCCCGGCTGGGTCATGTGAGAAAGTTGCCAGTGACTTGAGGTTAGATGGTGGTTTTCAACGGGCACTTCAGTTTCTTCTACCACATACAACTGGCTAGTCATGATTTATCATAAATATGGCAGAAAAAGTGATGTAAATAGAAATTCCTAATTCCAAATTCTGAAACCTGTAAGTTTTTTTATTTATCCTTTTCTGGTTGGAGGTTCATTCAACTGTTTTCACAAAGTTTGACTCATGTCTAGAAGAGTTGGGACTATGTGTCAGACTGGTGGGAATAGAAACAGAATGGATTGATATACCATGCCAATACAGATGAGCCAGGTTTTATAGATAGGTTTGAGACTGAGTCACCCAGATGATTCAAAGTAACCCCAGCAGGGGAAAAAAGGGGCACAAGGATACAAAGATTTTTGAAATAGATCTAAACCCTATCATGTTGGTATTCATTGGATAGCTCTCACCGAGTACTCTCAGATGAGTACCAATGTGCCAGGGTTTCAGTCATTTTTCAGGTTTTTTGCATTAATTTATATTGGAGAAATTAGCCACCAGCAGCGTAAGGGTTAAATTGATTCATGCCTGCAGCACCCAAGGGGCCGCCCCGACAGCAGAGTGGTCTCAGGCATTGCTTTTGATTATTATATTCCTCTCACCTTGGACTCAGCCAGGACCCGTCCAGCCTGTCTTCTGGACAGACAGTTTCCTAAGAATCTCCTTTTTTGGACAGGCAAAATATTCTACATAGAATTTTCAATTTTGGTAATAACCAAATGTTTTTTAAACAAACCATATTCTAGGACATGACTGAAGTGTAAATTGCTGCCCTATTTGACACAATAGGCTAATAGATGTAGTTGGTATAAGGATATAAAGTAGATTAGTAGCTAAATCTTGATGAGCAGAAATTTTGGAATTGCTGTTTTGGACAGGCATTTTTGAAAACCTGGCTAAGACCCTTGTCCCTTGCCTGGGTTTGAAGCTAGCTTGAGGAATGTGAGAGAATTACCAGTGACTTGGGATCTATTGGTAAGCTTTCCTTCAGGATATCTGGTTTCCTTATTATGGCTTAAAAAGTGAAGAAAATGAAAATTTAAAGTTCCAGCCCCACTATTTTGGTGGTATCTCTGAGTAATTCATATGTGAAATGTAAAATATTTGAATGAGAAGTACTCTGGAGTACTCAACATACAACTCTCCTTATGATATTTTATGTGATATTTGCCAGATGGCAAAGTCCAAAGGGTTTGCATCGAAGCCAGAAAACCTACTGCATTGGAGTTTCTTACGTTCCCTCAAAAGGCAGATAAAGAATATGAAATGCTCATTTATTTTGTTTATGGAAATATCAACTTCCCACCCCGAATCATAGATAAATGATATTTACATGTAGTCTAATCAGCAATTGTGATGTTAAGATATTCAAAGAAACGTATTGTATATTTATGGTATGGAACAATGTAACAAGTATCTATTTAAAATAATTCTAAATTTGCAAGATATCCACATCTGTTATTAGCCCACAAATATGCTCTTTAGTAATAAAGTGTTAAACCTTTTGGTCAAAACAAAATGTGAAAAAAGCTGAAAATGGATAAAACACTAGCACATTGGTATATCAGATAGTACCCAGCTTTCCAATGAATACCAACATGACAGGGTTTGTATAATTGTCAAACATGTTTGCAATATTGTACTGTGCCTTGGACAAAAGTATCAGCATTGGAAGTGTTCCCCCTTCCAATGCTGAGGCTTAACTTTCATCCAAAGCACAAGGTTGATTTTTGAAACCCATCTAAACCCTATCATGTTGGTATTCATTGGAAAGCTCTCGCAGAGTACTTTCAGATGAGTACCCATTTGCCATGGTTTCAGTCATTTTTCAGCTTTTTTGCATTATTTTGTATTACCAAAATAGCCACCAGCATCAAAAGTGGCAACTCTTTTGCTGCTGGTGGCTAATTTGGCCAATATGAAATGATGCAAAAAAAAACTGAAAAATGGCCGAAACACTGGCAAATGGGTATTCATCTGAGCGTACTCAGTGAGAGCTATCCAATGAATACCAACATGACAGGGTTAGGATAGAATTTTGCAATATTGTGCCTTGGACGAAAATAGCCTCAGCATTGAAAGTGTTAAATAGATCAATAAGTACTGTCGTTTTATATTTACTGTGTGTGTGTCTTATTACTGTGGGGGTTGGAGCATGTGTCATAATCCCCTGGATACAAACTCAGCTAATCCAATCAGGGATTTGGTAGCAGGCTTTATGTGCTGTACACTCAGTGGGATAATACCAGCTATAGACTGGCTTTTAGTTAACACAAGACTCTCCAGTAGAGAAACTGGTTCCAGTACCATTTCAAAAAGTACTATATCATACTTAAAGCTATTTATTAGGATTGTTCAGGATCCTAAACATGACCCTTCACAACGAAATTTATAAGGTAATAATGCAATAAAGTACCGTTAACGGTACCGTTAAAATACTGCACCATTTCCAATACTGGTACCATAAAATACTGTGCTGTTTTATTGGTACCGATACTGATACTGTACCCTCTCTTTTCTGTAGGAATTGTCTGTATTAATTTGAATATGGGATGCTATTAGGCATACTGCAGTGCTTTTAGTCAACACAATGAATTTTTATTCAGTATTGTGTCCCCGCTTATCTCCATATCCCATTTAGGGAATTTTCTCTGAGAATTCACTATTTAGTGTTAATGCAGAGATATTACCAGGCATTGATTGACTCTTAGTCTATAGAATACTTATATACCATCATGGTCATAGTATTAGCCCTTTTTCTATAGATAAAAAAGATTTTGTAGTTTGATTTTAATTCCTCCTTTGAGATTCTAGTTCAAAATGCCAACCCATGTTGGAGGGTTACATCACTTTTTAGTATTGAATCTCATGGTTTAGAATAATAGACCTATTCTCATCAATACATCCTCTGCCTTCATCCTAGTATTATATCTCTCTCATGAGGCCTAAAAATAAAAGATGTTCGTTTCCTATTACCCTACTTACCCTAATTTTTTGCCCCTACCCTAATCTTTTTATTGCTCAAAATATTATCTTTTTAAAAAAGAAAGGTAAAAATTTGTAACTGCTTCATATTTCATGCACGTCACAAAAGGAAATTGAAAAAAGAAAGAAGAAAACATCAAATATTAGCATATACTACTAATTCAGTGGATTTAAATAGATCTAGATACCCCACTACATCTAATGCCGGATGGAGGAGAGAAAAAAAGTAAATGATAAAATAAAATAAATTCCCTACCTACCTACCCTATTTTTTTCTAGCATGTACTAGGAAACGAACATATTTTTTGTTTAGGCCTGATATGATAACAATTGAGACAAATTGCCGTAGACTAATTTCGCATGCATAGATTTCTAGAAGCGGCCATGCTGTCTTAAATGCTTTAAAGGCAAGTGATTTTACAAGTAAAAATGGTCTGGCCAGACAGGTGGTCTCAATTTACAGGTAAAGTGGAACACAGATGTGAACATATCAAAGCTTAGGTGTTGAAGTTAAGGGTTTTCTTTTTCAACAGATTTTTCCTGTTTTTCTATACTAAAATAAAAGGCCTTCATTTGGACTACTAGTTTTGTTTTTGTATTGAAATGCAGATGTAACTCAATATATTCTCATTAATTCTAGGGGGCTTAAATAAAAGTGTGAGCTAAATTACTTGCTAGGGAAAGAAATGCACATCCTTATTTCCAATTTGCGAGGCACCAATTGTAAAGTGATCGTTTATTATAGCTGAATTCATCCAACAAATTCCTCGCTGCATGCTGGATAACTATGGACATGTTTATCCCATAAAACAGAACCTATGGCCCTCAGTGGTATTGGCGCATCAACCCAAGATTGCTTGGGCTCACGAAATATGACGATACACGTTCAGCTGCAAGATTAACTCGCGAGAAGTGTCAGTCCCACATGAATCGTGGGTAATAAATTCAAATCAAGTGCACGGCGTGCGTAAAAAAGTTTATACCAAGCTCCATGCCTAGTGGTTGGCCAGAACGGCATCCGCATTAATATGCATTAAGTGCTAAGCTGGTCTCTATGGATGAGATCTTGATAAATACCGCGGCTAACGCTAGAATGGGACAATCCTGTTATATGGTAGTGCCGTTAGCAGACCAACAAGTGGTTGAGGCATGGTAATGTTGGATAGTGCCCCACGCAGCACTGGTACGGTACGCTAGTGGAAAACTGGTCAATACTATACACATACTAACGCATGCACGTAGGCACACAGAGTCTGTGCATTGTGGGAGTACGGTCCCAATGTTGATCATGTAAAATTCATTAGCTATTCAGTAGAATTGTGTATTAATCCCGCGTGTACCTAACGCGCTAGCTAGTCACTCAGAGTAGGCGTTAGTCAAGACTTACTTCGGCACTGAGAGAGTCAAGTACGCAGCCATCGGAACTGCCTCGCAGAACTTCACCGACGCGATGCCCGTCTATTTTAGGGATTTCGGTAAAATCGGAACACGCCGGAAGCAATATCGGAATGCCGCAAGGCGTGGTCCAAAAAAGGAAAAAAGTGGACTTTCTCAAACGTCCGCGATCAGTAGGTCTCAGAGTTTGGATTATGACGAGCCTTTACGAAGCACCGAAGTTCCCACAATATTTTGTGAGGTGAGGTTTATAAGTCACTCTTTAAATATCTACTTTTCTTATTTTATTCATCTTTACCTTTTTGAATGGACTTAATTCAATATTGTCCTTATCAGTATTTTTTTGTTGAAAATGTAATTTTTGTCAAATAAGCATAGATGGGTGGATATTTTCAAATTCATATTTGGTCATACTTTGGGTATCATGATAGGTAACATTTAGCCACACTCAAAGAATGAAATAAAAATGAAACAGATGAAAATAAATAATGTATAAGTAAATGAATAGATAAAAATAAAATGATCAAGGAAGTTAAGGACCATAAAGTGAATCATGATAGCTAACATGATTTGGTGAAATATATTTCACCAAACTCAAAGAATGAAAAAAATTTAATAGAATGAAATGAATGAAACAAACAATGAATATAATAAATGAATAGATAAAGATAAAATGATCAAGGAAGTTTGGGACCATGAATATTCTTTACCTTTATCATTTTAGGTATCATGGTGGGTTTAAGTACTTGATAGTTTTAGATAGAATAGCATATCTGGCTAACTCATCCATTAGTGTCTAACCTCATCCATTTGTTTTGAGGGCAAAAGGCTTTGATCTTCAAGTATGTTTCTATTTGATGTTCTCAAAGAGGCTGACAAGAAAATGATGATCAACTTCTTCAGATTTCATTAAATAAATTGTTACGTGAAATGAAAATTGAATAGGACTAATGTTAGAATGTTTACCTATTATGTACTTTTAACTATCAAAATTGTTCAATGTATTCATGTATATACCGGTATATATATATATATATATATATATATATATATATATATATATATATATATATATATATATATATATATATATATATATATATATATATATATATATATATATATATATATATATATATAAATATATATATATATATATATATATATATATATATATATATATATATATATATATATATATATATTAATTATCCCATGCTTCACACATAGCCTTGCATGGTGTTATTTTACCATGTCTATCTAACGCCTATCTACCTATGGGACGACCGGCCCCTAACAATGCATCTAGATTCTATTAAATATCAAAGAATCTCTTGGGTGGCTCAGCCAGATCCTGAGGGAAACCTGCAATAGCAGCAGCTAATATAACAGAGTACCCCCGCACTATGCCAGCTCTAGTGCTCGCATATTAATTAGCTATGCTGAAATAGTTGATTTTACTCCAATATCAAATGGCAGTCTACTACTGCCATATAGAATGCATGCTATCATTAAAACATGGTGACTGCATTGGGAGAACAATAGGAGGAACAATAGAAACAATAGGAACAATATGGGGAGGAACAATAGGAGGAACAATAGAAACAATAGGAACAATATGGGGAGGAACAATAGGAGGAACAATAGAAACAATAGGAACAATATGGGGAGGAACAATAGGAGGAATAATAAACAATAGGAAGAATATGGGAGCAATAGGAACAATAAAATGTTCAAGGTACCATCTAGTGTATCAGTGCCCTTCTCAGATATGCACAAGTACCAGGTAGATGTAAAATATCATTGGGAGTTGACGATTAGGAAAATGTGCACTGTAAATTTGGATCATTTGTGAAAGTGGTTTTCCTCTCAAAAGTACTAATATTTTGCAAATTTAAATCATACTATATTCATTATTATTATTAATATTATCATCATCATTATTGTTATTATTATTATTATTATTATTATTATTATTATTATTATTATTATTATTATCATTAGTATCATTATTATTATTATTATTATTATTATTATTATTATTATTATTATTATTATCAATATTATTATCATCATCATTATTATTATTATTATTATTATTATTATTATTATTATTATTATTATTATTATTAATATTATTATTGTTATTATCATTATTATTGTTATTATTATTTGACCCTCATTTTTTTCATTTTTATTATTATCAGCATTCATCATTATCTGTATCAATGACTTAAGCGTTGTAATTGTCATTATGTTTTACCACAATCATCATCATTGTCATCATCATCATCATCATCCTAACTAAACCATGGCATTGACAATTTGTCATATAAATTTGAAAGACTTGTTATTTTATTTTGCTGAAAACAAATTTCAATTGAAAAGTGTCATCATCTGTAAGCTGTGCTCATGTGAAAATACATGGGAAATATTTGAAAGTGAATTGCAGGTTGGTTACTACTCCACATTTCTCCTTTAAATACTCACCCCTCCCCCCCCCCCCCCCCCTAAAAAAGAAAAAAAATCAACAATACAAAATCACCAGAATAGTTATTTTTTGTTTGATTTTGTTTGATTTACATTAATGAATTAACATTACGAAAATAATTTGATGTTAAAGGAAAACTTGTCTTTGCCTAGATGAGATGATATATGCAAACCGTTATCAAGGCATGTGGTTGCATATGGATGGGTTTAATACTATAGTCTGTCTGTGATATTCTTGAGTAGGCAATAATACAGGCCTATATGATCATGCTAATTTTACAGCCAATTGTGAATTGTTCGCTCAATGGTCCTCACTATTTACTGGTCTGGTCCGAGATCGATATATTGAGTACCCTCTCTGTGGTAGCAGCGCAACCTGCGGCTTTTAACCCTTCCAATGCTGAGGCTACTTTCGTCCAAAGCACAACATTCTTGAAAACCATTTGAACCCTGTGATGTTGGTATTCATTGGATAGCTCTCGCTGAGTGCTCTCAGATGAGTACCCATTTGCCATGGTTTCGGCCATTTTTCAGGTTTTTCGCATCATTTCGTATTGGCCAAAATAGCCACCAGCAGCATAAGGGTTAAGGTAGGGCCCCTAGCTATACGTTAATAGTGTTGATCTTCCGTGCTTCCTGTTGTAATAACGCCATTATTTCTCGTAGAGACGCGACATTACAGAGATCAATAGAGCCGTAGAGTCAATGTTCTCCCGAGAAGTGTTTCATAATACATTGGCGCGGTCGCTCTCTCTGTTTATGTTAGTGATGCTCTTAGGGGCTAATCATTTAACCCTGCAACTTTGGAAAGGGTGTTCTTCAAAGGGATCCTATTGATCTAATTGGTTATCTCACTATTGCTTGTCAATTATTAGCCTATGCTTACTATTCATATCATGATTTCACTTGCTTGTCAAATGTTAGTCTGTAACAGGGCACGACATTAACTTTTGCGGCAACTTGCCGGTAGGGCAAGTGAGATTCAACTTTCACTTGCCCTACTCAACTTTCACCTGCCCTTGAAAAGTAGAACATTGTGCCGGCATGTAAAAGCATATTTTCCAGCTTGGATGCCAGACCACAAAACTTGCACACATTCTCAAAAGTAAACCCAAAATATATACAGCGTACTTGCCCAGTGGGGCAAGCAAGATACAGTTTTCACTTGCCCTTCAGCTATAATTTACAAATTCTACTTGCCCGTGGCAAGCACCAATGTCAAGCCCTGCTATAGTTTTACTACTCATACAATTTTTTCTCGTGATGGTCGGATTATTCATCTTAATGATGCCTTCTGACTAATATAAGAGAGACATCTGAAAGTTAAAACCCTGGCTATGGTCGATACTCTCTTTTGTTGCCAGATAATACATTTTATTTACCATTTATTTATCATATGATATAGCCCCATATTCTGGAGCCTGCCTTTATGACCATGTGGTCTAAGGCTTTGCCACTGACTGCTAGCCGCATCGAGTCACGGCTTGGGCATGTGAGAAAGTTGCCAGTGACTTTGGGTTAGGCGGCGTTTTTCACTGCGTACTCTGGTTTCCTCCCCAAGTTACAACTTGCCAGTCACAACTTAGCTACGATATGGCAAAAAAAGTGAAGAAAATCAATATTCCAAATTCCCATTATTCTGGACTGACCTTTTGTGTGGACACTTTCGCCGGGCCCATAGATGTCCAAAAAACAGGAGAGGTTTTACTGTGGACACTTTGCCTTACTTATATGGCAAAATTTCCTCATTTATTTTGCATTAGGTCTTTCTTAATTTGATCCTTATCGGACTTCAAAAGAATTTGACGTATTGATCAAATTACCTCTTGGCTGTTTAAATTTGATTATTGTATCAAGTCAATTTTGCCCTGTGCCTAACTGTAGTTAGTACTAGAACAACTTACAAAAGATATGTAAATGGGTGGCATTGCTGAGAGCTGTTTTAAATTAAATGGTCCTTCTGCAACCGAAAGACACCTTGGAACAATTCATGAAGAGAAGGGAATTTCTTCCTGGTTCCAGGTTCTATCTTGTTGCAATATAACCTTAGCTGTTGAAAGCGATGTAAAAAGCCATTCCTTCCTTCTGTTAGGCTTAAAAAAAAGTTGTTTGTTTCCTGTAACCCTACCCTTACAAGTTTTTATTCAAAAAAATCCCTACCCTAAAGTTTTTATCTCCCTCTCAACTCCCAATCAACGTAAAACATGCATAAATCACACATTTTTGACCAAAAAAATAATGAAAAAAAAAATTTTTTTACCGATCTACCTACCCTATTTTTTTCAGACCGTTACAGGAAACAAACAATTTATTTTTTTACGCCTTACTTTCAGTGACGCACATATTTCTGCAAGATTTGGACTTTCCAATCTATGTTCAGTAAATCATATGTGATTGTTGTTATTGATTATCTTGCTAATTCCGATCGACTGTTACAGTATGGTTCCCCTCTTCACTCGATTATCTATCCAGCTAATCGTAACCCCGTTCAACCTGCTTTAACCCATTGGCACTCATAGCAGCCAAAACAGGCCTGGCTATTTTGTTGATATTTTCCTCACAGAAGCGTGTTTATCAAAAATATTTGATGGAGAAATGTTCATCAGAATATTAACAACAACTCTCCTTCAAATATTTTGTGAGAATTTGCTTTATTTCCAAGTTATTTTCAAAAGTGTGAAAATAGCAGATGATACTTTCCTGGGGAACTCTGAGTGTGAATGGGTTAAGTCTCCTTCAGGCTGATTGGGCTTTAATTGATGACGCTAATGATTCTCCTGGACATGACTACACATGATCCAACTATAGTGATTGCCTTATCAGTCTAGTACAATTAGAGAAAATAAAAGGGCTGGATGGGCCTGTAATGATAATGATAATGATAATGATAATAGTAATGATAATAATAATAATGATAATATCAATGGTTATAATAATGATAATATTAATGATAATTATGATGATAATAATAATAATAATAATAATAATAATAATAATAATAATAATAATTATAATAATAATATAATAATAATATGATAATAATAGTAATAATGATAATAATAATAATAATAATAATAATTATAATTATAATAATAATATCGATAATAACAATGATATTAATACTAATAGTAATAAAAGATTTAAAAAAATAAAAACAAAAATAATAATGATGATCTTTATTTCATGCTTCGGGCTAGAGGGTTGAAACTTGTTCTTCAAGGTGTTGTCTCTTGAATGATGAGAGAGATGGTGCCATATTCATATTTCCCAAGTGTAAGTTAAGCAGTAGTATTGAGCTATACAAAGGGTGGTGGACCCATGAGAAGATACAAAAACTTTATTAACCCTTGTGCTGCTTGTGGGAAATTTGGTCAATCAATAGCAAATAATGCGAAAAAAGCTGGAAAATGACTGAAACCCTGGCGAATGGGTACTCAACTGAGAGTGCTCAGCGAGAGCTATCCAATGAATAACAACTTGACAGGGTTTAGATGGTTTTCAAAAATCTTTGCATCTTTGTGCCTTTGGTGAAAGAAGTCTCATCATTGAAAGGGTTAAAACGTCTCATTTAGAAATCCTATAAGATTAATCAAAATATTTGCTATTGAGTGTTGGACATAGGCCATTTGCGCTCTCTTGGCACAGTTTGTGGGCACTCAGTTTATATCTCTCTGGCTATGGATGTGTTGAGGTGCTAACTGGACAAGAGCCATGAATATTTTCTCACCTTTCTTCCTAATCTACTTTTCCTTGCATTATATACTTCCTCCTTTCGTCCTCTTCACCCTTAGGACCAGTACTTGCATACTTCTACAGAAGCCACTTAAAGGTTCCTCCAGAAATTGTTGTCTGGATCTATAATATTTTTGACGATAACTTCAAAATTGGAAATGAATGAACAAAATGTTTGAAGGGTAGTTGTAGGTATTGTTCTGATTGACATTTCTCCATCAAATATTTTCCTAACTTTGCTTTTGCCTGCAAGATCTCATCAAAATAGTAAGGCTGCTTTTGGTCACTGTGAGCATTAATGGATTAAAGCAAGCCCTAAGATAACCATACATATGATTAGTGGAGGACTCTGAAGTGGCTAGCTCTGAAAGTTATTTACTTCCACCACAGCTGAGCGGTCTAGGGTATTGTCAACTATTCTTGTCAACTTAGGTCATTTAAAGTAGGCTCTTGAATACCCATACACATACAGTCTGAGTAGTGGTGGACCCTAGCTCTAAAAGCTATTTGTTTCCGCCACAGCTGAGCGGTCTAGGGTATTGTAAAGTGATCTTGTCAACTTTAACTTCCTTATCTACAGAGAGGTCACTTAAAGCTGGCCCTCTGATACCCATACAATCTGATTAGTGGTGGACCCTAGCTCTAAAAGCTATTTATTTCCACCACAGCTGAGCTGTCTAGGGTATTGAAGATCAGTCTATGTGACCCTTATTTGCTTGCATACGTAAGGGCCACATTTAACACCCTTTTGCAGTCCTTACATATGATTAGTGAAAGACTGATCATGAAGAGACTAGTTCTTACAAATATTCTTCCCATAAATCTTCTCCCATATATGGCATAGCAGTTCCAAGGCATTGCCACGGGCTGCTAGCTGTCTCCACACTTAGGGCCTACCCTGATGGCTGAGTGGTCTAATGCATTGCCACTGACTGCTAGCTGTCTCTCACCACTGTTCGGGTTTGAATCTTGGCTGGGGCATGTGAGAAAGTTGCTAGTGACTTGGGATTAGGCGGTGGTTTTCGCTGGGTATTCCAACACTTACAACTCCCTAGTCACGAGTTAGCCGTAATACGGCAGAAAAAGTGACGAAAATCGAAATTCCAAATGCAGTTTAGGATATTGCTTGATAGATAGTAAAGATACCTTTTACTTGTGGAGGAGCCACTTACGAAAGAATTCAAAGAAGCCCTAGGATCCTGGCTCCTGCTAATTTCAAGCCTTAGATCGACTGAAATGACTGCCCTTTAAAAATATTTTCGCACATTGCTTTCCCCAGGGCTGATCAGTTTAGGGTATTGCTTGAAAACCATTAAAGACAACATGTACCTGCAGGTTTCAGAGTAATTGCTTAGGCTTAAAAAAATGTTTGTTTCTTATAACCCAACCCTAGCATATTTTTACTGAAGAAAATCCCTACTCTATAAGTTGTTCCACCCTTTGGACTCCCAATCACCATAAAACACATATGAAACATGCATTTTAAAAGAATCCCCCAAAATACATTTTCCATACCTACCCTATCTTTCTTCGGGCCATTGTAGGAAACAAACAATTTATTTTGGCCTTATAAAGGGCCTGACTGCAACTATAATGCATACACTTAATGGTTGACCTTGAAGTGACTGCCTCTTAAAAACTATTTATTCTCACAAAGCTTAATTCCCTTGTGGTCAAGTGGCCTAGAGTAATTCTTAAAGAACAGTTAAGACAACCTTAACACTTATGCTGGTGGTGCTTAATTTTGCTTATTGAAAATAATGCAAACAACCTGAAATATGACTGAAACCCTCGCTCATGGGTACTCATCTGAGAGTACTCAGCGAGAGCTATCCAATTAATACCAACATGATAAGGTTTAGATGGTTTTCGAAAATGTTTGTGCTTTGGACAAAGGTAGCCTCAGTATTGGAAGAGTTAACTTACATGTATGCTTTCAGAGGAGCGACTTATAACAGCCCCTCTGCAGACCATACATGTGATGAGTATGGACCCTGAAGTGACTAGCTCTTAAATCAATTTATTCCCAAACAGCTCCATCCCACAGCCAAGGAGATTAGGGTTTTGCTGAAGGAACAGTACAGACACCTTTACTTAGAGTGGAGTTACTTATAGCAGCCACTCTGCAACCCCCTTCATGAGATTAGCTGTGACCTCTGAATAGACCATCTTTTCAATATTTTCATCTCACATTTTCCCCTTGGCCATTTTTTTTTTCGTCACATTTTCTGCCACATTGCGGCTATGTTGTGACTAGCCAGTTGTATGTGGCGGAGGAAACTGGAGTGCCTTGCAAAAAACACCGCCTAACCCCAAGTCACTTTCTCACATGCCTGGCTGGGACTCAAACCTAGGTGAGAGACAGCTAGCAGTCAGTGGCAACGCCTTAGACCACTCGGCCATCAAGGCCAAACATTTATTACAATTTGAAATTCGGTTAATTTTGAATTTTAAATTCAGAAAATATCTTCTCACAATATGATATCACGTAACCCAACCGTAGATAGGTCTAACTATCTAACACCAGCCCAGAAATTACAGGCTGCAGGAACAAAAGATGTGCCTTTGAACATAGAATATTGAATCTGCAGCGATCTATTCAATTATTCAAAAATTGATTAACCTATTCATACCCCACTTGTGTGACAGACTGGTGATCTATTCAATTATTCAGAAACTAATTAACCTATTCATGCCCAGCTTATCCAACACATGCAAATATCTTAGCAAAATTCTATAGTTTGAGAAATTGCTGCTATATTTATGTTACTCCAAATATTTCACACTTTTCATTTGTTAGCGGGTTCCTTTCAAAGTAGTTATATATCATTACATTAGGTTAAAAATTTAGATTTTAAATTTCAATCCATTGTCACTTATTCTGCCATGTGACTAAATTTTTAAGCTATTGGTTGATGGTAAAAGAAAGCAGAGAACCCGGAGAAAACCACCGCCAAACCTAAAGTCTCTGACAACTTTTTACTTGCCCTAAGTAAGATTCGAACCAGGGAAGTGGTGAGAGACAGCAAGCAGTCAATGGCATTGTGCCTTAGACCACTCTGCTATCGGAGCAGGCCCTCAGTGGTGAGAGACAGCAAGCAGTAGCGATGCCTTAGACCACTCTGCTATCAGGGCTAGACCGCAGTAGTGAGAGACTGAGCAGTAGGTAGCATTTTGCCTTAGACCACTCAGCTATTGGGGCAGGCCCTCAGTGGTTAGAGATTGAGCAGTCAGTGCCGTTATCCCTTCGACCACACAGCCATTAGGGCAGGCCCTCAGTGATGAGAGATTGAGCAGTCAGTGGCATTTTGCCTTAGACCACTCTGCTATCGGGGCTGGCCCACAGTGGTGAGAGATCGAGCAGTAAGTTGCATTTTGTCTTTGACTACTTGGCTATCAGGGCAGGCCCTCAGTGGTCAGATTTTGAGCAATCATTGTTTTTGATTCACTCTGCTATTGGGGCGGGCCTTACACCAATCTGCTCTCCCCTCCCCAATCAAGGGGGGGGGGGGGATGAATGTGTTAGGCTTTCATGTTAACTCAGGCAGAGGTTGCGTGTGGCTGTAGTATTGAACAGACTGGTCAACAGGGTGGTGTTTCTGTCTAGTGCTAATCATGACCTATAGTAGCTCCATGCATCATTTAGTAGCCCTGCATTCAGACCTTGCTAATTGGAGGAAGTTGTGCGTTCACATCTGAAACATACACATATGGTCTGATGCATACGGTAATCATTTGATATCAAAGCAATATTTTGAGAAACATTTGTCTGAAAGTTGGTGTTCTTGCAAGTTGTAACCTGCCCACTTCAAATATTCTTCATATTATCACTCTTTTTGTGAACTTATAGTCAAAGATGTTGGTCTGATCCATATGGTAATAACTTGATATCAAAGCAATATATTGAGATATATTTGTCTGAGAAATGGTTCTATTGGAAGGTGTAACAATGCCTCTTCTAATATTTTTCATATTATCACTCCATTTGACAGCATAGTCAAAGCTGTTGGACCATGTGTTGGGTTGTTTACCATTGGGTACAGACAAGTAATCTATTCAATTATTCAGAGATGTGTTGACTGAGTAGGTTCAGGTACTGGTACCATTACCAGTATTTTTCAAAAAGTACTGTATCGTACTGTTTCGTTCTTTACTCTAAATGATACTATCAGTTATGAAGTTATCATTTATTAGGGATTATTGTCCTGAATCCTAAACATGACTATTCACAACAAAATTTATAAGGTAATAATGCAATAAACTACCGTTAACAGTACCATTAATATAATGTATGGTTTCATTGGTACCAGTACTGGTACTGTACCGTTTCTTTCTGAGAGGTATATAATCCATCCCTAACTACTGTATTCGCCTGTTCCTGTTCCCCCAAGCGCACGGTGCGGGTAGAGGTTGGGAAAATTTTCTGTAGAAGGGTTTCTGTCAAACATCTGTATAACCGCACCCCTCAATGATTGCCGATCAGAGAGTAATGACTGTTATTGCACCTTCGCACTCTCGCTGTTCAGCGTGCTTAGACGTTTGGGGCAACAATTCGCATGTGAAAAGATTGTTAATATGTCAATAGTACGATCATGCGGCAAATACGAACAGTGAGAGCGCAAAGGGACTGCTGAAATGGCGGAATTCAGCGCTTGTTTGCAGACACGGCAAGGGGAATGGTATTTTTTTGTTTTTGGTTACTTCTGGGGGGAGATTTAACATAAGGAGACTATCTTTGGCGCTTGCTGGTCCCCCAATTTTCGCGAAAAATCCAGTGGGGGGGTATGCGGTTATTCGGGACCGTGCGCTTAATCGGGCGAACATGGTATTTGTGCACTTTACATGCAAGTGGGTTATCCCATTGTCTAACAAAAGTGGTATAACCAGGACAGACTGGTAAATGGCCTTGTGTTTTCCACTGCTAGTCTTGAGTTTAATTTATGTGACACTGCCAGAATTTCATCATGGCTTTCCTGTATAAAAAGAATGAATGAATTAAACTTGAAAAAACCTAAATAGATATTTGTTTCATACCTTACACCACCTGGTGGTCAACTGTAAAACTAAGTATTTGTAATCATGGATCTGCCCCTGGTCACTCAACCATCCGTAGACTAATAACCACTACAATGATCAGAGTGAGGGTAGCTCAACCGAAATTAAGCCAATAAACACTGTAATGTCTATAGTCTGAGCAACTCAACCATTCACACATAACCAGTGCGATATCTATAGTCAGATTAACTCGACCATTGACCAATAACCACTGGGATGACTAGAGCAAGGCTAGCTCAACCTTAAGCCAATAACCGCTGTGATAGCATCAGACCATGTGTAAATACATTAACTACAGATGCGGTAAACCAAAGCAAAATGTGCCAAGTTCTTTGATCAGGCATGATGTACATAATTGAATAGAGCTAGCAAACACCAGATCAGCAAGTGGAACTATAGCAGGGTAACTCATAAATGAATAACCACTGTGATATCTACAGTCTGAATAACTCAACCTTTGACCAATAACCACTGCAATGACTAGAGTAAATGTAGCCCAACCTTAGGCCAATAACCCTATTTTAACTAGAGTAAGGTTAACTCAAACATAGACCAATACACAATGTGATAACCAGAGTATAAGGTTAGTTCAACCTTAACCCTTATGCTGCTGCTTGCTAATTTGGCCAATAGAAAATGATACAAAAAACCTGAAAAATGACCTAAAGCCTGGCACATGGGTATCCCTCTGAGAGTACTCAGCGAGAGCTATCCAATGAATACCACCACTACAGGGTTTAGATGGTTTTCAAAAATCTTTGTGTCCTTGTGCTTTGGTTGAAAGTAGCCTCAGCATTGGAAGTCAATAACCACTCTGATAGAAACAGACCAAGTGAAACTGCATTAAATACAGATACGATGAACCCAAACAGAGAAGTGACAAGTCCTTTGATCTGGCATGCTGTACATAATAGGCCTGGTAATCATGTTGGGAATTGGCTGGATGTTGGGATTAGGGGGAATGTTTGATGCCGAGGAATGCGTAGATTGATGTCAGCGCCCTCTGCTGGCCCGAATTCACCTTTACGAAGATTAGAGAGCGAGGTTAACGATTTGTATCATCATAGGGTCATTATCCATGGTATCTAATCAGTGATTGTGTGAGGACACAAATCAACAGGTCCATTGTTTCTAATGGCTCTCAGGTGCTGTAGCTGAGTGGTTTTAAGTATTAACACTTTGAGTTCCTCTAGGAATTGTCGTCTGGATCTCTGATAATTTTGACAATAACTTTGGAGTTAAGAATGATTTTACAAAAAATTTGAAGGAGAGTTGTTGGTAGTGTTCTGATAAATTTTTCTCCTTCAAATATTTTCCTGAATATGCTTGTGCTTGAAAGATATCACCAAAAGTGTCAGGCTGGTTTTGGCCAATATGAGCATTAATAGAGCTGGTAATCATGTTGGGAATTGGCAGGGTGTTGGGATTAGGGGAAGCGTTTGATCCCGAGGAATGCGTAGATTGATGTCAGTGCCCTCTGCTGGCCTGAATCTACCTTTACGAAGATCAGAGAGCCAGGTTAACGAGTCGTACCTTCATAGGGTCATTAAGGTTGGTATTTAATCAGTGTTTGTGTGAGGATACCAATCAACAGTCCATTGTTTCTAATTGCTCCTACTTCTCTCAGGTGTTATCACCGAGTGGTTTAACCCCTTACGCTGCTGTTAACAAATCTGACCAAAACAAAAAGATGCAAAGAAAGCTGAAAAAAAGACTGAAATGGGTACTCATCTGAGAGTACTTAGCAAGAGCTTAATCCAATGAATACCAACAAGTAAAGGATTAAGATGCTTCCCAAAAATCTTTGCGTGCTTGTGCTTTGTTGAGGGATAGGGATAAGGAACATGAGATGATAGGGGGCAGGATGGTAGGAAGAATAACAAGGGGAGAAGGAGGAGTTGAGAGCAGGGAGGGGTATGAGGAGGGGGGCTGGGGGTGAGGGATCTTTAGGAAGAATGATGTCAGCCTGTCCCCATTCCTCTATATCTATAATGTCTTACTGCACAGTGCTGCTGCTGCCACTGTAGACTTAACCCATTAACACTCAGAGCAGCCAAAAGAGGCCTGACGATTTTGGAAATATTTAACTTACAAACACATTTTCATGAAAACGTTTGAAGGAGAACTGTTGATCACATGTCAGACAAGAACTCTCCTTCAAATATTTTGTGAATTTTCAGTTTATTCACAAGTTATTTTCAAAAGTATGAGAGTAGCAGACGATAGTTTCTAGGGGAACTCTGAGTGGTAATGGGTTAACTTATGGTCCCATAGGCTCTACAAATACTAACACCCCAGGGGCTGAAAAATGAACATAGATTTGTTTCGCATATACATGCATGGCTTTTCCCAATCTGTTGAAAAGTACCACCCTTCATGCAGAATAAATCGACCACACAGGAATCCTGGATGGGCCCCTGCACAATATAATCTAAAATCATCCTCAGTTCAACGACTTATATTTGATAATCCCTGGCAATCTAGTGATGACATCTATAATCCTACTACCTATTGCTACTCTGACCTTTCAGGCCTGAAAGGATTTAGCAAAACCAGAGTCCTTAGGGGCGGCTGGGAAGCAAATATTGATCTTCTCTTATCAGATTCCATTTAATTTCTGACCAGGCAAATCAAATTCAAAATTTCACATTTTTTCACTTATTGTTTGTTCTTATATTTCTAGTGTAGAAGATTTTTCGTTTTCGCCAATTTACAGGCAGAATTATGATGTGATAAAGAAGATGAGATAAAGATTTTCCTGGAAATGGAATGGAGGATTGGAAAAAGATTTGGTCATACCTGGCAAAATAATTATCATTCAATTTCCACTTTTCATATTGGTATATAAATATTTCATGATTTTCCTTTTCAAAATATTTGTAATTGTATGACTGCCAACTTTAGTTGCCTATCCAAAATTACCCTAGCGGTAATAATCAGTTATCTTATTCTGGATGACCGGACAGACCTGTAACCCATTAACACTCACAATTTTGATAAAATCTTGCGGACAGCATCACAGATAGGAAAATATTCGATGAGGAAATGTTTATAAGAACTCTGCTAACAACTCTCCTTCAAATATTTCGTTAAATCACACTCAATCTCAAAGTTATTGTCAAAGGTATCATCGATCCTGACGTCAATTGTCAATTTCCGTAGGAACTCGTAGCATTAATGGGTTAATGTCAAGTCCTACATACTGTTCAAGAGGATCTAGTAAGTGGCTCAATACCCAGGGGCACTGACTACATCTAATAATGTAGCCATTGTGATGTAAGAACAGAGTATGGTACCATCCCTAGGGACCTGTACACTATATATTAGGCTTATCAATGAGCAGCTATGGACATACTGGGTACTTAAGAATCACTAGGCATAATCACCTAGATTAGTCAGGCCAACACTAACAACAGGAATTTCATGTTGCTGTAATTCCTAACCCTTTTGTATCTAAGTTGCGCTAATAATTCTTCAATATTGAGTATTAGTTTAAAAATATTGGAGACAAGTTTTTGAATTTGACTGAAACAAACAAAAAAATCAGTGAAGTATTTGTCAAAATATTGTTGTCTTATAGATATACATTTATAAGTGTCAGGCATCGTGTATTTTCCAGATGTTAATGAATTAACAATCAGGGGGGTGACCATTGGAGCACACTACTGATAGGAAGCCACCAGTTCTAAATCTACAGTAGACAGTGGTTCTCTGGCTGTATACGATATGGTATTCAGTATTTGTTTGGTACAGAAAAATCTTATTGTAACATAGAAGAACTGAACAGAAAGATCATATGATACCACATTGTTTAATTGAATAAACCTTTATTAAATTCCATTCTCTTATTTTCCCAGACATCACAGGAATGAAGTATAGTACATCTTTAAAATTTCTCGTTGGTGCCAGACATTTTCTTATTAATTATTTTCCGAGTGAGCATCCAGGAATTTTTGCTTGCCATCAATGGAATTTAGGCCAGCTAATTAAATTGTGCTGAATGATCTGTGCCATGCATATATATATATATATATATATATATATATATATATATATATATATATATATATATATATATATATATAAATATATATATATAAAAGAAAAGGAATGCATGTAATCCCCTATTTGCCGATAAAGGTAGCTGCGTAGATGTTCAAAAGGTCGGTAGAAGAATAGAAGAGAATAAAAGTGTGAGATATTAGTACGCGCAATAAACAAGCGGCAATAAAATTCCTGGCCATTTGCCGTGCGTTAGGTCCCAGTGTTGTGTTGTTACTAGCTGATAAAACGCCTCATTACCATGCTTCATTATTCCCCCGACCGTGGCCCGGCAAAAGTGTACTTGTTTACAACTAAATTATCCCCTCCCCAAAGCCTACTCCTTCCCTGTGGCAGCCATTAGCGAGGCTTTTTGCTCATATTGAGGGAAATCAAGCGAGTGCCATTGGGTTACAATTCCTAATGGGAAACAGCCACTTGAACAATGCAAGCATCCAATGGATATTATTTATTTCCTTTTTCCTATTAGTTTGTTCCTTAAGCAGCCACTGGATATTGGGCCAGTATCATTTCGAGTTATATATAGCAGTGAGGCCTGATATATATATATATATATATATATATATATATATATATATATATATATATATATATATATATATATATATATATATATATATATATATATATATATATATATATATATTTGTATATATATATATATATATATATATATATATATATATATATATATTTGTATATATATATATATATATATATATATATATATATATATATATATATATATATATATATATATATATATACATGTAATTAACCTAGTCTTCTGGTAAGCCTCAGGCATACCTTCACCTATCTCCCCCTGGTGAGTAAATTTGGAACTAGAGATGTTTGGTTAAGGAGAGATGTGCCATGCGTGTATATCCTAATTAGCATAGCCCGCAGGTGTGCCTCAGGTGAGCTAAGGACTGTGTCAACATGTGACTCATGAAGAGCATTAACAACCCCAGTTTAAACTCCATTAACCAGTTTCCTCCTCTGCTTAACTCTTTCACACCCAGAGTGACTTAGTGCTGCAAGCTATCGTCAGTACAATACAGTCATCCCCTCATAGAAAACACCCTTTTTAGGGCATGCCATGTTTTCACTTATAACCCACAGCTGAAGTGGGTAGACCTTTCAATACCTCAAATAGTTTTCATTGATTGACCATTATATTACGCTGCACAAGTGGTTGGTCTGTAAACACACTAGTTCACCAACTATGTGCCACACTGAGTTACCCTCTTTAAATAAAGATTATTATTTTCATAGTTCTTGTGCCTCTCCAAAGTCAATTACAACTTCAAATTAAGCAAAAGAATGAATAAATAAAAAAAATAAGAATTAAAACGATTAACAAATGATTATGATAAATAAATAGTGAACAAATTTTGTTGGTAATGATTGAATATGTAAATGAATGAATAGTGTAATCAATCAATTGATTAATTAATTGATTAAGTGATTAATTGATTATTTGGATAAAACTAAAATAAGATAAAGGAATCAAATAAAGTATCTGTTTATAGAGAATTGAAAATACCTGGTCAGATAAAAGTAGACAAACTTAATGAACTGTGACACGTTCGTAGTAGTTATATGCATCATGAGACGTGTACCAGTCTGAACTGTAGGCTAGGTCAGGACTAGCCACCACCAGGTGATGGTGAAGATGGTGAACAGTTAGCCAAAAAGCTGTAACCCCAGGCAATCAGTGTCCATGCTTCGCTGGTCACTGCATTAAGTCACAGGCCAACGCGCCCAGCTGATGAGAAAAATGACCCAGTTTCACCGACTGGTCATGAGTTATCCAAGGTGCATGATGACTTCTGTCTGTATGGCATAAACAACATCGATACAACTGGATAAACATGGATATCTACCTGATGACATGTTGAGGAAATTTCATAGGATAACTACAAATACTTCTAGATAATTGGGAAGTCTGAAAATCTGGATAAGTTATCCAAGGTAGATGATGACTTCTGTCTGTATGGCATAAACAACATTCTTATAACTGGATAAACATGGATATTTACCTGATGACAAGTTGAGGAAACTTCATAGGATAACTACAAATACTTCTAGATAATTGGAATACCTCAAAATCTGTGAAAATGCTTGATCTGGATGCGTTGATGCAGATTTATGGAATGGGGGGAAAGAAGGGTAAAAAACGAAGGAAGAAACAAGATATCTTCTTGCTTGTGGTAAGAAAGTCTTCATTTGATTTAGTTTATTCTCTCTCTCTCTTTCTCTTTCTCTCTCTCTCTCTCTCTCTCTCTCTCTCTCTCTCTCTCTTTCTTTCTCTCTCTCTCTCACTCTCTCCCTCTCTCTCTCTCTCTCTCTCTCTCTCTCTCTCTCTCTCTCTCTCTCTCTCTCTCCCCTTCACATTTATTTTTATCTACTAACGTTATATCCTAAAGCTAATCAATAGTATAAAGGTGACACCTTGTAGGAGTAACTATGAATAATTATGAATGGGTTCATAAGGAGCCCAAAGCATTTGATTATACATATATATATGTATATATATATATGAATATAAATATATATATGAATAATATATATATATATATATATATATATATATATATACTGTATATATATATATATATATATATATATATATATATATATATGTATATATTAGTCCAGTAGCCAGATCAAGAAAAGGGCTCTATTTTAGAAGTTAGGTTAACCCGAGAGCTAGAAAATTTCCGTTGGTATCATGTTTTAGGCCAACACTTGGGGCATACCGCCAGGGTGGATGTAGACTTCAGAAGTGGTGCACATCTTTTTTATGGGGCCATGTCTTAGACACCCCAATATATGTAAAAAGGCCCCAAAATGGTCAAAATAATAGGTATAGGGGTAGGAAAGGCACCCTAAAACACTCATAACTCAGCTTATATCAAACATAGGGATAAGTGTTTGGTATCAAAATGTTGGTATGAAAGACAAGTATCTTTTGAAATAGTAAACACATAACTAACTCAATCCCATGATGTAATAAAGGTCATTCAAGGTCAAAATGGCTGCCAAATCAAGAATCTGGGATTTTCCCATATTCTATAGTTTCCGTTTATAAACTTCTCAGTTTTTTTGAAGGTATGTATTTCTCTTTTGTAGCCACTTTTTCTAAAGGAATGTCTTTTAATGGAATTGTTGAACATTTTAGAAAGTTCGTTGACTAGAGTTTTAAGTCCAATTTTGAGCTGTTAGGTACAAAGTAGGGTACCAAGCCCTCCTGGAGACCCCAAAAAGTGCCTAAAATGGTAAAAATTTGAAAACTAAAATGATTGTATCTTAAGTTTTGTAAGTAGGAAGGGAGCAGATGATGCACCAACACATCAGGTTTAATTTTCTCCTCAATCTGGAAGATAATGGAAAAATAATATTGAAATTAAGGGGTCGTTGAAGGTCAAATAAAGGTCAAAATATCATTTTTTCCCTAAAAAACTCAAATTTTGATCAAGAGATTTTGATGAAGTACTTGTGTTTTGTCATTTATAATTTCCAAACCAAGTTACCACAATAATTGACAGATGAATTATCTCAACTGTGATCCAACAAATCATTTTCTACCATTTACCGGTGAAAATGAAGTAGCTTTAAGTCAATATGGAGGTGTGGAATGTGGCATTTGGCTATTCAATGCTTATGATAAGTGTTTACGGACGGGTTATGAGAAAGTGCTAATATGGGACCACTGTTTAGGTCATAAAAGTTGTGAGCACCAAACATTATAGGCATTGTTTGGTATCAAAATGTTTGTTGTAAGACAGTCTTTCCATTCCATGCAACCAGCCTAGGGTAGGGTCTATTGTTGTGATACTAGAGGTCATTCAAGGTTAAACTAACCCCAATTTCATGATTTAAGGCATTTTGTCTTTAAATTTTCCATTTAGCAGCTTATCAAATTCTCCTAGAATACATATTTTATCCTGGAAATATTTTTAGGTGAGAAATAATTTTTAAAAAGGATTCTGAGACATTTTTAGGTCATTTCAAGAGAAAGTCTGGACCAATCTGGAATATTTAGGGACCAAACTGACTGATTAGGGGTGCACTCAAATATTGAAGTGAGGCAGCAGAAAGTCGACATAACAGAACGGGTCATATCTTATGGTATGTCAGCTTTCATTTTTGATGGGGAGAATAAGTCTTTTAACTTGTGGCATTACTTGCTTATTGTGTTTGTCATGTAAGATTCTAAAGGCAGTGTAAAATATCACTGAAGGAAAAAATGAAGGTCAAATAAAGGTCAAAACGTCATTTTTTCTCTAAAAAGCTCGAATTTTGATGGAGAAATTTTGATGAGGTACTTCTGTTTTGTCATTACATAATTTCCTAACCACATTACCACAATAATTGACAGACAAGATACCTTAAATGTATTTTACTAACAATGTTTTACCCTTTACCTTTGAATATGAAGTACTGGTTTTAAGGTAATTTGCAGATGTGGAATGTGCTATTGGACAATTCATGCCTAAATTAAGTGTTTAAAATCGAGTTGTTAGAAAGTGCTAGTAACCTATGGGACCATTGTTTAGGTCATAAAAGTTGTGAGCACCAAACATTATAGGCATTGTTTGGTATCAAAATGCTTGTTGTGAAACAATCTTGCCATTTCATGCAACCAGCCTAGGGTAGGGCATTCTGCTGTGATATAAGAGGTCATTCAAGGTCAAACTACCCCCAATTTCATGACTTAAGGCATTTTGTCTTTGAATTGCCTGTCTAGTTTCTCATCTATTGCTCCTAGAATACATATTTGATGATATTTTTTCCTAAAAGATATTATTTTTAGGTGAGAATTAATCCTTTTAAAGAGAGACTCATGCCTTTTAAGGTTATTTAAAGACAAAGTCTGTGCTAATTGTGAATATTTAGGCATCAAAATAACAAAATGCCTGATTTTGGGTGCACCCAAATATCAATTTAGCAGCAGAAAGTTGACACAACATTTTTATCATATGGAATGTCAGCTTTCATTTTCAATTGGGCATATACGTCTTTTAACTTGCCAATTTGTGTTTGCCATGTAAGGTTAAAGATAGTGTTTAATATTAATGAGATTTTTAAGGGAAAATGGAATGTCAAACCAAGGACAAAAGGTCAAAAAGAGCATTTTCGACTTTGAAGCACAGATCGGTATACTGCAGTTTTATTTTGGTCAAACGAGTAATGCTCATTCGCTTGAAAGGAATAATTGGTAATCATGAAATTAATTGAATAGTAAGTATGCAAAAATAAGAATAAGTTGCTTTGTATCTATTTCGAGGTCAAAGACTGAGACTACCAAATTTTTACCTAAGTGTGATTTCTGATTCAAATTCAGTAGTAACATAATCAAAGGTCAAACATAGGAATAATTCAATTATTTATGAAATTGAAGTAGATTTTTTAGTCTTCCTACTGTAGTTTACTTGTCAATGAAATTTATTACCAATCTCTGTACAGAAAATTGGGAAGTCATTCAGTTCAAGGATAGCTTATTGATACTATTGACCAGAACAAACTTTAGTATTTTTGTGAATTTGGAGGTCAGCTAGATTAATTAGCTCATTTCAAACCTAGGATAATTTCCAAATCTCATGCAGTAAAGCCAACTTCAGCCATAATTATCTTAGGCTTCTTTGATGCATAGAAACAGAACTTTGGGGGTAGAATTGTTAACACAATGCTAGCTTCTCCTTATGATCTCTAAATGTTATGTACAATTTCTTGTGTGACAGTCCCTGTTGTGGTTTAGAGGTCATTGAAGGTCAAGATGAGCTCTGGTATAGGTTTTTGAATCTTTCACTTCAGAAGATGTCCGCGTTTTTACAAATCACTTTGATATGCATATATTGTCAATGATTAATGTCTTAGATAAGTCGAATCTCCCCAGAGGTTAGAGGAATTGCTATTTAAACAATTCTTTAATCAGTTTATTTAGCTGTTTATTGAAAAAATCTAAAAGGCTACCACTATTTATGAATGCAAATACAAAAGTCACAGATAGCATGACCGTCAGCACAAAATTGATTCGATCCTAAATGGGGATTTTTAAATTGACCAAGTCAGATAGTGGAGTGTGTGTATAACTAAATAGGCTTGTTTTCCAAAATAGGTTAAGGTATGTACACATATTTTATGTACTCTAGGTCGCACTGGGGGTCAAATAAAGGTTAGATATCTAACAATCAGAGAGGTTGGTACTGAGCTTGGAATTAATATTATGGATCATAAAAGATGTATACACCAAAATTAGGTAAAATCATTTTAGATAATGCCGAACTATTCAAAATTACAGTTATGGTTTCCAATTAACGAATGGAACCACTGACAGATACATACCTAGTTTATTATATGAAATTCATGATACTTATTTTTTAAATTTGATTCATGATCTTCTGCCTAGCTTTCATCAAACAACTTTGAAAGCTTTAAAAAGAGACATATGTCACCTAAAGGCTTACAATGTACTCAATGTTTGGTGCAGACATATGTAAGGCCAGCATGTGGAGTTAGTTATTTTAGCCAAATACAATCAAAAGCAACTTATTTCATCTGGTAATGTTAATATGTAGTTGTAAACTACCTCAGTTCCCCCACTTCATGATTGGAAAATATTCCTTTCAGGTGAACTAAGACCCTGGCTTTATTTTTTACCAAAGTGTAACTACTGCATAGAGATATTTGCTTCAAAGTCACAAATACTCTTTTTGACCTTAGTTTGACCTTAAACTTTAACACTATCTATATATTACACTGGCTTTAATCTTTAAATGTAGCATGATTTTTATACTATTAAACCTTGTGTATAAAGTTTGGTATGTTGAACATGAATGACACTAAAAGTCAATATTGGTCTTGTTTTTTTAGAGCAATTCAGAAGTTGCTTCTAGGTAAAATCCTGGAATTCTCAGTCTTTGACCTCCAAATAGATAGAAAGCAACTTGTTCTTATCTGAAAATGTTATTTAAGTTGTAAACTAATCATTTCTTTAGTTCATGATTGTCAAATATTCCTTCCAGGTGAATAAGAATTACTCATTTGAACAAGATGCAACTGCAATATTACAGATATTTTCTCCAGAGTCATGAATACTCTATTTGACCTTTTGACCTTGGTTTGACCTACATTTTTTCTTTAAATCACAGTAATATTTTAGTATTTATTTGTTTGTGAAAAATACAAAAGGCAAGTTAAAAAGCTTCTTTCCCCCAGTGAAAATGAAAGGATGTACCATAAGATATGAATCTATTATGTCAACGTTCTGCAGCTTCACTAACGATTGGGTGCACATTAAGACATTTCCTCATTTTGACCCCTAAATATTCAAGATTGACCCATTCTTTGTCTTGAAGTAACTGCAAAAATGTCTGAGAATTCTTATTAAAGATATTTCTCACCAGAAATATTTGCAGGAGAAAATATGCATTCCAGGAGAATTAATTCAATAAGTGGCTAAATGGAAAATGCAAAGTCAAAATGCCTTAAATCATGAAATTGTGGTTAGTTTGACCTTGAATGACCTCTAATATCACAAAAAAATACCCCTTCCTAGGCTAGTTGCGTGAAATGGAAAGATTGTCTTACAACAAGCATTTTGATACCAAACAATGCCTATAATGTTTGGTGCACACACTTTCTATGACCTAAACAGTGGTCCCATACTAGCACTTTCTCACAGCTCAATCTTAAAAATTAATTTAGGCATGAATTGTCCAATAGCACATTCCACATCTGCATATTACCTTAAAACTACTTCATTTTCACAGGTAAAGGGTAAAAATGTTTTGGTAAACATATTTAAGGTATCTTGTCTGTCAATTATTGTGGTAATGTGGTTAGGAAATTATGTAATAACAAAACACAACTACTCCATCAAAATTTCTTCATCAAAATTTTAATCTTTAAGAGAAAAAAATGACGTTTTGACCTTTATTTGACCTTCATTTATTCCTTAAATCTCAGTGATATTTTACACTGCCTTCATAATCTTCCATGACAAACACAATAGGCAAGTAATGCTGCAAGTTAAAAGGCTTATTCTCCCATTTGAAAATGAAAGCTGACATACCATAAGATATGACTCGATCTGTTATGTCAACTTTCTGCTGCCTCACTTAAATATTTAAATAATCAGTCATTTTGTTATTTTGGTCCCTAAATATTCCAGATTGGTCCAGACTTTCTCTTGAAATGTCCTAGAAATGCCTCAGAATCCTTTTAAAAAAATATTTCTCACCTAAAAATATTTCCAGGATAAAATATGTATTCTAGGAGAATTTGATAAGCTGCTTAATGGAAAATGCAAAGACAAAATGCCTTAAATCATGAAATTGGGGTTAGTTTGACCTTGAATGACCTCTAGTATCACGACAATAGACCCTACCCTAGGCTGGTTGCATGGAATGGAAAGACTGTCTTACAACAAACATTTTGATACCAAACAATGCCTATAATGTTTGGTGCTCACAACTTTTATGACCTAAACAGTGGTCCCATATTAGCACTTTCTCATAACCCGTCCGTAAACACTTATCATAAGCATTGAATAGCCAAATGCCACATTCCACACCTCCATATTGACTTAAAGCTACTTCATTTTCACCGGTAAATGGTAGAAAATGATTTGTTGGATCACAGTTGAGATTATTTATCTGTCAATTATTGTGGTAACTTGGTTTGGAAATTATAAAATGACAAAACACAAGTACTTCATCAAAATCTCTTGATCAAAATTTGAGTTTTTTAGGGAAAAAATGATATTTTGACCTTTATTTGACCTTCAACGACCCCTTAATTTCAATATTATTTTTCCATTTTCTTCCAGATTGAGGAGAAAATTAAACCTGATGTTTTGGTGCATCATCTGCTCCCTTCCTACTTACAAAACTTAAGATACAATCATTTTAGTTTTCAAATTTTTACCATTTTAGGCACTTTTTGGGGTCTCCAGGTGGGCTTGGTACCCTACTTTGTACCTTACAGCTCAAAATTGGACTTAAAACTCTAGTCAATTAACTTTCTAAAATGTTCAACAATTCCATTCAAAGACATACCTTTAGAAAAAGTGGCTACAAAAGAGAAATACATACCTTCAAAAAAACTGAGAAGTTTATAAACGGAAACTATAGAATATGGGAAAATCCCAGATTCTTGATTTGGCAGCCATTTTGACCTTGAATGACCTTAATTATATCATGGGATTGAGTTAGTTATGTGTTTACTATTTCAAAAGATACTTGTCTTTCATACCAACATTTTGATGCCAAACACTCATCCCTATGTTTGGTTTAAGCTGAGTTATGAGTGTTTTAGGGTGCCTTTCCTACCCCTATACCTATTATTTTGACCATTTTGGGGCCTTTTTACATATATTGGGTTGTCTAAGACATGACCCCATAAAAAAGATGTGCACCACTTCTGAAGTCTACATCCACCCTGGCGGTATGCCCCAAGTGTGGGCCTAAAACATGATACCAACGGAAATTTTCTAGCTCTCGGGTTAACCTGAATCCCAAAAATGGGTGGCTGGCTACTGTACTATATATATATATATGTATATATGTATATATATATATGTATATATGTATATATGTATATATATATATATATATATATATATATATATATATATATATATATATATATATATATATATATATATATATATATATATATGTATATATATAATGTATCTGGTATAGTCTTCTGGGCCCCTCTCATTATAAGTCTAGGCGCCCAGAGAAAGTGTACCTAACAGAAGCATTTTAAATTGCCTTATCCCTATACCCTGCTGATTTTTTTTCTGACTTAGTCTACACTTGACTCCAGAATTTAGATAAAAGCTAATGAGGTCTGGGGTCCTGATGACCTTGACTTATCTACCATAACAAACCACGACATTGAAATGATTAAAGAGCAACAACATGAAACGTGCATTTCTCTATGATAGCAGCCTGGAACCTAAGACCTTTAAATGGGGGGTTTCTAAGTATATAGGGTTTGGAGAACAGATACTTGATCCTAGAGTACAGTAGTCTTTGGTAGCGGCCATTCAACAATGATAGTTGAAGAAATTGTCACCAGGTGGCACTGCCATATATGTCATATAACCCAGGGTTCGACTTTCCCAGGGGCCAGTCGCATATGCCCCTAGACTTTGCTGTGGGCCCCTGGATTTTTTAGACATGGGGTCCAAAACAGTATGTATGTTAACCAGAAATCCACTATTTTTAATCAAAAGACCTTTTCGGGCCCCTAGCCTAAAATCTAAGGGTCAGACCCTGTTACCAAAGACATGGATCTAATAATGAACAGTACCAGTTATATCGTTCACAAATAAAATTCAGGTTTCAGAAGTAATATTTTGGAATAATATTGTTAAATCTAATGGCCATGCTTCCCCAGAATTTGCCAAGTTGTCAAGTGGTAATGTATGTTATGATAGTAGCCTGGAACCTAAGACCTTTAAATGGGGGGTTTCTAAGTATGTAGGGTTTGGAGAACAGATACTTGATCCTAGAGTACAGTAGTCTTTGGTAGCGGCCATTCAACAATGATAGTTGAAGAAATTGTCACCAGGTGACACTGCCATGTATGTCATATTACCAAAGACATGGATCTAATAATGAACAGTGCCAGTTAAAGGGTTTCACAAATAAAATTCAGGTATCAAAAGTAATATTGGTAATTTTGTTGGTAATTTTACTTGCTGGTAATTTTGTGAACACCACAGGTTTTATTTACATTTACTGATCATGTCTCGCACCAGCTAGCGTAAGTTAACTTTAGATGGCAAATTTAACACATTCTTGCCTGAAACTCACCATGAAAAATATTGTCTGGACCTATAGTTCTTTTGAAAATAACTTAAAAATTATAATCAGAAAATTACAAAATATTTCAAGAGGATTTGGGCATAATGCTTTGATCAACAATCCCCACTGTCAATATGTTTTAGAAAATGATGCAGTATCAAAGATATTACCATAATAGTCAGGGCATTTTTGTGTGGTATGGGCATGAATGGGTTAAATCGTTCAAGCCTGCAAAGGCTGCAATGCACTTAAACGTCCTGACTATTTTTTTAATCTCTTTTTTATCAGAGCATATTTTGGAAATATTTGAAGGAGAAATATTAATTGAAACCTAAAAACAACTCTCCCTCAAACAAATTCTGAATCTTTGCTAAATTCTTATAATATCATAGACCCAGACGATGTTGTGATAAAGATCTCCTGACATGAATGGGTTAAACTTAACCCTTATGCTGTTGGTGGTTAATTTGGCCAATACAAAATGATGCGAAGAACCTGAAAAATGACTAAAACCCTGACATATGGGTACTCATCTGAGAGTACTCAGCAAGAGATTTCCAATGAATACCAACATGACAGGATCTAGATAGCTAACAAAAATCTTTGCGTTCTTGTGCTTTGGACGAAAGTAGCCTCAGCATTGGAAGGGTTAAATGCCACATGCTATTTGCTAAGGACACTGGTACTCTTCAGATCAGCTACCGCCAGCGGGTATTATGTTACACTTCGCTAAATAAGAGTCATCTGAAATGAACAGCGAATCCTCAGAGACCTGAACATTCTTATGTAATCCTTGGTATATATAATATCTACGCTACAGCTATGCTTTCTGTGCTATGCGCTGATGGACAGTTATTAACTCATTTGCATCGGGAGAGCTCACTTGATCTAACAACTTTGTATATCACTCATCAAATGGAGTAATTTTTGAAAATATTTCAAATATATATATTCAAAATTCATTTTTAATATATAAATCATATAACTATACATACACGAGTAGTAGTCCGTACTGTTTGAATTATACAGTATGGTTGTGTGAGTACTGGTATAATTTATGCAGTGCTGATACTTAAATTGTATCGATTCCAACTATTTATGATGTCTGACCCTAGCGTCTAGAAATGACTGTGAGATAGAAGCGATGCTCATTTAGATTTTGCAGTAGAAAATATCATGGAGAGTGTTTGTTTACCGATGGATTTGATTCAACTGTGAGATGGAAGCAATGCACAATTGAATTGCGCAGTTGAAAACATCATGGAGGGTGTTTGTTTATACCGATGGATTCAATGGATCCACGGTAAAAAAACACTCATCTCACTCTTGTGACTGAAACACAAACCAAGAGCTTACTCAAATTAATCCATCTATTATTAAAATATCCTGGTTGGTACATGCCACAGAACTCCTTATAAACATGCAATACTTACATACAAGTATTGCTTTAGTTACATTAGCTCATCAATTATAACTCACAGAGGCCAAGAATGTCTCGACTGTTTTGGTTAAATCTTTCAGGCAAAATCATATCTGTAGGGGGATCAGAAAACATTTGTAAGGGATAAGGATTTAGATTTTTTTTGTCACTTTTTTAATAAAAAAAACTGAACCGTGACTACCTTGTAGTAACTTATGGTGGCAGAAACTAGAGTACCAGGAGAAAACCAATAACTTACCAGTAACTGCTTGGGGGGGAGCCCTGATGGCTGTGTGGTCTAGTGCTAGCTGTCTCTCACCACTGCCCAGGTTTGAATCCCGACTTGGGCATGTGAGTTTTCAGTGACTTGGGTTTAGGCGGTTATTTTTTCGACGGGTTCTCTTGTTTCCTCCATCAATTACAACTGGCTAGTCACGACATAGCCTCAGTGGCAGAAAAAGTGATGATAATCAATTCCAAATTCCAAAGTCACTGAAATGTTGCTGAAAGGGCAATATTTCAATTCAACTGAACATAAATAATCTCTTATTGAAATGAACCTTTTCACTGAAATCCCTATAAGCCCCAAAGTATTCATATACCACCCAACTCCGGATGATTGGCAGATATGTGGACAACTCAAGAGAAAGAGAGATTATATAACTCATAATTTATGTAACTGACGTGACCTGTTGGAATGGTCCAGAATGTTGGAATGGTCAAAGCTGTTTCCATATGAATTGGCTGACCAGGAGATGCGTTGATCATGTGCTTGGCGATCAGCCATGTTTATGTCCACTTGTTAGCTTGACCCCGGTCAGATCTGCTAAGGGTCTTAGCCAGGATTTTAAAAAAGCCTGTCCAAAACAGCAATTCCAGATTTTTTGCCCGTCCAGATTTAGCTACTAATCTACTTCAAATTCTTATACCAACTTCATTTAATAGCCTATTTTAATGTCAAAAAAGGCAGTTTACACTTCAGCCGTGTCCTAAAAGATGATTGATAGGAAAATACCTGGATACCACCTGGATATTACCCCCAAAAAGTGAAAATTGAAATTAAAAAAAAAGATTTTTGCCTGTCCAAAAAGGAGATTTTAAGGAAACGGCCTGTCCAAAAAAACAAACATTAGACGAGTCCCGGCTAAGTCTATTGATCTGCTACAGTACAGATTTGATTTGGGAATTTTGTTAAATATGGTCTTTTTATCTGACATATTACAGCTTAATCCTGAAAAGTCATTTACTAATGCTGGCGGAAACTAGAGTACTCGGGAAGTTCACTACTTAATGCCAAGTCTCTGGAAACTCATCACGATGATGAGAGAGTGAGGATTCAGTGGCAATGCCTTAGACTACTCAAATATCGAGACAGACCCTCATACTGTTGGAACTACATAGAACTCTATATCCTTAAGTCACTGGTCTTAGCTTCCAGTAGTAATATAACCCATTCATGCTGAGAGCTTTTGTTGAGTTTTCTTTCTTTTGAAAACAACTCAGGAATTGGCATCAAATCATAAATATCTAAAATATTTGTAAATATATTTCACAAAAATGCTTTTTTAGAGAGTTATCACTGAAATTTGTGTTTTACTTTTTGGTGATACAGGCATTGGGCTAATGATGAGGGATACTTCTATCTTACCCATGCAAAAGCTGAGACCTTTAAGAGAATCCTGGGATTTTCCTAGAATCATCCTAAGTATTCCTATCTACATTTGAATTCCAATTAATTGTCAACTTTTTCACATGCCTTAAGTGTGACTTAAAATTTGGGTCTTGGGCAGAAATGGGACTGCCATCCAGCCTGTGTTCTACGTGCTAGACTTCTGGACAAAGTGAATTGAGACAGACACATGACAGAGCCATTTAAGTGTCACATTTATGTTAGATATATCACTGCACAGACGTCACCACAATAAGCAAAACAACCTGAAAAAAACTATGAAAAAAATCTCGAGACATATTTATCCTCTTGTAAAACTAATATAGATAAGAGCTTGTTTATATATATAGTTGACCAGAAGGACTTGACAATGCGGAAAACCTGTTTTTGAGCAATTAACTGTCACTAGAAATAGCGAAGGTGAAAGAAACTAACTTTTCTTGAAAGCTAATACCCATGCTAGTGTCGAGGAGGGGGTTTTTAGCTGATAAAAAAATCCCAAGTCCCATGTCCTGCGTGGTGATGATAAAAATTGATGAAGTATCTTGTATCATAAGGAGGGTTGCCGATATAGCTGTCTGCCAGAAAAGTGCTGGGGAGGTAGATGTTGTTTCTCTGTTCCCCAAGTCTTGTGCTGTAGTTGAAGTGCTGTCTGTCAGTGGCCTGGACTCCTAGTGGTAAAACAAGCAAAAGCTGCTGCAGCAGCGGTCACCACGGCAACCAGATGGCTACTGCCACGCGCCTGGGATAACATCTTTTGGGGATTCTCCAGTTTGTGCTCACTGGTCAGTCGTGTACACTCGCAGAAGCAGGGAGAAATTTCTGGCGGATTAAGGAGAGCGTTCTTCATCCGCTAAGGAGGGTATCAATGGATTTACTGTTACATCGTTAGGGAGTCAGCATCTTGTCGTAAAGATGAGTGTCGCAGAAGATGCGGGAATATACCTCTTGAAGGTAAATTGCTTTATTCCAACTGTGGACCCTCAATAAAATTCTTTGATTTAGGAATAACTCATGCCGGACAGCATCTTAACCCTTTCAATGTTGATGCTTCTTTCGTTCAAAACACAAGGATGCAAAAATCTTTGAAAACCTTCCAAACCCTGTCATGTTGGTATTCATTACATGGCTCTCGCTGAGTACTCTCAGATGAGTAGGGATTCATTTCATACGCCAGGGTTTCAGTCATTTATCAGCTTTTTTGCATCTTTTTTATTGGCAAAATTAGCCACCAGCATAAGGATTAATTATAGATGTCCCATCTGCATATCAGCACCATTGAATGACCTCGTGCAGGTATTAAAGAAACACAAAAAAATGAGAAAAAAAAATATTCCGCATACCCTAGGTTTCTAGGTTTAAGTTGTAGGTTTAAGACCTAAAAGGTAAACACTGAATTGAGCTTATATACTATATAATTATATACCATTTGAGATAACATATTCTAAAAGTGTGTGTCTGTAAGCAATGCCTCTAAGCAAACCAGTTTTATTCCAACTGAACATTCTTCACACCTCCTGCTATCTATGCTTACCAACAATGAACTGGTACTGATGAAAATGACCCTAACTAAGAGATGCTCACATTCAGATTTTTGTTAAAAACAAAAAAAAAACTTAATATTTTTTCCTTAAAACTTAATTCAAAATAAATCAAAGAGTATGAGAGTTTCTTTTTATCTTTATAGCAATTTTCTAATACTGATATGGGAGGAAAACAGAGTACAGCGAAACCTTCAAATATGAACACCTTGCCGATATGAACACTGTTTCTAAGGCCTTTTTTTCCTCTCATAATTATACATGTTAGAAAACCTCTAAAATGTGAAAAACCCTACTCGGAACACTTTTTGCCCTGTTTCTAGGGTGTTCACGTCTATAATGTTGAAGTGGCCCTCCTTACTTTTAATTAGAGACTGTTCGCTGAGTCTTACCAGGGAAAGACAACATAAGATAATTACTATTTGTGTACTTTGTTCGGCTAAGGAGGTATTTCTGGAAGCAGACTCTTCTAACAGGGTGGAGTTGAATTAATTAGCAAGACGGAAACACAACACACCATGCTTAACCCTTTCAATGCCAAGGCTACTTTCACCCGAAGCACAAGGATGCAAAGATTTTTGAAAACCATCTAAACCCTGTCATGTTGGTATTCATTGGATAGCTCTCGCTGAATACTCTCAGATGAGTACCAATATGCCAGGGTTTCGGTCATTTCTTTATGTTATTTTGCATCACTTTGTATTGATCAAATCAGTTTACCAGCAGCATGTTTAATCTAATAGGATTGTGTAAATGCCTGCCAGAACATAACTCATCGAATTGAGTATTATTTTGCAAATTTTCTTGATAAGGATTGTTAAACCCAACCAGAACTACATTTTATTGAAATTTAATAGATGTAACAGAAATTTGATAGTATCGATTTATTTATAGATATTTTCATTGATGTCTGATCATGTGTACGCCACACTAGTTAAGTTGTTAATGGGTTAAGATTGGGACTGATTTAGGAATTCAGAGTATATATTATATTGGACTGCCAAATTGTCTGTCTACTGTGATGAATTCACGAGTGAAACCAGCGAGTGTACAAATATCTTAACATTCATTTCAATTTATGCACAATTTCATTTCATTGCACACATTTTTCAAATGTATATGATCATGGTATTGGCATAATTGATGTCTGTTTATTTTCATCAATAATTAGTTGGTAATGGTATTTAACTGGAAAATACACTTTTCCATGGCAAGGAGAGTTTGTGGAACCATAAAACCTTTCCAGAGAGAACTGACAGAGCTGATATGTATGTAGCACTTTCCTCTCCCAGTATGAATTGAGCTAACGTGCTAAGTAAAAAGTATCATCTATCTATGTACATTCCAATAGGACGTTCCCTGTCTCGTGACAAGTACCACTATCTGGTGCTAGATAACTCATTTATCCCAGTACAGCAGCCCAGCATGGCTTGACGAGTTTAGAAAGATACCATTCTGACAATGGCATATGTACATGTGTAGGAGTCCAATGAGAAATATCCATCTGGTCCCAAACCTCACCTCGGGCCTGCCCTGATGGCCTAGTGGTCTAAGGCGTTGCCACTGACTGCTAGCTGTCTCTCATCACTGAGGGTCTGCCCTGATGGCTGTGTTGTCTAAGGCATTGCCACTGACTGCTAACTGTCTCTCAGCAGTGAGGGCCTGCCCTGATGGCCGAGTGGTCTAAGGCGTTGCCACTGACTGCTAACTGTCTCTCAGCAGTGAGGGCCTGGCCTGATGGCCGAGTGGTCTAAGGCGTTGTCAATGACTGCTAACTGTCTCTCAGCAGTGAGGGCCTGCCCTGATGGCCGAGTGGTCTAAGGCGTTGCCACTGACTGCTAAGTGTCTCTCAGCAGTGAGGGCCTGCCCTGATGGCCGAGTGGTCTAAGGCGTTGCCACTGACTGCTAACTGTCTCTCACCACTGAGGGCTTGCCCTGATGGCCGAGTGGTCTAAGGCGTTGCCACTGACTGCTAACTGTCTCTCACCACTGAGGACCTGCCCTGATGGCTGAGTGGTCTAAGGCGTTGCCTCTGACTGCTAACTGTCTCTCAGCACTGAGGGCCTTCCCTGATGGCCGAGTGGTCTAAGGCGTTGCCTCTGACTGCTAACTGTCTCTCAGCACTGAGGGCCTACCCTGATGGCCGAGTGGTCTAAGGCATTGCCTCTGACTGCTAACTGTCTCTCAGCAGGAGGGCCTGCCCTGATGGCCTAGTGGTCTACGGCGTTGCCTCTGACTGCTAACTGTCACTCACCACTGAGGGCCTGCTGTGATGGCCTAGTGGTCTAAGGCGTTGCTACTGACTGCTAACTGTCTCTCAGCAGTCAGGGCCTGCCCTGATGGCCTAGTGGTCTAAGGCGTTGCTTCTGACTGCTAACTGTCTCTCACCACTGAGGGCTTGCCCTCATGGCTGTGTTGTCTAAGGCGTTGCCGCTGACTGCTAACTCTCTCTTACCGCTGAGGGCCTGCCCTGATGGCCTAGTGGTCTAAGGCGTTGCCTCTGACTGCTAACTGTCTCTCAGCAGTTAGGGCCTACCCTGATGGCCTAGTGGTCTAAGGCGTTGCCTCTGACTGCTAACTGTCTCATCACTGAGGGCCTGCCCTGATGGCCGAGTGGTCTAAGGTGCTGCAACTGACTGCTAACTGTCTCTCAGCAGTGAGGGCTTGCCCTGATGGCTGTGTGGTCTAAGGCGTTGCCACTGACTGCTAACTGTCTCTCAGCAGTGAGGGCCTGCCCTGATGGCTGTGTGGTCTAAGGCGTTGCCACTGACTGCTAACTGTCTCTCAGCAGTGAGGGCCTGCCCTGATGGCCTAGTGGTCTAAGACTTTGCCACTGACTGCTAACTGTCTCATCACTGAGGGCCTGCCCTGATGGCCGAGTGGTCTAAGGCGTTGCCTCTGACTGCTATCTTATAGTAGTGACGGCCTGCCCTGATGGCCGAGTGGTCTAAGGCGTTGCCTCTGACTGCTAACTGTCTCTCAGCAGTGAGGACCTGCCCTTATGGCTGTGTTGTCTAAGGCGTTGCCGCTGAATGCTAACTGTCTCTTACCACTGAGGGCCTGCCCTGATGGCTGTGTTGTCTAAGGTGACTGCTAACTTGCCACTTACTGTTTGCTGTCTCTTATCACTGAGGGCCTGGCCTGATGGCCGAGTGGTCTAAGGCGTTGCCACTGACTGCTAGCTGTCTCTCACCACTGCCTGCCTGGGTTCGAATCCCAGGCTGGGGCATGTGAGAAAGTTGACAGTGACTTGGGATTAGGCGGTGATTTTCGCTGGTTACTACGGTTTCCTCCACCAGTTACAACTGGCTAGTCATGAATTAGTCGCAATATGGAAGAAAAAGTGACGAAAAGTCGAAATTCCAAGCCAATTCCAAGCCTCACCTTACCTATGCATACTATGTTAATTCTTTCTTAATTCCTTAGATTTATTTCAAAATTGCAAGAGAATCTATCCTTTCCAAGGGAGTTTTTAGAATATCATATTTTCTTTGAATATTATGTCCATTCATTCCTAATTCCTCAGAGCTTGTTGGAGAATCTAGATTGTGCTTTCCAAGTTTTTTTAGAATATATTTGTTTAAGTTAACTCATTTAGGATTATTGTGACAACCTAGGGATAAAAACTTGTTAGGGTAGGGTTACAGGAAACAAACAACTTTTTTTTTTTTGGGGGGGGGGGGGGGGGAACCTGATATATATTTATATATTGGCATGACTGGGGTTAGGTGGTTGTTTTCCCAGGGTAATCCAGTTTTTTCTACCATTAACACTGCACTGGTTACAATTTTATAAGGCCTAAAAAATGTTTGTTAAAAAATAGTGTAGGAAGTTAGGTAAAAAAATTGTTTTTGATTATTTCTCTAAAAAGGCGGAAAAAACTCTAAGGTAGTAATTTTCTGAGTAAAAACTTGTTAGGGTAGTGTTACAGGAAACAAACAACTTTTCTAAGCCTTGGCCTAAAACTGTGACAAAATCCAAATCTTAATCTGAATTCTTTGCCATCATGGCAGGATCTGGGAATGAACGGGTTAACAATTAAGTTATGTGGCTTTATTCCTGTTGTATGTATTTTAAGAGCCAAGAAGATTCCTGTTATTATAGAGATGGCCCGCAGAGCAGGCAGTAGCAAGCAGGACATGGGTCTGAATGGGTTAATAATTAACTAATTTGACAAGAGTCGTCTGGACCAAAGATACTAATCAAAATAACTACAGAATTAACCATAGATTCACAAAATATTTGAAGGAGATTTGTAAGTTGGATTTTGGTCAACATTTCTCCTTCAAATATATCTAGAAAATTCTTCTTATTATAGAGATATCACCAAAATGGTCAGGTGCTTTTGGCTGCTTTGAGCATAACCCTTCTAATGCTAAGGCTATTAAGATCCAATGCACAAGAATGCAAAGAAATTGAAAACCACCTAAACCCTGTCATGTTGGTACTCATCGGATAGCCCTCGCTAAGTACTCTTAGATGAGTACCCATATGCCAGGGTTTCAGTGATTTCTTCAGGATTTTTGCATTATTTCGTATTGGGCAACTTAGACGCCAGCAGCATTAGGGTTAATAGTTTAAGCTATGTGCCTTAATTCCTGCTGTATGTATTTTAAGAGCCAGGAAGATTCTTGTTAGTAGCTATGGCCCACAGACCATGCAGTAGCAGGTTAATTGGAGAAATTCCTCCTCGGCAGAGGTCCAGACCTAACTCTTTCATACCCGGGACCCCATGTGCTCGAGACTATTTTAACCCTTGTGCTGCTGGTCGTTAATTTAGCCAATACAAAATGATGCAAAAAACCTAAAGAAATATCCTGAAATCTTGGCACATGTGTACTCATCTGAGAGTACTCAGCAAGAGCTATACAATGAATATCGACATGGCAGGCTTAAGATGGTTTTCGAAAATCTTTGCGTTCTTGTGCTTTGAACGAAAGTAGTCTCAGCATTGGAAAGGTTAACCTCATATCAGAAATAGAGAGATTGTAGGATAGATACTCTGTTCTGTCATCTGCCCTTTTCCCCTGGCAGCTAAGGCCTTAGAAAAGTTTGTTTACTGTACTGTTCTGAAAAAAATAGGTTAGGTAGGTAGCTAAAGTTTTTTTTTGAATTTTTTCAAAATGCTTGTTTTATGTTGATTGGGAGTTGGAAGAGCAGAAGATAAGCTTAAGGGTCGAGACATTTTGAGTAAAAACCTGTTAGGGTCGAGTTAGGGAGAAACAAACAACTTTTTTTCTAAGTACATTTTGAAGTGTGAAAAGGAATCAAAGTTGAGTATTGTTCCTTCGTTGAATAGTAAAATATTGTTATTTCTATTTAAATACTATATTCTAAGAACTACTAATCCCATCAGAGTGGTTGGATTGGCGGCTATACATAAAAATGTGTGGCACTTTGAAGGGCTGTCTATGGTACCTTTGCAACTACAAGACCCTTTTGGAGTACTCTTTTCATTTCTGTGTTTCTATCTAGCAAAAATATGGCCTAAGCTGTTGAACGCAACAAACTAAAAGTTCATAAAAATATTGATAAATTTTAGATTTGATAGCCATTCAAAATACTGTAAATCTGGTTAATTTGCCATGTCAAAAATTTGCGTATCTAGCCTTTATCAGAATATTTTTCCGAATATCTATATACTGATCATAATGACATGTGATCAGCAAATTAAAAACATCAGTGACACATTGATACTATTACAATCACTCTATTATTATGTTATTAGATGAGTTAGGGAGAGTGAATTGAAATTAATGATGAAAAGCCATTGCGGACGAGTTGGCATTATACTAGTTGTACACTAGTGGGTGTCTGATCTCATTTCGGCTCTTCAATGATGAGTGAAATCAACAGCCAGTCACTTGTCAGTATCAATCACAATTTACCCCTGCAATCCCTCAATCAGAATATAATAACTGTATCCTGTTTATTTGACATTGTCTCGCCCACGCAGGACAGGCATCTGGTTGACATGACCTGTTAATGTTGTAATTATGCCGATTTGGAGCTTTGCAGAATTTTCCAAATATTAATTTACTGAAAGCGTTTGATCTGTAAATACCAGCAAATTAAAATCATTGGTTAATTAACAGGATTCACAGTATTCTAATTTGTGTTGAAAAAAATGGGATTTAGAAAGAGTAATGAAGGTTAATCAACCCATTGATGCTCATAGGTCCCGTTGCAAGATGTTGTCCAGATGACATTATATTTGGTCAGAAAAATGGTATATAAGTTGTTAGGACTTTTACGAGTCACTGATCACTGTTCATGTTTACAATGTCTAACCATGACAAATTCACTCTACTGCTTAATTCTGCAATCAGGAGCTTAGCTACTTAGGTAACGACAGAACTAAACCTTTGAACCCCAGAGAAATATTTTTTGTGTCTAATACTATGATATACAGATAAGAATTGTGCAGTCATATGAAATAATGTCAAATAAAAGAGTTGTTGAGATTGAACCTAAAAAATTATAAAATCAAAACGACAGAACTAACCAACTGAGCTACTTTGTCCCCAATCATTATCCCAAACATTACCCTAGGAATTCCTGGGTATTCCCAGCATGGGTCTTTTGGAAAGGGCCCCCCAGAAACAGTGTTGTGGGGCGAGGGGGGGGGGGGGGGGGTTGGAGCTATAAGGGGTTTCAAGCGATAGCATCTGGTGGTATATTTAAACTTCTGGTTGGTCTAGGGCCAGCTACCTGTATATCTAATACCTAAGTTTAGCATCTAATGCTTTACTACTTATAGGAGCTAAGTCCTGCCTATATCACCCATGTGTTGTGTTTCACCGTCTGAACCCATATATATACAACATAAATATCGAATTTGGAATTTTGATGATCATCACTTTTTCTGCCATATTTAGGCTAATACATGACAAGCCAGTTGTAAGTGCTGGAGGAAAGTGGAGTACCCGTTGAAAACCACTGACTAACCCTTCGTAACTGGTGACTTTATCACATGCCTCTGAGGGGTTTGGAACGCCAGTTATAGTGATAAGAGACAACTAGCAGTCACTTGCCACGTCTTAACCCTTCCAATGCTGGAGTTACTTTTGTCCTAAGCACATGGACGCAAATGTTTTTGAAAACCATTTAAAACTCTGTCATGTTGGTTAGACACCTATCAGAAAATCTCCCTCAATTCAGAAATCTTAACTACTTCATTTTCTTAAAATGTATTGCTTGTGTCAGTTGCTTGTTTTTCATCATACAGCATGTATAGAATTGATACTATATGGATAAACACTAATATATATATATATATATATATATATATATATATATATATATATAATTATATATATATATATATATACATATATATATATATATATATATATATATATATATATTTATATATGTATATATATATATATATATATATATATATACATATATATATATATATATATGTATATATATATATATATATATATATATATATACATATATATATATATATTATGTATGTGTATGTACACCTACTCTTGTAGGTGGAGAATGTTCCTAAGTGGTATTGGACATCAAGGGCCAATTTCATTAAGCCACTTGATACCTGGTTTAAAGTTAAACCAGGTCACAATTTGAAGATAGACCAAGTCTCAAAGTTAGGCCAATTTCATTAAGCACTTAGTACCTGGTCTAAAGTTGAACCAGGTCACAAATATGGGACTAACTTTAGACCAGGGGAGGGGTGGTTCATATCCTACAAGGGCCTGGTCTAAATATTTATATGGCTGATATAAAGGCTATTTTTGAGTATATATACTGGATTTAGCATATACATAGCCATTTCATGATTATTCTGGTACAATTATAACTAAAATAAATGTTTTTTTAGAAAAAAAATTGTGCTTGTAGATTTGCATATATTATGTGATCAGAAGGAAGTAACACACCTTAATGCTAATTAATTTGTACAGATGGCTTTTGTCAAGTTTCCCCCAAAAATGCTTTTTGCCATAGGTTTGTCAACAAAAATGTCAGGTACCTCTCTTTTTAAAAAATCTCTCAAATAGAAATAAATAACACAGTTTGGGAGCAAACTAAGAAACTTGTCTTAGTAGTTAAATAAACCACTGGCATTTGAATTTAAAAGATATCTTGCTTCTACACTTACATTTTGATATTCATAGATAGTTTTAGTGGTGCTGATACATGTCTTGAATTGAAGTGTGCAGCATTAGAAGCATCTGACACATAAATCAGAATAAATATCAAATCAATTAAAATTGACAATGGTAAGTATTGCACGTATCAACTTTATTTATATTCCATACTTTTAATTAGCATTTTACATCATAATTGCATACAATACTTAATACATGTATTTTTCATTCCAAAGAAATAATACCCTACACTGGCCATCCACTATAGATACAATAGGCTTTGTTGAGGGAGTGAAGGTTTCTATTCTCTCAACATGGGGTCCTCTACTCATAGCCTTTGTGATACTGACCACAAGCCCTTGCCAATGCCAAAAATAGCGTAAAAACTAAGGCCTAGATAGTTGAGACTAGGTTTGGTTGTTACCTGGTACTAACTCATTTGATGAAATTGGACTAAAGTTAGTCTGGTTTAACTTCTAAACCAGGTAACAGCCGGACCAGGTATCAGAGTTGACACCTAGTCTAAGTTTGGTAGGTTTATCTCACCTTAATGAAATTGGCCTCAAGGGCCAATTTCATTAAGCCACTTGATACCTGGTTTAAAGTTAAACCGGGTCACAACTTGAAGATAGACCAGGTCTCAAAATTAGGCCAATTTCATTAAGCACTTAGTACCTGGTCTAAGGTTGAACCAGGTCACAAATATGGTACTAACTTTAGACCAGGGGAGGGGTGGTTTATATCCTAGTAGGGCCTGGTCAAAATATCTATATGGCTGATTTAAAGGCTATTTTTGAGTATATAAACTGGACTTCGCATATACATAGCATTTTCATGATTATTCTGGTACAATCATAACTAAAACACTTTTTTTTTCAGAAAAAAAATCATGCTTGTACATTTGCATATATTATGTGATGCAGACAAATCTAACACACCTTAATGCTAATAAATTTGTACAGATGGTTTAAATGTCACGCTTCCCAAAACATGCTTTTTGTCATAGATTTTTGTCATAGAATGTCAGGTACCTCTCTCTTTGAAAAATGTCTCAAATAGAAATTTAAAAAAATAACACAGTTTGGGAGCAAACTAAGAAACTTGTCTTAGTAGTAAAATAAACCACTGTCATTTGCATTTTTGAAGATATCTTGCTTCTACACGTACATTTTGTTATTCATAGATAGTTTGAGTGGTGCTGATACATGTCTTGAATTGCAGAGTGCAGCATTCGAGGCGTCTGACACATATAGTCAGAATAAATATCAAATCAGTTAAAATTGACAATGGTAAATATTGCATGTATCAACTTTATTTTGTATTCCATACTTTTAATTAGCATTTTACATCATAATTGCATACAATACTTAATACATGCATTTTTTATTCCAAAGAAATAATACCCTACACTGGTCATCCACTCTAGATGCAATAGGCTTTGTTGAGGGAGTGAAGATTTCTATTCTCTCAACATCGGGTCCTCTACTCATAGCCTTTGTTATACTGACCACAGGCCCTTGCTAATGCCCAAAATAGAGCGAAAACCAAGGCCTAAATAGTTGAGACTAGGTTTGGTTGTTACCTGGTACTAACTCATTTAATGAAATTGGATTAAAGTTAGGTTGGTTTAACTTCTAGACTAGGTAACAGCCGGACCAGGTATCAGAGTTGACACCTAGTCTAAGTTGGGTGGGTTTATCTCACCTTAATGAAATTGGCCCCAATAGTTTGTAATATGGTAACAAAAGGAAAGGTCATATTATAAAGAGAGTGAATAGATAAAACAAAGCATTTGTTGTTTTCATATATATTTTACTAGAATTAACACTTATTGCTTCAGTACCATCTTACACACAATTTACACTATGCATAATAACATGTTTATGCCTGCCCTGAGGGCGTAATTATATGGCAAAAGAATACATTTGTACTTAAGACTACCATTAAAAGATTGAGCAATAATTTGGTCAAAGGAGAAGAAACAAACTAATCTATTGAAGCGGTTCAAAATTGCCTCCAAATTCTGTGAAATTAAAATGAAATACAAAATACCCTGAGAAATTTACCCTATATGACTTCAAATACAACAATATCATTATAGGACAGGGTTATATTACTTAAAGTTATCTGACCTAAAGTTACATTAGACTCATACTTTAACATTCAACTCATAATAGGATAGATGCGCAAGGCTACCATGTGATTAAAGCATCAGAGGAAACAAATAATACGGTAATTAAAGCGAAAATAATAAAATATGACAGTCATTTAAACTACTATCACAAATATAACCATTGACTAGGTAGACACATACATAGTGTTGTCTGTTTAACTCCTTGCTTTTCAAAATTAGACAACTTCATAAAGAGAGAAACCATGTCTTGCATCAAGCTCTTCAATTAGCAGAATGACAAGTTAGGTGCGGCCATGCAGTCATGTGACACTCACCAAAGGTACTCTAACCAAACCCTGAAGAGTCACCTAACCAGTTAGGGTTAACCCTTATGCTGCTGGTGGCTAATTTGGCCTATACAAAATGATGTAAAAAACCTGAAAAATGACCGAAACCCTGGCAAATGGGTACTCATCTGAGAGTACTCAGCGAGAGCTTTCAAATGAATACCAGCTTGACAGGGTTTATATGGTTTTCAGAAATCTTTGCATTTTTGTGCCTTGGATGAAACTAGCCTCAGCATTGGAAGGGTTAAGTAGAGGGCAGCATCATAAAACAATCGGTGCTGCTCTTTTTTGTTAGTATAAGTGTGTCTAACTGAAATCTAAATTTGTAATTAATTCATCAACATTCATTTCATTAGGTATGTATGTGTCTATGTAGAACACTGCTTAGATTTGAGTAATTATATACATATATTCATATAGAGAACACAGTTTGTGAAACACTTATTTGGTGGGTACATTCCTATGTGACACATTGTTTGGAGAGTCCTATGTGGAACCCTGTTTATGTTTGAACTGTTTGAGTACATTCCTATATAGAACTCTGGGTATGTATAGTCTTGTATAGAATTTCGGTATGTGTATTCCTTTGTAGGTATGTACTCTTTGCCTATGTCTATTCCTTGCACATGTATGTGGTTCATAGGGATCCGCCGTGGCCTAGTGGTTACGATGCCTGGCTCCCAAGCGTGAGTTCGCAGGTTCGAGTCTCCGCTGGATCCCCAAGCGGGTTGGCCTGGTTGCTATATAAATGTTCGGCGTTGTGGAGGGCTGTCTATGGTCTTTCTGCAACTGAAAGACCCCTTGGAACTATTCGTGAAGAGTAAGGACTTTCTTCCCGGTTCCGGGTTTCTATCTCGTCGCGATATGATCTAAGCTGTTGAAAGCGACGTAAAAGCCAATTCCTTCCTTCCTTCCTTATATGTGGTTCACTGTTAAAGTAGGGATATTCTTATGCTATGTGGAGCACTGTTTTGGTATTATAATCCTCAATAAAATCATCTGTTGAAGCGACACGCAATACCTGCACGGCATCTGCAACGAAAGGTCCAGAACGATATAGATAATGATGACACTTGGGGGAAAGTGGGGTGAGGTGTTCGTAGTGGCAATACATGAGACCACTTGTTTATTGAGGCCACTCCTTTATTCTAGGATGAAAGAACATTGAGTGATAAAGTGCTTGTATTAGTCGTGGTGCTCGTAAGGGTATTCTGTCCACGCTGGTTTCTCACCGAGTGATTTGACCTGAAACAGGAGCAGCACTCACGCATCATGATGCACAGCTCCGTCCGAAAAGTAGGCCATGTGAAACAATAAAGCAGAAAATAGATGGCACTGTTCAAATTAACCAGGAGGGTATTGAACGCGCGCATTATCATGAAAATACCGCCATATTTGTAAGAGGGCCATGTCGGCTTGGGAAGGAGATAAAACATCATATCACACGGTATGTTGAGGATCAGAAATATAAGAGAAACGCTAATTAGAGTAGTAGTTATTCGTTTGGCCTGGTCGTTTTTCTTGACCTTTCTTTGAATTAACTTGGCGATGATGATGATATTCGCAATGAGAATTGTACTGAATGGAAATATCACTGGGGTCGTTAGCAAAGAAATCAGGCTCAAGAAATTGTAATGAAATTTCTCATGGTTTATTCCGGAAGGACATAGGGTTCCTTTTCCGTGGCAGGAGTCGATGAAATTGATTAAAAGAAAGGTATTGTAAGCCATAAGGGTTGGGATGAGGATGAGTAGAGATACCCAGGTCTTTTTCCGGGTGGCGATCTGCTTGGCCTTATAAGGCAAGAGCACGACCAGCATTCTCTGCACCGAAATTAACGCAATGATCCAAGCGGAAAGCATGTACAGGAAATCGGTCACAAACGTAAGGAACTTGCACGTGGGTGTATGCACATAACGTACGTTCAGTTTGAAGATGAAGGCTATTGACCACTGGACACTAATTATCCACAGGAAGCTTGTGTCTGTCAGGGCCAGAGCCATGAGATAGATCACAACCACTGCTGACTTCACCTTTTCTCGTCTCATGACTGCCATAGAGATGAAATTTCCCGCTGTTCCCAGTACAAGGAGAAGAGTCCCTCCAATGCCACCTATGTATTTCAGGTTATCTCTTGCCCAATACCAAAGGTCAAAGAAGTCTTGGTTGGATACCTGTTCAGATACATGTTGATATGTCCAGTTCCTATTTAACCCTATTGCTTCTTTGATGGTCATGCTACTGCCATTGTGATTTTGTAATACAGCCGATGACTCCAGCGTTGTATTATATTCCATTGTGGATAACCTTTTGAGTGTATATTCCTATTTGGAACAATGTGTATGTGTATTCCTTTATAGAACACTGTTTGAGTCCTATGTGAAACACTGTTCGAGTATTCTATTCCTATGTGGAAAACTGCAAGGGTATGTCTATATCCCTTTGTGAAACACTTTAGTCTGTATAAATTCTGGGTGAACCACTGTGTGTGTCTGTGATGTGTTTCTGTATGGGACACTGGGTATGTATATGCCTAATTGTGAAACCCTGTTTAGCGTCCAATCAGACGAGCTCGGTGAAATAAGATTCGGAAGTCTGAAACGCTTATTTCATATTGGCAAATTCATGACATTAACAGGCAAATCAGGTGACAGCCCTATGTGAGCGAGACCATGGCAAATAAACAGGATACATTTATTACACTCTGATTAAGGAATTGAGAAGGTAAAGTGTGATTGATACTGACTAGTGCCCGATTGTTGACTTCACACATAAAGAGCTGAGATGAGAGCAGACACCAACTAGTATATACCCGTTGTATACTGCCTATTACCTCAGGGCACATAGTGATCTAGACCTCAGGACAACTTAATGATAGTCAATAAGTATCCTACACTGGTATCCATGAAACCCACTTGATCCCTGGGTATTACCAGGGATCCTTTGTATGTATGTGTGTGTGTATGTGTGTATGTGTGTATGTATGTATGTATGTATGTATGTATGTATGTATAAAAAGGAAAACAAAGGTTTCAAAACTGGTGCAGATTTGGCCCACATATGGTACCCTCATTTGTACAACCAACTCTGTATTCAGATTCTCTAGTCACAGTTGATACATGTGTCATGTCCACTGACATCCTCAGAGTGTGATTTATTTATTTATTTATAATACATATAGATGTGATAGAAGGTCACCACTCAGTTGTCCAAGTCTATTTTCTTTAGTTAAAACTCCCCCTTTAGAACGCCCATACACTACATGGCCCTACTGAATACTACTAACAACAGTAGAAACATAATGCAGTTGGTTATTGATATGTAAAATTATGTACTCTCTGACTCAGAGAAAGCAGTATTAGCCAAAGTGATGAAATTCTGTCCAACTCCTGGAGAACCCAAATTTAGGGATATAAGGGAGGATTTAAATAAGTTCCAAAATGAGGATCAGAAGAAAACTCTTCTTCAACTAATCTGCCTGAAGAAGATGAAGATCCACATTAGAGGTCATGGCCCTGATGCTCTATTCAATAATATCCTCTTTAAAGAACCCTCCAAATGGAAACTTTGATCCACCTGTGATAGCACTGGAGTTATTTTTTAGACAGAATGAAATAGACCTTTTAACATATAAGATCTCACCCTACAAGTTCCATATCCTCACTAGGGAGGGAAATTTGGCAAAATAAAAGCATTAATTGTTATTAAACCTGCTGACAAGGGGGAGCTATTGTAGTTCTCAACACCCAAGATTCTATAGAGAAACTGAACATGATCTCACCCATGACCATGCCACTAGAATCAATGATTTTCTCCAGTCCCTTCTGGATAGAGGGGGAATTGATGAAAACTGCCAAGAATTTCTTTCAGTGACCACTGAAAGAACCTCTTTACTTTACATGCTTCCTAAAATACATAAACACCTGGTGGATCCACCAGGTAGACATTGTCTCGGGCAACAGCTGCCCAACAGAACAAATTTCACAGTTAGTGGATTTCTTTCTACAACCAACAGTCGAAGATCTACCTTCTTATGTGGAGGATACCACACAGTTCCTTTCCTATAACTATTAGCTCTGGGAAGATTACTAGATAACTGTATTCTCATCCCCATGGATATAGCCAGTCTTTATACTAATATTCCTAATCTGGAAGGTTTAGAAGCAACAAGATCTGATTTAAACTATAATAGACCTATAGTCAACATTTACCCGAAACAGATAGTCTGATCACATCATTAGACATGGTTTTACACATGAATAATTTTGAGTTTGCGGGCCAACACTACCTTCAGGTAGGTGGCACCGCTATGGGTAGACCCAACTTCAGATAGGTGGCACTGCTATGGGTCGACACTACCTTCAAGTAGGTGGCTCTGCTATGGGTACCAAGGTACTAGTCTATACACAAAATCCACAGATGCTTATCATGTCACCCTAGGAACTGCAAATTTGCAATTCCATATAGTCAATTACTACAATTTTGCAGGAATTGCAGCAATGATGCTGACTTCATTAAACATTCCTGAGAATGTTTAAACATTTCCTGGAAGCAAAATATCCACCCAAAGTCGTCCAAGAAGGCTTTAGTAAAGCTTATCATAAAGACAGACTTTTGCTTCTCAAACCATCAACTGGTGGCCCAGACCCACAAAACTCCTAGGACAATGACATCTTCCTCATCACCACTTATCATCCAAGTGGGAGGATTTTAGGCAACATATAGTCAAAATGAACTGGGATATTTTAGACCGCTCCTCCAGTACCAGTACCATTAGGTTAGACCACTCAGGCTCCATCATCATGCAGTCCTATTACTGGATGCAAATACAATATCAATTGCGACTGCAAAACAAGCAATATTATGTATTGGATTACCTGCATTATATCCTTAAAACAATACATTGGTCACACCAAGAGAACACTTGGTGAGCGCATGTATGAACCCTTCAGGTATGTCACAACATAATTCCAATCATGTTGTTGGCCGACATTATAACCAAGAGGACCACCAAGGTTTTGGGAACATCAGACTATGTCTTACAATTTGGAAAAAGGGATTGGGATTCGCCCAAATCTTTAAGGTTATCTTTAAAGAATCTTTAGGGATCCATAGACTTCGCTAAACAACACCTATGGCCCTAAACGTATTCGACTAACCATTCGGATGTGCCCTGTACACTTCCCTAACCAATGCGGGTATTGGACCTGTTTATATGAAAATATATATATATATATATATATATATATATATATATATATATATATATATATATATATATACATTGCAATATATATATATATATATATATATATATATATATATATATATATATATATATATATATATATATATATATATATATATATATAATTGTATGCTGCATTTATGGCTAGGCCGTAAACTAACTTGTCTGACCTATGTCCAGCTGTTGAATGTTTATCCGTCTCAGGCGCCCTTGGCATATCTGTTTATATTAAGTCCACTTTGGTAAGGGACCAGACTACTGACCTCTCTACTATAAGTACCCTGCTATGTATTTAGAGTGCCTACCCTGTATAGGGTTACTGGAATGTCAGACACCTCATATTCCATTACTCTCCCTTGGGCATACACTAGGATATTGAACTTGTCATATTACAAGCTTATCCCAACTTTATTTCAGGTACTCCCAGCAGCTTGCAGTTGGAGAGGAGTTTGGAACTTTTATTCTATTCTATTTTGATATTCTAGTAATTTAACTTTTCATTTCAAAATTTCATAGAGAATATTTGGCAGAGAGAGAGAGAAAGAGAGAGAAAGAAAGGGAATAAGAGTAAAAGAGAGAGAGAGAGTAAGAGAGAGAGAGAGAGAGAGAGAGAGAGAGAGATCGAGGGAGAGAGAGAGAGAATCAGAGAGAGGAAGAATGAGAGAGAGGGGGGGACACATTTATTCCTAAGCACCAAGGTGACATATGGTTTTATAGTTAGGAAAGCAGGAGTTCTTGCAGATAAAGACGGTTCCCATGGGTCGACATGGCGGAGTTCAGCGATGGTTGTTATGACGAAGCATGTCCCTCGTGCCCTCGACCAATCAAAAGGCTGCAAGTAAAGCATACGGCGTTGCGGTTCCCCAGCAGCACTTGGTATTCTTAGAGAGCCTCTTTATTGCAGTGGCCATCCATTAGCTGCCAACTTTATATCCCATTATCTTTAAGATGTGCCGTATATCATTGCCTAGCCGCAATAAATATGGCTGCTCTCTCATTTTCGCCATTCCCGGTCGTCCTGGCCTTCATAGAGACTTATATATAGTGCATGCTATCTAGTGTAAGCAAAGATAACTCAAATTAGCTCTATATGTTTCAAAGGTTGACATTATGTTATTTTCATTTGGCAAATTATATTGAAATCTCTGAGATGTGAACACCTCAATCTGGACCATGCAGAGCCAATTTATGTCCTGATTAGTTGTTCTCACCTCAGAAGTCTTAATAATTTCCACGATGTTATTAGATACAAACTTTTACATCTTAGGGTGCATGGTCACATTAAGATACATAGATACATACATAGACACATACATATATGATACATACATATTGCATACATTCATACATATAAACATATGGACATACATACATACACATAAATAAATACATACATACATACATCCTTACATACAAACATATTGTGTTCATACATATTGTGTACATACATACATACAAACAGAAATTATAAACATACATATATACATACATACAAACCTAAATCAATACTTAATTCGAAATCATTTATGTTAAAAAACAAAAATACACATTTTTTAATATGCTAACTGATGTCACAGTAATATTCAGTGCTTTGAAGTTTGAATTCAAAAGTGACCCTTTTAAGTAGCCACCAGTGACATACCGATTTAAAGAAAAGAATTAAAACATTTTCTTCGAGCTCCTGGATGTTTGAAATACTCTCTTAACTGTTAAACATTCCAATGCTGAGGCTACTTTTGTCCAGTGCACAAGAATGCAAAGACTCTAAACCCTGTCATGTTGGCACTCATTGGATAGCCCTCACAGAGTACTCTCCTATATGCCAGGGTTTCAGTGATTTTTCAGGATTTTGCATGATTTTGTATCGAATAAATTAGTCACCAGCAGCATAAGGGTTAGGGGAGGAAGGTCGTGTGAGCGCTTCGGTGGATACAAGACTATAAACCGAATACCTTTAAAAAGCACCCTGACTTCCACTCAATTCCTGATACAGCAATAACTGTAGATATAAGAAGAGGCCAATTGGTTTACAAGAAGAATTTCCAATCCAGCTGAGGAATTGTAATTGACGAGGAAATACCTCGTTCATTTCACAGCTGCTCCCAGGAACGTCTGTATGTGACGTGACTACAAACGGACCAGTGGAGCGCTTCCTGACTCGTCATATCTGGATGACAGCGCCCTCTAGAGGCAGAATTGTACACTAGTGGTATTTTACATGCATACTTCGTCAGATGCCAGTAAGACACTCTGTGACACATATCCCCATTTCGATAATTCAAAGTGACAGCTTTGAAGGAAAAACAGAAATATCTATTCCTTAGGTTGAGGCTTGTTTGTTGCAGTATGGTAAAGTTCCTGCTTTGCTAATGCACAAAGCAAGCAATGTAATTTCCTGTTTGATAATATTTTGTGAAAACATTTAAAAGGCATGTAGTTACTCTTCTTTAAAATAAGTCCTGGTTATATATCAGTTGTGCTATTTGATTTTGAGGTCCTACTTCAGGAGGTATTCCAATTTCTTGTGAGTTCAGAATTGAAGGAGAAGTGCTGATCAGATACAAAAAATGTTTTGAATTCATTATTATATATACTTTTATCAATATCATCATTATCATCATCATCATTATTATTGTTATCATTATTATAATTATTATTATCATAATTATTATTTTTATTAGTTTTTTAATATCATAATTATCCTTATTATTTTCATTATTATTATTATTATTATTATTATTATTATTATTATTATTATTGTTATTATTATTATTATTATTATCATCATCATCATCAACATTATTTTCATTATTATTGTTATTATTATCATCAACATTATTATCATCATTATCATTTCCAATATTATCATTATTATTATTTCATATTTGTTATCATTATCGTTATTATTATCATTTTTGTCAATCATATTTTCATTCAACCTTGTTTTCGAGATATAACTTCTAAGAGTTGCATATGGGCTAAGTTTTACGCTGTTTCCATTTTATGATCTCATATCTTTCACGTTTTATTCTAAGGACCTCATTCAGTTGCTATTGGAGAGTTGTTTTCGCGCTCCGAGTGCCGAGTTCTCACTTGAGCCCCGGAGAGTCGGTGCTGACGGCCAAAACAGAAATCAATTACTTTTTTCTCTGCAAACAATGCATCATTTTGTCTGCATTAGTATTTGGGTTTTTACTCATGCAATATGTCCGCAGGGATTAGCTGTTAAGTTCGGTGGCCGGGCGTACTAACTGTCGGCCACTTTCCTTACGGTTACCCTTTCAATGCTGCCGCTACTTTCGTACAACACACAAAGATTTTTGAAACCCTTTCATATTGGTATTCTTTGGAAAGCTCTCGCTGAGTACTCTCACATAAGTACCATATGCCAGGGTTTCGGTAATTTTTCAGGTTTTTTTGCATCATTTTGTATTTGGGTTTTTACTCATGCAACATGTCCGCAGGGAATAGCTGTTAGGTTCGGCGGCCGGGCGTACTAACTGTCGGCCACTTTCCTTACTTTAACCCTTATGCTGCTGGTTGGTATTTTTAAATTACAAAATGATGCAAAAAAGCTGAAAAATTACTGAAACCCTGGCAAATGGGTACTCATCTGAGAGTACATAGCAAGAGCTTTCCAATGAATACCTATATGACAGGGTTTAGATTGCATCCTTGTGCTTTGGACGAAAGTAGACTAAGCATTGGAAGCTAGACCTCCTGTGATATCTTCACCACAGCAATTTTCATAGTAATATTTGATGGAGAAATATTAATCAAATCCCGACTAACATCAAAGCAAAGCAAAGCTATGATGGTCTTATAATGTGCAGTTACTTCATGGATAAAAACATCTAATGAGTAAATATTTTTAAAAGGATTTTTTTTAATATTTTCTTCCGCCCTTCATAGTCACAAAGCTCTGATGGTCTGTTAAATGTGCAATTAGTTTACGGATAAAAAATCTAATAAGAAAACATTTTAGAGGGATTTTTTTTTCAATATCTTCCGCCCTTCATAGTCACAAAGCTATGATTGTCTGTCAAATGTGCAATTACTTCATTGATAAATAAATCTAATGAGAAAATATTTTGAGTTTTTTTTTCAATATCTTCCAGCCCTTCATAGTGGCTAAGCTATGATGGCATCTGTTAAATGTGCAATTAGTTTACGAATAAAAAACTAATGTGAATTTTTTTTTTTGAATATTTAGAAAAAAAAGATTTCCACTGAGCATAGTCTCTATCTATTCTGGGATTTTTTTTTTTTTCGATGAAAAGATAAACATGTACATTAGCCTACCCAGGTCCTCAGGGCATCAGTAGGATAATATGCTTTTAGCCGCTCGGCATCAATCAATGTTTGTTTACCATTGCCTGTCCCCGTTATTACTCTACTGGGACCGTCTGGAATATTCTATACAATGGCCTTCATGCTTGCAGTGCACGAAAATGTCCTGACATTTTTGTTTATATCTTATGTACCAGTTTTTGGACAATATTCGAAGGGGGAATTTTTTTACAAACCTGCCAATAATTCTATTCTATTATAGCTGTAAATATAAGCGGCCCAAAGTGGCCTGACTTTTTTGTGGATAACCTTCACATAAAAGGATTCTTGGAAACTATTTCAGGAGAAATGTGACAATATATTGTTGATTAGATTCTCAATAACTTTATTCAAATATTTTCCAAAAAGTGCCTGCTATCATCACTCTAATAGCTATAGTTGTTTTGCTGACTGCAGGGATGACTGACTTTATTCATACTCATTAGTTTCTAGAGAAATTATCATGTCATGATCTATGAAAATGTTGACAATAACTTGTCAACCAAGAAGTATTTTAAATTTTTTGAAAGAGAGTTGTTGGTAGTTCTTGATTAACATTTTTCCTTCAGATATTTTCCCAACTTTGTTTGCGCCTAAAGATTTCACAAAAATGATCAAGCTGCTTTTGACCAGGCTTTTATGACTTTAACCCTTCCAATGCTGAGACTGCTTTCGTGCCTAGCACAAGGACGTAAATATTTTTGAAAAACATCTAAACCCTGTCATGTTGGTATTCATTGGAAAGCTCGCGCTGAGTACTTTCAGATGAGTACCCATTTGCCAGTGTTTCGGTCCTTTTTCAGCTTTTTTGCATCATTTTGTATTGGCCAAATTCCCTACCAGCAGCATAAGCCCATTAAGGGCTAAGAATTAAAGGGTTAATATTATCCTGGCAGTAGTCAAAGCCAATTCGCCCTGTGAACTATGGCAGTGTCATGTTATACCCCCTATGCAGACCATACGCCACCTTTCTAAACATATCCCTATGGCTGGCGAGAATCCCAGCTATCGGCACCAACACTGTGCAGTACTCGCTGGACTTGGTAACAATGTTACATAACTTATGATACACATTAGATATTGCATCATTTTTGATAATACTGTCAGCTGGGTGCTTAGGGTCGTAATTGATGGCTATCGTTTGTGCTAGGAAATTGTTTTTAATTCCTATTGGTGTCTTACACAAGTGCAAATTTATCTACAAAATTCATTTACAATTTTTAATTTTTTACAATTTATTTTAAATTCATCTAATTTATCTACTTTTTGAAAAAGCTAGAATTTTGTCTTATGAACCTCTTAAATTTATTGATTTGAATTGCTACATTGTTTTTGAAATTTATTTCAATTTAGTTACATTTTGAAAAAAACTTTTTATCTATTAAACTTCTTACATTTTGTATGTTTTTTTAAAAAATATTTCTTTAATTTTTGTAGAAGTTATCACTGTTATTAATTCATCAGCACCTGGAGTACACACTTGGTCTAACAACCTCCTATAAAGGTTATCAGTATAGAAAATCATTTTCAAAAGTTCCCCATCAAAACATTATCTGGATGTTTTGGTAGTTATTTGAATGATATCTAAAAACAGAATTTGAACAGAATTTATAAGAACATTGTTATTTGTGTTCTTTTTGACATTTCTACTTGGATTATTTTCCAAATGATTCTTATGTAACAGTTGAATGCCCCCTGCAAAAAGGAAAGACATATTGGTTATCCAGTTAATGCTCGCAACACCCTGATGAGGAATAAAAGATATACAAATTATTTCTTTACAAAGGAAATTTAAAGTGAAATTGAAGGAAATTCATGCTATTGAACAGATCTGTTATTCCTTGATGTTTGAATATTTAAAAAAAAACTATTGCATGTTTATTAGCTCTAGAGTCTTGTGAATACAAATTGGTATAAAATAGGTTTGTATTTAAACATAAAATGTATTGTTGCAAAAATTAGATACCTTAATACCAGTTTATAATAAGCTAGAATGTGTTGACTGTAATTGTTTGTACATGCTTTGTATCTACTATATGCCATAATGCAGAAATATTGATTTTGTTCATTTCTTTTTCATTTCATGCTGTTTTCCTGATGATGACCTTGATGGTGACCTTGACCTTTTGGCTGCAATCCAATGTTACATCACTAGGTAAGTAAAACAATATGAAGCGACTGCTTGGCAGATAGCGCAGGAAAATATTACGGGACTAGGGTTGGATGCCATTAAGAATGAAACATTACGGTACCCACATAAGTACCAAGAAAACAATATGGTTAATTTAACGGTACTGTTAACGGTTAACTATTTTGCATTATTACCTTATAAATTTTGATATAAATAGTCTTGTTCAGGATCCTGGCCATTCCCTAATAAATGATAACTTCACGGTGGTTAGCATTGTATCTTTAAGTATCTTTAAGGAATGAAAGTGTACAAAACGGTACATTTTGAAACGAAATTGATATCGGTACCAGTACCGGTACCTCTTAATGGTAATCAATCTTAAATGGGACCCTATCATAAAACATCCCTCTCAAGATTCATTTTGTAGATACTAGAAAGTTGCCCTGGCATTCCTGGCAAGATAATGAGGCAAGCATATTCATGAATTCAATATTTAGCCCTGACATCTGAGTGGCAATGGGTCGATCTGCCCCTTCTGCCCGCACATTCAGGGCATAGATTAGATGTGTTTTTTTTACACACTAGCAGAAAGTTTATTTTCTTGGGCTCCTGGTTCTTTGAAAGAGAAAAAAGTAGGGATATAAAAAATCACATTTTTTTCAATATTTTTTTTATAATAGTCCATTTAATTGAAATTACTAGTAAATCTGCGAGACCAGGATGGTGCTCTGGGCGTGGATGTGATACCAAACTGTATGAGGATGTTTCCTGAGAGCTTCTGCCGTGTTATTCCTAACCTATCTCTGCTGTGGAGAGACTGAAAAACATTGCTGACATATTCTCTTTATCACCCTGGCACTAGCATTCTCTCAACACTAGGAATAGGCACACACCTCCCTATCTCACTCCCCCCCTCTCCCTCATTCCTTCCTCACCCCTCCCCCCCCCCCCCCCTCTCTCTCTCTCTCTCTCTCTCTCTCTCTCTCGCTGTCTCTCTCTCTGTTTCTCTTTTTCCATCTCTCTCTCTCTCTCTCTCTCTCTCTCTCTATTTATCTATATCTTTCTTTCGATCTCTCTTTCTTTTCCATCTCTCTCTCTCTTTCTCTCTCTCTCTCTCACTCTCTCTCTCTCTCTCTCTCTCTCTCTCTGTTGCTCTTCTTCCATCTCTCTCTCTCCCTCTCTTTCTCTTTCTCTCTTTCTCTTCTTCCATCTGTCTCTGTCTCTCTCTGTCTGTCTCTCTCTGTCTCTGTCTCTGTCTCTGTCTCTCTCTCTCTCTGTCTCTGTCTCTGTCTCTCTCTGTCTCTGTCTCTGTCTCTGTCTCTCTCTCTCTCTCTCTCTCTCTCTCTCTCTCTCTCTCTCTCTCTCTCTCTCTCTCTCTCTCTCTCTCTCTCTCTCTCTCTCTCTCTCTCTCTCTCTCTCTCTTATATCTAAGCACAAGTTGATAGACTTGATTTGGACAGGAACATTGTAGTGCAAAGGTGGATTGCTGGGCTTTAAAATCTATACATAAGTAAACTAAGCTAAAACTATGCATTTAATTGTTAGAAATAACACTTCTATTGCCACTTAGACACCCCTATTTCATAGTGAGCCCCTACAGATACTCAATTATAGGAAACATAGTTTTGTTATACCATTGGCCCAGCACTTCGAATTTGCACTCCTCAGGTCTTGTGTGCTTTAATGTTCAGGGTTCTCTTAAGAACCAATATTTGTTACATCATCGCCCCAGCACCCTACAGCAATACCGAAAACCCCTCGGGTATGTTGCGGGTTCTCTGACAGCTGGAGCATGAGAAGCTATTTCAGATCTTGGCATAGTAGGAGTTCGTAGTAGCTATAGTATTAATACAGCCTGTCCCGCGGCAAAACCTTAACCCTTATGCTGCTGATGACAAATTCAGCCAACACAAAATTATGCAAAAATCCTGAAAAATGACCGAAACCCTGGCAAATGGGTACTCATCTGAGAGTACTCAGCGAGAGCTTTCAAATGAATACCAACATGACAGGGTTTCGATGGTTTTCAAAGATTTTAGCGTTCTTGTGCTTTGGACGAATGTAGCCTCAGCATTGGAAGGGTTAACCCTGTTAATTGGCATTCGTTGGATATAGCTCTGAGTACTCTCCAATGAGTACCAATATGTGTCAGAGTTTCAGTCATTTTTAGGTATAGGTTGTATTGCCCAAATTAGCCATCAGCAGCATAAGGGATATAACCCTTCCAATGCTGAGGCTGAGGCTGCTTTCATCCAAAGCACAAGGAAGCAAAGATTTTTGAAAACCATCAATACCCTGTTATGTTAATTTAAGGCTGTGATGCTGGTGACACTCTCAAAATAAGACAACTCCTAGTTTAGCACTCCTGTCCCCTTTCTAACAATAGTTATCTAAACCCTGAGGTCTTGGTGTTTCAAATATAAGTTTACTTTAACTTACCTTCTTGAGCTGACCTCAATATAAACACAGTTTCAATTCAAGAGTGTTTTACCTCAAATGAGGTTTTCTTGATCAATAAAGGTTCATTTGATTTATAGATACCATACATGTCTTCTTAATATACTAGGCTAGGGCAACTGGAAGGCAAATTTGGAGTTCCTGCAAGAGAATACCTTACAGCACGCGATTTTGGTGGGAAATATTTGAAACACCAAGACCTCAGGGATTTATCTTTTGTTATAAAGGGGACGGGAGTGCTAAACTAGGAGTTGTCTTACTTTGAGTGTGTCACCAGCATCACAACCTTAATTGGTATTCATTGGATAGCTCTCACTTAGTACTCTCCAATGAGTACCAATATGTGTCAGAGTTTCAGTCATTTTTAGGTTGTATTGCCCAAATTAGACATCAGCAGCATAAGGGTTAACCCTTCCAATGCTGAGGCTGAGGCTGCTTTCATCCAAAGCACAAGGAAGCAAAGATTTTTGAATTTCATCTAAGCCCTGTCATGTTGGTGTTCATATGTTTATGCATGACAGTAGTGTAGATAATAAGAGTAGTCTTTATGCAGATGATTCATCCTTTTATACTGTAGGTAATACTGTAGCAGAAATTGAGACAAACTTGAATCAAGACTTGAAGAAAGTTACAGACTGGTGCACAAAAAACAGAATGTTTATCAACAAAACTAAAACAAAATCTATGCTTCTGTGCACAAGACAGAAAAGAATGAATTTAGAAAGTACCCTAAAAATCAAAATTGATAACGATTATTTAGAAAACACACAAAGTGAAAAGGTTCTTGGGATAACAATTGATGAATCCTTATGCTGGACCAAACAAGTGGATAAAACCTGCAAAAAGATCATTTTCAACCTGCATAGTTTAAAAGAAATAAAAAAGAACCTCCCAGTTAAGGAGAGGTTGTTATTTTATAACTGCTATACTTTACCACACCTAAATTACTGTTGTTCAGTGTGGGGAAACTGTCCGGCAAATCAACAAAACTAAATTACAAAAGCGGGCAGCCCGCTTAATATTAGATGCCGATTTGTCAATTCCATCTTCTGATCTATTCAAAAAGCTTAAATGGCTTCCTTTCCCTAAATATGTGGAATACCAACAGGCGGTTACTGTGTACAAAAGCCTTAATGAGTTAGACCCCCATTATATGAACAAACTTTTCTCATATACACAAGAAAACCACAGCTATGGTACTCAAAATGCAACCTCCTCACTACTAACTCTTCCAAAATGTAATAAATCAATTGGCCAAAAATGCATTTCATACTCAGGACCCAAAGTTTGGAATAGCTTAACTGAAGCAATCAGATGTGCACCATCACTACCTTCCTTCAAGTCTAGATACCTAAAAGCATTGTACCATACTACTTTGTAACCCTGGGGCTCTCGGGCTACTAATGTAAACATGCCAGAGGGCCTCAGGGAAGATCCTTACCATTGGACTGAGTTACCCTCTTTAAATAAAGCTTATTATTATTATTATTATTATTATTATTATTATTATTATTATTGAATATAGCTCTCACTGATATAGCTCTCACCCATGTGCCAGGGTTTCCATCATTTCTTTGGGTGTTTTGCATCATTTTGTATTGCCCAATTTAGCCATCAGCAGCATAAGGGTTTAACCCATTCACACTCAGAGAGGCCAAAACAGGCCTGACAATTTTGAATATATTTTTCCAACAAAAGCATTTTATGAAAACTATTTGAAGGAGAAATGTTAATCAGAAGCCAAACAACAACTCTTCTACAAATATTTTGTGAACTTCTGCTTTATTCCCAAGTTATTTACAAAAGTATGAGAGTAGCAGACAATACCTCTAAGAACAACTCCGAGTGTGAATGGGTTAAGCAAGCCTCATGCACTCCTGCACTAAGTTTTCATCTCTTGATGCTCTGGCTGCATCGCTAGGGATGGGGTAACCTAGGTGACTGGGTTACCATAGTACAAGTGCTGCCATCTATACAATAAAGATATAACTAAAAAGTTACACGTGAGACCAAATGAAAGATGATTAGATGAATTTTTGCTCCAGGTTGGCATCAATTATAGAAATTGTAGTTGTATCATTTTTAATGTGATGACAGAATAAGTGCCGCCATTTGCAGTATAGATCCATAAATAAAATGTAAGACATGAAACAGAAAGCAAGATCTTATATTTTCCAATGTGGCATCAGTTACAGAAATCATATCATTTTTAGAGTGAGGATAGAATAAGTAGTTCAGTGATATAGATGTATCAAAATAACAAACCACTGTACATTGCAACAGTTTATTTTTGCACAAACTGGTGGCATAAATTATGCTTTTTTAGCGCATATTTTTAACAGCTAGCTAGAGGGGTATTTGCTGCTGGTGTCGCGAGAAGGTTCTTATACTTGAATAATGGGAACATCTGTTTGGGGCAGAAAATGTCAGGCTGGTTTTTTAAAAGTTCCTTGAATGATTGTGCATCTATTTGTTTCCCCCTTGAAAAAGATGTTCCTAAGGAAGGGTTGGAGAGATAAACATCATTTACCCATTCATACTCCCATGAATGTGATCAGGCCTAAAACCTAAAAAAATTAATTGTTTGTTTCCTGTAACTGCCCGAAAAAAAATAGGGTAGGTAGGTCGGTAAAAAGGTTTTTTTTGCATTATTTTTTTGGTCAAAAATGTGTGTTTTATGCATGTTTTACGTTGATTGGGAGTTGGGAGGGCAATGAAAACTTAAGGGTAGGGATTTTTTTGAATAAAAACTTGTTAGGGTAGGGTTACAGGAAACAAACAACTTTTTTTTAGGCCTCAGCTTGGTCAAAGAAATTCCATACTTTTAATTTTTTTTCTCTGATCTATTTTGAATGCCTATAGAGTATTCTGGATTATGTATTATCAAAACACAATCGTCATTTTTCCTCTTGGATAATTAATTATTCATTCTCCCTGTAAAAGATCTAAAGGAAATAAAAAGGCACAGTATTTTTAATTTGACCTTAGAAAAGGAATCAATATCAAAAACCCTGGAAAGCCACTCATTTGCTCATATGCTTGATGCTATTATTGAACCAGGGACCCTGTGCAGTGGTGAGAGTTGGCTAGATAACTCAGCCATGGGGGCATCCCTGCTAGTTACAAGGATTGTGGGATATGATTATTATAGCAGTAGACTGAAGCCAGTCTATTAATCTTGTTTGTATCAGGAATAAGTATTGTAGGATATGATTATTGTCGAGAGCAGTAGACTGGAGCCAGTCTAGTAGTCTTGTCTGCAATAGGAATAAGTATTGTAGGATATGTTCGTAGTAGAGATCAGTAGACTGAAGCCAGTCTGATAATATTGTCTGTGTCAGGAATAAATATTGTAAGATATGTTTATTGTAGAGATCGGTAGACTGAAGCCAGTCTAGAAGTCTGTTTGCCTCTTGTTGGTTGAGTACATGTACATATGTGCCCTAACCTTGGGTTATTGCTGTGTGCAGTCATATGTGTACTGTTTGTCTACCAGCCTCCAACTCATCCTTCCATTTCTCTTGATGCTGCCTCTTCACATTCCTCTACAATTCATCTCTTTTCCTTCTCCTCCTCTCTTCTCTTCTTCTTCCCATTTCCCTCCTCCTCTACTTCTTCTTATATATATATATATATATATATATATATATATATATATATATATATATATATATATATATATATATATATATATATATATATATATATATATATATACATATATATATATATATATATATATACATATATGTATATATATATATTTATATATATATATATATATATATATATATATATACATTTATATGTATATATATATATATATTATATATATATATATATATATATATATATATATATATATATATATATATATATATATATTTATATATATATATATATATATATATATATATATATATATATATATATATATATATATATATGTATATATATATATATATATATATATATATATATGCACTTCACTCCATCCTCATCCTTTTCCAATCCTCCTTATTCTTCAACCGTTTCAACAACTTTTCTTTCTTTTTCTTCTTCTTCTCCATTCTTCCCTTTCTTCTCATTGTCTATTGTATGGAAGGAATTTGTGGGACTTAATTAGACCAAGAACCGGTGCTATTTTGGTCTGGTGCTGCAGCATTCACACAGTACATGCCCATTGTACCCACCTTAATTAGGATTGGCCCAATACCAATTCAATGAGAGAAGGTAACAATTGGTGCTTTGGCATTGTTGGTTACAGTCAGAGGGCAAACAATACATTAAAAGATAGTGATGAACTGGAAATCAATCAACAATATGTATGTTTCAATTCCTAGGAGTATCTTTGGAAAATCCCAGGATTTTGAAAGGAGCCTCAGCTATATTTGGTAAGGGCAACCTGCAGATGATATAAAAAGTTTAAATGGTAGCACTTAATTTTTTTTGGTTATAACTCAAATTAAGACAGCATCTCCTGGATATTAAAAACTGTATGCTCCACATGAAATACCTTATCCCTTTATTAGGGTATTTTAGGCTATTACTTAAGCATTTAAAATTCAATATTTTCCCTGTTAATTGAAGAGGCGTCACTACCCTAACATGTGTTTATCTTGTCTGAGGAATTCTTAACTACACAACCCTTTAAGTATTAACATCTTAGTACAGGTGTTATGGGGTAAACACTATCTATTGACATTTCTATCTTTAACTTTGTTACTATTCCACAAACATAGCCGAACCCTTTTAACCCTTCCAATACTGAGGCTACTTTCATCCAAAGCACAAGGATCCAAAGATTTTTGAAAACCATCTAAACCCTGCCATGTTGGTATTCATTGGAAAGCTCTTGCTGAGTACTCTTCGATGAGTACCTATTTTCCAGGGTTTCAGGCATTTTTCAATTTTTCTGCATCATTTTGCATTGGCCAAATTAGCCACCAGCAGCATAAGGGTTAAGGCATCAAAATGCACAGACAATAGACCTTTAGCTATCTCCATTTAAAAAATAAACATGCCATTCGGCAGATGTTTATTTAAACTAATGGACTACTATATTTCTAAAAGAAAAATTGCTGAAAAGAAAACTAATGATCCCATTGTTAATTCCTCTGTGCATTACTCATATCAAAAATAGAGTCAGTTTCTTCCTTGAGTATGTAAATATAAATATGCTTGTTTGTGTTCAACTGAATGACTCTGTCAACAACCATTGAAGAATGGAGACTGAACCTTATTTGTTATCTTAAGCTTAACCTCTACATAATCATATTGCCTTGGTGTTTGGACATTGTTTGGAAATATCTCTAAAAAATGAGATAATACATCAAAATATTAAAAGGGACATATATTTTTAAAAGAGAAAACAAAGCATTCTTTCAAGTTTCAAATTTTTTTAATTGATTTCTACAATATTTTCATCATTTTTAAGACCTCATTGCCATCTTTGCATTAATGGGTTAATACGGCGTCTTACAATATTTCTTGGGGTACGACCTTGAAATATGACCTTGAGATAGGGTGGGGTATACCATATCAATGGATGGATTGATATGTACCTGTCACTATTATCTTTACTACTGCTGTATCTTACTACACTAAGCATGAATTCCCTAACCAAAGCCAAGAAAAAGATGGAAATCATAGAGATTATACCCGACCCATGGGGGACCTATGAAAAGGTAGGTTTTTGTCTGTTATTATTGACGCGTTCTGGCTATTGAAACATCTCGAGGAATTACGGCTTACAGCCTTGGTTGCTTCTGCTATAGGAGACCCTACCAGTCAGCGTACTAGAAATCATGTACTTGTTTATTGTCCAGAAGGCAGGACCTTTTAGCTACGATTTTGAACTGGGATGTTCAAAGCATCGCTTTTATCGCTTGTATCGCTTTTATACACTGGACACCATATTATATCAGTTAACAACCATGAGTATATACTTAGTTATACTTGAAATACATATTGTTTTTATATGATATCATAATATTTACTTTGGAGTGAAAAATTTAAATTATTTGCTAGTAATTGACATTTTTTAGAATTTTCTGACCAAACATTTTGGTTCCTGTCAAAAACATGCAATTTTTGATCATTATCATTTTCAATTTAATTTCATATGCCTCACTTTTGTGAATCTCATAAAAGCAATTGTTTTAAATTAACAAATTTGATCACAAGAGATGATTACATTGTAAATTAATTATCAAATTTCCTAATTTTTGTAATTCTCTATTTTTTACCTACTTAAGAAATTATTGTGTCATTGCTGGAAACTATCAGGAAGAGTTTTTTGAGTTTTTTTGAGTTTTTTGCAAGGCAATGTTTCTCCAGATATTTTGGCATCTGCAACTGTCATCTGAAAATACGGTCACCATGTTTTTGACACTATAGTTAGTAGAAATAGCCTCAGAAATAGAACCCATCTTAACCCATTAACCCTCAATTAGGCAAAAAAACTGGAAAATAACTGAAACCCTGGCACATGGGTACTCATCTGATAGTACTCAGTGAGAACTATCCAATGGATACCAACATGACAGGGTTTAGATGGTTTTCAAAAATCATTGCGTCCTTATGCTGATGGCAGACAAACAATTTTGATGAAATCTTTCAGGCTAAAGCATAACTTGAAAAATATTTGAAGGAGAAATGTTAATCAGAACATTACCAACAACTCTCCCTCAAATGTTTTGTAATATAATTTTTCATTCCAAAGATATTGTAAAAAGTATCGAAGAAACAGACGACAATTTCTTAAGAACTCTAAAGTGTGAATGGGTTAAAGTATGCATATATGAAGGGATGTGCAGTTAGTGAGGGTAATTGCTTTTTGACCTTTTCCTATGTTTAGAACTTATCAAATTCAGTATATTAAAGGGTACTCTTTTATTGTGGTATTGAATATGATATGATGTTTGGTATTGTTGGGAAAATGACCAAAATGCTTCATGCTTCATATTTCCAACCTATATCAAGAAATTTGGTTTGAATCCTGGCTGGGGCTTGTGAGAAAGTTGGCAGTGACTTGGCGTTAGGCTATGGTTTTTGCTTGGTACTCCAGTTTTTTTCCACCATTTACAACCAGCTTGTCACGACTTAGCAACAATATGGCAGAAAAAATGACGAAAATGAAAATTCTAAATTTATTTGAGTGTGTCAATGTGTCAAGCCAGGTGGAGGAGGCGAGATGATCAAGATGTTTGTTTGTGTTTGTTTTGTTTGTTTATCGTGGTTATTTTCACCCACTGTTTTCTCCTGGTAGATCGACTTCGGTAGAATTTCCTGCTGACGTCAACGCCTATCTACAGCTGAGGTCATGCGGTATACTTCCTCGAGTTAGGAGTTATTATTATCCTTTTAACCCACTCATGCCTCATGAAGATCTTGACAAAAGTCGTCTGGACCTGGGATACTTTCCAAAATAACTTTGAAATTAATCATAAATTCAGTAAATATTTCAAGGAAGGTTGTGGCTTGAATTCAGATTTTCATTTTTCCTTCTGATATTTTCCAAAGAATATTTGAGTTACACATACATTAAAATATTCAGGAAAGTTTTGAATAAAGGATTCATCGCTGATGCAAATGGGAACAATCAGAACAAAAGAGTATTCAGTTTTCCAACAGTTCTTAGTTAAGCTCCAAAGCCCCCTGATAGCAAAATTATTCCAGTGTAAAAAATTGGGCTATGTACCTGTCCAAATAGGCAGGTATCCCAAAAGTTAATACTGAGGCCAATATTACTTATTGTTTGAAAATAAGGTATTGTGAGGTATTGCACTAAAGAAAAGTTTGCACTTAACAAGTGTAATACAACAAGAACTATTCTAGTATCAGTACACTCACCCTGCTGTATATTTATTTATGACAGTGGGGACACGGAGTGCATACTAAGGAGTCGAGGTTTCCTTTGAATTTAACTTTACCCTTATGCATAATCTTAGCCAGCAGGGCGTCTAGGTGCCTTTTGGACACCCGAACCCTCAAAAATCACCCTTCAGGACACCCAAAAGAATTTGTGAGGAATTTCTTAAAAGTTCAATTTCAAACATATAATTGAATTTTTTCACCTCCGTATAATTCCTATGGCATAGTATATGGACATTATGCTTTGTTTCATTGAGTAAATACATGTTTATGGTTGCAATCTGAGTATATTTTAGTCTACCTTGAAAATTAGGGGACCCAATAATGATATAATTTTCAATTTTGGGCACCCAATTTCTAAATCCTGGCTAAGACCCTGCCCTTACAGTTAACCTTAAAGAGTTAAGACAAAATCCCTAAGGCAACCAAAAGGGATTCCTGGCGACCCTTTTTTATGGAGGCAGTCCCTGAATTGATCTTTTATTATTGAGATTATCTAGGCTTACGTAATAGTGCCACCTGGTGACAACTTTTTGAATTTTTGAAGCAGTTGATTCACATTGGCCATCAAAAATTGGTGTACTCCAGGACTAGGGATGGACACCTGTAAGATCGAAACGGTATTGTACGGTATTGGTACCTATCAAATGGTATGACATTGTTAAAACTGGGAGCGTAAAAATAGCGCAAAATTAAATGCCTGTAAAAAATACCATTTATACAGTACTACAAGACTGTTTGTCTGTGCTCTAAGACAGATTGTCCTTGCTCCAGGCGTGTCATATTTAGACAGTCCAGTAAGTGGGCACATCAGGTCAGTAGCCACTGAAAGCCGGAAGCTAGTCCACTCCCAGGCCATTGACACTGACCACACTGGTCATTGGGTCAGTATAATATATACCTGCAAGACCCAATCACCTCTCCTGAATGTAGAATAACCCCAGTGTCGCTAACTTCGGGCCACTGACATGCGGAGATAGCCCATAAAGAGTTTCTGTGACTAATTTTAGCTGGACGAGTCGGTGTCAGGCTATCCGGAAAAGATCCACGAGCCCCGCTACCTAAATAGGACATGGAGTGGCCGAAGTGGAGCGCTGCTGCCTCTGAACAGCGTTATTTTGGTCTGTGAGTAGCACAGCAGTGGTAGCAGCAGTAGCGGTAGCAGCAACACTGTGAGGCCTTGGGTACACAGCCTAGCTGCCTGTCACAAGGGAGTATGTTGTTTGGCATGGCATCCCTGGTATCTTAGCAACTGTGCCATGCAGTGCTGCCATCTACAGGTGAAAACAAACATCATGTATGCACAATGGATATGTATGTTTCTACAAAATCCTTTCATCTGAGAATCCCTACATTATTACACTATAAAAGATCCTCACCTCTGGGAATTCTGCACTATACTATAAGACCGATTTTGCCTATAGATATCAAACCTAATTCACCATACAACATTATAGGTAAGAGAGGAAATTTATTGAACAGTTTAATAGGATAATATAAGAGGACCACAAGCAAAACTAAAGTCCCAAATAAAGTTTGCCAAATTCCGCTACCATTATCCTGATTTGACACATTGCTGCTCTACACGTCTTGTGTGCAGGAGGCCCATTTGAGAATAACAGGATAAAAGTCATTCTTAAAGAGAAAATAACACAAGGAAGATGTAATTATTATTATTATTGTTATTATTATTATTATTATCATTATTACTACTGTTATTATTATTTTCATTATTATTGTTATTATTATTATTATTATTATTATTATTATTATCATTATTATTATTATTACCATTATTATTATTATCATTATTATTATCAATATTATTATTATTATCATTATTATCATTATTATTATTATTATTATTATTATTATCATTATTATTATTATTATCATAATTACTTTTACTATTATTATTATGATGATGATGATGAGGATGATGCTGATGCTGATAATGGTAACGACAATGATGATGATAATAACAATGATGATACTGATGATGATGATGACGATGGCAGTGATGATGTTTGTTTTTGTCATACCTGGCATAACAGCTATTTATATTGTACTATAATTGACTACCCAAGCCGAAGGCAAATGCTTACCTAGCGATAAAAGAAGAAGTTGGCAAATGCACAATTCTCAGCTGAGCGAATCTTACAGTGCCACGTCAGGTTAAACCTTATAGTACTGTACTCACAAATTGTTGTGCTATGAAGACGGCCCAGAAATAGATCACATGCTCTTTTTATCTACCTAGCTTTACTTTAGTGACTCCATAGATGTTTATGCTTTTCTCAATAGCAAATATTTATCGCATACCCAGGCCGCCAGTGTTTAAATTGAGTGAAAATGATTATTCAGAAGTTGGGTGCACTAATTTAAGTGCAGAGGATGTACTTTGGTTGTTTAACCTATTGATACTTCAGAGTTCATCCAGAAATTGTCTGGCCAGGACTTGAACACTATTGCTGGTTCAACATGCGTTTCTAAGTATATAAGAAATTCTTTGGCAGATGATCTGAGAGGCTTCAAAAGGTTTTCACCTCTTTGCACTACCATATATGCCTTTATATCAATAACAAAACCCAAGATTGTTCAATATACATTAAAAAAGATATCTATATTTAATGAGATATGTAGCAAAAATAGTTCATACACTGAAGTATTTGAAGGCTCTACTGAGTATATATGCTTCCCCCAAAACATTTGCTTACCAATTTTGTTTTAATAATTCACATTGTAATTGACCATCTGCATATATTGTAAACTGGTGTGACAATGAATGAGTAATTTGGCACCCTTTCAATAGAGGGGATATGTACATTAGTTTAAGTCACAATCTTTAGCCTCAGTAGAGTTGAAAAAGTGAGGTTGGGTACATTTCCAAATATACCTTACAGCTTGAGTTAAAGATTGCCAAAAAAACACTGTGGTAGGAGACCACTAATGCACAGTGCACAAATGACATTGGCTAGTCACAATTTAGCCTCAATAGAATAGAAAAAGTGACAATGAGTAAATTTCCTTACATACCTTACAGCAGAGCTTGAGTTAAAGATTGGCAACTAACCTGTACTCTAGCAGTTCTATCAGGGGACCACTAATGCACAATACACAAATAACAATAGAAGTGCAAAAAGGTGCAATAAAATATGGCAGGGTAGCTGATAGGCAATAAAGACCCTTTATTGTTATTTATGATTAATATCGTCTACATTGTATGGCCAATTTACTAAGACCGCCACTGTTGCTACGCTAGGGGACAGTAAAGCATATTTTATGGGACTTGGGTGAAAAATGTGGAAGGGATTAATTAAGACACCTTTTTTTCTGTTGATTGCGATACTGAGTTGAGTGATGTATTTTAGTTCCTTCGGGACAGAAATGATAACGTATCGCGGGAGGTGGTGAATTATTGGGTCAGGCTGTCCCACAGAGGGAGACTAGGCAGAAACTTAACCTGTTCTTGCTAGAGTAGGCTACTACAGTACAGACTTTCAATTTCTGCACCAGTCGACCGGATATCTGCCAGTGCCTGGTTGTACAAACACCCACGTATAACATGTCAAAAAATATGTCAAGCAAATCAATTACACACGTAGCTTGCTAATCAAAGCTACGTTCAGTTGTGAGGTCATCCATGCACCCATGCCCAGGAAACTGAGTGGCAGTCGGGTGTGCAAACATGTATTATGCCCAGGCTGCCCATGCATTTAGTGCAGGAATTAAATGTCGACACTGTAGTCCTTGAAAATATCTTCCCCTCTGAGTACTCCAACCAGTATAGTACTGCCAACGGCCCATAGGTGGCACCATATGACCCTCCCTTGCATCTCTAGTAGTTCCAGTATTGTGGTAGGTGTATGGTGAAATATTGGGTCAGACTGTCCCTGCAGAGGGAGAGTCATAGGAAGCAACTCGATATGTTCTTGGTAGACGAGGCTCCTAGTCTTTGAAAACATCTTCCTTTCTGAGTTGATCTACCAGTATAGTACTGCCAACGGCCCATAGATGGCACCATATGACCCTCCCTGACATCTCTAGTAGTTCCAGTATTGCAGTAGGTGGTGAAATATTGGCTCAGGCTGTCCCTGTCTTGCGAATCAAAGCAATGTTCAGTTGTGAGGTCATCCTGCCCAGTAAATCTTGGTGGCAATCGGGCGTGTGGTTGTGTATTATGCCGGGGGCTGCCCAAGCATTTAGTGCAGGAATTAAATATGGGCACTGTTGTCCATGAAAACATCTTCCCATCTGATTTGATCTACTAGTATAGTACTGTCCATGGCCTATAGGGGGCGCCATATGGACTCTTCTGCTTCTGGTGGTTTCAGCGCAGGGACCTAGCCAGGACCCGCACTGCCTGTCTTTTGGACAGGCAGCTTCCTGAAAACCTTCTTTTTGGACAGACAAAAAATCTATAAAAGAATTCACATGACTATTCACAACCAAGTTGATAAGGTAACAATGCAATAAAGTACTGTTTAAAGGGTACCATCAGAATACTGTAGCGCTTTATTGGCACCAGTAGCGTACCATACCATTTCGTTCTTAGATGTATCCATCCCTATGCATATGTGACATGGTAATTTCATCACTGCTGCTGGCATGAACACGTTACATCATGGCAATTTCTCTACATCGTCTCCACCGTCCAGAATGCCTGATTTCCTGATGAACGATGAACAGTTATTGGCTTTGTTGATATTGGGTCTGCCCGAGGCATGAACATGGAAGACATGAATAAATAACGTCCACCTCACCGCCGCCTACTAATGCTGAATTATTAAGGCTGACAAGTTAGTGCCTCTCTAGCTCCGTCATTGCGGGCCAATAAGACAGGTCTGCGGCTATAGCACAAGCCAAATACCACCTGTCTGATTGATCAATACATTCTCTGAGTGTGCAGGGAAAAAAGGTTGTACCTTAGATGAATAAAAGAATGGATATGTAGGAGAGACTTATTACTACATGCGCTATAATGAAGGCCTGGCTATGGTTTTGACTCTGGCCTCAGAACACAACTTTTGGGCTATTTGTTGAGGCTAGCCTGTTCAGGTTGACCAGCTGGTTTCATATCCACTTGTTTTATTCATCTAAGGTTGTTTACGGAATGGTGTTCTATTAGAGTTCCTCTTTCTATAGGCATCAGTGCAATTATGATTTAGTATTATACCTTAATTGTGACTAGTGTTATAAATCTTTATATTTCAATTGTAAGCTTTATTGGTTTTTGGTTTTATTACTATTGACACTTGCTACTATTCTAGATACTATCATTACCTTTTTATTTGTTACCATCATCGTTGTGGTTGTCACAGGTGAAGTTATCATATTATTATTATTATTATTATTATTATTATTAATATTATTATTATTATCATTATCATTATTATTATTGTTGTTGTTGTCGTTATTATTATTATTATTATTATTATCATTATTATCATTATTATTATTATTATTATTATTATTATTATTATTATTATTTGTATTTGTCATCATCATTAATGTTTTTATTATTATCAGTATCATTATTATCATTATTTCATTATTATTACTATTGTTATTATTGATATAATAAGAATCATTATTATTATTATTATTATTATCACCATCATCACCATCCTCATCATCATCATCATCACCATCATTTTCATCATCATGATTGTTTTTATCATAACCTATAATCATGAACGTTTACTATTCATATTCCTCCTTCCTCCAGACCTCCATATCTTAGCTATCTTCTCCTTTATTGATTCTTGCCACTTCAACACTCCCATATAGCACCACGCTCTGATTATACATGCAACTGGTTGCTGCTGTGCTGAGATTAAGCATCCTGAACCCTTATGCTGCTGGTGGCTATAAATTTTGACAATACAAAATGATACTAAATACATAGAAAAATTACTGAAACCCTGGCATATGGGTATTCATATGAGAGTTCTCAGCGAGAGCTTTCTAATGAATACCAATATGATAAGGTTTCGATGGTTTTCAAAAGATTTGCATTCTTGCATGTTTAGACGAAAGTAGCCTAAGCATTGGAAGGGTTAATTTCCACGCAACGATTTCTCTCATAACTGCTGACTGACCAGTTATTCTCTTTGATGCTGGACCCCGAGTCAGAGGCGCTGACTTCAAGACACCACCTTTATGTGTAATAGATGATCTGGATGTTAACCTTTGTGCTGCTGGTGGCTAATTTGGTCAATAGAAAATGATGTGAAAAAAACTGGAAAATGACTGAAACCCTGGCAAATGGGTACTCATATGAGAGTACTCAGCGAGAGCTTTCCAATGAGTACCAAAATGATATGGTTTAGATGGTTTTCAAAAAAATTGCGTTCTTGAGTTTTAGACGAAAGTAGCCTTAGCATTGGAAGGGTTAATTTCCGAGAAAACAATTTCTCCCATAACCACTGACTGACCAGTTATTCTCTTTGATGCTGGACCCGAGTCTGAGGCACTGACTTCAAGACACCACCTTTATGTGTAATAGATGATCTGGATGTTAACCTTTGTGCTGCTGGTGGCTAATTTGGTCAATAGAAAACGATGTGAAAAAAACTGAAAAATGACTGAAACCCTGGCAAATGGGTACTCATGTGAGAGTTCTCAGCGAGAGCTTTCTAATGAATACCAATATGATAGGGTTTAGATGGTTTTCAAAAAAATTGCGTTCTTGTGCTTTTCAACGTGAAAGTAGCTTTAGCATTGGAAGGGTTAATTTCCGAGACAACAATTTCTCTCATAACCATTGACTGACCAGTCATTTTCTTTGATGCTGGACCCGAGTCAGAGGCACTGACTTCAAGACACCACCTTTATGTATAGTAGTAGACCTGGATGTTGATACAATACCTAAGTGCTGTAGGAGGGGTGATAGAGAACATGACCCTCGCATGACCATTTATTCATTCTCTTTGATGTACTTGGGTGTTGACTAAGGGGTATTTATATGCTTAGATGAAATAACAACAACACCTTAACCCCTCCAATGCTTAGGCTACTTTGTCCAAAGCACAAGGACGCAACGATTTTTGACAAGCATCTAAACCCTGTCATGTTGGTATTCATTGGATAGCTCTCACCAAGTACTCTCATATGAGTACCCATGTGCCGGGGTTTCAGTAATATTTCAGGTTTTTTGTATAACTTTGCATTGGCTGAATTAGCCACCAGCTGCGTAAGGGCTAAGATGAAAATCCACTGACTAACAGCAGGTCACCGGCAACGTTTCCACATGCCGAAAGCTAGTTCATTTCAAATTTTTGGTGTTTCAAGCACCTTGGAAAGTCATAGTCTCTCACCAAGTCACTGCCAATTTTTTGGAATGTGCAAGCTAGAGTGAAATTCTTGCTCTTGGGCAGTGGTGAGACACAGTAACAAATCACTATGCAAAACATTAGACTGCTTGGCCATGGAGACAGCCCCACTGTGACAAGATGCATGCTCATACTACATATTTTAGAACCCCTCATATTGATAAATATTTAATGAGTTTGAATGGTCTGCATTTTATGGCACTTTCAGTATTTACTGGATATTTTAGGCATACAATTAGCTTGGATTTAACACTTATGCTGCTTTTGGATGATTTGGTCAATAGAAAAGGATGCGAAAAAAATCTGAGAAATGACTGGAACCCTGGCAAATGGGTACTCATCTGATAGTACTCAGCAAGAGCTTTCCAATGAATACCAACATGACAGGGTTTAGATGTTTTTCAAAAATCTTTGAATCCTTGTGCTTTGGACGAAAGTAGCCTCAGCATTGGAAAGGTTACAGACACTACATTTAATATGTGTAACAGGGAACCTGAATATCAAGAAACACTCAACTAGGAAGAAATCCCTACTGGTAGAGCTGTAGGGGGCGTAATAGAACAGATGACCCTTGCCCGACAGTTCATTTATTCTCTTTGATGGTCGTGGGTGTTGACTGGGGGGATTATGCTGAGATGAAATAAGAACAACACCTTCAGAAAAAGAGTTGCGAGAAAAACCTTACCCTGCACCCACTCATTCATTCTTGATCTTTTACCCGGAAAGACTATTTGTACAGTAAAACATTTTTCGTAAAGGGTCACATAGGAAAAATATTTTTGGCAATCCGTGTAGGTGGATGCTGATATTCATTTATTGATTATGTGTGAATGATCTTTTACTCAGAAAGACTATTTGTGTGTACAGTATGGCATTCTTCCTAACGGGTCACATAGGAAAACTGTTTGTGGCAATTAGGCTTAGTGTAGATGAATGCTGATATTCAGTTATTGATGACATGTGAATGATCTCAGAAAGACTATTTGTACAGTTTAACATCCTTCCTAAATGGTCACCTAGGAAAATATTTGTGGCAATCCAGGTTACCGTAATTTCTTGGAAATTTAGACCATCGTAGGAATTTGGGCCACTATAATTATTTTGCAAAATAATTAATGAGAAATTCGGGCAACCCTCAATCTATCACCAGTTGCTATTCCCCAAAATATGGACCTAGCTGTAAATCTTGCTGATACAACATCAAGGTACTTTCAGAAAACATGGGCAACCCTGAACCCATAAAAATTGTAATTATCAAATAGTGTTAGTGAAAGGAATCGGCTCGGATTTACATGATCGATCATTGGTTGGGTACAACCGATTGATGATCGATCATAATCAGTTGCGCATGCTTTCATCCCAGCAGCACTTATTGGCTATTTCCTCCACTAAGTAAGTAATATTTCGGACATTTTCTGGTACTGTTTTTGGCAAAAACCTTGGATCAAAATACATCCAGGAAGACGTGTCAAAACACAAACTTTTTGCAGTTCATTTCAATCATAATCGATGCTAAATTTTGGGATCGATTAACCAAAATCAAAACCCTTTCGATCCGATGATCGATTATAATCGATCATCGGATTATCACTCAATAGTGTCCCAAATTACGGAGAATTTACGGTAGTGCGTGTTGATGGTGATATTCATTTATTGATTACGTGTGAAGGGCGTGTTCTGCCCCTGCAGTCAGGCTAATGGATTTACACAGAAATCAAATGAATAATGATGAGGACGAATCAGCAGTATACACCAGATCTGGACGATACTGCTGAAATTGATGGCTGGCATGAAAAATAGTGTCACCACAGTTCTTAATGGGAATGTGTGATATTCATTTCTCAGCAATTTTTAGTTGCAAAATGAAAAAAATGCGAATAGTTCTGAAATTGATTGCGAACAAGGAAAATGATGTCACCACAGTTCTTATTTAGAATGTTTGATATTCAAATCTCAAAAATTTTAAGATGCAAAATAAAAAAAATATTCAAATACTGCTGAACTTGATTGTTAGCGAGGAAAATTAAGTGTCACTACAGTTCTTATTTAGAATGTTTAATATTCATTTCTCAACGATTTTTAGTTGCAAAATGAAAAAAATGCAAATACTGCTGAAATTGGTTGCTAGCGAGGAAAATAGTGTCACTACAGTTCTTATTTAGAATGTGTGATATTCATTTCTCAACAATTTTAAGATGCAAAATGAAATAAATACAAATACTGCAGAAATTGATTGTGAACAAGGAAAATTGTGTCTCCATAGTTCTAGGGATGTCATCGATCGATCGTCATTTTCACTTTGTCAATTAAATCAAATCGAATGGTTGGGTATCGAATCGAAATAATCGATATTCTGCACCCCAATAACGGCGTATGATTATTAATAAAAAAAAAACTTTCCCAGATATTTTCCTGTTAAACTAACGCAAAGTGAAACTCTGACTAAATATTTGAACTATTTTTTATGGCTTTTGAAAGAGAAATTGGAAGGAATGGTGTACTTTACTCAAGCATATGGCCATGACACAGCTGTTATCGAACTGAATCCAATCCAATCGATGTATATCTGAAAGAGTATAGCAATTAATAAAATTGAAAAAAAGGGATATCAGTGACATCCCTACAAATAATTGTGCCCTACGAGCACGTTACGGTGTATCGAATCGAATCGAATCGAAATATATATCAATTAATCGAATCGATAAAATTTCATATCAATTACATCTCTACATAGTTCTTATCTAGAATGTTTGATATTCATTTCTGAAAAATTTTAAGTTGCAAAATGAAAAAAATGAAAATACTACTGAAATGGATTGCTAGCAAGGAAAATATAGTCTCCAGAGTTCTTATTGAGATTGTTTGATATTCATTTCTCAGCAATCAAAGCGCAGCATACCATGATGTATAATTTCCTAGTTTAAGTTGAAAAATGATACAATGCAAAAAGTTGTTTTAAAATAAATATTAACATTGTTATTTTAAACCAATTGTTTGTCATTATATGACATTTTTGACAGTCTAATAAGTTAAGTTCAACCATGAATTAGTTCCATAGGATAGTTTTTAATCATTACCTGACTTGTGGATTTCGATCAAGAATTTAATTTATCGTCACTTTTTCTGCCATGTTGGCTTAATTGTGTCATCGATCAATGTACAATGTTTGTTGAAAATATACAATATCTCTTCTAATACCAAAATAGGACACTTTTGGTACTACTGGTATGAACGGGTTAAGATTTGCAAATGCACCTTTTACTTGTATGTGTGTCTGTACTCCTGCCAAGTGTCACATGTTGACCTTCTCTTAACCCATTCACACTCAGAGTACCTTCAGAAAGTATCGTCTGCTTCTCTCTTACTTTCGAAAATAACTTGTGAATAAAGCAAAAGGTCACAAAATATTTGAAGGAGAGTTGAAGCTTGGCTTCTGATTAACATTTCTCCGAAGAAATATTTTTCAGAATATGCTTTTGTAAGAAAGATATCATCAAAATTGTAAGGCCTGTTTTGGCCGCCCTGAGTGTGAATGGGTTAAGAAGAGGGAATTAGACAACTGACCGCAATTACCATCTTCCTGCTCTGCTGGACACAGTCCAAGGGCTTAAATAGTATATGCATTACGCCCTTATACCTTATGTGTTTGTCCAATACCCCATAGCATAGACTTAAAGGGCCAACAAAGAATAAAAAAAACACTATCCACTTATGACAGTCTGTTATCACAGCGCGGCTGTAGCAATATATATTTATATATATACCTCAATCCTGCTATGTACAGTGAACATGGACCTAGTACCTTAGTAGAGGCTGTACATGCCATGATAAATAACTAAGCTCTTGTGACCGCACGATTTATTGCCGCTATCACGAGCATGGCCCTTAGTGGCCATAGCAAGGTAGATTTATCTTCACCACATTATTCATTCAAGCTAGGCCACTCCAATTTAATTACTTGTCTTACGAGATTTTTGTGGACAAAAAATACTGTCAGACTCCAAAAAAAAAAAAAAAGTCGACTTTATTGTCTTACGGACGAAATATAATATTCATTGTAAGGGTGATTCAATCAACTACAGGGATTTATCAATGCTGTAGCAGAGACTCAGATTTGAGGATGTATATCTCCCAGCCTTCAGGTTACAAGATTTATTCATTTTATTTAGTTGAGAATAGGCTGTTAGAAACTGTTAGAGACTCTGGAGCTCGTAAGACAAGTAATTAAATTGGAGTGGCCCTACCAAGAGTAAAAAGTGGCTTGTAAGAGTATGGTGAGATGAGTTAAACCTCCACTATCAACCACATCCGATTTCTGCTATTATGAGCATGGATCTTGCAGGTCCATAATTGAGAGATTAACCCTTAACAAGGAATTCCTAGCATTATCCAATGAAAATCCCAGGATTTCATTGGAAGTCTCAGTCATGATTATAACTAAGGGCAATGATCGTTTCACCTGCCTTAATAGAAGCAGTTGAAAGATGAATTTACCTAGCACTTATAATTTATGGCAACCATACCTAATTCTTCCTACCATAAGCATAGAGGCCACAGCAAGATGAATTCACCCTTCACTTATTTAGGGCCACATCCTGTGTTATAATCGTGCATTGCATTCACGGCCCTTAGAGGCTGGAGCAAGATAAATTCAATGAGAGCACAAAAAAATACACTTCACTTATATAAGGGCACACCATTACCTGATATAGAAAGCATACCCCCTTAGAGGCCTCAGCAAGATCAATCTACCCTACATGTACTTATAGGGCCACATCCTGTGTATACATGTGTATACCTCTAAGACCCATAAATTCAGATAAATTCAGATAAATTCAGCCTCAGCATAATGTCATGCAAAGGTTAATGTTTGAATACCCTGCATAAGCCAATAAGGGAATTACAGGCTAAAGCATTAAATCATAGGGACGTCCCTAGTAAGATAAATTCATCCTACACATATATAGGGCCACATACTGCATATCGTGTAGCGCATAGCCCTAAGAGGCCATTGCAAGATAAATTCACCTTGAGCATAAAGCCATGCAATGGTTAATGTTTGAGTACCCTGCATAGCCAATAAGGGAATTACAGGCTAATTTAATCAACACATAAAGTCATAGAGACCAATTTAGCACAATAAATTCATCCTACACTTATATAGGGCCATCAGGCGTATACCTGGTATCATGAACATGGCCCCATAAAGGCCACAGCAAGATAAATTCGCATAGCCAATAAGGGAATTACAGGCCAATGCATGATAAATTCCCCCTATACCTATATATATATATATATATATATATATATATATATATATATATATATATATATATATATATATATATATATATATATATATATATATATATATATATATATATATACCTATATATATATATATATATAGGGAAACATACTGCATAGTGTGTATCACATGGTCCTCAGAGGCTGGAGCAAGAAAAATTCACCTTGAGCATTAAGTCATGCAATGGTTAATGTTTGAGTACCTTGCATAGCCAATATGGGAATTACAGGCCAATGCATGATAAATCCAACATATACCTATATATAGGGCCACATTCTGTGCAGGGCTCGACGCTAAGGGTGAACCTATGGCCCCAGGCCAGTAAAAATTCCCCAAAACAGCTTCGGGCCAGTAAAAAGAGACCTCAACTGGTCCTACAGGCCCAGTAAACATTTGGAGACATTCTTGTAAAAAAGTTTCCCACCGAAAATGTCCCCAAATGTTTTTGAAATAAATGAAGATAAAATCTATAAAGATAAATGTTGTGGTGAATTTTCTGCAATGTTCTTTCTTGTTATGTTAAAGAAAAAATGTAGGACCAGTAAAAAATTTGCAGGACCAGCAGATGCCAAGTGTTACTGGTCCTACAGGGCCAGTATCATTTTGAGTTAGCGTTGAGGCCTGCTGTGTGTTGTGTATCACAGGGCTGTAGCAAGATAAATTCACCTTGAGCATTAAGTCATGCAATGGTTAATGTTTGAATACCCTGCATAGCCAATAAGGGAATTACGGGCCATCCGCCGGCTCAGCACAGCACAACACGGTACAACACAGCAACACGGCACGGCACACTAAACTGAAGCATTGGAGGAGAGCATGCAGTGCCAGAGCATAGCTCCGCAACACACACAACCACTACAGCTACTACTCCTATCAGAGATATGTGATTAAGCTCTCAACTAGCCAGCCAGCGTTCCACCAACTGGCAGCTCTATTATAATAGGTACATGTAGTTAATGGACTGCTCCGTTTTTGCGATCTCCTCGTTGTTTTAATTGATGGTATAATCGTTGACGTTTGGATTAGGAGGAGCAGGTGTAAGAATCCTGAACCTGCAGTACCGCCACGGATTATATGTTGAGTGATCGGATACTCTGACTGCCGTTAGGTTATTACTCCATCAAACACTACTACAGCTATCAACAGCATCATGACGGAGGATACCTTACACACGGTAACGACACCTTTAATCATTCATACCTGGGTAGAGATCGTCACGACAATATCGTCTGGATATTTAACATTTTTAATGATATTTTTCGAATTAGGTACAATTTCACAAAATATTTGAAGGAGAGTTGTTTAGTGGACTTTGATCAACACTTTTCATACAAATATTTTCTGAACAATACTCTGGTTAAAAAGATATCGCCAACAATGTCAGGATGTTTTGGGCAGATTTATAGATGTGAATGGGTTAAACCTGATTTAAAGCACTTAAAGTATGGAATTCCCCACTGCTATCAATAGCTCAGATAGGTTGTAACTATGAGGATTTATCAGGAAGTAGGCAAAAATCTAAGTCTCGCTCCGTTCCAGAGCATTCCGCGTTCGTCTATGCTGCTTGAACGTAGCGATCATGGCGTAGCGGTCTTAGCGAGACTCATAGGTAAATCCCATTCAATGCTCTGTTTACTCTATGCAGCCACCATAATGCTAGTATACATGTATACACACAGTCGTCAGAGAGCCAGGATTTAAAAGCTGTTTGTTTTAGTGTTTATAGCCATTACAGAGTTAATGGTACTAATGGAAACAGGATTGCATTGAATAGGGGTGGGTGGTCATTTTAAAAATGTGTAGGTTGCAGCCCAAATCATTGTATAGTGGGATTTTACAATATATGTATGTATATATGTATATAAACATATATATATATATATATATATATATATATATATATATATATATATATATATATATATATATATATATATATATATATATATGTATATATATATATATATATATATATATATATATATATATATATATATATATATATATATATATATATATATATATATATATATATATATAAGCCCCTGGGAAAATTCGAACCCTGCAGTCCAGGGTGTAAATGGGTAAATGGTTTAATTCTTTGAAACCTGTAGAGCTTAATGCAGTCTGACTAATTTGAAGATATCTCTCAAACGAAACCGATTTTTAGAATATGTTTGAAAAAGAAATGTTGATTAGAAACTAACCAAAAACTCTCCTTCAAATATTTCTGAAATTTACGAATATCAGCAAAGATATTTTCATAGATATCAAAAGTCCAGACGACGTTTGTCAAGGAGATCTCTGGCCTTGACTGGGTTAAGAATAACCCAATTACAAACTGGATAGGGTGTTTTAACCCTTATGCTGCTGTTGGCTAGTTTGGCCAATTCAAAATGATGCAAAAAAAACTGAAAAATGACTCAAAACCTATCAAATGGGTAGAGAGCTTTCCAATGAATATCAACATGACAGGGTGTAGATGGTTTTCAAAAATCTTTGCGTTTACTGTGCTTTGGATGAAAGTAGCCCCTCAGCATTGGAGGGGATAAAGAATAAAAATAGAAAGAACACTATGCCAACAAATTACGCCTGAATACATGTATCAAATGTAACCATTCTTTTGTAAAGGAGATCTCTGACCTTGAAGTCATCACTGACCTATTCTTTTGAAACTTGAAAGCATTCCATGAGCTTTACTTTGAAAGAAAATTGATCCATGTGATCACTTGAATGGGCAAAATCCAAGTATTGTTTAATGATGTAAAGAGTGGAGCAAGAATATTCTATAATCAGAATGACCAGTCCTGTTGAACCTATGCAAAACAACCTGTTAACCCATACATATCTGGGCAGTATAAATGCACAGAAGTATATTAACCCATGTAATGCTGAGGCTACATTCGCCTAAAGCACAAGGACGCAAAGATTTTTGAAAACCATCTAAACCCTGTCATGTTGGTACTCATAGGAAAGCTCTTGCTGAGTACTATCAGTCATTTCAGTGGGTTTCAGTCATTTTTTTTAGGTATTTTGCATCATTTCGTATCAACCAAATTAGCTACCAGCAGCATAAAGGTTAATAGACAATAAGTTGATACTTTATAGCATGTTAATATTGAGGCAGTTTAATCAATGCATACTTTGCACATTTATCAAACTGCGCACCATATTATGAACTTCCGATCCCTATGCTAGTATTGTACAACATGCTGACATGATTGCTTGTCATTCAACACCATATGCAAAAACTAAACTGTGCATCAAAGGTAGTTGCTTGCTGAGCACATTATTTCATATACATGTACATGAAATTAACAAAGTTACATTAAGTATTTGACCGAAAGTTGCAGTTCCTATTAGATTTGATAATAATTTATCTTCAAATAGTTTTCAAATATCATACCAGTTGATGAGCTAGGATAGGGAATTCAGTATGCAAGCCAGATGTGAATGGGTTAATCCTTATCCTGCTGGTGGCTATTTTGGCCAATACAAAATGATGCAAAAAACCTGAAAAATGACTGAAACCCTGGCAAATGGGTACTCAAATGAGAGAACTCAACGAGAGCTTTCAAATGAATACCAACATGACAGGGTTTAGATGGTTTTCAAAGATTTTAGCATCCTTGGGCTTTGGATCAAAGTAGCCTCAGCGTTAGAAGGGTTAATCCTGTGAACGAAGTCCTGATATTCCTCTTAGGCCACTCTAATTTAATTACTTGTCTTACAAGCTGTCAGACTCCAAAAGAAAAGAAAAAAAAGTCACCTTTGATGTCTTACGGACGAAAGTGGTTTTGAAATTTTCTGTCAGACTCCAAAAAAAAAAAAGTGCAAGTTTTAAGAATATTCTTTGTAAGGGTGATTCAATCAACTACAGGAAGCTATCATTGCTCTAGTAGAGCCTCAGACTTGAGGAGGCATACCTACCACCATTCAGGTTACCGGGATTAATAGATTGATTGATTTCATTTAGTTGAGAATAGGCTGGTAGAAACATATCGCTACCAGTCCTAGTCGGCAGACTCTAAAAAAAAAATAATAATAAAAAAGTCACATTTTAAAACTTTTTTTTATTATTCCAAAATGGCTCATTTCCTACCTCCTGAGCTTGTAAGAGAAGTAAATAAATTGGAGTGGCCTTAGGTGAAAAAACAACAACATCATACAAGGAGGAAACAGGTGTACCTGGGAAAAAGCCACCGCCAAACCCAAAGCAATTGCCAATTTTCTCACTTTCCCTGAGCCATAGCCCATGCAGCGCTGAGAAAAGGCAGGCACTCAGTGGCAATGCCCTAGACCACCCAGCTATCAGGGAGGGCTCCAATATAAAGTACCACTTAACTGTTTTCCTGCTATAGCCTTTAATATCTGTTTTGTTGATAAAATATTGGATTTTCCTCGTGTTATAGTATCTCTGAAGTTACATGATAAAATCTTACCAGCCATGTAAAGGGCAGGCACACTGATATTTACCTGCCCTTCAGCCCAATGCAGTAGGGCACCTCTTAACGTCGAGCCTTGGTGTTGGCTTCTTCCCACAAGGCTCTGACAGGGCATTTTATTCTATTATGTAAACACTACTAAACGCCTGAATAGATGTTGTTGTATTTTGCCACTTAATGCTTAAATAGCTTAACACTCTAGTAGATAACAATGGAGTAAACTGTAATACCCTAAGAAAACACCTTTAAATTGGCAGGCTACCCACATGCCTCCTGTGAGGGATCAATTAGACAAGACCCTTGTTTGCAGTATTGAGACAAGCTAGCAGTGAGTGGACAGGCAATCTGCTCTATGGTTCAGCCATAGGGGAAGCCCCCACAATGGATTGTTTAACCCTTTTTCTGCCATATTGCGGCAAAGTCCTGACTAGCCAGTTTTATGTGGCAGAGGAAACCGGAGTACCCAGCAAAAACCACCACCTAACCCTAGTCACTGGCAACTTTCTTATATGCACCAATTATTATTCAAACCCGTGCAATAGTGAGAGACAGCTAGCAGTCAGTGGCAACGCCTTAGACCACACAGCCATCAGGGCAGCTCCTCAGTGGTGAGAGACAGCTAGCAGTCAATTGCAACGCCTTAGACCACACGGCCATCAGGGCAGCCCCTCAGTGGTGAGAGACAGCTAGCAGTTAGTTGCAACGCCTTAGACCACACAGCCACCAGGGAAGGCCACCCCCACAATAGATGAAGAGCATTATGAAATGAGCATGAAGTACTTCAAGGTTTTCTCTTTCCTTTACGGTTTCCTGTGTGATAAGGAGTAAAGAGATAGACCAGCCATAGGGGAAGCCCCCACAATAGATGAACAGCATTATGAAATGAGCATGAAGCACTTCAAGGTTTTCTCTTTCCTTTATGGTTTCCTGTGTGATAAGGAGTAAGAGATAGACCAGGATCCTGTCAACTCCCAGCCCTCACGCTTAACCTGTTCATGCTCAGCAGCCATCTAAAATAGTGGTAGTCAAGCAGGGCATGTTGAGCTAAAAAAATTAATGTATGTTGCCCCACCAGCAAATCAGGTTGCTCTGTCATTCTGAGAAAAAAGATGCTAATTAACCCTTTCTGCTATAAATCTCTTTCAAGTAAATAGTGCATTCTATCTATCTATCCCTCTAATCTCTCTCTCTCTCTCTCTCTCTCTCTCTCTCTCTCTCTCTCTCTCTCTCTCTCTCTCTCTCTCTCTCTCTATATATATATATATATATATATATATATATACATATATATATATATATATATGTATATATATATATATGTATTTAATTATAGTAGACAATTATAATGGGTTTTATATGAATCAATTATAATCTATGCTTTAGAAAATAAACGAGACATTCATAGACAACATCATCAAGGATGTACACATGGTTAAAAATTAAGCACTTGCATTTAAAACATGACTGTTTCTGCTCCTGTGTGGTATTTGCAGAACGCACCTGATCATTGATCATGAAAATGTTAACTTGTTCCAATTGTCGGGGCTAAATAAACACATTCTTTCATGGCTGTTTGCCTGTTTGCTTGAGGCAAAATAGGCTCTGTTTGGATTGATCAGAGTTTCTTTGCCAATATGGCGGGGGGGGGGGGGGGGGGGGGGGTACAACTTCTCAACATAACGGCAAACTGACCGCATTGTGTGTATAGACATGTTCCTTTATTATACAGTTTGTTTAGTCTGAGTTTGCCTTTGAACTTGCCTTTTGGTCGCTGCTACTTGTTGAGAGGGGTTTATACTGCAGGACTCGAGAGTATTTAAAGGGTTGGAATTAGAAAATTTGACATTTTGTGTTAAAATATTTGAAAAAATAGGTAGATGAAATGGGAATATAATTTTCATTGGGACACTTTTGTCAGGAATATATCGCAGAAATCAATATGCCTTTTTCGGGCTAATTGGTGGTTTTTGCCAGCCACTCCAGTTTCCTCCACCACCTACAAATGACTAGTCACGACTTAATCAGCCGCAATACAGCAGAAAAAGTGAAAAAAAAATGAAATTCCAAAAAAAAGAAGAAAAAGCCTTTTTGGGCTACTTTAGGGTAGAAAAGGTGAAAAACTAGTCTCTCAGTCCTACCTGACTCTAATACCACTACTCTTACCCAAAGTGAGTCACCAATACTTAAGAATTTATCTTAATCTTGGGGGCCTGCCCTGATGGCCTGATCTAAGGCGTTGCCACTGACTGCTAGCTAGCTGTGTCTCACCACTGCCCGGGTTCGAATCCTGTCTGGGGCATGTTAGAAAGTTGCCAGTGACTTGGGGACAGGCGGTGGTTTTCAGCTGTTTCCTTCACTACTTACAACTGGCTAGTCAGAAAAAATGATGAAAAATTTCAAATTCCAAATTAATTCCTAAACCGGCTCAGTGACCAGACAGGGGCTATAATGATAATATACAAAAAGGCTTACAATAGATTCAATTTATTTCTATTCATTCCTGTGACAGAAAAAACATTATTGAATTTTCACTGCGACTGTATAGCGATATTTACGAGGGTCCCGAACTGGGTCATAACCATCATAGCAGCCGTGGGGAACCTTGTCTGGCATTTGCAGCCGCGTTAAACCATAATGGCTTCCCAAGGTCTAATCCCAGAATCCTTTCACGCACACTCTCGTGACATTTCGCCTGTCTGCTGCAGATCGTCCAATTGGAACGCTGAATCAGCTCCTCTGTCTCCTCTGCGACCACGGGACCTCGATCCTCACCTAGGCCACTTGCTGCCATGACTACTACATATGTTGTTGCTCCTCGAGTAATTGTCGTCTGGATCCTTGATACTTTTAGCGATAACTTTGTTATTGACAATAATTTTACAAAATATTTGAAGGAGAGTTGTTGGTAATATCCTGCTTAACATTTCTCCTTGAAATATTTGTTTGTTTCACGCTACTAGATCTTAACAATACCTTACTCAAAAAAATCCCTACCCTTAAATTTCATCCGCCTTTCCAACTCCCAATTAACATAAAACATGCATGAAACATGCAGTTTTGGAAAAAACTTTTACCTTTTAACTTTACCCACCTACCTACCCTGTTTTCTTTTGGACTGTTACAGGAAACAAAAACATTATATCAGGTCTTATCTATAGTGTCCTATATATTTCCCATTCAGACCCATAGTGCAGTAAATGATGGTCTAGCCAAGATAAGTGATCTAATGCCTTGTGAAGTGGGGTGATAATCCCTATCATTATAGTGATAACTGGTTTATTCTACTTCCTGATAATAACACAAACAAATCTTCTTAGCTTCGTTTCTTTCCATTATACTCAAAATTAGTGAAAGCTGATAATGTCAGGCAAGGCTGGCTGCCATAGGGTTGGATATTGTTAACCCATTAATGCTCACAACGGCCAAAACCGGCCTGACAATTTTGAAGAAATCTTTCACGTTTTAGCACAATTGGCAAAATATTTGAAGGAGAAATCATGATCAGAACATTACCAACAACTCTCCTTCAAATATTTTGGAAAATAATTCCTAATTCAAAAGTTATTGACAAAAGTATCATCGCTCCAGACGACAATTTCCGAATGAAGCCTTAAGCATTAATGGGTTAAGAGGTGCTGGTACTGATACCACTATAGTTTCAAAAAGTATTGTATCATACCATTTCATTCCTTAAAGGTACTCTTAATAATACTTACCACTGTGAAGTTATCATTTATTAGGGATTGTCCAGACTCCTAAACATAATTGGTATAAAAGGCGCTATATCAGATATCAATTATTATTATTATTATTATTATTATTATTATTATTATTATTATTATTATTATTATTATTATTATTATTATTATTATTGTTTTTATTATTATCATTATTATTATTATTATTATTATTTTTATTATTATTATTAACATTATTATTATTATCATTATCATTATTGTTATTATTGTTATTATAAATATCATTATTATTATATTATCAGAATTTTCAAACTATGACTTTCATTCAAAGACATTTATCACAAGGCCATAGAGAAATAAGTCCTTCCTTATTGATATGGAGACAATAGTTCAATCCCAGCTAGTCATTTCATTGATTGCCATGAGTTTAACTTCAAGTTCATCTAATTTCCTGGCCAGTTCCTAGATAAATAAGGCAACCAAGAGCCTACTTAGGTCCTTGCTGTATCAATGATTTATCCATTCATCCACTTTACTGACAGAAATTTGCAAACGCTATACCTCTTACGCTCCTCCTACAGCAAAAGAACCAGGAGGAATTGATTTCAATCCCCCAGTGTATTTCAGTATTTCTAGGTGTCTGGGCCTTAAGTGCATAACTAGGGTTGTATACTGTTAACCCTTCCAATGCTGAGGCTACTTTTGTCCAAACACAAGGATGCAAAAATCTTTGAAAACCCTCCAATCCCTGTCATGTTGGTATTCATTGGAAAGCTCTCACTGAGTACTCTCAGATGAGTACCCATGTGCCAGGGTTTCAGTCATTTTTAAGTTTTTTTGCATCGTTTTGAATTGGTCAAATTAGCCACCAGCAGCATAAGGGTTAAGAGGTAGCGGTATCATTTCAAAAAGGACCTTATTGTACCATTTCATTCATTAGATGTAGTCTTAATGATACTAAATTACTAACCATTGTGAAGTTATCCTTTTTGAGAGATTGTCCAGGATCCTAAACATGACTATTCACAACAAAGTTAATAATGCGATTAAGTACTGCTAACACTATAGTTAAAATACCATACCATTTCTTTGGAAACCGGTACCTCACTGGTAACCTGGACACCCAGCCTATTGCATTACATAATTCCATCATTCTAGATAGGCTTGCTAGTCCCTGCACTCTGAGTATGTATATCAGCATACTTGTACATGCATGTTTCCAAGAAAACCCCTTAGTTATATGAATACTGAACTGTGAAAGGGAATTCTGAGAAGTGGCTGAACTTGTGATATTTGTTTTCTACTACAAAAATGCCTGGAGCTGTATATTGCTGTTTGCTAATACCTAGAGTAGAAGTGTGTTACTGTGGTAATCCACTGTGGTCAGAATAAATCAAAAATCAATACAGAACTTATTAAAAAAGTAGATTATTCCTCCCTCATAATGATACTGACAATGATGGTGACGCTGTTGCTGCTGATTATGGTGTGATGATAGCAGTGGCAACATCTGCAGGGATGATAAAATAGAACATTGAAGCAATCTATTCAATCTATTCTATCATTATAATGATGATGATGATGATCTTGGTGATGATAATAACAATAATGATGGTGATGATGATGATGAGGAAAATGATGATGGTGGTGATAATGATAATAATAATGCTATTGATAATGCTTATGATAACAATAATAATGATAATAATAATAATATTAATGATAATGATAGAAATAACAACAATAATGATAATAATGATAAAAACAATGATAATAATTATAATGTTAATAGTAATAATATAATAATAATAATAATAATAATAATAATAATAATTATAATAAAAAAAATAATAATGATAATGATAATTATAATAACAAAAATAATGTTAATGATAATAATAATGATAATAATAATAACAACAACAATAATGATAATAAGCTTAATATAGGTTATAAAGCTGGTTAGTATTTTATTGCATACATGTAGCAGCTAGGTGTTGAGTATTTCTCTGGCCTGCTAGGTGTAGAACTCCTAGGTGCTATATGGCCTTGTAGTGCTGCGTGCCATGCATGCTCGTGCTGATGTTTATATTTGCATTATTGATGCAATTTGCATCTCTAACCGCAAATTATGGCGGCTGCCACGAAATCTCCATAGTACACGATTTCCGACTGTCGAGTCCTGTCAGACTTGGTGATTAATATTAGGTAGCAGGCTATTCCTTGTATGATGTTGATGGGAATTTTCCTAGGAAAAATCTATGAAATTCCTTGGTATTGCAAGTCTCAAATGGTAAGGGTCACTAAAAAGGAGGGCGGTTTAACCCTTTATAACTCGATGACCCAATAACTCGCTACTGAAGAAGTGCTCCTGCACTCACGTCATCCTAATTATGCACTCATTCCTACGAAGCGCGTTTTTGGTATTTTGCATAGTGTGACTTTACATCAGGCCTAAAAAAAAAAGTTGTTTGTTTCCTGTAACCCTACCCTAACAAGTTTTTATTCATAAAAATCCCTACCCTAAAGTTTTTTCCGCCATCCCAACTCCCAATCAACGTAAAACATGCATAAAACACACATTTTTGACCAAAAAAATAATCCAAAAAAAATAATATTTTACAGACCTACCTACCCTATTTTTTTTCAGACCGTTACAAGAAACAAACAATTTATTTTTTTAGGCCTCACTGGTGTACAATTAACTAAAAAATAAAGACATAAAATGATTCCCTGTCCTTTTTTGAAAAGTGCTGCCATACAATTTTGGATGCAATAATACTTTTGAAAATAGCATGAATAAAGTACCTATTTGATAGATTTTTGAAAGGAAGTTGTTGGATGTGCACTGATTAACTTATCTTTGCCAAAAAAACCAAAGATTTTTCAAAAGATGCCATCGGTAGAAAGATTCTACCAACGAAGCCACGCCTTTTTGGGCTGCCTTGGAGATTAACCCATTGATGCCTGCCTTGGTCAAAAGCAGCCTGACATTTTGATGAAATCTTGGAGGCAAAAGCATAGTTAAGAACATATTTCATGGAAAATTGTTAATCAGGACATTTCCACCAACTCTCCTTCAAATATTTTGTAGAATCATTCTTCATTACCAAGTTATTTTCAGAAGTATCAAAGATCCAGAAGACAATTTCAAGAGGATCTTTTAACCCTTTTAACCCCTAAAAACCATCTTAACCCAGTCATGTTGGTGTTCATTGGATAGCTCTCAGTGAGTATTCTCGAATGAGTACCCATGTGCCAGGGTTTCAGTCATTTTCATTTATTTTTTGCATCATTTTGTACTGGTCAAATTAGCCGCCAGCAGCATAAGGGTTAATTATGAAAGGGTTAGAGCATAATGTATAGATGATGTGTTGTGTGGCTGGCATTTAGACGTTATTTGCGTGGGCATCATGAGCAGTTATAGATCCCCGGTGATCCGCTACGATTGAGAGATCAGTTCCGATTGGCTACTCGTGGGATACGGGAAGACATGCTAATCCATGATTTAAGTCCTCCGGCCGCTCGCCTTTTACCGGTCTGATGCTGGGTGTATCCCTTTGAGAGTTTAGATCCTCAAACAGAGCTGCTTCTAGTGCTAACTCCCACTGATTGTTATAAAGGGTTAAATAACAAGATTAACCCTTTGCTTCCCACAGCACAACAGAAAGCCAACTTGACTGTCTTAGTCAGGATTTCGAATGTAGGTACCTGAAAAAGGCCTTCCAACTCCCAAACGACATAAAACGTGCATAAATCACATTTTTGAATGAAAAAATAATAATCAAAAAAAAAAAAAATTTGCTGACCTACCTACCCCATTTTTTTCGAACAGTTACAGGAAACAAACATTTTTTTCCCAGACCTAAGGATGTGCTAAAGTGGGATTAACAAGGGTTTGGCTATCCAGTATCTAGGCCATATTGCTTTGTTGCCTTGTTGCCATGTACTTGTGGTAGGCTCTAAGGGTTTATGGACGAGTTAGCGCTTGGTCATATTAGCACATTAACAATTTATCGCCACAGGTCTTCCCTTGAGAGCCAGTATATTGCTTATTTGAATGGGCTAAAATTTGATTGTTTGTTTTGGAATTGATGTAAATGTTGGGTGATATATGCAAGCTCTTGGAGACTAAATTGATTTATTGCCGTATTGTTTTATTGCAACTGTGTTGCCATCATAGTCTTAGTCAGTAGGGTGTCTGGGCATCGTTTGGACACCCAAACCCTAAAAAATCACCCCTCAGGACCGCCAAATTTTTTTTCGTGAGGAATTTCTTTAAATGTTGATCTCAAGCATACAATTTAGTTTTTTCATTATAATATAATTCCAATGACATTGTATAAGGATATTATGTCTAATTCAATCAATTCAGACATGCTTGTGTTTGAAATCTGAGTATATTGTGGTCACACTTGGGAAATAGGATGCCCAAAATATTTACAATTGCCAATTTTGGGCACCCAGTTTCTAAATCCTGGCTAAGACCCTGGTTGCCATGTACTTGTGGTCGCCTCTGAGGGTTTATGGATGAGTTAGACTCGGTCATATTAGCACATTAACAATTTATTACCACAGGTCTTCCCTTGACAGCCTGTATATTGCATATTTGAATGGGTTAAAATTTGATTGTTTGTTTTTGAATTGATGTAAATGTTGGGTGATATATGCAAGCTCTTGGAAATTAAATGGACGTTATTGCCATATTGCTTTATTGCAGCTGTGTTGCCATCTACTTAAAATTTGATTGTTTGTTTTTGAATTGTTGTAAATGTTAAATGATATATGCAAGCTCTTGGAGACTAAATGGACTTTATTGCCATATTGCTTTATTGCAGCTGTGTTGCCATGTAGCTCTGAGGGTTTATGGACGAGTTAGCACTCGGTCATATTAGCACATTAACAATTTATTACCACAGGTCTTCCCTTGACAGCCTGTATATTGCATATTTGAATGGGCTAAAATTTGATTGTTTGTTTTGGAATTGATGAAAATGTTGGCTGATATATGCAAGCTCTTGGAAACTAAATGGACGTTATTGCCATATTGCTTTATTGCAGCCGTATTGCCATGTAGTTAAAATTTGATTGTTTGTTTTTGAATTGTTGTAAATATTAAATGATTTATGCAAGCTCTTGGAGACTAAATGGACTTTATTGCCATATTGCTTTATTGCAGCCGTATTGCCATGTAGTTAAAATTTGATTGTTTGTTTTTGAATTGTTGTAAATATTGAATGATTTACGCAAGCTCTTGGAGACTAAATGGACGTTATTGCCATATTGCTTTATTGCAGCTTTGTTGCCATGTAGCTCTGAGGGTTTATGGACGAGTTAGCACTCGGTCATATTAGCACATTAACAATTTATTACCACAGGTCTCCCCTTGACAGCCTGTATATTGCCTTCATGGCCTTCATGGTAATACAATGCCTCTTCGAAACGGACAGAATATCAATGACATCCGGCTCTGGTATCTCTGCTGATTTCTTCGCCTCTGTTCCCGCTGTATCGAGCAATGCATTGGGGAACATAGAGTGATTATACAGAATGTCCCTTTATTCAAGCATTGCTCAATATACTATATCAGTTTTGAAAATATTTTCGGTTTCCGTCAAACGAATTTCAACTATTTGTTTTTGTGGGTTTATCACAAATGAAATATATTTTGCCTTACTTATATTAACTTCTTATTTTTTTAAACTTCCAATAATATATTTTTTTGTGGGTTTATTTCAATTGAAGTATCTTTTGCCTTACTTTAATTCATCTTAAGTTTTCTTTACAATTTCTTTTTTTTTGTGAGAATTGTCAATTGTTAGACCTTTGTAAAGTATACCTTGTGGTAAAAGTGTATCTCACAAATTCAGACTATGTATCGGGGGTTAGTCTTAACTCCAATTCAAGAAGTTAGGCACCTATTAGAAGATCTCCCTTTGCTCAGCAGTTATACCTACTTCATATTCTTAAAATGTGTTACTAGTGTCAGTTGCTTGTTTCTCAACTTGTACAGAAATGATAAGATATGGATAAAAACTATTAAAATCATGAGATATTATTCAGCATGAAGACTAAAATAATGCCTGATGGTTCACTGGTTGGGCATTTTCAATATTTTAGGGTTTAAAGAATTTATAGTTGCAAAATCCACTTTAGGTGGCTTAGCCCTTCCAATGCTAAGCCTACTTTTGTCCAAAGCACACGGATGCAAAGATTTTTGATGACCATCTAAGCCCTGTCATGTTGGTATTCATTGGATAGATCTCACTGAGTACTCTCAAAAGAGTACCCATATGCCAGGGTTCCAGTCATTTTTCAGGTTTTTTGCATCATTTTGTATTGACAAAATTATCCACCAGCAGCATAATGGTTAGTATTGAACCTTTCCTGTACCTGGCCTTAGCTTAAATTCTACCTGAACGGTGTGATATTTGCAGCATTGTATCTGGAGTATTCTAGCATGTGTCACTGTTCATGCTGTAAATAGGGTGATTATTACCGTTATATGGGGATTTATCAGTCTGCAGCTGGTACCGGAACACACCCTGCCCTAGGGAGCTCTGCATTGCATGCCAGTATGGTAGTATACATACTATAGACATACAACGTGCTGATGTACATACTTCATACATACAAAGTGGTATTGCACATACTTTATACATACAAAGTGATAGTATGCATATTAAATACATACAATGTGGTAATATACATACTTAATACAAACATTGTGGCAACATACATACTATACTAGTATATATACATTGTAGCAATATACATACTATATACATACATTGTGGCAATATACATAATATATATGTACAATGTGGTATAATATATACTGTAAAGTTCGAAATATTGGCGTGGAACTATTATTGGCGACATTAGCGAGTGGGTTAGATTCGCTAATGTTACGATCCGTTTATATTTGTTCCATTTTTCAACAATTTTTCATTTTGCATAGGCCTCCAGGCGCGTTTCTGTGTTTTGAGGCCATGTGCACAAGCAATCTGCCATGTGCAGATTGCTACACGACTAGTATCTCTGCTACTACCCTCTAAAACGGTGTATAGACGTTAGCCCTGTGTATAGTGCGCACCCCCTTTTTGGTCCATGTCTCTAGCTATTTTGTGAACACGAACAAACTAGCAATGGATTCGGACAAACATTAAGCTGATTGTAATTTGAAGTCACGTATAATGCTACTCTAAAGACAATAGGGGCTCGGACATTCATGCCGTCACGGTGTATTGGAATTAGTGTGCCTAAAATAGGACCGGCTGGACGGGCCTGGTAACACAAACAAATCACGGCTAGATAGGACTTTTAATGTTTAACCGATACCACTTAAGTTGAGACATGCTAAACATGTTAGAAACGCAATTAAAATGAAAACATACCAAAGGCTGTGTTCTGATACGGGGTGCGGTAATGGCGGGTCATCGATATCTGATCTCCATGTGGCCTGTGGTGTAAAACACCATGGATTTCTAGCTCTGTGTATAAGACACACCCCCGTATAATGGGGAAAAAAATGTGTAAAAAGTGCGTCTTATACACGCAAAATTACGGTAATCACAGGCTGCATGTTTTTTTAAGTTCCGTTCTGTTTCATTGTACGATTTAAAAAAGTGTACCAAATGTGAAGCTTTCGTGCATCTGTCGGCAGATGGCGCTTTTCGAGATGGTTCACACGCTAATATTACGATTCGCTAATATAGAAAATTGGATCAATTCGCTAAATTTAAGCACGCCAATATTTCGAACTTTACAGTATACTATATACATACAATGTGGTATTATAATGCTACATACATACATTGTGGCAATATACATACTATATACGTACAATGTGGTATAATATATATACTATATACATACGATGTGGTAATATAATGCTATATACATACATTGTGGCAAAATACATACTTTATAAAATAGAACATGGTAATATACAAGATTTCTATAAGATGTTGTCCAGGCCGCCTTTTATGTATTAGAACTTTATATTTTGTATTGGTTGTGATCTAGGTGTGGCTAACTGACCAATATAAATTAGCACATCATTTGACAAAATATTTGTGAAACCAAAGGGAAACGTTATTCAATGTTTTAGTCTTCCTTTCATTAGTCCACATACCTTGATGTTCACTATTGGGAGCAGGTCCAACTGTACACTTTCAGGTGTGCCAATTAACCCATTAATGCTTAGGAGTTCCTCCAGCAATTGTTGTCTGGATCTATGATACTTTTTACAATTACTTCAGAATTGAGAATAATTTTACAAAATATTTGAAGGAGAGTTGTTGACAATGCTCTCATAAACATATCTCATTCAAATATCTTTCTCCGTGTGTGTTTGCCTGCAAGATTTCATCAAAATTGTCAGGCTGCTTTTGGCCGCTGTGAGCATTAATGGGTTAAATAGGATACCCTGGTGTGGTATAAAGTACATATACCTGATCAGTCTATACAACTGGATAGTGCCCTAAAGTGCCCATATTGGTATTTCATTGGCTGCTATTTCAATCAGGTATGGAATTGTCTTTTGATGTTCACTATTGGGGGGCAGGTCTCACTTGTACACTCGCAGGTAAGTCAATTAAATAGGACACCCAGATGTGACATAAAATACACATACCTGTCCAGCATCACCTTTGATCAGTCATCAGCCTTTATTAACAAGATAATGCATGACTGGTTTACATAGAAATGACCCACACATTGACTAGGTGTTCATTGAAAATATTACTCCCCAACGATAGATTGCATTGATTACTTGCCAGACTTGATATGATAGTATTAGGCCAAAAAAAGGGGTTGGTTCCTATTACGTCCTAAAAAAATATAGGTAGGGTAGGTAGGGATTTTTTTTTTATTATTATTTTTATTCTTTAACTTGCACGATTCCCTGGAGTTGGATGGCTTTGATAAAGGTTTGCCTTGTTGTAATTGTCTTTATATGCATTAATTGTAGGCCCCTGCTTCTGTTCATCCAGAAATTTATAATTTAATGGTTGGAGAATTGGTATTTAGGATGGCGAGGCAATTTTTTGGGTAGGAACAATTCATTTTTCAGTAGGATTGGCAAAAAAAACTTTAGGGTAGGGGACAAAAACTAGGTAGGGTAGGGTAATAGGAACCAAACATTTTTTTTAGGCCTTATCAGTTGACTGACCACCCTTAATGTATGTCAGACATTTTATTCCTGCACCAGTCGACCGGACATCTACAATATGGCAGAAAAAGTGAAGATAATTGTAAATCCAAGTTCCAAATATTCCTATAAAATGGGAGAGATCTGCATGGTTCCCATGGACAATCACATTTCAGCCATGGCATAGAGGATGGTTTGTTAGGAAAAGATTTCGCTATTACCTTAAAAAAAAGTCAATATTGAAAAGTCTTCATAGAAATTCTTGCCTGTCCAAAATGGATGTTTTCAGAAAACTGCCTGTCCAAATAACAGGCTAGAAGGGTCCTGGCTAAGTCCCTGCATACCTATAAAGTAGGGGAGTTCCCCATGGAATTTTAAGTATTGCAGGTTCCCCTATTGATTACAGTATATTACACACAGTACTGAATAATTGACACTAATTGACCTCATAATGAATGGCAAATTGGGAGTGGAGGGAATCAACTGGTAGCTGAATCAGTATAGTAGGTTTCTTGAATATCATATGAGGGTTCTTATGCAGGGCAACACATATGGCCAATTTACAATTTGCTAATTAGACCTAAAAATTGTGTGTTTCCTGTAACGGCCTCGAAAAATAGGATTAGGTAGGTAAAAGTTGTTTTTGGATTATTTTTTTCAAACAATGCATATATTTATGTTGATGTTAGGAAGGGGAAAAACTTTAGAGTAAGGATTTTTTGAGTAAAATTTTTTAGGTTGGGTTACAGGAAACAAACAACTTTTTGTAAGGCCTGAAATAATATTAACCTCTAAAAGGAAAAGGAAAAGAGGTTCAGGTTAAATGAAATTATACTTTGCAATAGAGGGAATGGGCTTTTATTTTATAACTTTTGTTTATCTAATTTGTTCATTCATGATTTGGAAAAAATATTTAACCTCACTTCAGTTGCTGCTGACAGCAATAATAGATTTTAAAAATATTTTATCGGACATGTATGGTTCCATTTCTTCAAAGCATCTGTCCCTAAATCTTTTTGAAACACTCCTTTCCTTTATGAAATGGACCTAATAAATAAGATCATCATATACGATATGTTACTCACAGTTGGAATAATTACAGTGGTAACAAAGTTGTCAGACCATGTGTGCACTACAGTGACAAACGATTTAACCCATTAATTGTGGCCAAAAATAACCTGACAATTAAACAAAAATCTTGCAGATAACAGCATGGTTAGGAAAACATTTGATGGCGAAATGTTAATCAAAAGATTACAGACAACTCTCCTTCAAATTCTTTTAAAAATTATTCTCAATTTAAAAATTAAGGTCAAATATATCTAAAGATCCAGACGACAATTTCTGTAGGAACTCTTTGTATGGCTTAAGGGTTAACAGTTCTACTCCTTGGTCACGTCTTTGTAGGAGAGAAGAACAAGTCAATCTGTTGTACTAATTGTACCGTTCAATTATCGGAGAAGCCAATTCTCGCATAATGGAGAACATCACCAAATTAATTGAGGGAAATAGGGTAATTAGCTGCAGCAACACAGTAGAGCCAACAGCCATTTAACCCATTAATTAACACATTAATACATGAGAAATTGTTGTCAGGATTAATATCATTTTAGACAATAACTTGGTTATCAAAAGCTATTTTACAAAATATTTGACATGTCAGTCTATTTGAATATATAATTCTAAGACCATCTTTTCTTATAGTCGAGAGTTTGCCAATCAGTGATCAAATACTGTATTACAGGCTATCAGCTACGTAATATCAGTCTATTACGAATATATAAATCTGATACTATTTCTTCTTATAGTTAAAAATTTGCCTATTAATGATCAATGATATGCCATCACCTATGAAACAAGTCAGTCTACTTAACCCATTAATGCTCTTAGCGGCCGAAAACAGCCTGGCAATTTTAGTGAAATCTTTCTGACAGGCAAAAGCATAATTGTAAAAATACTTGAAGGAAAAATGTAAATTTAAAAACTACTAACAACTCTCCGACCAATTTTTCAAAATAATTTCAAAAATATAATTTTTTTTGAGGAACTACTGAGCATTAATGGGTTACATATATAAATCTAAGACAATTTTTGCTTAGCCGTGAATAAATACTGCAAATTTGAGAAACCAATTCCAGTCTATCACCAGCAGCAGGAGCTAATTGTTAACCAATGTTTAAAGCCAGGCTCTTTTGCGCTTATTGTATTGCCCATTCCTCTGCTCAGCTGATAACAACAGAAACAATCAACATTAGTCTAGACCACATCAGCAGTAGACTCACTACAAGTCTGTGTTAAATAGCTCTTTTCTTATTTCCACTGATCTACACTTTGATTTGACTCCAGGTTTAGTTCTGAATAAATCCTCAAGGGGAACCCACTTGAGGTGTGTCCGAGTTTCAAGCTGAAAACTGTATTGCCATCAATTTAGTTTTATAGAGACATCAAATCTATTTATACTACCTAATATATACCTATTGGTGGTGGCATCATGCCTATTACTCAGCCTGAGAACCAGGCTATAGAAGGGCTGTCAATCATAACATATGAAAACTCATGAAAATTGTGCTGCCATCTATAGTTTCATTGAAACATCGAACCTACTTAACACCCAGTATATATAGTGGTAGAGGCATTATACCTAACTCAGCCTGAGAACCAGGCTACGTCAGCGGTAGCCGCAGTAACTGAAGTAGGGGAAGCCCTATTAAATCGTCTGGAGCAAAAAACCTATTCAATTATCTAGGACCAAGCTTCACTCACCAATTGCTTTGTCTATTAGCCTTTTATGTGCCCCTGCAGGCAGTATTAACCCTTATGCCGCAGGTGGCTAATTTGGCCAATAAAACAATAAAAAATGATGCAAAAAACCTGAAAAATTTTCTTTGTAAAATATTTGATGGAGTACGCACATGGTCAGAGAAATTTTAACGTAATTCATGGATTAGGGAATATATTCTAAGAATGTATTTGTAGAGGGATTGTTAAATGCAACCGGTTTTCAGTCTTTTTTTCTCAGAATATTGGTTTATTCTTAAGACATTTCCATATATGTCAGTCTATCACATATGATCTTATGGGGCTAGTGAGAAAGTTGCCAGTGACTTGGGGTTAGTCAGTGTTTTTTGTCGGTTACTCCGGTTTCTTCCACCATTTACAACCGACTAGTCATGACGAAAAGTGACAAAAACCAAATTTCCAAATTCCTTTTATGTTAATGTGTTAATATGATACTCAAAACAATTCTCCCAAAATAATATTGCTTTCACATTATTCTTGATGAGGTTAGGAACCAACATCACATGAAAGAGAGCGCATACACGGCATAATTGCTAAGCAACTACATTTCTCAGCACAAAAAGACCCACTCAAAGGATATTTACTAATGAGCGACAAATGCTAATTCTTATTCGCATTCTCACCAAAATGGCACTTGGAATTGAATTAAACCACAACCGCGGCGATTTTGATTGATTTGCCTGAAGCAATCTGATCACTGAGCAAATCGTGAAAAGAGAGGGAGCTCATTTACAACTGGTCTGTGCGACTAATCCATGTAAAAAATGACGATAAATTTGACTTAACCCTTTCAATGCTGAGATTGTACTACATCAAAGGCACAAGAATGCAGAAATATTTGAAAACCATCTAAACCCTGTCATGTTGGTATTCATTGGATAGCTCTCGCTGAGTACTCTCAGATGAGCACCCATTTGCCAGGGTTTCAATCATTTATCAGCTTTTTTGCATCATTTTCTATGGACCAAATTAGCCACCTGCAGCACAAGGGTTAAACTGCTAATGGATAACGTTAGTTTTTAGCTTGTCCAGCGTCTAGTTGTTTGCAAGTCGTGAAAAGAGAACCAGCTCATTTGCTGCTGGACTGTTTGACTTATCCATGTTAAAAAGACAGTAAGTTTGACTTTGACATACTGCTAATGGATAACTGGAGTTTTTAGCTGGTCCCAAATCTAGTTCTCCTCACCAACCTATCATGATTACATGGTCTCTATTGGATTATGGAAATGAGGCTTATTTGAGTGGCTAAATCCTAATTGAGGAGGTCTACCTTATATTCAGTATTGGTATACTATTGTTTTTATACCGATGCTCTTATTATTTTAGATTATCTGAATTATCGTTATCGTTATCATCATCATCATCGTCTTTATCATCATCATCATCATCATTGTCATCATCATTACCACCATTACAACCACCACCATCATCATCATCCCAACCTTTACCATCATCATGACACTACCGTTACCACTGTCATCATAATCATCATCATCATCCCCATTATCATCATCACCATTACCATCATCATCATCGCCATCGCCATCATCATCATCATCATCATCACTACCGTTACCATCACCTGATTGTCATCATCGTCATCCCCATCATTATTATCATCAACATCAGCACCACCATCATCATCATCATCTTCATCATCATCCCTACCATTGCTATCACCATCATCATTAATATCATCATCATCATTGACATCATCATACTTAACTCTATCATCATCATCATCATCATCATCATCATCACCATCATCATCACTACCATTACCATCATCATCATCGTCATCATATCCTTCTTGATGCTAGGTATTTAAATATACACATATAAGAATAGCCTGCCTTTGGAAATCCCTGTGGTCCTCAGCATTACACCAAACTGAGGCCCCACTGAGCTCCTACACTGACATCCAGTGTACTTATACCCTGTCATTGCCATTTGTCTTGAGTCTTGTAATCACCATCCCGCGTTAACTTCCCACCCTTCTCTTCTCCTCACGTCCTTCCGATTTCCTCCTGCGACTTCTCTCCCTGCTTTTAGACTAAGCTGGCATTTACCATCGCTCAGCTCCTGCGCTGTGGTCGTAGTCAAGTGTAGATTAGGTTAAGCCTATAATTACCTTTACGGGCGGCACGGTATAGTGGTGGTGGCTGCTGGGTGATTTGATTAAGGGTCCATTAGCTTTGTGAGGGCAGGTAGAGTGGTGCTGCTGGGAGGGAAGTGGGCGCGGCATGACACGGTGTAACACGACTTGCGCCACTCCACTCTACAAATACCTACCTCTCATCATACACACATGTTAGAGAGGGTAATGAGGAGGAGGATGATGATGATGATAATGATGATGGTGATGATGATAATTGTGATGATGATGGTGATATGATGATGGTGATGGTGATGATGATGATGATGATGGTTGTGATGATGATGATGACGATGACGACGACGACGATGATGATGATTATATATATATATATATATATATATATATATATATATAAACATATTTATATATATATATATATATATATATATATATATATATATATATATATATATATATATATATATATATATATATATATATATATATATGAATATCATCATCATCATCGTGGTCATAATGATGATGGCCACAAATTTTTGAAACCCTCCTACTTATCCCAAGCACTCTGGTTGTGAAAGAGTCGAAACATCTAAAGGCATTTCTTAGTGTAATCGAGTGCGATATATAAGCAAATAATTTGCAGACTGACTGTTCAATTATCCCGACTGCCCATGGAAAATGCATGCTTGCACATTGAGTAGCCATGAAATAAACATACATTCAGCCCCACTCTTCCATCTCACTTACCTTTCCTATTAATTACTAAAGGTAAAGGTAAAGGTATTCGGTTTATAGTCTTGTATCCACCGAAGCGCTCACACGACCTTCCTCCCCTAGCAGGCACTGTACACACAGAAACCATTTCAATCCCCCGGGGGATATTCCAGAGCAACTGGCAGCATATAGCGCATTTGCTCTAAGCACTTCCTTATTTATGCTAGGTACCCATTTTGCAGCTGGGTAGACCGAAGCAATATGGAATAAACTGTCTTGCCCAAGACCAGACCAAAGTGCCCGGGGCGGCCGGGAATTGAACCAGCGACCCTCTGATTACTAGTTTGACACCTAACCAACTGAGCTACTTTGTCCCCATACTACTAGTGATAGCTTTTCTTGAATGTATACAAATGATTCATGACAGGAAATGGTCATATAGAACATTTGAAAGTCACTAAATACAACTTTAAACCCTCAGAAGCACGCTAAAACTCCTATGTTAAGCTGCACGCCGGTGTATCATATACTTCCTTACCTAAATATCCCACTTCTATGTAGTCATTTTCATTAAAACTGCTTTTATACTCAGTTTTCTTCTATGAGAAGAAATCTGTAAGGCTGTCTCTTTTTGTGTAACAGCCCCTCTGATGGCTTAATTGATTTGACCCAGATAGATAAACCACCGCCTAGAGCATTGAGGGGGCTACTAAGCAGGAAACACAGCCACAGCGCAGTGTAGCACCGTAGGCGCCACTCCACATCCTGGGTCTTCGCTACGATACTCTTTGTGCACATTTCCTGTAATGTTTGTTTCTGGTTCTTCTATCCACCCTTGTTTTTGACCAACAACTCTAAATGTATATTCTAAAATATATTCCCAATAAAATGAAATGATAATGAAATTCACTGCTTGACTCTTCCAAGTTTGGAGATACCAAAAAGGAAAGGAAAGTAACTGGAAATATGTATAGATAGTTTTGCCCTTTTTGCTTTTAAAATAAACAAATCCTATGTGGCTAAAGCATGGTTGTTTGGTGGACTACTCCTGTGCCTGTATTTGGCTATTGGCTTATAACAGAGGATATACATAGCAACCACATACCAACCGTTTATCATTTAATGTGACTATACCACCTACATGTACTATAACCACGTGCTGACCACACATGGTTAGTACATGGCAGAGACATTGTACACAAATGGTATTTAAAGTCAATGATGGGTTGGAAAATGATATTACAACCATATTGGACTATAATTCTAACCACAACATCAACACTGTTTTGAATATTATACTGTGACATACTATTCTGTCACTTATGTGTTTTTCTTTTTTATCTTTTTCATATTCTTCTCTGGATGACCTTAATATCTGTGGACTTTGGAATGTTATGAACATATAGGTAAGTGATGCAAATGATTAAAGAGGACACCCCTCTACTGGTGAAATATGAAATGTTACATAACAAGTGATTGTTATGTTAGATGCTTTTTCTTCTTGTCTAAACCAATAATGCTCTTAACCCATCAATGCTCACAGCACTGAGCAGCCAAATCAGCCTGACAATTTTGATAAAATCTTGTGGGAAAAAGTATATTTAGGAAAATATTTTGATAGAGAAATGTTATTCAAAACATTACCAACAACTCTCCTTCAAATGTTTCATTACATCATTCTTAATTACAAAATTATTGTCAAAAGTACTTCAGTTCCAGATGACAATTTCTGGAGGAACTCTTACTCATAATTGGATTAAAGTTAACTAGGAATGAAGTATAAATTCACAAAGTATGTGAAAGAATGTTGGTTCTCATCATCATTTTTTTCTCTCAAATATTTTTGGAAATGTGCTCTTCTTAAGAATGTAGGAATCACATAAGGCCTAAAAAAGTTTTTTGTTTCCTGTAACCCTACCCTAACAAGTTTTTATTCAAAAAAAACCTACCCCAAAGTTTTTCCAGCCCTCCCGACTCCCAATCATCAAATAACATGCATAAAACACACATTTTTGAACAAAAAAATTATCAAAAAAAAAAGAAGAAAAAATTCCGACCTACCTACCCTATTTTTTCAGACCGTTTCAGGAAACAATCAATTCATTTTTCTTAGCCTAATAGCCAGGCTTTTCGAGGTGCTGAGGGCGTAAATGGTTTATACGTTGCTGTATAGCACATTTATCTTCTCTGAGTTTTCCCATTGGTGGCGCGCAGGAGAAATGGCCTTGGATTGATTTGATTGGTTGATATATTGGTCTGATTTCCTGACAAAGATGTTTTGCGAGCCGCTGGAATACAGAGATCTTTGGCCTGGCTACTGGCCCCAGTATGCCAGTTGAATAAAGGAAGAAATGGTCTACCATCTTGTGCTATATAGGAACAATTTCTGGGCTACCATGTTGAGTTATATATACATATAGATATGGCTTTAAAAAAAATTGTTTCCTGTAACAATCCCAAAATTATAGGGTAGGTAGATAGGTAGGTGAATCTTTTTTTTTGTATTTTTTTTTCAAAAAACCGTACTTTTTAGAATTTTAATATTAAAAAAAAAATTTACTAAAAATTTATTGAAAAAAAAATAAATATATATTTATTCTTTTATCATTCTTTATTTATTTATAATTTATTCAATTCAATAATAATAATTTACAGCTTATCTTGGATTTTATTTTATTGCCACCTTTTCTTCCATATTAAGGCTAAATCATGACTATCAAGTGGCGGAAACTGTAGTACCTGGGGAAACCGCCAACTAACCCCATGTCACTGGCAACTTTCTTACCTGCCTCGGACAGGATTCAAACTTCTGAATAGGATAAATTACTAGGTGTGGGGGCTGAACACTTGAATGGACACGTTATCTGGCAATCTTTCCCGGGAAGAAACGGAAGCTGTTCTTAATACCGCTCACGTCAGCTGGAAATGATAGATTTGGCGTCTATTGGCTTCTCAAATGGCAAAGGTAGAGCGTCGAGTAGGGGAGGTGATAGGCTGCCCCTCATCATATAATGACTGCTGATCAAGCTAGACATTTAACCCATTCATGCCTGTAGCAGCTAAAACTGCCTGACAGTTCTGGAGATGTTTCTCTAACAAAAGCAATATATAGAAAATATTTGAAGGAGAGTTGTTCATCAGAGCTCTGTTTACAACTCCCTTTCAAATATTTTGCCAATTTATGCTTAATTCCAAAGTTATTTTAAAAAGTATGACAGGTCCAGACAACATTGGTCAAGTCTATTTTTAGGCATGAAAGGGTTAAAGGGAACCCTTCTGATGCTCCTCCATGCCTTTCATTAACCTGTTAATGCTTAGAGCGCCCAAAACTATTTTGATGAAATCTTGCAGCCAAAAGTAAAGTTGGAAAAATATTTGGAGGAGGAATGTTATTCAGAACGTCACCAATAACACTTCTTCGAATATTTTGTAAAATCATTTTTTGATTTCAATGTTATTGTCAAAAGTATCATAGGTTCAGATGACAATTTTAGGGAAACTCTTAACCCTTATGTTGCTGGTGGCTAATGTGGCCAATACAAAATAATGCAAAAAACCCTGAAAAATGACTGAAACCCTGGCACATGGGTACTCATCTGAGAGTACTTGGCGAGAGCTTACCAATGAATACCAACGTGACAGGGTTCAGACGATTTTGCTTTTGGCAGCTGTCCGACGGTATTAAGTGTTACAGGCAAATAACAATAAATTAAAAATATTTGATGAAAAAATGTCAGCCTAGTTATAATGAAAATTTCTTCAAATAATTTTGGATGTATGCTTTTTTTAGGAAGGTATTTACAAAATAGTCAGACTTTTTAGGTGTTACAGGCGTGAAAGGGTTTTTAGGAGTTCCAGGTGTGAATGGGTTAAGGCGTGGCTAGGTAGTTAGATCACGCCTCCTCAGAGGCCTAATCAGGTAATACGCTTAGCGGCTGCAGACAGATAAATTGTGACCCTCCCACTCAGGTTTCTTACCTCATCAGGCCGCCTCTTTGTTCTCTCTGACGTGGGGGAGGTGTTTTTTTTCTAAATGTTAATCATTTTATATGTCTTGCTCAGTGCCTAGTTGATGGGCAATGCTTCTCTAAATCATGGGAGAAAGTTGAAGTGATAAACTCAATGATCTGATTTTTCGTACCTCATCAGACTTCCCTTTGTTCTCTCTGACGTAGGGGGAGGTGTTTTTCCTGAAATGTTAAGCATTTTATATATATTTTGGTGCCTAGCTGATGTGCAATGCTTCAGTAAATTGTGTGAGAAAATTGTGGTATAAGCTCATTTATCTGATTCATAATACCTTCCCAATCCAAATGTTACTGGGAATTCCTAGGAATTTCTAGAATAATGCTAGAAAATGCTACAAAATCCTTGGATAATACTAGGAAATGCCAGGATTTCCTTGGGAGTCTCAGCTACATTTGTAAAGGATTGAGTTTCCCTTTAAAAATGTCCTTTAGTTACCTAGAGCTTTTTGTTAACTCTGTGCTTGCTAGCTTTTTTGTCACTAGACTAAATTTAGCTCACTGGCAATCATGGTGTCACAAACTTTGCACATCATTAATTTTGTAAAATATTTATTTCATGGAAGAAAAGTTACAACAAATAAGATTTTATTAATACCTATCCCCATTTACAAAAATGTTGGAATATCATTCAGGAAATGTTCCCACAATCACCAGAACACCTAATATGTACATATGTACATATTCCAAGTGAAAGAAAAAGGAGGCCATTCCTAATGGAAATGTCTATATGTGTTGCCATGGGAACCAAATGGTGCCAGCCAATGGCTTTTGAATGCGTGCCCAAAGTTGGTTCAATTTAACTAATTGCAGCAACTTCCATTGAACCTCTTGACCCTAAGCCTTTATTGTGGATGGAGACATGACAATAGTTAACCCTTATGCTGCTGCTGGCTAATTTGCCAAAATGATGCGAAAAACCTGACAAATGACTGAAACCCTGGCACATGGGTACCCATCTGAGAATACTCAGTGAGGGCTATCCAATGAATATCATCATGACAGGGTTTAGATGGTTTTCAAAAATCTTTGCATCCGTGTGCTTTGGATGAAATTCGACTTAGCATTACAAGGGTTAATGTGTAATTGTTTGAGCTGTATGCAAAGGGAAAAAAAAACTTTTTCAATAAGAGATGGGGTGAAGACAGAAATGTGTTTACAGAGAGCATCAAGTCAATCAACTGCCGATTGCATTGAAACAAAATTAATGTTTTTACCATTGTTTATTAAATTTGCTACTAGCCTATAATCTTGTTTGAAAAGACTCAAAGCCATCACAAAAGAAGTAGTGGAGCCGGCAATATAATACAATAAAGTAAAAACATTTTCATATTTTTGAGAGAATAAAAAGATTCAACAAAGCTTAAGTGAATCTACAGTGATGATAAGATTATAATTTTCTCTCTTTCCATAATTCTGAATGCAGCAGCCAATTTATAATACAGCCGTTTTAGCATTTAATACATGAATATACCAAGCTTTAATTATTTCATAAACATCCCATGTTTTGTAGAGATGGGGAATTGACATGCCTCTAGGACTGAATGCGATTAAAACATAATCATATAGTAATCTATCCATTCTTACCCTTTTTTATTAATCAAACATGCCAAGCTTTAATTATTTTATAAACATCTCCTGTTTTGTAGAAAGGGTGAATTGACATGCCTCTACGACTGAATATGATTAGAATAATTATATAGTAATCTATCATTTCTTACCCTTTATTCATAACCCTTCCGATGCTAAGGCTATTTTCATTCAAAGCGCAAGGACGCAAAGATTTTTTGCAAACCTGTAACCCTGTCATGTTGGTATTCTTTAGATAGCCATCACTGAGTACTCTCAAATAAGTACCCATATGTGCAGATTTCGTTCATTTTCCAGCGTTATTGCGTCATTTTGTAATGGAAAAATTTGCCACCAGCAGCAGAAGGGTTAATCAGACATGCAAAGCTTTAATTATTTTATAAATATCTCCTGTTTTGTATAGAAATGGTGAATTGACATGCCTCTAGGACTGAATGCGATTAGATTAATATGCAGTTGACTACAATAATCTCTCTGGTTCCATACTAATCCCATTATTCCTTGTGCAACTCCTAATCCCATTGTTCGAGGGGACGGCAGCTCATGATTTAATAAAGTCTGGCATTATTGGATGAGAAATTAATTGGTAGCTCAGGTATGTGGCGCTGGAACAATATTGCAAGTGACTTTCATATCATGACAGATGTTCATTTCATGAAAGCCTTTTGATCAATCAATCGATGAAGGTCAAAGGTCATAGGTTAAATCAATCAGAGGTCAAAGATTGAGAAATTAATTTGTAGCTCAGGTATGCGTAGAGCGCTGGAACAATATTGCAAGTGACTTTCATATCATGACAGATGTTCATTTCATGATAGCCTTTTAATCAATCAATCGATGAAGGTCAAAGGTCAGAGGTTAAATCAATCAGAGGTCAAAGGTCATTTTTGGGGTCATAGGTTAAAATATCTCCTTTTGCATTTATAAGGAAATCATCATTTCTATGTTTCATTTCGGCCAATTGTAATCATTTAAAGGAATTCGCACAATATTGAAATCATTGTTCCTAGATATAATATGATTATTCTTGATTTTCTGATAATCAATCTAACCCTTAGTTTTATAAAAAAAAATATTTGGTGTACACTAAATCCATTCACACTCATATTTCTGGTTGCTATGAGACTTGACCACATCTTGCAGTAAGCATAGAATCACAGAATATCTGAGTTTTCGGTTAGTTTCTAATAAGAATTTCTCTTTGAAATATTTCCCAGAAGAGGCATCTGCCAGATAAGCACCATTAAAATAGATAAGCTGATGAATTGCTCCAAAAGGATGAAGAGGAAATGAAGACCTCCAGGGAAATTCAGACATTTTCTTGATTCTTCAGGTATTCTCATTTAAGACTGTGAGGGGAAATGACGAGTAATGTGGATTTATTCGTATAAACCCTTTAATGCTGCTAGTTGCTTATTTTGCTAATACAAAATGATGCAAAACTCTGAAAAATGACTAAAAACCTTGGCATATGAGTACTCATCAGAGAACTCAACGAGAGCTATCCAAAGAATACCAACATGACATGGTTTAGTTGGTTTTCGAAAATCTTTGCATCCTTGTGCTTTGGATAAAGGTAGCCTAAGCATTGGAAGGGATAAGACACCTTAAGTGGAATTACAACTATAAATTCTCTAAACCCTAAAATATTGAAATAAGTGCAACCAGTAAACCATCAGATATTTGCATCCTTGTGCTTTGGACAAATGTAGCCTTAGAATTGGAAGGGTTAACTTGTGACTTAACTATGTGAAATAACTATGTGAAATAAAAACAGGTGGCCCAGCTTTGCTGACTGCACCAAAAATTAACAAAAAAGATTGTGAAGGGACTTTTTGATTAGTGATAACCACTTAAAATCCTTTTTTAGGAACAAATAATGATTACAGATGATTTACTTTTACTTAACTCAAAACTTTGTGATTGCAATATCTGTATGATTTTGTGTACAAATGTAGATGAATAGGTTGAATTTAATGTCATTACCTATATTCTAAAAACTAAAGAAAAAAAACATCTGAAAACCAAAATGTAATCATCATTTGTACAATAGCAAAATGAGACATAAGATAAAAGATTGTGGTTTCCATGGAAACAGCATGCATGGTTTTCTCAACAGATGATTTGCCAGTGACTTAAACACTTGCAGCTAACAATAATCGTCCAACACACAAGATATCATTTTAGAAGGAAAATCATTTTATAAAGAAGTCTTTCATTTTTGTTCATCACAATTTCTCCAGATATTTAGTAAAGGTTTCTATGGTTTAGAAAAAATCTGTGTCACCATTTTTTGATCTTTTCATTTTTCATTGATTTATTGATCAAGATTCCTTCAGATATCCAGTAAATGTTTCTATGGTTTAGAAAAAATATATATCACCAGTTTTTGATTTTTTCATTTTTATCGATCAAGATGTCTTTAAATATTTAGTGAATTTTTCTATGGTTCAGTGTATCACCAGGATATTTTGGAAAGAAATAAACATTTTATAAAATGTTTTTTTTATTTTTATTGATCAAGAGTATCTTCAAAATATTAGTAAAAGAATCTATGGTTAAAAAAATATGTATCACTAGGATGTTTTGAGAAGAAATGAGTCAATGAAAGCAATTGCATTCAACCAAAAAGAAAAAAAAGAAAAGCTCTGAGTGGCAGCATGTAAAAGAAAGTAGTGTGCTTCCAACGCTGGCGGGTAATTGAGTTAGAAAATGATCCTCTGAGAAAACGGATGCTTACGTGTGATCTGAATCCCTGAGAACTCCTGGCACTGGCAGCATGTGAAATGTAGAAGGTAGACAATAAATCTAATTACCGTATTCGTCCGAATAAGTGCACAGACCCCAATAAACCCCAACTTCCTCCGACAAACGTAAATGTGTCTTTACCTTTACATGTGGGACCTTTCACAGACGATATATTGATCGTATTTTTACCATTACAGACCATATATTGAGCGTATTTTCAAGCTTCGAACCATAGTCTTACCCAGCAGGGCATCTGGGTGTCATTTTGGACACCCAAACCCTCAAAAACCTCCCTTCAGGACACCCAAGTTTTTTGTGAGGAATTTCTTGAAATGTCAATTTCAAGCATATAATTGAATTATTTTCACCTCAATATAATTCCCATGGCATTGTATATCGATATTATACCTTATTTTAATAACTTATTATGTGTTTATGGTTGAAATCTGAGTATATTATAATTTCCCTTGAAAATTTGGAAGTTGGACCCTGAAAAGTTTTAAAATTTCCAATCTTGGGCACCCAATTTCTAAATCCTGGCTAAGATCCTGGCCTAAACACTTCACATTATCAGTCCTTGGCGCACCATCACTCAAGCGTCCAATCAAACATGGCGTAACAAAAGAGGGCAACGTGTTCGAGCTTGCAGCGGCAGCGCGCATGGGGTGCTACTAATCGGAAGATTGCCAATACCTCTTCTAGCTAAATTTTTTGCTAACTTGTTACCCGCAGCTGCGCTTATTCGGAGGAATATGGTAAATCTAATTAGGAATGCTATCATGCAGTATTGTCATGCCTCAGAGAGAATAATTAGAGGAAATAGCACAGGTGGAAGGATGGGTAAAATACATGAGTAATTACCTGTATTTTATCTATGGGAGATGATGGTTGCGGAATGACAATTACCTGTGAGGTATTATAGAATTCTAAGGCATTGCCAGTATATGTGACTGCTTGCTGTCTAGCTATCAACATTCGTTAGGGTTGAATCCTACACAGGGCATGTTAAAAATGTTCACAGTGACTTGGTGGTTTTTGTTGGGTATTACAGTGTCTTCCATCATTAAAAAAGGCCAATAATCTGAAAATAGTTGGCTTTAGCCCTTGTGCTGCTGCTGGCTAATTTGGCAAATACAAAATGATGCAAAAGACCTGAAAAATGCCTGAAACCCTGGCACGTGGGTACTCATCTGATAGTACTCATTGGTAGCTTTCCAACATGAACATCAACAAGACAGTGTTTAAAAGACTTTAAAAAAATTTTGCATTCTAGTGCCTCTGGCGAAAGTAGCCTCAGTATTAAAAGGGATATTACAAGAAGGCTGACCTATCAAGACCTACCCTACCCCCCCCCCTCCCCGCCACCGCCCCCTCCACAGGCTGACCACTGACCCCCTCTGGACACATGGTCATTGGTCATCAAAACTGACATCTTGTTAAAGCCATTATTATTATCATAACACCACCAGCCACATTCCGCTATATTTAAAACCCATGATTTTCATAACACTCACTCCATTATTGTGGCAACAGCATTGCACACATTCCTCTATATATGAACCCCATGATGTGGTATCTGGTTTCTACGTAATAGAGACTTGTTTTGCTATGATCTTCAGGGCAACAGGGACTATCTATTTCAGGGCTGTTTCATTTTAAAAAGTGTTGGGGGACCGGAAACAATTCAGACTTTGGAGGGAGGAGTTCCTTGTATTTAGAAATTCGGGGAGGGGGTGGGGGAAGTCGTAAAAAAAAATTGAGTTCAGGATTGGGGGTAGGGGTTGGGGGATGGGTCGTGAGTTTTCAGAATTGGGGGGAGGGGACCAGAAGTTCACCATGGTCTCCCCCCCCCCCCCTATGCACACTTTTTAAAAATTGAACAGACCTAATTTATTTGATATATCATATGATTTAATAAGGAAATGAAGGAATAAATTACAATAGAGAAACATATATTTTCTTCCCAGCAGTCTGCAATAACTGCATTATCTAAAGCCAATGACCAGGATAATAAACCCTGACATTGGTACCCATCTCAGAGTACTCAGCGAGAGCTATCCAATGAATACCCACATGACAGGGTTTAGATGGTTTTAAAAAATCTTTGTGTCCTTGTTCTTTGGACGAAAGTAGTGTCAGCATTGAAGAGGGTTAAGTTAGTCGCTTATTCGGGAAATTCCTATTATTGTTATTGACATTCACTAGGGCAGTATGTATATTTGATGTATGCCTGAAGTCATCCTGACCAGACTGAGGGCCAAATTTAGTCAATAGTGATGTTGTTTTATAGAGTGACCGGTCCAATGTAGGGTCTTAGCCATTTTTTAGAAACTGGGTGCCCAAAATTGGCAATTGTGAAGTTTGGGCATTCTATTATTCAAGGGAGACCACAATATACCCACATTACAACCATAAACAAGTATTTATTTTTTTGAAATAAAAATATTATCTATTATACAATGTCATCGGAATTATATATTGAGGTGGAAAAACTTGAAATTACTAAAAAAAAAATATGAGAGAGGGGTGTTTTTTTGAGGGTTTGTGTGTCCAAATGATGCCCAGACACCCTGCTGACTAAGACTATGCTGACCTGTCATGTTAAAGCCATTTAGCATGTGAAACTGGACCGCTGCCAGTATGGAGATAGTAGATCTGACCACGTACACAGACACCCTGCCTATAGATAGGTACTGGGCTGTCTGGACAGCTTGCTAAAGCTATTGATGATAACACTATGGCTTCACACTTCCAGGGCTCAAAACTGACCTCAGTTTGTAGTCTGCTAAAAGATTTGAATTTGAAAAGTTGAATTTTGATGATCATTATGTATCATTATTATTAAGTTGTGAGTGGCCAATTTTAAGTGGGGTTGGGAATCGTAGTACCTGACTAAAACCACTGCCTAACCTCAATTCATGAGAAATGACATTTTTAGATATTCCTCACAAATTTTCTTCGGTTTCATGATGTGCAATTTTTGAGGGTTTGGGTGTCTAAATGACACCCAGACACCCTGCTGGCTAAAACCCTGATGCCAGCATGTTATCTAAGCTAGGGGGGGGGGGGAGTAATGGGTTTCCCAGTACTTAGTCTCTGAGGGGGGTCTGCTACCAGGAACTGTGGATGGATCCTCCAGTGTCATTCCTCAGTCTATACATGTATGTGTCTCAGATTCCATGTCCATTCCAAGGAATCACTGTCCTACCTACTGCTGGATCAATTAGCACCGGAGATATGCCACCTAGATAAGGCAACAGGTCTAGGCCCCACCATGACAAAGAAACCATGATCGACAGGATTAGCCAGCAGGGCGTAATTCTGGGCATCATTTGGGCACCCAAACCCTCAACAATCACCTCTCAGGACACCCAAATGTTTGGGGGAGTAATTTTTGAAAGGTTGATCTTAATTTTAATCCTGGCCAAGACGCTGAGAGACACATTAACTTATTCATATCTACAGGTCATCTTGATCTATGACTATTTTGAAAATTGTGAATAGTATATTATTCATTCCTACCGATCTTAACAAGTTTTGACTCAGGTTTAGTTTCCTTTGAAAATAGCTTTTCAAAACATAAATTTACGGAAAAAAATGGATGAGATTATTGATATGAATGTTGATGAATATTTCTGTCATATTTTCAGAAAGTGACATTTATTGTTGCACACACAGTTGATGGTCATATTTTTCTTATAAAATTTAAGGGTATCTCCCAGAATTTATTAAAGCTACCATGAGGCCTAAACTTTTTGTTTGTTTCCTGTAACGGTACAATAAAAATATGGGTAGATAGATAGATAGAAAATAAATATTCATTTTAGATTTTTTTTTCAGAAAAAGAATGTTTCATGCATTTTTTATGTTGATTGGCAGTTAGAAGGGTGGAAAAAACTTTAGAGTAGGGATTTATTTGAGCTAAAACTTGTAAGGGTCAGGCTAGGGAAAACAAATAACTTTTTTTAGGGCTATAAACTGCCAGTTACCAGCAGAAGTCAACTCAGAAAACCCTGAAGGTAGGCAGCTACGTAGGCTGTCAAAAGAGAAAGTTGATCATGTCAAACAAGTTGCCGGAAGTTTCTGGATGTGCCACGTAGACATTCCCTCAATAGCTGGCTCTATAAAATTAGATACGACAAGTAAGGTGAAGAGCCTGGCGTAATTATATATAGAACACTGGGTAAAGATATCAATCTAGGCAGTTTATCAAAAGTTTTTTGTCAGGGCCTTGTGTTTTATAGAAGTAAACAGGGTTTTTTCTCAGTTAGCTCTAGGATAAGAATCAAGTTTCTAAGGCCTAAAAAATGATGTTTCCTGTAACGGTACCATTTAAAAAAAATAGGGTTAGTAGGTAGGTAAAAAGATTTTTTGCGGGGGATTATTTTTTTTCTTCAAAAAATGTGTTTCATGCATGTTTTATGCTGATTGAGAGTTGTAAGGATGGCAAAAAGTTTAGGGTAGGGATTTTTTGAGTTAAAACCTGTTGTGGGGTTGGGTTACAAGGAACAAACAACTTTTTAGTGCCTGAACTGCTACAGGATGATCTGATAAGGATAAGTATACAACTGCATGAAATAAGTGTCTGTCACTGCGGGAAGAAAGGGAGAAATTTCATCTTATCTCCCAGTTTTCTGCCATTTAAAACCGCATTATGACTAGCCAGTTGTTAAAGGTTGTAAAGAATAAAAGTACCCTGGTAAAAGCACCGACTGTACCCAAGTCACTGGCATCTTACTAACATGGGTCAAGCCAAATTCAAACACAGGACCTTTGCCAATGGTGAGAGACAGCGCTAGCAAGCAGTCATATCAGTGGCAATGCTTTAGACCACAAGACTATCAATGTCACTTTAGAAAAATGGATTCCAGTATCAAAATGAATATTGTCGGAAGAGAATGAACATTAAAGTTACCAATTCATGGGTAGTTCACTGATGCATTGATACCTTTGAAAACCACTAGAGAATGAAGCATGAATTTGTAATGTATTTCATTGGAATGCTGATAGATTTCTAAATTCTGAATAACCTCTCTCAAACAGACATTGTTCAAAATGTATAGGGGTAGGCACCAGTTCTCCAATGTTATAATACTATGTACTAAAATTCAAAAATATTGTATTGAAAAAAATTGTACTTGCTCTTATTCATTCTACTTAAGTCCTTATCCATTTTGTGCCAGGAATCCCCTTGACAAGAGTCGTCTGTACCTTGATGATATTTTTTGAAATAACTTTGGAATGAACTATAAATTCACAAAATATTTAAAAGGGAATTGTGGGAATGATTTTCATCAGCATTTTCTTTTCAAATATTTTCTAAAAATTCTGTTTGTTAGAGAGATGTCACCAAAAAAGTCAGGCTGTTTTGGGCACTACAGGCATGAATAGGTTAAGTGCCTAAAATCGTTTGAATGTTGGTGAGATCTGAGGATGGAACAAGAACCTAAAACCCCTCTGTATACTGTAGAACGGGTATATTTCGCCGGGACTTTTATTTCCGGTAAAATTACTATTTTTGGTATTTCCCGTTTTAAATTTTCCTGGCCCGCACATGTCTGCCACACTATATCAACAATAATGGTTTAAGATACCGTTTTTAATTTTACCGTCTTGAACCCATTAAGTAAATTCAGGAAGATACAGTATATATGCCTATTGTGCAGGGTAGATTGATATACGGGTATGTGTATTTTTTCAGTAAACACCTGCATTATAAGTACTGTTTGATGTGCTAATGAGGATTCAGGGTTGAACTAAAACCCTGAAGCATTCTGAGGATGTGCTAGCTTGATCTCTGCCGTATGTGTTATGACTGATATGTTTAACCCTTCAAATACTGAGGCGACATTCATCCAAAGCATAAGGACGCAAAAATTTTGAAAACCATCTAAACCTTGTCATGTTGGTATTCATTGGATAGCTCTTGCTGAGTACTCTCAGATGAGTACCCATTTGCCAGGGTTTCAGTTATTTTTTAGGTTTTTTACATCATTTTGTATTGTAAAATTAGCCACCAGCAGTATATGGGTTAAGATGGTCCCCACAGAAGCGGCGTCTTTATTTTTAACCCTAATGACCGTAGATTGTTTACAATAGGCGTAAGCCTGCTCCTCATCATGAGATAATCTCGGCCTCCTCAGAGCCCTCTGGCAGCAGGGGGCTGTCCTCGAGATAGATAGCGAGAATTATTAGCCACATGGGAGGAAGGCTAGGGTGAGATGCATATCCAAGAGGGTGAAGGCATCGTTTGGACACCCAGATCCATGAAAAAACACATCCTGGTGTTAGGCAACGTTTGGACACCCAGGTCCAAGAAAAAATACCCTTGTGTTTGTCATCATTTGGACACACAGACCCAAGAAAAACCCATCCTGACACCCAAATGACACAGTCTTGATATTTCTAGATAAATCTTTCTCAGGGAAATCATTTAGAAATTTCACTTATCCCTAACTGATGAGAAAATTATTAGAATATACAATGCGTTTTAATGAGTTGATGGATGTTTGTGATAGATACCTTATTATTGTCTTCCTCAAATAATAAGACATCCTTAAAGTTATGACTGCCCATGTTGCTTCCGAGGTACCCTGGTTTCTGCCACCATTTACAACTGGCCAGTTATGCTTTAATGAAGTTGCACATTCACTTTTTTAAAAAGGATACAAGAAGAATCTAGAAAAATTTTTAAAAATTACAAAAATAAATTTGCATAAAATATTTTACAAAAATAAATTACAAAACTAAATTACAAAAAATCATAGTTCAGGTCCTGCATATTAAGTTCTTCTGTAGCCCTTTATCTTGGAGAAAGGGAGGGGTATGAAAAGAAGGGATAAAGAGATTGATAATAAGGAGCAAAGATCATTGCCATCTCTGCCACCGCATGGCAGGATTGAGGAAGCGGTGCTGTCTAGTGGCAGGTGGCGTGTGCCAAGCGGCGGCAGTGCTCTATTTTTGTTACACACACATACATCCCACAGTGTGCTCGCTTCTGGTCCTCCTCCTCCTACGAAGAGCTCCAGCAGCGGGAGGCTAGCTCTGATTTTACCGAGACTCCTTTCTCGATCCGATCCGTGTGTGGATTTTCGGGTCCCGCTGGCTGGCTGAGAGTGGCCCGCACCAGCTGTGCACCAAAGCTGCTGCTGCTGCTACCGAAGCTGCTGCTGATCTGGCGTTGCTAGGGGTGCAGCATCTTAGATCGTAGTCGTCACGGCAGCAAGCAAGATGCATCTCCTGTAGCATCTCGCTTGCTCGACTACGTACCCTACTATACCACAAACTGAGCAAACTCGACTTGGAACATTACTACAACATCTAGAGACGTACCACACCCTCTAGTAGTCAGAACACTTAGTTACTACTATCGCTGGAACTTATTGGATTTATGATTTTCTTGTGAGAGAACGAACCAGAGAGTAGTCATCATGAAGGGGCAGGAGAAAGTTGAGGATGCCTCCGAGTTCCTCCGAACGGTAAGTAGAATCCTGACATGATCTTATCAGAGAAATCATCAATTACCCTTCTAATGATAAGGCTACTTTCGTTCAAAGCTCAAGGAAACAAAAAGTTTTGAAAACCTTCTATCCCTGTCATGTTGGTGTTTATTGGATAGCTCTTGCTGAGTACTCTCAAATGAGTACCCATTTGCCAGGGTTTCAGTGTAGGTTTTTCGCCTCATTTTGTATTTGCAATATCAGCCACCACCAGCATAGGGGTTTAAACATTGGCCCGTTCATTTTACATATGATTTCATTTGTAAGTTGTAAGGGATATATGATATGATACAAAACATGCAGTTTCTATTGAAGCATAAGTTGATAGTTATGTAAGTTATTATATAGGTTGTATAATTGGTTATCAATGTAGTAAAATTGGTTTTACACCCTCAGAAAGCGGGTATGCTGGTTAGTCCATAGTATACCTTTATGAACACAAAAAATGTAAAAGATCAAATTTAGGTATTCAGGAGATTGAAGTTCAAAGAAAAGTTTTGAAGTTTAAGGAAAAGTAGGTGAGAGTGATGATGATGATAATGATAATAATAATAATAATAATAATAATAATAATAATAATAATAATAATAATAGTAGAAATAATGATAATAATGATAATAATAATGATAATAATTACACTACTAATAATGATAATGATATGATGAATAAGAATAATGATGATGATGATGATGATAGTATTAGTATTAGTAGTATTAGTAGTATTAGTAGTAGTAGTAGTAGTAGTAGTAGTAGTAGTAGTAGTAGTAGTAGTAGTAGTAGTAGTAGTACTACTACTACTACTACTACTACTACTACTACTACTACTACTACTACTACTACTACTACTACTACTAATAATGATAATAATAATAATGATAATTACACACCCATTGCATAGATGTGATTAACAAGCTCAAGATGATTGTTGGCTATAAAATATATCTGGTGTTTGTAAAAAGTAACTTATGAGCCCCTTAACCTTACAGATGAATGGTGGTGATGTTTGAGTTTAATAGCAGAGTAGAAACATAATCACTGTTTTATCTACATTTGTGTTGGTTCATTTGAGCTTATGTAATAGAAGGGCCCACTGCAAACAAGCAATGCTGTATCTGATGTTATCAGTTATATACATTACACGCTTCAGGAGCTGTTATGATTCTGGGGTGAGATTAAGAGAAGGTTGGAGTGAACATATGGTAAAATCCACCGGTGGGGGGTATCCTTTATTTTAACTATACATTATTTTCAGGTAACCTATACTAAAAAGATTCTAGGTCAAACCACAAGTATTGGTGAAAGGGGCCTGATCAAAAATATGACCAAATAGGTTCTCATAGGGGCCACAGGGCTGAATGGGTTAGATTAACACTTGATGGGTGATATGTGATAAGGGCTTAGTTTAAATATATGTTAAAGGGCAAATGCACCATCAGAAAGATTTGGGTTCAAAATGATCTTTTACATGTCACCTTTCAAATAAGACCTCCCCCAAACCTGTCCTCTATAGCACTACCCAGTTATAGCTTACAGAAGTTCAGCAAGCAACAGCCCTGAGGCAGCTATACAGGGCCTCCATGCATCCCAAGATGCACTCTGTTTTTGACACCTTCTTAGCACCAGCCTGTGTCACTACTCACTAGTGCTTCAGAGATAGCAGTAGCAGAGAAGCCTGCATGGCTTTCCCTTTCTTGCTAATTTTTATTCCTGGCTCATCCCTGATCACAATTTCTGGAAGCAAATAAAACTTCAAGAAGTTAAACTTACATAGTATGGCAGAATTGAGCAATTCAGGAATTTGGAGGAATGGAAATATCTGACTCACCTAGGAAACTTCTCCCTTAGACCCACATGATCCTTTACTCAATGGTGCCAGGTTCTTTACTCAAAGATAGCATCTTGATAACAGGAAGTGAAGGAATACACATACTAATAAGCCTACACTATTCCCATGAGTAACTGCTAACTGACACAAGTGTTGCAATTTCCTGTAAGTGATTAGCACAAACTGATTTCATAGCAATTAGGAAGTAATGGTTTCTACCCAACAATAAGCTACAAATCAAAGACAAGCCACATAGTATAACTTCCAAGGATTGTTGGAATATACAATAGGAAATTGAAGAAGTTCAATCTTTGGGAATTGTGACTACTTATTGAAAGCCAGCAATGAAAATCTAAGCAGGAAAGGGGAGCCCAGCCCCCTATTACTGCTATCTCCTAAGCACTAGTGACACAGGCTGGTGCTAAGAAGGTGTCAAAAACAGAGTGCATCTTGGGATGCATGGAGGCCCTGTATAGCTGCCTCATGACTGTTGCTTGCTGAACTTCTGTAAGCTATAACTGAGTAGTGCTGAAGAGGACAGGTTCGGGGGAGGTCTTATTTGAAAGGTGACATGAATACGCTCATTTTGAACCTAAATCATTCTGATGGTGCATTTGCCCTTTAACCTCTTCATGTGCAATGCGGGTAAATTCCATGACAGGATATGGTCACACAGAACTTTTTAAAGTCACTTGTTACAACTTTCAACACTCAAGAGCATGCTAAAACTCCTATATTAAGCTGCACGCCAGAGTATCGTATACTTCCTAAACTAAATATACCACTTTCTTGTAGTCATTTCCATGAAAACCGCTTTTATACTCAATTTTCTGCTGCAAGTGGAAATCTGTATGGCTGTCACATCTAGCATCAACACTCCATCGTATACTGCTACTAGCTGGCTGCATTTGACCCATATAGATAAGGACCTGCACGCCAGTGCCGGCCAGGTGGGTAGCGTTCTCTAGGGAGTGCAAATGACAGGAAGCATTGCTCCCAACCGTCCGGGCCACCACGGTACCGTGGTGGCCAGGACGGTTGGTACTGTGGCCATATCCTGTAATGTCTGTCATCTATGTGTTTGAGTGATTTATTCATCTTGGACTTCAAAAAAGGGACTCTAAACTCCAAAATTTATTATAGGATTTCCATAGGTACTCTCAGCTGTAAGCTACAGAAAGCTGTTCTTAAACTACCTCAAATAGCCTAGATGGTGTAATTGCCAAAGTTGTAAATAACCTAGTAGTAAAGTTCATTTTAACCCCTCCCCCCCCCCCATATATGTTCCATACAGAAAGCTATGTGAATTCATGTAAAGCAATTAAGTTTGCTGTTCCAAATACATGTAACAGATTTCTTAGAAAATTCTAGATTTTCCAATCTTAATCTTTTGACGTATTCTCAAAGACAATTTTCATGTGTAATTTCTCCTGAAACTGGAACTCAACTCAAGCAACCTATTGGTAAGAGTGATGCTAGAGGGACATTTGCCTCATAGTTGAGTATTTTTATCTTCAAAGCTTATCTCATGCTGTTGGCTAAGTGGAATAGAATGGGGAACATGTCAAACTCGACTTCCCATACAAATGGACGCGGTGATTAGCGAAGTGACTAAAGCTAACAATGCTCCCTGGCTCTGCGTGGTTGTGGTCGGAGTATCTGGGTTATTTTAATGCCCTCGACTTTATTCGGGAAGATTTTTAAACTCGACTTCCCAAACAAATGGTGATTAGGTGATTAGCGAAGTGGCTAAAGCTAACAATGCTCACTGGTTCTGCATACTCAGAGTATCTGGGTTATTTTAGTGCGCTTGACTTTGTTCGGGACTATTCTTAAACTTGACTTCCCATACAAATGGTGATTAGGTGATTAGGTGATTAGCGAAATGGCTAAAGCTAACAATGCAAGCTCCCTGGCTCTGCGTTGTTGGAGTATTAGGGTTATTTTAGTGTGCTCAACTTTAATTCAGGCAGATTCTTAAACTCGACTTCCCATACAAATGGACACGGTGATTAGCGAAGTGACTACAGCTAACAATGCAAGCTCCCTGGCTCTGCGTGGTCTGAGTATCTGTGTTATTTTAGTGCGCTAGTATTCTGGCAGATTCTTCAAGAAATGCCTGTTTCTCGTGTCTATCTATATTTGCTTAACCCTCATGCGCCTGGTGTCTAATTTGGCCAATACAAAATGATGCGAAAAACCTGAAAAATGATTGGAACCCTGGCAAATGGGTACTCATTCGAGAGCTCTCAGTGAGAGCTATCTAATGAATACCAAGTTACCAGCATGGCAGGGTTTAGATGGTTTTCACAAATCTTTGTGCCTTAATTTGTGCTTTGGATGCATAAGGAGGAGTATCTGGGTCATATTAGTGCACTCGACTTTATTCGGGCAGATTCTTCGAGAAATGCCTGTTTTTCGTGTCTATCTATATGTGCTTAACAAGTTTCGTGGAATTCCTGTGAAGCTAGCGATGCCCTGCTGTAAATATCTCCCTGCCGCCACATGGCTATAGGCCGATATAAGTGCTTAGGCCAGACATGTTTGCTCTAGATCAGGAAATCCCAGCTTTTCTGCTTCACTGGTATCACAGCTCTTGAAATAGAAGGGCTTGAAAGAAAGGATTTACTTGAAACAGCACGGCTTGAAACGAAGGATTGACTTGAAACAGCAGGGCTAGAAACCAAGGTTGTAAAAATGAGCTTTTCTGCTTCGCTGGTATCAGGGCTCTCGAAACAGCAGGGCTTGAAACTGGGGGGGCTTGAAACCAATGATTGACTTGGAACAGTAGGGCTTGAAACCAAGGATTTACTTGAAACAGCAGGGCTTGTATATAGAAATAAGCTTTTCTGTTTCACTAGTAATAGAGCTCTTAAAACAGAAGGGCTTGAAACCGTTAGGATCGACTTGAAACAGCAGGGCTTGAAAGCAAGGTTGTACTAATGATGTCTTAGCAAGTAAAAAAAAATTCCCTCTTGGGTTGTCCAGATAAAAAGCTGTTTGTTTCCTGTAATCCGACCCAGATTAGCCTCCAGTAGTGTAAGGATAAATCTTATCTTCTGATACGGAGACACAACTTTCTTGTCAGGACTAAATGTGAGGTTATATTTGCTTGTTATAATGCTAGACACACGTACATGTCTAACATCCAGGAAGAAGATCCTGTCTGCACTCTATGGTCTCAGTTATAAATATCCCGTGTCTCAAGTTGCTGCACCTACAGCATGGAAAGTGAAAAAGCTCTGGAAACATATGGAAAAGAGACTGTAGTGATTGACAGTGTAACCCTCTTGAGTAGGGTTGGATACCTCTAAGATCAAAATGGTATATATGGTATTGGTACCAATGAAATGGTACGGTATCTTATCAGTAGTTAACGGAACTTTATTGTATTTTTTTTACCATATAAATTAATTTTTTTTTTTGCCCTTCCAACTCCCAATCAACATCCAAAACAATTTTTTTTAACCAACCTACCTATCCTATTTTTTTTGGACCGTTACAGGAAACAAACAATCTTTTTTCTAGGCCTTACAAGAATTTAAGCAATGTTGGATATAACATTGACTTATGTAGTTACAGGGTAAATGACTATAAGTTCTTTCACAGATTCTTTCCGAAAAAAGAGTTATTACCTTATATTGTTAATAACATTGCAGAATTATTGTGGTTACAAAGAGTCAATTAATTTTAGAAAATCATTCACTTCTGCAATTGCAGAGAAATGATTCTGCCACTTAAAGTTAACAATAACGAATTCACTGTTATTCAGTAGTTTTTAAAGATAAAGACTAATTATTAGATTAACTACAGTTAACGTGTACACCTTTAAACCATTTGCCTTTCAAATGTCAGCAGCAGGTTAGCCAAACAGAAAGCCAGATAGAAATGATAAGTGGGTTATTTCTATCCTCTGACGCTGGCTCCTCACGTTTTCTGTGAGTGCTTGTTTTTTCCTTGGGGATATGTTTCCTGCCACAGAATAGCACAGTAACACAGATAAAACAACAACTCTTGACTGTATGTGCCTGGTATACTAGAGCTAAGAGGTAGATGTAGAGAGTGGCAACGAAACTGGCTCCTCAAGTTTTCTGTGAGTGCTTGGTTTTTCCTGGGGATATGTTTCCTGCCACAAAGTACCACAGTAACACAGATAAAACAACAACTCTTGACTGTATGTGCCTGGTGTGCTAGAGCTAAGAGGTAGATGTAGAGAGTGGCAACGAAACTGCCTCCTCATGTTTTACGCTAGCTCTCTGCTTTTCCTCGGGGGATATGTTTCCTGAAAAGCACAGTAACACAGATAAAACAACAACTCTTGACTGTAAGTGCCTGGTATACTAGACCTGGGAGGTAGATGCAGAGAGTGGCAATAGAGCTCCTTGCCACTCCTAGTGGGTTGTCTGTTAGTGAGATACAAATTGTCATGGAGATGCATCAAAGAAAATCTAAGAAAATGGAAATTGTAGGACTTGCAAAATATTTAGAATACACACACACATGATGCCCTTAAGTTCCCAATAACTAGTAATTTCAAGATATGGAAACAAGGCAATTCATGATTGTAACATTATATTGAATCATTCAACAATGTATAGAGAAGGAAGATGAATTCACACTTCAGAACATCTTTCAAGTGAAATGACAGAAAAGAGGTTTGAAGCACCTCAGGCACCAACATAGGTTTCAGTACTTAATTACCATGCCGGGCAAGTAGTTTTGATTTTTTTATTGCCCGATATAAGTCATAACCTATGCTTGAATGTATGGTATGTAGGTCAGTAGGTTGGATTAATTTTTTGGTCATAAATGCATGTTTTATGCATGTTTTACGTTGATTGGGAGTTGGGAGGGCGGAGAACTTTTTACGGTAGGGATCTTTTTGAATAAAAACTTTTTATGGTAGGGTTTCAGGAAACAAACAACTTTTTTAGGGCTAACAAGCAAATCAAATCAACTGGGACTAATGCTGTCAATGTGTACTTGCGAAATGTTGCGATACAGTTAATTGGAGTCAAGTTGGGGTTACATCTATAAATATGAAACGATGTAACATTATGTAACATTATTTCATGGCATCCCCACTATACCATATGACACGCATATTATGGTGGTGATAAGAAGATATTGACACACAGCATCAAGACAGCCCCCAAAATAAAGTTGCCAACTAAACCTGTTTAATAGGTATGATAATTATAGCATGTTTACTTTGGAAATCTTTATCTAAGGCCTTAAAAAAGTGTTGTTTCCTGTACCTCAACAAGTTTTTACTCTAAAAAATCCCTATCTTAAAGGTTTTCTGCCCATCCAAACCCCAATCAACATAAAACATGCATGAAACAGACCTTTTTTGAAAAAAGATTATCAAAAAGATTTTTTTAACCTACCTACCTCAATTTATAAATTGAAAATATATATGAAGGAGAGATGTAAGTTGGATTCGATTAGTATTCATTGCAATAAATAAAATTGCAATACAATATATTTCCAATTTATAAAACCCTTTATAAAACCCTTTCTTTGAAATTCCCTTCTCTTCCTAGATGAAATACAATGTGTTTTATTTTTCAATTTGAGAAGTATTTTGTTTATTGCATACCTCAAAAACCGACAATATGTCCCATCAAATTTTACTTGTATAAAAGAACTGTTTGAGAAGTATTGCTGATATTTCTGCATCAGACAGTGTCTCCTAACCTTTTCAATGCTGAGGCTGCTTCCGTCCAAACCACAAGGATGCAAAACTTTTTGAAAACCATCTTAACCCTATCTTGTTGGCACTCATTGGATAGCTCTCGCCAAGTATTCTCAGATGAGTACCCATTTGCCAGGGATTCAGTCATTTCTTCCAGCTTTTTTGCATCATTTTGTATTGGCAAAATTAGCCACCAGGAGCATTTAAAGGGCTAATTGGGACTGGTTCAGCTCTTCCAGAGGGGCCATCCTCAGGGAATATGGCATACCTATAGGTCATGTTCTGGAGCCTCATTTTGTCTATGCTACGGCAGGTGCACACAGGGGACTACACAATTGTGAAAAACGATAGCAGGACCCACGGGGGAAGTTCAGCTACTAATTTAGGTGGAGAGTGAAAAGGTTTATTAATGATTTAGTGCTCGACTCCAAAGGTTAAGGGAGGGATCAGCAATCGCCTAGTGGTTACGATGCCTGGCTCACAAGCGTGAGTTTGCAGGTTCGAGTCTCTGCTGGATCCCAATAAGCGGGTTGACCTGGTTGCTATATAAATGTGCGGTGTGGAGGAGGGCTGTCTTGGACCTTCTGCAACTGAAAGACCCCTTGGAACTATTTGTGAAGAGAAGGGAATTTTATACTGGTTCCAAGTTTCTATCTCATCGCGTTATGTCACGACCTAAGGTGTTGAACATGATGTGATTCCTTCCTTCCACGTCAAGCTTCCATATTGGCCACATACTGGTTGCAAGTCATGCTGCTGGTCCCGAATGTATGCTTAATCCTACCGATGCTGAGACTACTTTCATCCAAAGCACGAGAACGCAAAGATTTTTGAAAACCATCTAAATCCTGTCATATTGGGATTTATTGGATAGCCCTAGTTGTGCCAGGGTTTCAATAATTTTTCAGGTTTTTTTGCATCATTTTGTAATGGCCAAATTAGCCACCAGCAGCATAAGGGTTAAGGCCCACTGCTGATAATGAAAAGAGATAAACAAACATACAAAGTGTTAAAATTGATAATATTTCATTCAATATTAGTTTGATATCGATGACTAGTTGCACCTCAGTGTATAATGAATGAGATTATGAGCGTGCTATAAAATTTATGAAAATAAATAATATTTCATTCAAAATTAGTTTGATATGGATAACTAGTTGCACCTCAGTGTATAATGGATTAGATTATGAGCGTGCTTTAAAATGTATAAAAATAAATGATATTTCATTCAATATTAGTTTGATATGAATAACTAGTGGCACCTCATTGTATATAAATGGATTAGATTATGAGCGTGCTTTAGATCAATATGACAGAGCCAAGTCTCGATTATATCATGTCAGGAAGCCAGAAACAGGTGTTGATATATTCTGCCATAACGACTATCTACCTATCTATAATTCATACGGCCACTCGGCCAGGGCTAGGGAAACACTTATGAAATATAGATGATCATATTATGATATTGATGTTGTCATGAAAATATTGCTTGCAAAACGTTTCGCTGCAGCGTTTCTCATTGAGCTTGCTGTAATGTTATGTAATTGTTATTAAAGAGGTCTTTATGTAACCTATTTGCATTTGGAGTGCTGACTTGGTCTGAAAGCATTGAATTACTTCATCAAATGGAGTATTACATAAAGAATTCTTGGGTAGGGGTGAATTGTTGCACATAACAGGAATAACAACTATGAGTCAATTTCATCAAACCACTTGTGACCTTGTCTAAAGTTGAACCCAGTAACAACTTTGAGATAAATCTGGTCACAAAGTTAAACCAATTTCAACACATAGTTGTGACATGGTCAAAAGTTAGACCTGGTCTAAATTTGGTGGGTTTATCTCACTTTGATTGAATTGGCCCTCTTCATATTGAGATGTGTGTCTGATAACTTAGGAAATGCTGAAGTAGAGGGTCAGGGTCTTTTATGAGAGTGATCGCTTTTAGGGGATTGAGTATGTATGTTTGCATTCAATTCAAAAAGAGAGTGCCTCGTTGACTCGATCATTGAACCCTTATGCTGCTGTGTAGGTGGCTGATTTAGCCAATACAAAATGATGCAAAAATCTAAAAAATGACTGGAACCCTGGCAAATGGGTACTCATCTGAGAGTACTCAGCAAGAGCTTTCCAATGAATACCAGCATGACAGAGTTTAAATGGTTTTCAAAGATTTGGACGAAAGTTATTTAGCATGAGAAGGGTTAAGAAAAACGAGATTTCAGAAGAAATTATCAATTTTGGACAGTGATGGATATTAATGTTTTACTGCAATTCTTTTCTAAAAAAGGTATCATTGAGAGTTTATGTAGATAGTTCTAAGATGCTAAACTATGTTTAAAGACATCCCTTGCTGAATGTAGCTGAGGCTTCTTAGGAATCCTGGGATTTTATAAGAATTTCTGAAATTTTCCCCAAGAAATTCTGCTGAGACCTCTTAGAAATCCTTGAATATTTCTAGGAATTTCTAGAATTTTCCCTGGGAAAATCCTAGGAATTCCTTGGTATTCCAAGCTTCATATGATGAGGAATTGTTACTCTAAGGGCCGTTCCATTTAAAAGTGGGGTGGGGGGGAGGAACGGAAGATAATTAAAAATTCGCCATCCCCCCCTCCTGCCAGAAATCTAATGTAATATAATGGGAAAAATCAATTCAGAATTCGGCCCCTACCCCCCTTCAAAAAACCTTCCATTCCTCCTCCCCCCACACTTTTAAATGGAACAGCCCTAAATAACACTTGTTATGTAAACGTTCACTAACCTGTAAGGCAAAGAGTACCAATAAAATCATCTTAACTTATATGATCTAATTGACAAGTTATAAATAATAACAAGTAACAAAGTAATATGGTCCAACCCTTATGCTGCTGGTGGCTAATTTGGCCGATCAAAAATGATGCAAAAATCCCCAAAAATGACTGAAACCTGTGCACATGGGTACTCATCTGAAAGTACTCAATGACAGCTATCCAATGAATACCAACATGACAGGGTTTAGATTGGGTTCAAAAATCTTTGCATCCTTGTGCTTTGGATGAAAGTCAAGCCTTAGCATGGGAAAGGTTAAGTATCTAAATAGTTCTCTCCTGCACAACATATAAGTCACAGCATACTTGGGACTTGTTGTTTCTATGCTATGTAGCCTGTAGGTGAAATAGTATAGTCTTGTTTGACAGTTACACAAGAAGAAAGGCTTGTTAGATCATGTTCCATACCTTATGTAGAAACAAAAACAGGTTATTTGATTTGGAAAAAGTGTTTTGGCATGAGCTGTATATGCAACAAGTTGTCCATGATTTATATCTGGAGAGGTGCCTCAGACAGCTAGGTCATTGAAGTCATTGAAGGTCAACAGTGATATCTTTCTTGTCAGACTTCCATGAATTTAAAAATGTGATTTCTTCATTTTTTAAGGAAACATTCCCGTCACTTGTGGGATAAAATTCAGCCGTCTCTAAGCTTTAACCTTTCCAATGCTGAGGCTACTTTCGCCCAAAGCACAAGGACGCAAAGATTTTTGAAAACCATCTAAACCCTGTCTTGTTGGTATTCATTGGATAGGTCTCACTGAGTACTCTCAGATGAGTACCCATATGCCAGGGTTTCAGTCATTTCTTAGGTTTTTGCATCGTTTTATATTGGCCAAATAAGCCACCAACAGCATAAGGGTTACAGAACATGCAATCTCTTCTAAGAAAAAGGGGTTTATTCCATGTGGGACGGCAGCAGACCACAACTGACCAAATAAATCTAAATATGTATCAGTGATCCACCCATGAAAGGGTTGATAAAGGCCCCCTGAGTAAAAACAGCAAGCCGGCAACAAATTGAGTATGGCTCCCTCCTTTTGACCACAAATTGTTGATAAATACCTTTAGCTGATTTGTCTTCTTCAAAGCACTTAGGCCTAAAAAAATAGTTTATTCTCGGTATTAAAAGGTAAAAAAAACAACAAAAAAAACAGAGTACTAGGTAGGTAGGTAAAAAAAATAAAAAAAATTCTTTGTATTATTTTTTTTTCAAACAATTCATGTTTCATGGCAGCTGTAGTTCTAATGCACAGTTCTAATCATGTATTTATGTTGATTGGGAGTTGGAAGGGCGTAAAATAAACTTAAAGGTAGGCATTTCTTTTGAGTAAAAACTTGTTTCAGGAAATAACAACTTTCTTTAGGGGTTAGAATGCTTTTTCAGTATTAAAATATGCCTTATTCTATCAACGATGTTCATTAAAGTCCTGTAAAATTTGTAGCCACCAATACCCATTATTATATTACATATCTGCTGTCTGTAACTGCTCTGGTAATTTTGAACCAATATGCCATCAGTTATGCATGTTTTATTGTAGCTTGAAAGCAAGGTTTATTAATTATTCAGCCGTGTGGCCGCTAGTAATGATTTGTTACCTGCTGTTTGTCTAATAATTCTCTACGCAGTCTGCTACCATGGAAATTAAGTGTAGATAAAGGATTTCAATGTCAGGTAGTCCTAGATAAAGAATTAAGCAATCAGACCAGACTCAATGGCGCAGTAGCTAGATTGCCAGCCTGAGTGCTGGGAGGCGTGGAGTCCACAGTTCAATCTCATGCCGGGGCGAGTAGAGGTTCAATTCCTCTATAGACAATCACCGAAATCCTTCATTTCTTACACCCAATTATAAAGCGATATTATTTTTAAGAGTTTCATATACATTTCATATCATCCTTCATGCTGTCTGTGTTGTCTCCATATATGAAAAAGCTCTCCTTCTAAATGTCTGAGCCACCCTTAACCCTTTCAATGCTGAGGCTACTTTAGTACAACGCACAAGAACACAAAGATTTTTGAAAACCGGCTGAACCCTGTCATGCTGGTATTCATTGGATAGCTCTCACTGAGTACTCTCAGATGAGTACCCATTTGCCAGGGTTTCAATCACTTTTCAGGTTTTTTGCATCATTTTGTATCGGCCAAATTAGCCAGCAGCAGCATAAGGGTTAAAAAAGGGGTAACAAAACCTTAAAAGATTAAAAAAATTCCCCAATCCTTTAATACTGTATTCTTAGTTATGAAATTTCTATCTTGGTAAGGGATTCCAAGAGAATGGCAAGGTTTCAATGGAGGGAGGTAGAATTAGGTTTTTTGTAGCTTTTAACAGACTTAGTTATAATGCAACTATATTATAGAAACCCTGAAGCAGGAAGAAATTTGCTTATTTTTACAGATTAACTCCTATTTTAGGAATCTATCTGTTGCAAAGGCACCATAGATAGCTCCTCATAATGATGCACATTTCTATAGTGAACAGGTTAATGAGGATCCCGCAGAGATTGAGCCTGTGTCCACTCAAATACATGGAAGCCTGAGAATCATATCAGAGTTAGGGAGTTGAAGATTATAGGGATTGGAAATTATAAAAATATTTGCAATTTCTTATGATATTGATTTTTCTTTGATATTTCTCTATCAATGATACAATATTTCAACTATGCTTTTAAAGATACTGCCTACTTCCCAAGTGACTTAATATGATTTAGATTTAGCACTGCCAAAATCAAAAACTTTTTTGGTAATTAAAACGAACTGCTGTGGTGTGGAGCAGCAAGTCAGTCAATTTTCTACTGCTAAGAATATTGGCCTACCGATTTTTTGGCAAATTATTTTAGAAACCTATGCTTTGGTCTGGACATACATCACTTGGCGCCGAATTTCAGTTTATTTTAGGACTATGAAGGAGCACTCTTAGAGAGAGAGGCCTTGAGTGTGAAAGTCAGAATTAGATTTGCCTGGTGGTGGAGGATATTAACCCATTGACACTCGTAGTCTCTTTAGAAGGTTATCGTCTGCTACTTCCATACTTTTGAAAATAACTCGTGAATAAAGCAAAATTTCACAAAATATTTGAAGGAGAGTTGTTGTTTGGCTTCTGATCAACATTTCTCCTTCAAATGTTTTCAAGAAAATGCTTTCGTAGGTAAAATATTTCTAAATTTGTCAGGCTTCTTACACGCTCAGAGTGTTGATAGGTTAACAGCATGCCTTATGATGGTAATGAACGCCGGAATGCAGCCGCTGAAATGATAAACATCTGCTCAGTCTACATAAAGTGGTTATGTTTGGAAGAAGGTCTTATAATCATATGATGCTGCCCCCATAAATCCTAGTAAATGTTATATATGTTCAGGACATGTGACAAGATAGGTAATGAAAATGTGTTTTTGGAAGAAAAATGGTTGATAATGAAGACCATGATGATGATGATACTGCAACTAATACTGATGATGAATATGATGATCACATGATCACAGTCGTAACGATGATAATTTTAGTGATAATATTATGGTGATGATAACTATTACATTCGTGAAAATGATGATGAGGATGATGATGATGATGATGATGATGAATATGATGGTGAAAATGATGATGATGATGATGATGATGATGATGATAGGATAATGATGGTGGTGATGATTATGATAATGAGGATTGCGATGATGATGATGATGATGATGATGAAGATGATGATGATGATGATGCCAGTCATGTCAGTTGCAGCAGCTGATAGCCTGATACTGATAAAAAACAATTGTGATGTAAGCAGTGTAAAAGGTGGATAGAGTTGATCATCTTTTAAACATGAGACCTTTGGTGGAAATAAATGTGTAATGCTCAAAATGCTGCTGATACTGATGATGAAGATACTGATAAAGGTGTTGGTTGTGTTAAATTGATAGTGAAGATGATGATGATGACGATGGTAGTGATAATGAATATTATGATTAATATGATACTTGTGTTGGTGATTGTAATCTAGATAGGGTTTGACTTAAGCACTGGATATCAATATAAAAATTAGACAGGAAAACTTTGCTATCATGCACTTTTTGTTTAAAAAGATATGTATCAGTTTTTAGTAAGATAGTTTCATTTAGGGGGGGGGGGGCGAGGTTTCAAGTTACCCCTCTGAATACAGGTTATAATGCTGCATAATATAGACTTGCTGAAAACCAGTACTTGTCAAATGGTGGTTTTGCGCTGGTCAAAATTGTAGTGGTGAGTTCCCATGTGGCTGCAGGCAGGGACTGGATACTGAGGTGATGGTACGAGGCAGTATTTATGAATGGCAAGTGCACATACCTTCTGGGCATATGCGGCTATTCCTGGGTTAGAGGCTGTGCCTGTTATAGGGGTGCAGGACCAGGGGACATCAGGCAGACACCAGATCCCCCCCTCACCAACCCTGACCTACCACACAGCACATGCAGTCCAGATAACACATATGTAAATGCTTTCAATGCTTATAATGGCTACTTTTATACAAAATACAAGAACATAAAAGGTCTTGCAAAATCATCTGATAAATACCATGTTGGTATTCATTGGAAAGGTCTCACTGAATACTATCAGATGAGTACCCATGTACCAGGGTTCAGTCATTTCTTAGGTTTTTTGCATCATTTTGTATTGGCCAATTTAGCCACCACCAGCATAATTAAGGGTTAAGCATATTGGGGCTGCCCTGATAGTCAAGTGGTATATGAAGGGGTCTGCCCATTAGTATAGCCAAGTAATATTAGAGCACTGCACAAGCTTCGTTAGACAGCTCACTGTCTCCCATCTCTGCCAAAGGTCCCAGGTTTCCTCTCTCATGTGTAGGGATTAACCCTGCTCTTGCTAACACCGGATATATCCGGTGCTACATATCTTGCCTGTGTGACCAACACCGGATATATCCGGTATTTGGGTACCCTCGCACTTAGCAAAATAAAAACTTCATAGGTTGATTAAGGGGTATTGAATTATACTAGATATCAAGGTTTTACCTTTTGCCATGTTTCTATTTCAGTTTGTGAAGCAAATTATTAAACCGGAATAGAAATCTATAAAATCCTTCTGATATGGTGGGTAGACCCACAATATTCCTGGTCCCAGGGGATGGTTCTCCCATATGGGGGTCTAGCATGACAAGGGTTAAGATTTGGATCCAGCTTAAGGCATGGGAGAATGTTACCAATGATTAGTCAAATTATTTCCAGTATCTCTCGCTTACGAAGGCAAATTTTGGAAAAAATAATTAAAATAGCAATGCTTAATTAAACCCACAACTCTTTCACATATTTTTCTTTAAAAAAAAATTGTCTGAATTTTAAAATGTCAACCCTAAATTATGTACATAAGGTTCATAAATCCACATGGTATTGTCAATAGGGAACTCTTGTGATGAATGGGTTAAGTTAACTGATTTACCCCCCCCCCCCCCCCCCCCCCCCCCATGGATCTGTAGAGTAGACCTGAGGGCTTTATTGGGCCAAGAGTGGAGTTAATTGACCCAATATGAAGGTCCCCTTTAAGCAATCTGGCCTGGGGGTGTTTCCGGTTTTGGAGTAGATGGTATTATTTTAGCTTGAAATCTTAATTAGCATGCACTAGGGTTCATTTGAATTTTATCTAACCCCAAACACTTTAAATCAACCCCTGCAAAGTTGTGTTATCATCATCATCATCATCATCATCATCACCAGCCCCATCAGAGCTTGTTTAGGACCATTGCAATTAATTGAATGAATGAGGGTTTAAAGGGACATAGGCACACAAAGGCCATTTAGTGCCATACAATATCAAAAGGTGATCCTTTGTCATTGCTGAAGAACAATGACAAAGCATGATTATTCTGGGTGAAAGAAGGAAAAGAGGGAGAGTAAGGGCAGAGCCTTCACATCCAAAGAGGACCAAGGGATATTTTAGATGCATAGAATCCGTAGACAGATCCACACATTACCCTTCTTTTATAAGGCGAGCAGGGTGCCACACCAGCTTAGGGTTTCCTGGGAAGTAGGACCAATTAGCTAGCCTAGCCACAAGGCTCTGTTATGATTTTACTTTATTATATATAGAAGCCTGCCCCTATACTAGATATGGACTTGTGGCCTTTTAACTGTTGGCCATTCAGTTCCCACAATTGCCACATGAGGGAGATTACTGGTAACATATTTCATAACGTATTTTCAAGTGAGCTCCTAGTATACCGCAGTGTCATCTATCCACAATGGAAGACATTTAAATATGGCCTGGGAGGCAGGCTAGACCATAGCAAGCTGGCCACCTCTATAATAGACCATTAAGTGATGAGAGAAGTTTAAGTTGTGGTTCTGGAGTGAGTGTGGTTTCTTATCATGTACAGCTTCCTTATAACTACAACTGACAAGATAGGGATACGCCTGTGGCTTGGAAAGAGCCTTCACACATGGCCAGGTTTTCTCACACAGTGGCAGGGCTATATGTACCCTATGAGTTTCCTTATTCTTAGCTTTTCTTAACCTATTCATGCCTGCAGCACCCAAAAACGGCCTGAAAATTTAGGCAACTCATTTAATTCCTACACCAGTCAACTGGATGTCTGCCAGTGCAATGTTGTACCAACACCCATGGATAACATGTCAAAAAATGAATAAGCCAAGCACATCAATGACCCCCTTAGCTTGCGAATGAAAGCTACGTTTATTCATGAGGCCAGGGGCCTGTGGTCGCATCCATACCCAGGAAACTGGTTGGTAACTGGGCATGCGGTTGTGTATCATGCCCGGGCTGGCCACGCATTCAGTGCAGGAATTAACCCTTTTGCCGCTGGTGGCTAATTTGGTCAATACGAAATGGTGCAAAAATCCTGAAAGGTGACTGAAACCCTGGCACATGGGTACTCATCTATGAGTACTCAGCAAGGGCGTTCTAATGAATACCAACATGACAGGGTTTAGATGATTTTCAAAGATCTTTGTGAAATTGTCTTTTGGGCAAACGGAGCTTCAACATTGGAAGGGTTAAATGCTGGAACTGTACACTTGTACCAATTAGGCAGTAGTAATGGAAATACTCAGGGTCCTGGAATTATCTCCCCGCGGCTTCTCAGCCAGTGATTATTGGCAGATGCTGATAGGCTTATAGAGGGTAAGCGCCTGGTCTATTTATGAGAGGTGTATAGGGGACTGGAATCAATTAAGAAGACATCCTGGCTATTGCGGTGATTTGATAACATATGCTATATTAACCCTTTTAATGCTAAAGCACAAAGCACAAAGACACAACTATTTTTGAAAACCATTCAAACCTTGTCATATTGGTATTCATTGGAAAGCTCTCACCGTTTATTCTCATACGAGTACCCATTTGCCAGGGTTTCAGACATTTTTCAGGTTTTTTGCATCTTTTTACATTGGCCAAAATAGACACCAGCAGCATAAGGGTTAAGTCAGTGGACATTCTCCATATGCTAGCTTCAGGTAATCAAATTGGGCAGGATGAATAAATTCTACATGAATATCAAATTTAATTTTGCATTTATTTCGGATCTATTATGTTTGGATTTATTCATTGAATCCAGATGACCGGTTAGTACAAAAGACATCCTGGCTATTGTGATGATTTGATAACATATGCTATATTAAGTAAGTGGACATTCTCCATATGCTAGCTGCAGGTAAGTTCATTAATTATTTTCATTGGACATGATGAATTAATTCTACATGAATATCAGATTTGATTTTGCATTCGTTTCAGATTTATTAAATTTTAATTCATTGAATCCAAATGAGTGGTTGATATGAAATACACAAGGTCAAAGGTCAATTACCATCCTGACATTGTGCACTTGATAACCCTTACCACATATAACTGGGTATACCAAGAAAGTCCTGGAATTATGCTAGAAATATGCCAGGATTTCTTAGGAAATCTCGGCTACATTTGGCGAGGAATTCTGGTAATGTGGAGAATAATTCACTAAATCATGTTTGAGATAAGTCTCTGATAAATGTATATTACGGTAAATATTTAAAGGAGAAATATACGTGTTCACATGATTCAACCCAAAACTCTCCTTCAAATATTTTTGTAAAGTGGCATATCATTACCAATTTTTTTTCCCTTGAAAAGTTTATTGTTTATTGCATATCTCAAAACAAACTAAAAAAGCCTCGTCTCATTTTACATACAAAAAGAATGAGACAGAAAATACAGTACAAATAAAAAAAGACCTTCGTCACTTTTTACAACAAATGAATGTAGTACAATAAAAGTAGAAAGTTATGTGTATAACATAACTATTTTTATCATTCCAAAGTTATTTTCACAACTATCATAGAACTTGTGATGTCAATATCCAAATAATCGCACCAGCATTATTGGGTAAATTTTCAAAAGTGTGAGTACACGCATGATGATTCTCTTGAAAAATGGTGCCTTGATGCCATACTTCTTCGCGACTCTTGTGAAAATAGCTTTAGCAGAAAATGAAAATATATAAAATATTTGAAAAAGAGTTGCAGGGAGAGATCTTATAACTGTTTCTCCTTGGCATATTTTCCTGCCTTGGTCAGAAGGATATTGTTAACCCTTCTAATGCTGAGGCTACTTCATCCAAAGTACTAGGACGCAAAGATTTTTTTGAAAACCATCTAAACCCTGTTATGTTTGTATTCATTAGATAGCTCTCCCTGAATACTCTCAGATGAGTACCCATGTGCCAGGGTTTCAGTCATTTTTTTCACCTTTTTTGCATCATTTTGTATTGCCAAAATTAGCCACCAGGAGCATAAAGGTTAAAGTTACCAGGCTGTTTTTGGCTGCATGCTGCTGACTTAAGATGAATCGCTTCAAGCGATTTGGTTTCCAACCAGCTACAGCATTCTGTTTGTACATTTTGGTCGTATCTACAAGATATCTCATGAAACTAACCAGAATGATGGTCACCATAGCAACCAACAATGTGTGCAATTGTCGGTTAGCTTTTCGCTAAATTTCTAATAGATCGCTTCTCGTTATTCGTCCCTGTTGTGAAATTACTCCATCAACACGGAGAGTCCCTCTGAATAGCCACTCAGCCGACTTAAACAACCAATTTTCTTGTTTCGTTACACCCTTTCTTTCTCAAACATTTTTCAATTTCCTTGCTGCTCTATGCATGTGCTTTGGATGGCATCTTTGGGTTTGTTATAGGTCTGAATCCGAGGATTATGTTTTATATTGAAATGGGGGAGGGGGGGGGGGGGGGGGGGATGATTCAGGCCCCTAGAATAGCCTGGGTATCTGCCTCTGTTTATACCATTTCTTTTTAAGAATGGCCCTAACAGTAGAACTTTGTAATGCTACATGAATCTTGATGGCAGATATGTCATTGTGGTGAAATATGCCTAACTATCCTGTTTTGAGGGGACCCACATGCTGCAATGTGTCTTTTACCACATACTTCCCCAGGCTATGTCTATTCTAAATAACAGCTGCTGGGGGAATACCAGGATAACTATTAACTCTTTCACGCCTACGATATCATCAAACACATAAATATCTTTATTATATGAACAAAATATACAAATATTTGGAGTGCACTTTCGACTATCAACTTCAGCTTTATTTTAACACTTATGCTGCCGGAGGCTAATTTGGCCAATTAAAATGTTGAAAATATCCTGAAAATATCCTGAAACCCTGGCACATGGGTACTCATCTGACAGTACTCAGTAGGAGCTATCCAATGAATACCAACATGACAGGGTTTAGATATTTTTCAAAAATTGTTGCGTCCTTGTGCTTTTGACAAAAGTAGCCTTAGCAATGGAAGGGTAAGTAAATAAGTATTAATTAGATGATACATTTGTTGTCTCTTAGCGCTTCAGTCACATTGGGCATGAAAGGGTTAACGTTTCCTTCCATCACCTGGCGCCCTCTATATCATAAAGGCTGCACTATAAATAGCGGACGACTCCATCAATCTGCTTCATGGGACAGGCAGGCTGATGTACACATAAAGACAGCTGGACAACATAGTCACATGCAGGAAGAGAGTGTCAGCATCGAGGACAGGGAATTGTAAGAGTGGGTTAGATGGGGGGGGGGGGGGGGGGTGGAGAGATAAGGGCATTGAAAGTTCAAATAGAGGTACATATGTATAATTTGGGCTATCTGTCCTGAAGGGCAAGGGAACTTTGTTACTCTGACATTTGCCCATCTCTACATTGTCACACATTGAGAGGGGGGGGGGGGGAGGTAAAAGCATTGAATGTTTAAAAAAAGGATGCACATCTATAATTTGGGCTCTCTGTGCTAAAGAACAAGAGAGGGATAGGTATCAAAGATCAATACTCAACAATTTAGAAATCAAATGATGGCTACAATTGAAACTCAATAGGATAAAATCAATACGATGCTGATCAATTCAAAACCAGCTCTAAACCACAAAGAGACAAAGGAAAACTGATATCAGTTACCCTCTTCCACTTTTTTCTACTATCGCTAGGAATATTCTCAATTTATTTACTTGTCTTACGAGCTCAGGAGGTAGGAAATGAGCCATTTTGGAATAAAAAAAAGTTGAAAAATGTGACTTTTTTTTTTTTTTTTTTTTTTTTTAGAGTCTGACGACTAGGACTGGTAGCAATATGTTTCTACCAGCCTATTCTCAACTAAATAAAATCAATCAATCTATTGATCCCTGTAACCTGAAGGGTGGGAGGTATACCTCCTCAAGTCTGAGGCTCTACTACAGCAATGATAGCTTCCTGCAGTTGATTGAATCACCTTTACAAAGAATATTCTTAAAACTTACTTTTTTTTTTTTTTTTTTTGAGTCTGACAGAAAATTTCAAAACCACTTTCGTCCATAAGACACCAAATGTGACTTTTTTTTTCTTTTTTTTTTTGGAGTCTGACAGACAAGTAATTAAATTGGAGTGGCCTTATATGAACAAAATATACAATATTTGAAGTGCACTTTCGACTATCACTTCAGCATCATTTTAACACTTATGCTGCTGGTGGCTAATTTGGCCAATAAAAATGTTGAAAATTGACTGAAAATGACTGAAACCCTGGCACATGGGTACTGCATCTGACAGTACTCAGTGGAGCTATTCAATGAATACCAGCATGACAGGGTTTAGATATTTTTCTAAAATCTTTGCGTCTTTGTGCTTCCTGACAAAAGTAGCCTTAGCAATGGAAGGGTAAGTAAGTAAGTATTAACTAGATGATACATTTGTTGTCTCTTAGCGCTTCAGTCACATTGGGCATGAAAGGGTTAACGATTCCTGCCATCACCTGGCGCCCTCTATATCATAAAGGCTGCACTATAAATAGCGGACGACTCCATCAATCTGCTTCATGGGACAGGCAGGCTGATGTACACATAAAGACAGCTGGACAACATAGTCACATGCAGGAAGAGAGTGTCAGCTCGTGGACAGGGGTCAGAGGGGGGGGGGGAGCAATGGGGGTTAAGTGGGTATATAAAGAGCATTTAAGGTCAAAAAGGGGTACAGATCTATAATTTGGGCCTAAGGGGCAAGAAACTTCAAATTTTGTCTCCTTGAAAGTGTGGGGTGGGGGATGAGAGGGAAGGTCAGAGCACTGAAGGTTCAAAAAGGGGTACAGATCTATAGTTTGGGCTATCTGTTCGGAAGGGCAAAATTGCTTGAATTTTTGTCTCTTGATGTCACATATTGGAGGGGGAGGGACAGGTAGGAGCATTGAAAGTTAAAAAGGGTGCAGATCTATAATTTGGGCTCTGTGCTAAAGAACAAGAAAGGGATAGGTATCAAAGATCAATACTCAACAATTTAGAAATCAAATGATAGCTACACTTGAAACTCCTGATAAAATCAACAGGATGCAGAACAAGTCAAAACTAACCACAAAACACAAAGAGACAAAAAGAAAATTAAATGACATCAATACCTATAGTTCAGGGCCCCTAAGTATAAAGCTCTTATGTTCTGCTTGCGATGTGCTTGTGGTTTGGAGTCCATTGTTCTCCCTTTGTATTCCTAACCACAAGCACCTCGCAAGCAGAACATAAGGGCTTTATACTTAGGGGCCCAGTTTCCCTCTTCCACTATCTACTATCGCTAGGAATAATCTCAATGATGTAGTTTTTGCAGGCCTTTCTGGTCCATAACAGGCATAAATGGGTTAATACTGTAATTTCTGGGCATGTTTATTTGCACCACTACAGGCATGAATGGGTTAATGCCATGCTATGATTTTGTCCCATCTGTGAACTCCTCTATTTTCTATATTTATCCTTACCACTTCTTTTTCATTAGCCAATCATGCAAGAATATAACCAAATGATTGAAAATAAAATTTATTTGTACTAATTTTATTCAAATAAGTGCACCCCTTTGAATATCAGCACTTCTCTTTTTTTGATTTTTTTTTTGACAAATACGGTATGTAAAAATCAATTTTTTAACAACCTGGCTAGGGTTGTATAATGCATTGAGGTACCCTTCTCACAAGAATTGCATAATGCTGGAAGGGTCCGTTGAAACTAGGCTAGCATTTAACAATGCGACTCCGCTGTAACCCTGGGTCAGTGTAGCATACAAGGGAATAGCAAGCAGCCTGGGCGAGTGTTTAGTATGTATAGGAACGGCAAGTAGCTCGCTCATTGTCTATGGATGCAATTCTTGGGGATGGGCCATTTGTAAATTGAGTAAAGATGTTAGAGCTAATTGTATTAGCCATACGGGTTCCCTGAGGTGATTCCATCAATGTGAAGTGGCCATTTTAACCCTTCCAATGCTTAAAGGCTACTTTCGTTTAAAGCACAAGAACGCAAAGATTTTTGAACACAATCTAAACCCTGTCATGTTGGTACTCATCGGATAGCCCTCGCGGAGTACTCTCAAATGAGTACCCATTTGCCAGGGTTTCAGTGATTTTTCAGAATTTTTGCATTATTTTGTATTTGGCTAACTCAGCCACCACCAGCATAAGGGTTAAAGGAAGGATGGTTATTTGTGCTAAATAGCATAATACTAGACAATTCATTTCCCTGTCTCAGTCACATATAAAACTGTTCCTACCCATCCTCCATGTAATTCCTTCCTAAGCAGTAGGTTTGGGACAATCATCGATTATAATCGATAATCGATCGTTTGCCTCCCTTTTACTGATTAATCGATTACAAAACTGGCAATCGATTATAATCGGAAAAGGTGACACCTAGTGGCAAAATATAGAACTAAATGACAGGCAAGTTGTCCGCTCTCTTGCTATGAAACTAGGCTCCAAAAACACTTCAAAACAAAGTTAAGGTAGGTGCTAATAGCAAATAATTGTCATAGACTATCACTTAATTATAGGCTCTAGACCTCTAGTACCCAATAACTGCATAAGTGCGAAGAACATTATAATCGATAATCGATCGGTTGGCTGCAACTGATTATCGATCATGAAATTGCAACCGATTCCCAACCCTAGTTCCTACCCATCCTCCATGTAATTCCTTCCTAAGCAGGGAGGGTCTTATGGGGACAAATGGATTCTATAATAGGAATGCCACAATGGAGAACATGGAGAACATATGGTACCAATAATTCAAAGGGGCTGTTTGTGTTTGAGGTATAACTTGCACGAATTGTTAACAATGGCAGGCTAAAGTGTCTTTGATCTTGTCTTCCATATTTTTCTGAGTATAAATTATTGGAGTGTAACTTATTTTTTAGTTTGATAAATCTAGAATTTGCCAAAAAAATCATTGCCATTTGACCTACTTTATCAAGTTCCTCAATACAACAACTGTCAAAACCTTATTGTTACCAAATTTTGCCAATCATAATGGAAGTGACATCAATTGAGTCAATCGCAGCCATCTTCTACATATTTGGTTACAAAATAAACATCCAACGTGTTCGGTTCTGAGTAAACTTATGAAGGTGGGAATGAGTTAATACACAATTTTCCAATAGATGGATATTATTAAATGTAATGTTTAGAATCAGTTACGTTGCATTTATGATAATCCATTCAAATTTTCAAAAAAGATCTCAAATGGCAATTTTGAATTATTATATAAAAAGGTTCTCCAATGTGATTTTGGGATATATATGTCCTGATAGGCAGGCTGATGATAATAGTGTCATCAATGATAGGTCAATGCTCAGTGCTAAGCGTGCTCTCAGTAAAATGGAGGCTAGCTGTCTTAACCCAATGCTTGCGCCTAACGTTGCAAGCGTAAAGTAGTTTATTTATAAGTCCATTACAGCATGTTGTGAAGCTATGACAGAAGCAGATGTCAACATGTCAGCAACAACCGCTGCTGTGACGTCTTCACACTCCCTTCTTACATAGACAGCTCTGCTTGTTAGGTCCCCAGCTGACTGTATGCTAAGGTCTTAGGTATAGAGTGTTTGTTTCCCAGCTGTTGCATATTTACAAAGGCTAATATGATGGGTAGGGTAGATAGGAAAATTGCATATATATATATATATATATATATATATATATATATATATATATATATATATATATATATATATATATATATATATATATATATATATATATATATATATATACTTACACACACACACACACACTTATAAAAACCTTTAATGTAATATATTTAATCTTTTTAGTAACAAAGATTTTTTTCCCAAATATACAGATAACTGATTTACAGGTGACAATCTAGTCACTTTTTGTGCTTTAAAAAGCTTAAATGAACATAAATTAAGGTGATAATTAAGGTGATAAAATCTTTCCCATGGCAAAAATAAGAGCACCAGAATTTTTTGCTTTAGAAGGTTTAGAAGTCAATGTTAAAGAAATGATGTGAAGGTCGCCTGAGTTTAAACAGTACAAGTAACATGAGGAGAGCTGCTTTCCGTGAAGCACAAACAAATCATGACCTCTTGTATCCCTAGGTTAAGTGCAGATATGGTACCCGGTTCAGAATACCCACCATAAGTGGTCTCTGATCAGATCCCTCCTGTTCTCAGTAAGACTCATACCTCTGGAATCTGGTTAACTTGGAAATGGGTTAACATCTATGTGTAGGTTTACAAGAAACAAACATTTTTTTCTGCCCTGGCAGTCGAGGGAATAGACTTGCTACAAGTCTGTGTTATCTGGCTCTTTCCTTAGTCTTACTGATCTAACGAGAGTTGATTTAGGTCTGAATAAATCCCTAAGGGTGACACAGACACACTTGAGCTGTAACGATGAGTTTCAAACTGCAACTTCTGAAAACTGTGCTGCCATCTATAGGTCGAGAGGGCCACCACACCTATCCAGTAGTGGCAGCGGCATGGCATTAAACCTAACTCAGCCAGAACCAGGCTATCGAGGGAACAGAGGAAGCGTTGTTGATCGTCATGTGGTGCAGTTCATGGCTTCTGCTCTTCCGGCATTCCATCTACAGCAGGAGCTATAGCAGTTCTCCTGCAAATAGACCCATCTATTTTAACACCCTCAAATCAGCATGTTAACCCTTCCATTGCTGGGACTACTTTCGTCTTAGATGAATAAAAGAATGGATATGTAGTGGTAGATCAATTGCTATATGCGCTATAGTGAAGACCCGGGTATTCCAGGGAGCTTGAATCTGTGTGTGATGTCACTAAGAGACAGACCAATGAGGGTTCTAGTATCATTTACATTACAGAGAAACTTGCACACCAACATGCGCAGAACATGACTTTTGGGCTATTCGCCACAGCCAGCTTTTTCAGGTTGACTAGCTGGTTTCATTGGATAGCTCTCACTGAGAACTCTCAGATGAGTACCCATTTGCCAGGGTTTCAGTCATTTTCAGGTCTTCATTTTCCACCTTTCAATACAAAATAATGTTAAAAAAGCTGAAAAATGACTGAAACCCTAGCAAATAGGCATTCATATATTAGAACTCAATGAGAGCTTACCAACATGACAGGATTTGCATGAGTTCTTGTGCCTTAGCATTGGAAGGGTTAACCCCACAAATCAGCCTAGCTGATGATAGACCGGAGCCGCATGGGACGGACCTGCTCACCAGCACGGCTACTGGTCTATTTCAGACTGATAGCGCTGAATGAGAAACGCTTGGTCTTTGTTTTATCGCCTTGCCATGCTACCAAAGGTTTATTAACACATATGTTAATAAACCTTTGATGCTACTGATAGCACCACATTAAAAACATTTTGTCTTTGATATGTCCCACCACCATGATAATTATTATATCACCCCTGCAATGGTCTTTTATCACCCATCATGCTATACTGAAATATTAGCATCTTTTCCATATGCCACTAGGCAAGGAATATCTAAGATTTTCCCAGAAATATTCAAGAAAATCTTGTAAATTCCCTGATATATTTTGATAGGGTATCCAAATAGATTATCACTTCCAAACATATCTGAGACTTCCATGGAAATCCTAAGATTTTCCCTGAATTATCCAAGGAAATCCTGGGAATTACCAACTACATTTTGGATAGCCAGGATAAACAAATGTACTGACATTGTCTGTAAGTAATTTCCATGTTTTCACCCACCTTCCCAGACTAAAATGAAAGCTGAAACTTCCAAGGAAATCCTTAGATTTTCCTTGAATTATCCAAGGAAATCCTGGGAATTCCTAACTACATTTGGATAGGGTCGTCCTAGTGCCTGACAAGATAAACAAATGTGCTAACATCGTCTTAGAGGTATCTCCATGTTGTCACCCACCTTCCCAGACCAAAATGCAGCTGAGACTTCCAAGGAAACCCTAAGATTTTCCCAGAATTACATTTGGTTAGGGTGGTCCTAGTGCCTGACAAGATAAACAAATGTGCTGACATCGCCTGTGAGGAATGTCCGTGTTCTCACCCACCTTCCCAGCCAGACCTATCATAACATGAGTTATCTCTCCCAGAGTGCCGTATGACAGCTCCTCTGAGACGCTTCCTCGCTCGCTCCGGATCGCTACGGAGGTCTGATTCTCGCCTCCTTGTCTCTCCGGAGGTCTGATTCTCGCACGGCAGTCTGCATCATCTCACTACAGTGCATGTGGCATTATCACAACATGAGTTGTCGTTCCAGATCGCTCCTGAATGATTCTCTCTTCCTCGCTCTCTCTCTCTGGAGGTCTCATTCTTACAAGTTAACCCTTCCACAATGCTGAGGCTACTTACGTCCAAAGCACAATGACACAAAGATTAAAAAAAAACATCTCTTGTGCGCCTATAGTATCTTGATGCTGCGGCTTTCTTTCCGAGAACTGGTTTAAAGCTGCACTTGGCACCTTAACCCTTCCAATGCTGAGGCTATTTTCATTCAAAGCGCAAGGATGCTAAGATTTTTGTAAACCATCTAAACCCTGTCATGTTGGTATTCATTGGATAGCTCTCGCTGAGGACCCTCAGTTGAGTACCCATATGCCGGGGTTTCAGCCATTTTTCAGTTTTTTTTGCATCATTTTCTATTGGTCAAATTAGCCACCAACAGCATAAGGGTTAAGTCTGCACCATCTCACCAAAGTGGCATTATCAAAACATAAGTTGTCAATCTGCCCATTTTCTTATAGCCTGGTTCTCAGGATGAGTCAGGAATAATGCCACTACCACTACAGGGGTCTGTGGCATTTTCGAGCTAACATGCGACAGTAAGGCCTCAAAACATGCGACAAGACAAATAATGATAAAAATGATAATGATGATAATAATAATAATAATAATAATAATAATAATGATAATAATAATGATAATGATGATAATAATAATAATGATAATGATAATAATAAGAATAAAATAAATAAAGATAATATTGATAATAATAATGATAATAATAATGATAATAATAATAATAATAATAATAATAATAATAATAATAATAATAATAATAATAATTATAAAAGTAACGATATTAATCTTTATTTCATGAGGATAACACAGTCAAGAAGTATTCCATTCTCGCTGAGGACTATGGAAAGATAGGGTTAATACTGTGCTAAGATGTGTGTTCTTCGCTCCTTGGATGCGCTAAGACAGATATTTCCTGTACTATTGATTTTTGATTCCGCCCGGGCCAGCGGGCTATTACCAGGTTGAATGATGCTGCTGAAGTTTGACTTTATCACCTTGCAGCGCAAACAAACATCTCTCCTGGAAGCCATCTATATCCTGTGGGGGCCTGCCCCGATGGCTGAGTGGTCTAAGGCATTGCCACTGACTGCTAGATGTCTTTCACCACTGCTCAGGTATAATTTCTGGCCAGTTACCAATGACTTTGGGTTATTCTGTGTTTTACTAGGTACCCCGGTTTCTTCCACCACTTACATCTGGTTTGTCATGAATTAAATATTTCCTTATAAACAATAATTCATCTAATCATGAGAGTTGGGCAGAATCATTTTTATTTTCGCATAATTGGGCAATGTGGAACATGAAATAAGAACGACAACTAGTTGAATACGTCTCACTAGATTTGGGGGAAGGTTGTGGTTTTTCTCACATATTACAATTTCCTTCATCATTTGCAGCTAGCTTCAACCGAACAACCACAGAGAATTTTGCCATTATGTTCGAACGGCATCTACAACCTGAAAGACGGAACACAAGTACAAAGTACTTGAGTTCCCTCGAAAATAACTATGACCAAAGTTCGGCCATAGTAGATTGAAATATTTTGGAATTAGCTGAAGGTGCTCCCTCACAAAAAAATGTTCTTGTTACATATAATTTGTCAAACTTTAGAGCTAGTTTATTTGCAGGATCAATTAGTTAATGAAGTGTGCAGGAGGCACCGGCAGAATTAAATCATCAATGGTTGGCTCCCTTTGATTTCAGAAAGTGCTAGATTCACACGGACAAGTCTGGAACATTTTGCCTTAGGGAACTATTGATCTAATGGTAGTTGGTGTTTGATGGTTTGTTTGATGTTGTGCTAATAAAAAGTCAGCTGAAATAATATAGGTTTTCTGTCACAACCTCAAAAACAGATTTTTTTAAAGGTTCATGAAAGCCAAGTAAACTCATGATGTGTGGACAGATGCAGCCCCTCCTTTAGATATATAAACTGGCTCACTAAAACCAAGCACTTAATTAGAAAGTATATCAACTATAGTTAGAAATGGGGGATAATAAAGTTACCTGAAATTTCAATAGGAAGAGCAGAAACATCAGAAGTCTTGCTCCTTTAAGAATGCATGTACAGACTGAATATATATATATATATATATATATATATATATATATATATATATATATATATATATATATATATATATATATATATATATATATATATATATATACATATATATATATATATATATATATATATATATATATATATATATACATGTATATATATATATATATATATATATATATATATATATATATATATATATATATATATATATATTATATATATATATATATATATATATATATGTATATATATATATATATATATATATTATATATATATATTATATATATATATATATATATATATATATATATATATATATATATATATATATATATATATATATATATTTATATATATATATATATATATATATATATATATATATATATATATATATATATATATATATGTATATATATATATGTATATATATATATATATATTTATATATATATATATATATATATATATATATATATATATATATAACCTCGACAATCACATCTCATTGGCTGTGCATTGACTCCTGTCCTTTTCAATACACAGACACTTAATGGTCTCTCTGATCAGAAATATATCTTAGATGAGATTCAGAAAACACAATTTTCTTTGAAAGATAAATCTTAAATTTACTATGTGTTTCAAGAAATACACATCAAAGTCAATTACTTGAAAATGGTTTTAAAGTCTCTCTCGGTTCCTAGAGACAAATCAATATTGATGATGTATGTTTCCCTGTCAAAAAGAAAATTGCTTTTTTAGGATGCCTGATAGTGCTAGCCATTTTCCATATAGCGCGTGTTAAGTACATGGTGTTCTATTTAGCAATGAAGTCCCAATCAATAGATGTTCTCATTTATCAGACCAGCAGAGGTATTATACTACTAGGGATCGGAAAGTGGTCTGATCCAATAAACCATCCTGGTGGAGGTGCCCAGGGGAGGACATACAGCTGCTCTCAACCAAACTAGAGACATTTCCGTTCGATTTGTATTTTGTGTGTGCTACATTTATTTAAGTCGTATGTGTTTTCCAAAAAAAAAAAAAAAAGAAATTATAAAAATAAAAAGTAAAACAATTCTTGAAAAAGGAAAAAAGTGGTGCTTTATAAAATAATAGTACCATTGAAATATATTTTTTAGGCTCATTTTATAAGTCTCTGTTAAGTTAACTTACCCTTCTGTGTTGACCAACCAGAGTGCAGTACTTTTAGCAGACTATAGGTGGCATCCTATGTTCGGTCTCGTCTCTGTCAGTATCATACTGTGTCAGACAGTCCACCCTGACCACTTGGTACTTACCGTAAATCCTCAGAAACATTGGCCAACCTAGGAATTTGGGCCACTATTATTGTTAACCCTTATGCTGCTGGTGGCTAATGTGGCCAATACAAAAAGATACAAAAAACAAAAAATTACTGAAACCCTAGCAAATGGGTACTCATCTGAGAGTACTCGGCGAGAGCTTTCAAATGAATACCAAGACGACAGGGTTTCAATGGTTTTCCAAGAATCTTGCATTTGGACGAAAGTAGTCTCAGTATTGGAAGGGTTAAGAAATCTACCAGGCAGCCCTTGGTATGCCACTGGTCACCATTTCATGAAATATGAACTACACTTTATATCTGTCTGATACAACAAAACCTGTCCATAACTTCCCCCCTAAGACATTCTATTATATGTATGAAGTGACAATAAACTAGCGATAGGAATTTGAGCTGTCGCAGTCATCTTGATTATGACAGTTAAGTTTTTGGGAAATCTGAGCCATCATTACTCTGGTATTATATCCGGCAAACATGGGCCATCCTCAACCCATAGAAATCATAATTATTATTGTCCCAAATTTCTGAGAATTTACGGTAGTAAGAGGAAAACAGTGTCAAAATATGTGAGTCAGTCGGAATTCTAGGTTATCATTTACGTAACATCTATCGCTCCTTGTTTCATCTCAGGAATTGTAGAAATTCAGCCTGGCAGCTGCCGAGGAAGTTTATTGTATTCTCCATGCAAAACGCGACCGCGGGCTGACACGGTACCATTGTTTTAGACTTATCTGACAGCGGCCAATCGGATTTGGGGAAGAGATTGCATCTGGATTTATCGTTTTGCGTGCGGCCCATGCCATATTGATAAATTCTGTGCCCTCCCAAAATACTAAGGACCTAATTCTGACGTAAGAACCTATTGATCTAGTAAAGGAGAGCTAGGATAGCAGAGGCCTTGACATGAGATGTACATGGAATTTGGAATTTGGTTTTCATCACTTTTTGCCATATTGCAGCTTAGTCATGACTAGCCAGTTGTGAAAAATGGAGTACCCAGCGAAAAACACTGCCTAACCCAAAGTCACTGGCAACTTTCTCATATGCCCGGCAAGAATTCGAATCCAGACAGTTGTTGAGAGACAGCTAGCAATCAGTGGCAACAGATTAGACCACACGGCCATCGGGGCAGGCCCGCAAATGTACATGGTCAAAACAAGGACCATGTTTAGTACATGATCCAGTTCTTGATTACCTTCTTTTTTCTGTCTTGTCACACATTTCTGTTTCCGTCCTCCAGTGTTTTTGGTAATGGGGGAAACCAGTTTACTGGTGAAAACCATCAATGGCCTCTCGTCACTGGCAGCTGTCTCACATGCCACAAGGGGGATTCAAATCCTAGACCTTGTGCAGTGGTGAAACCCAGTAAAATTTTGGGACACTGTGTACTAGACAACTCAGCTATGGGGACCTCCTCCCCTGCATACTCCTTCCTTCCAAACATATTTTGACCCATGTTTTGACTATTTTGTGATAATAGTTAGTCACATATTGATTACAAAGGTTCCTGTTGTGATTCACGCAGAATGACATGAGTGTAGACCCCTGTATAAGGTGCCATCTATTGGAGACATCACAAACTAACAGAAACACAGAATACACCTGTACATGGCAATGGCAATCATAACCATCATTATAAGTCCCATACAATTATCCGTAGCCTCAGCCTAGGAGGCTAGTGGTTTAGCTGGACCCCTGTAGTTAACTAGCGTGTGTATTTAACAGCAATTTAATAGATTTGTTATGATAATGGAGTGTTGATTACCAGTATCTGTAATGACCAGTTGACCATGCAGGGTGTAGCATAACTCTAACAGCCAAACATGAACCAAGCATTTATACAGCTGCTACTTAATCAAGAGTATATTTTAGGGAATTGTGAGAGAGAAATGAATTGCATCTCAAAAATATATGGAATGCTTAAAAATCCCTAACCTAAAGTTTTTCCTCCCCTCCAACTCCCCATCAACATAAAACTTGCCTAAAACACATTTTTGAACAATATATAATCCCCCAAAAATATTTTACCATTTTTTACCTACCTGCCCTTTTTTCGGACCATTACAGGAAACAAACAAGTTTTTTTCTAGGCCTAAGTACAAAACATCAAGGTCAAAATATGGGTTAACTAAAAAAATAGCTAGGGATGAGAAAATGAGATATATGTATATAAATTATTTCTTATTGCATATCACAGTTCAGCAGGTGTATTACTCAGAAATCTTCTTTTTAAACAATATTTGAATTGTTATAACTGAACTCATGTGTTTCTTTTCCCATCTGTTTCATGTGCATCCTCTGATGACTATCTGCTGACATTATTACTGGATGTGTAATGGTGATCCTACAATTCCCATCACCAATAGGTAAGTTCAAAGTCTTTAATATCTCTATCTCTCGAGTTGAAGGAATCCTTGGTAAAACTTGGTAAAGTATTTCTAGAAAGTTATTTGGTTGTCTCTGGTTCTGATCAACATTTCTTTGTCAGATTGAAAAATAATCTCTACACCTGCTACAAAGTTTATTTCCAAAGTAGTCAGGTCTAAATGGTATTAGTGTCTTACCGTGCCCCTGGTGGTAGGAAAAGAAACTAATATAACCTTCAACACTTTACAGTGATCTGCTGTCAATGTCAGTGATCTGAAATGTACAAAGTATTTGTATTTTTTACACAATCATTCAATTTTCCTACGTTCATGTCAGGGGATTCCCACAATCATGTAGAAATAGTTTATGCTGCAATAATTAGCCTAATTATGGATAAGTATACAAATTTAATAAAATAAATCTTGAGATATTTCTTAAGGGTAACCAATCTTTAAGTTGGCTCCTCTGAGTGCCTTAACCCTTACAATGCTGGACTACTTTCTTCCAAAGCTCAAGGATGCAAAGATTTTTGAAAATCATCTTAACCCTGTCATGTTGGTATTCATTGGATAGGCCTTACTGAGCACTGTCAGATGAGTACCCATATGCCGGGGCTTAAGTTATTTTTCAGTTTTCTGCATTATTTTGCATTGGCAAAATTATCCACCAGCAGCATAAGGGTTAATATCATCTTACCAACCACTCATGTGCTAACAGCTAAGGTGAAGATAGTTAGTGACTGAACTGTGATAAAGATGGCAGCACCTATCTACCACAATTGATTCTTTGACTTGGCGAAAGATAGCAGCACAGGATGCTTAGAGTTAACCCACTCCTACCCAAAGTCAGTGCCATGACACATTATTAAGCACTGGATTTTTTTTCTTTTTTATACCCTCAGATAAGGCCTAAAAAAAGATGTTTGGTTCCTATTACCCTACCCTACCTAGTTTTTGTCCCCTACCCTAAAGTTTTTTTTGCCAATCCTACTGAAAAATGAATTGTTCCTACCCAAAAAATTGCCTCGCCGTCCTAAATACCAATTCTCCAACCATTAGATTATAAATTTCTGGATGAACAGAAGCAGGGGCCTACAATTAATGCATATAAAGACAATTACAACAAGGCAAACCTTTATCAAAGCCATCCAACTCCAGGGAATCGTTCAAGTTAAAGAATAAAAATAATAAAAAAAATATAAAAAATCCCTACCTACCCTACCTATATTTTTTTTAGGACGTAATAGGAACCAAACACTTTTTTTTTTGGCCTAATAGGTATTTTTGCTCATGTACTAAGTATATGATTAGTCAAATGCAGTCGAATGGGTAACCCAATCATGTCTTCATCTGATTTCCATGGATAATGTGATGGTTTCTAATAAAGGCAATGCACCTTCCCTTGTTGTGATTGAAGCTATATATATGTATATATATATTTTTATATATATTTATATATATATATATATATATGTATATATATATATATATATATATATATATATATATATATATATATATATATATATATATATATATATATATATATATATATAAATATATATATATATATATATGTATATATTTATATATATATATATATATATATATATATATATATATATATATATATATATATATATATATATATATATATATATATATATATATATATACACATCTGACTAGCATAAGATTTGAAGGATCAGACATGATTGGCATAGTGATACATGGCGGCAGTATTGATGTCATTCCCTTTATTGCAGTGTTTCGTAGCGCAGAGAGATCAGGAGGAAATTATCATTGTCTTATCGTGTGCGGCGACCTCGTGTCATATTGCCGCGGCAATAAACCACTCTGCAATCATTTAGTTACCATGGTAACATCAGGGCTCTTAAATACGCATATGGCCAGATCTTTTATTTTATCTGATTGTTTTTTATGACGGGCCTGTATGAAGGAAACAAGTAGATTAGTGTAGGCAGCACAGATTACAAGACATTTCTCAGGGCTTGTACAGTCAGAGTCTTGCCAATATATTTGTGATAGATGGATGGGAATAGTATAGGTATTTGTTACAGTACCAAAGATACCAAGTTTAAATGGGGCATAGTAAAATTTCATTTAAGAACTGTTAAACAGGCACTGCATTTTTGTATCAAATAGATCGATTTATCAGCTTTCTGGATGTCCCCACTTAAAGGCAATTTGCTGTTTAACCTATTAATGCTTAAAAGTTACACATGAAATTGTCGGTTGGAATTTCAATACTTTTGACAATAATTTGTAGATTAAGAATGATTTTACAAAATATTTGAAGAGGAGTTGTTGGTAATGATCTGAAGAACTTTTCTCATTCAAATATTTTTCCAAATATCCCTTAATGGCTGAAAGATTTCACCAAAATTGTCAGGCTGCTTTTGGTTGCTGTGAACATTAACGGGTTAAATGGGGTAAGGTACAATATATATATATATATATATATATATATATATATATATATATATATATATATATATATATATATATATATATATATATATATATATATATATATATATATACATATATGTATATATACATATATGTATATATATATGTATATAATGAAAAGTGGTGGTGATTAGGAGATTAACAAATATGGAGATAGAACTCAAAATATTGGGTTGTTTGTGAGATAGTGGAAGGTGGATTTATGTTGATATATTACAGCCATGCCTCATGGGGCATATTTTTGCAAACCATCTGAACCCTGTCATGTTGGTATTCATAGGATAGCTCTCGCTGAGAAATCTTAGATGAGTACCCATATGCCAGGGTTTCAGTCTTTCTACAGTTTTTTTTACATCATTTTGTATTTGCTAAATTAGTCACCACCAGCATAAGTGTTAAGGTTTCAAACTTTATAGTCATAGCCCCTTTTGCTGTAAGTGTGTAGTTTGTTGTGTGGGTAGCGTTTGATGTTTTAGTTCTTCTTAGGAAGTGGGAGGCTGTGGTAATGTTTCCTCCTCTGTTTCATCAAAGCTTTAACCCATTAATACTGAAGAGTTCCTCCAGAAATTGTCGTCTGCTACTCTCCTAATTTTGAAAATAATTTGGGAATAATGGGAAAGTTGACAAAGTATTTGAAGGAGAGTTGTTGTTTGGGTTCTGATGAACATTTCTCCTTCAAATATTTTCCAATAAATGGTTTTGTTAGAAAAATATATCCAATATTGTCAGGCCTGTCTGAGTGTGAATGGGTTATGGTGTTGTTAATGCCAGGAAGGCAATCGAAGCATGGCTCCAGACAAACATGTCATTAACTGCTGACTTTTCCTGGGTTGTCTTTGATAGTGGGAGTGTTTTGCGTCCAGGTGTAATATCGGAGCTGTAAGGCACCTCAACTCAAGGAACAATGGAATTATTATGAGAAAGTTGCCAGTGACTTGGTGTTGGGCGGTGCTTTTTGCCGGGTACTCCAGTTTCCTCCACCATATACAACTGGCTAGCCAATGACTTAGTGGCAATGTGGCAGACTACTTGGCTATCAGGGCAGGCTCTCTTCTGTATCACCATTTCCTTTGCCAAATGTATCTGAGATTTCTTAGGAAATCCTGTCATATTTTTAGCATTATCCCAGGTAAGGGCTGCTTTAGTCCCTGGTTTTAATTTTATGTTGATGCTTGTAGAGATGGAAAGTAGTCAGACTACTTGGCTATCAGGGAAGGCCCTTCTCTGTATCAACACTGCTTTAGCCCCAGGTTTTACCAACTGGTTGATACTTGGAGAGATAGAAAGCAGTCAGTGGCAATGCTGCGGACTTAACTTGGCCATCGGGGCAGGCCCCTCTCTGTATCACCACTGCTTCAGCTCCAGGTTGTCTTTATGCTGCTGGTAGCTAATTTGAGCAATACAAAATTATGCGAAAACCCCTAAAAAATTAATTAATGAAACCCTGGCAAATAGGTATTCATCTGATGGTACTCATCAAGAGCTTTCCAATGCATACTGACACGGCCGGGTTTGAAAGGTTTTCTGTGTCCTTCTGCTTTGGACGAAAGTAGCCTCAACATCGAAAGGGTTAACTACTGGTTGATGCTTGGAGGGATACCAATGAGTAATTGGGTGATTTCCTTTGTCCTCCGGCATTGACTTCTGGCTAGTCACAATATAACTGCTGGCTGATCAAGTGCCAATAATCTAATTTCAATCCACTTCAATAACTAAATCCCCCTGTGGAAAACAACTGGTGCTTAAAGGGCAAATGCACCATCATAATGATTTAGGTTCAAAATGTGCCTATACGTGTCACCTTTCTAATAAGACCACCCGCAAGTCTGTCCTCCTCAGCACTCCTCAGATATGGCTTATGAAAGTTAGTAAAAAACTAGCCTGAGTCTGGGCATGGAGGCTGACATTGCAGGCCAATTAAGCCCAATTAAGCACAATCAGTGGTATGAAGTGACTGCCAGTGCTGCTTCTGATTGGTTGAGAGATATCAGTGGCTGGAAGTGACTGTCACTGATATCTCTCAACCAATCAGAAGCAGGGCTGGCAGTCACTTCATAAGCACCACTTCTGATAATGGCAGCCTCTATACCCAGACTCAGGCTAGTTTTTTACTAACTTTCATAAGCCATATCTGAGGAGTGCTGAGGTGGACAGACTTGCGGGTGGTCTTATTTGAAAGGTGACACATATAGGCACATTTTGAACCTAAATCATCATGATGGTGCATTTGCCCTTTAAACTGTTGCGCAAAATGTGGTGCACGGAGATTAACTTGTTTGTTGACTGATTTACACTCAGAGTGACCAAAACAGGCCTGACAATTTTGAAGATATTTTTCTAACAGAAGCGTTTTTGGAGAATTTTTGAAGAGAAAATGTTCACCAAAAGTCAAACAAGAAATATTTTGTGAACTTTTGCTTTTTTTCCAAGTTATTTTCAAAGGTTTGAAAGTAGCAGATGATACTTTCTGGAGGAACTGGGTTACTTAAGTATCCAGGGTATAGAGAAATGCAAAGACTTAATCAGCTGTCAATGATCCTTATTTATTTTAATTACTCAAGCAGGAAAGCAATTGCAATTTATTCATTAACCCTTCGTGCCTGGAGATCTCCTTGACAAGTGTGTCCCCAGAAACTTTTGAAAATAACTTTGGACCTAAGCATAATTTCACAAACGTTTTGAAGGGGTATAGTTAGTTTTTTTTTTAGATATTGTAATTGTTTGTTTTATATTTTACTTTATTTTTGATTTTGATTTTATCTTATTAATATTCAAAAATAAATTTTTGATTGAATTTTTTATAACTTGTTTTTTTATGTCATTTGAATTTTAAACAATATTTTTCAATGAAATATTTTCTGCGAAATGACCAGGTAAAAAATATGACACTGAAAATAGTCAGGATGCTACAGATATGAAAACGTTAATCTATAGCTCTGAATCTTTTTTGACATAATGTTATTTGTTTCTAAGTATTTGATTTTACTATTTTATACCCAAGACAGGAATTTTATGGACATACACTATGTACATTGTCAAAGACTGCTATAGTCTTCATCCACATTAATTAGTCTTATTAACTCATTCACATCTTGTCTAGTCGATACTTAGATACCAAAAGGAATTTCTTGATAGCCAAGTGCAGTATTTGATGGAATCAGTTGTTGCTTCTATAAGTTCTACAAGTATTTCTCATATTACAGGGTCTTAGCCAGAATGGATCGAGTAACTAACTGGGTGGCAAAAAATGGCCATTTATAAAGTTTCTGGGTATATTATTTTTTAAGGGAGACTGCATTATACTCAGAATACAACCATAAACATGTATTTACTTATTGAAATAAGGCTTAATATCCTTGGACAATGACATATGATTCATATTGGGGTGAATCAAATTCACTAATATGTTTGAAAATGACATTTTAAGAAAAAATATTTATAAAAGGATTTGTATGTCCTGAGCTTAGATTAATAAAAGTGGATATGAAACCAGCCAGTCAACCTGAACAAGCCGGCCTCAGCTCAGCCTATAGCCCAAAAGTCATGCTCTGCACATGCTGGCGCACAGTTTTCTCTGTAATGTAAATGATATGAAAGCCCTGATAGGTCCTTGTTCCCTCGTGATCTCATGCTGATGCCAGATCAGAGACCCCTGGCATGTCCAGACCTTCACCGCAGCGCATATAGTAATTGGTCTTTCACTACATCTCCATTCTTTCTTCATCTAAGGGTGTCCTGAGGGGTGACTTTTGAGGGTTTGGGTGTCTAGATGATGCCCAGACGCCCTGCTGGCTAAGACTATGATCATATATTACTTTAAAGAGACATGCTTGAAGTTGTCAGCAACCAGCTGTAAGAAGAGGACAATGGGTTAACCCTTCCAATGCTGCGGCTACTTGTGTCCAAACCACAAGGACACAACGATTTTTGAAAAATCATCTAAACCCTGTCATGTTGGTTTTCATTGGAAAGCTCTTGCTGAGTTCTCTCAGATGAGTACTCATGTGATAGGATTTAAGTCATTTTCAGCTTTTTTTGCACCATACTGTAATGACAAAATTAGCCACCTGAGCAGCATAAGGGTTAAGACTATGTTCATGTACTACTCTATTTAAAGAGACATGTTTGAAGTTGTCAGGTACCAGTTGTGCACTCTCCAGTAGTCAATGGGTTAATTGTCACCTGGAGGTAGGATAATTAGGATAATTATCCCCTGAGGGGATACGACTCCATTCCTGTCCTCAAGGGGTTTAACTCTTTCCCAAACACACTGCTAGGCTTACCTAATGTATTACACAATAGTTTTAGGCACGAAAGCACATTGTGAAGAGTTGTTTGTTAGGGAGCTCGGCCTACAAAATGTAGATGTTGATTTCAAGTCAAATATCTCTGATTGGAGTTGTTGATTGAATACCACAACACTCTTCAATATCTATACCTGAGAGCTGATGGTAGAGATACATACATACATGGATACGTACATATGTATGTACGTACATACGTACGTACATATGTTCATACATACATACATACATTCATCCATCCACATGTACATTTATACGAACACTTACATGCTTACAAACATACATACATGCACATTTAGGACCGCACATATACATACATACATCCTTATGTACATACAAATACATATATGCATACATACAAACGTATATACATACATAGATTTATACAAAAACAAGCATACATGCATACATACATATAAAGGTACATTCATACATACACATACAGACATACATACATGCGTATATACATAAATACATACATACATACATACATACATACATACATACATACATATATTAATATATTGGTACTTAATGAAATTATTCATTTATGTGCTAACACATACATTCACACATACACACACACACACACACACACACACACACACACACACACACACACACACAATTCTTACTTAATTTCAAGGTCGCACGTTTGTATCTTGCTAGTGGAATGCGAGAAAAATAGCAGTACCTTTTGGATAGTCAGAATTTTTTCCAGGTGCTGACAGGATTCCTCTACAAATTACTCATGATATAAAAGCATGAAAAATGATATGCCAAAAAATGTGATAACTAGAAATCTAAAAAAAATTGACCTTGATAACTTGTTTTGCACCGGTGATCCCCTGTTTGACAGGTCATTGTTACTTAATAGAGGTGCTACTCAATGCTCTACCTGTGCCTACTGACCCAGAGAAAGATGGTTAGAGGCTGTGGGGCAGGCCTTAACCCTATCGCTGCTGATAGCTAATTTGGCAATTTGTAAAATAATGCAAAAAACTTGGAAATTGACCGAAACCCTGGCAAATGGGTACTCATATGAAAGTACTCAACGAGAGCTTTCATATGGGTACCCATAAGACATGGTTAGGATGATTTTCTGCATTTTTTGCATTTTTGCGCATTGGATGAAGGTAGTCTCTGCATCAGAAGGGTTAATTCACTCTAGGGCTTGTGTCTGATCACCCAGGTGTAGCAAGTAGGTTCAAGATCAATCCTTGCACGTCCACCGGCCTCATCACTTGTTTACTACCTACACAAGTGACCAGTAATACCATGACTCTGGAGTAACTCTGGAAGCATTTTAAGGCATGAGATCTGGAGAATCTTGAGCAGTTCTACCACCAGATCTAGGATTATGATGGAGGAACTGGACTACGATCTGATGTATGTTTCATCAGGAAACATACATGTGGTAAGTGAGCACCTTGACCCAAATAACCACGAGAGGTCACGGCCTATATAGGTATCAGCTGGAAGATTGTGTTTAACCAGAGACATTTAGACTTCTAAGTCCCTGGTTTGACACGTTAATGCTTAAGGGTTCCACTTGATATTGTCATCTGGATACTTTCGAGAGGTCATAGCCTATATGGACATGAAGATGCACATTGCACTAGGAGCCTGAACTTCACGTCTAACCCATGTTTAGCTTCACATTGATGCTTAACCCTTTCATTAATGCTTTGGGAAAAGCTAAGGAAAATGTTTGGTGGAGAAATGTCAATCAGAACATTACCTACAACCCTCCTTCAAATATTTTGTAGAACTATTCTCAATTTCAAAGTTATTTTCAAAAGTATCATAAATCCAGACGACAATTGCAGTAGGAACTCTTAGGCATTAATGGGTTAATATGGGCAAAATATTTGAGGGGAAATGTTGGTTGGGTTCTTTTCTTCCAATACTTTCTGGAAAATTCTCAGGTGAATAAGATTTTAAAAAAATAGTAAGGGCATTTTTGTGCACTCCAGGAATGAAAGGGTTAGGGTGGATAAGGGTTGTTTTTGTCCACTGGGTCCATTAGCTAAGGATGGCCTATCGCCCTTGGCAACCACTGATGCATATCCCAGGTCACATGCGGCCAGTAGTCATTTAACCCATTGATGCCTATAAGAGTTTTTACAGAAATTGTCGTCTGGACCTAAGATACTTTTGACAATAACTTGGAAATTAAGAAATATCTTACAAAATATTTGAAGGAAAGTTGTTGGTAGTGTTATGAATAACATTTCTCCTTCAAATATTATTTGTAAGCTGCATTGTTATAGTCTGGTGACTTTGATGTCAAATCTTTTATTAGAAAATACTCAACATGTTTCTTGATGCACTGAAGGTGACTTTCTGGCCTTCTGATTTTACTGACCCAGGATATTAGTCCTGAAGGACATGTTAACTATATAGGACATCTCAGAAGGAGTTGACACAGGAGGTCATCATTAAAAAGACTATACCATGGTGGGGTTGCATAACCGTGTTTTTTTTAGTGCAGAAAGGGCAATCAATTAATCCAAGGTTTTTGCCAGGTTCTCCGATTTCCTTCAACACTTACAACTGGCTAGTCAAGACATAGCTATAATATGGCAGAAAAAGTGACGAAAATCAAGATTTTCAAATTCTGAGCGTGGTCAGCTTCGTTTGTCTTTGTATGAAAAGAGTTAATCTCCATCCAATGTCACTCTGTATGTTTGGGACCGTCTGTCTGTTTGTCTCTAAAACATGGAGTCAACTCTCATATTAAGTTTGTTCGTGTGATGTTATCCCCTGCATTTACACCTGTAATCTGGTAAAGAGTGGACACTGTCCGTAATATTTACCTGGTGTGTTTGATCAAAGGCTTATACCTTAAAGAGCTGGAATTTTGGAAATAGACATGCACACACACAAACACAGGGTCATATTTAACCTTCAAGACCCCTAATCAAATATTGGTGTCTAAATAGTATCCCCTTTCTTATGTCACAAATGTCGATCGCCGGATACCCTACCAGCCGCCCAGGTGTAGGCGAGAACCATTCAAAATGTGCATTCTTCGCATGTGCGTGAGCAACTTTCTCTATAATGTATACAAATATAATAGCCCTCATTCGCCTGTCTCAGTGATTTCCCACTCAGACGAGATTGGTTGTGTCCAGGGTTTACAATGTGCCTAATGGTAATTGGTCTGTGGCGACCAATCCATGTTCTATTCATCTAAGCTCATGCTACGCGACCCATAGAACATAGAATAAATCTTCCAATGTTTTAACATTAATCGAAATAAATCAAACTAAAAATGAAGGTCTTACAACTATTAATTGCCACTGTTTTGTAACGATTTTGTGGTTTGAGATGGAAGAGGTAGTTTAAGAAAATTAACTATTAAGCTTATACATGGTGTGATATCTCAAGAGGAAAAGGATGATTTTGGGAAATGTGACTGAAAGAAGCTGATTCTATTGCGTTCAATGAATGATCCCACTTCATATATTTTTCCAATATCATTAGATTTAATGAATTTTGTTCTAATGTGTATGAATTACCAGGATTGTCTGAGGTAACTCTTTTACGTAACACCGGTCAGACTGACCTTGAAATGCATATACATATTTTTGTGTGACTCCTGTTTATAGCGTAAACAGCATTCCATTAGGAAATACCTTGAGGTCATGTTGACCCCCTTCAAGCTTTGTGCTGCAAGGGATAGGTATACAGATAGACGGAGCTGACCGTAGTAGCTTTAAGGCCTGAACTTATTTAGATTCACCTGGTATCATTTCAGAAAATTTCAATTTAGTGTAACCTGCATTATCAGACTTATAGTTATCATTATCATCATCATCACCATCATTATCATCATCATCATCATCACCTCCATCCTCATCCTCATCAACATCATCATCATCATTTTCACCATCATCATCATAATCATCATCATCATCATCATCATATTAATAGGACAATAGCTCTCTAAAGCCAATGATTCAAAAATCAAAATCAAAAGTTCAAATGTAAAAAAAAACTAAAAGAAACATAAGATATACTTGTTAGACCAATTAAAGCTTCAAACAGTGATGTTTTTGATGAAAACAATGAAGAGATAATGTGTCAGGTATTGAAGGACACTAATTAGGGTTTGAAATGGCATTAGTGTGCCTTAAAAGCAGAGTAAAATGAGATTTGCGTTGTCGTATAGAACTGTATGCAACCTGGGAGTAGTAGACAGGGAGTGGGTACTGTGCATGCATCATCAAATATCGCTGCCTCTCTATGAGTCATAGATAACATGTGTACCCCAGGATTGGCTGCCTGCTGAGCCAATCTCCTTGGCAACCTATCTGACCTAGATAGATGCAGCGAAAAGAGATAAGGCTCTGGATTGCCAACTCACTGTCTACTACTCTCAGCCTCTTTCTGAAAAAATCACATCACCAATACTTCCCCAGTCTACACCGCGTAACTCGAGGCGCACACACTCTAGGTACTAGCATGCTGTGCCTATGGGGTGGCGGATCAAGGGGATGTATCTCTCTGATGCAACCTTAGGTAGATAAAAACAAGTGGATATGAAACCAGCCGGTCTACCTTAACAACAAGGCTGCGGCAAAGAGCCCAAAAGTTAAGTTCTGCTCATGTTGGTACGCATCTTTCTCTGTAATGTAAATGATGTGTGAGCCCTCATTGGTCTTTGTCTCCTAGCAACGTCACACTAAGGCCAGATTCAAGACCCATGGGATAGCCAGGTCTGCACTATAGCGCATCTGAGAGAAGTAGACAGGGAGTGGGCGCTGGTCATGAATCATCAAATTTCGCTGCCTCTCACTATCTGACCTAGATAGCATAACAGCTCCCAGCCAGCCAGTCAACCAGCAGTGCACAGATCACGTGACCAATACAACCCCAGGCTACAGCGCGTAACTCGAGGCGCATATGCCGTAGAGGCTGGCATGCAGTACCTATGGTGTTGCAGTTCAAGGGGATGTATTTCTCTGAGCGCATGTAGTAATTGGTCTGTTGCTACATCAAATCCATTCTTTTCTTCATCTAAGGTTAAAAGAAAAATGAGATTTGTGTTGTTGCATAAAACTCTTTATGCAACTGTGCCCTGTACATGATCTGTCTCCACTCATCAATCGCTCGGCTAGAATGAAAAGGCAGAGCACATTAACCTCTGATGCTACTGCTACAGTGTGACATTTAAACCCCCTTATCCCAAGATAAACACCACGCTTCATGGATATTTTATCTCCCATGGGCCTATAATATCTTTATGCTGTGGCTTTCTTTCTGAGAAACGGTTATAAAGCTGCGCTTGGCACTTAGACCCTTATGCTGATGGTGGCTAATATGGCCAATACGAAATGATGCAAAAAAACTAGAAAATGACCGAAACCCTGTCAAATGGGTACTCATATGAGAGTACTCAGCGGGAGCTATCCAATGAATACCAACATGACAGGGTTGAGATGGTTTTTCAAATCTTTGCGTTCTTGTGCACTGGACGAAAGTAGCCTCAGCATTGAAAGGGTTAAACACCCTTATCTCGAGATAAACACCAAGCTTCATGGATATTTTATCTCCTGTGCACCTATAATATCTTTATGCTGCGGCTTTCCTTCTGAGAAACGTTTATAAAGTTGCACTTGGCACATTAACCTTAAGGATGCGAAAAACCTGCAGATATCTTATCTCAGTCTATAAAACTGGAGCGAAGTGTACAAATTGATACATATTCATGATTGATCTAACTCCCTGAAGGCTTGACCTGAATTGATCTGGATGTGCTCAGCTGTCCATCCAACAGCTTATATGCTGCAGACATGGCAATTAACCCATTAATGCTCACAGCGGCCAAATCCATGATTGCTCTAGTGATACGTTAAATCTCAGATGAATAAAAACAAGTGGATATTCCTCCTGACCTCATGCTGATGCCAGATCAGAGACCCCTGGCATGTCCCGCCTTTCACTTTAGCATATAATCTTAGAAGACCAACACATGGAATGGAAACCAGCCGGTCAACCTGAACATGCTAGCCTCAACCAGTGTCAATTAATAGTCGCTAATAGGTGCTCTGGGCACCCCCAGCAGGTGGTGGAGATAAGGTTTCTCTGTAATGTAATCGATGCGGGAGCCCTGATTGGTCCTTGTTCCCACGTGACCTCGTGCTGCTGCCTTATCTGCTAGTCCTGGCATGAGGCTAGCATGTAACTATAGGGCATATAGTAATTGGTCTCTCGTTACATATCCATTCTTTTCTTAATCCAAGATATAATGTAATTCAGGTCTCTCGCTACATCCATTCTTTTCTTCATCTAAGATTTGATAAATTAGAAATAAGCCAGGCCTAAAATCCAATTGCTCTGGTGGTATGTTAAACCCCACAGTGGCTATCTGAATTACCATGTATCGTGAAAACTCCTTCATTTGAAACCTCTGACACGTGAAATTTACCTTTTGTGAAGAACTTGAAAGCTCCTCAAGCAAGATCAAGTGTTATCAGTGGATTAAGTTAGTCAACACTATAAATAAAGGTTTGCTATCCTACTTACATAATTGAATGAGACGGTATAGTATAAGTGGTACACTCTCGAAGTTAAGGTTTGATATTATGCTTGCTGAGGTGCTATTAGTAGGCATGTTGTATAAGCCATATCAGGTCACTATATCACCAATTGTAATACATGGTGACCCTATATCATGACCGTCTCCTTAATGATGTATCACATATATGTGATACTCACATAAGTCAACATCTTAGTATGTGAACATCTCTTGGAAACCTGGAGAGAGCATGTATATATATATATATATATATATATATATATATATATATATATATATATATATATATATATATATATATATATATATATGAGGTTTTTTTACTTGCATAAACAGCAAAACAGCATAATAGACTGAGTCACTGGTTTCAGTATTACAGAATGATAGTTGTATAAATAGTCATATAGATGCCATAACAACATGGCACCAGATCAGTGTGTCATGAATTCTCAACGCAATACTTGAGAAATGACCAGTGCATGATATTGACACATATGTTCTGAGTTGTTGGATAGACATTCCCCTGGAGGAGCTGATGGGGGTGGAGTTTGGGGGTGATGCAGAGTAACACTATTTACACTAGAGATCAACAGTCTATTTCTGTACTTCTTAGTTCTAGAGCCAATAACACGCTGAGGAAGGGCTACTAGCCGCTACCGCTTACTTGCATTATATGTATCGCGTGCATGAGAATTTTGATTTTGCAGGATTTCTTTATTGGTTTCCTACCTCCAATTGGCTCAACAGCCACACAATTACAACTATTCAATAGGATGTAACGCATATACATGCCATACTGAAAATGCAGTTTCCAAGTATAAGGCAAATGCAACCGCAGATAGTATAGTGGATGTTATACATACATACATATATATATATATATATATATATATATATATATATATATATATATATATATATATATATATGTATATGTATATATATATATATATATATATATATAAATATATATATATATATATATATATATATATATATATACATGTATATATATATATATATATATATATATATATATATATATATATATATATATATATATATATATATATATATGAATATATATATATATATACATATATATATATATATACATATATATATATATATATATATATATATATATATATATATATATATATATATATATATATATATATATATATATATATATATATATACACACACAGTTATCAAAGATTATAATGTAGACACTATATTATCCTTGTCTTTGTTATTTGGTGCTGCTCTCGAGTGAATCTTGACCTCTGATTCAACTCAGTGGAAATCTAAAGTCAGTCCTAATATATTTATAATCTGCAGTGTTTACATAACAGTGCGTCCTTTATTCAACCATGATGTTTATACTTTGTTTGGAGTCACAAGTCGGAGGTTGAGACCAGTACAAGTGAAAAACTTCACAGCATATGTTTTGTGATAACTGTATCCTAGTTGCCAGCTGTCTCTGTGGCCCCATACCGCTGGTGGCTGCATCCCGTGGTCTATAAATAACTCGCAGAAAACCTCAGCACGTGGTGGTGCCTTGCTCTATGTATCTGAGATAGCGAGATAGAGAACCGGTCCTGCGGAGTAGGTTCGGTACACGAACAGTACACTAATTGGTTGGTGCCAGAGGCTGTCGGATTCGGGCGACATCAAACGTTTTTGTTACATCGACATCTAACATTAGAGTGAATCGATTTATATTTATAGATCCCTCTGGTATTGATAAACCCTCACATGCCTGAAGATGCCCAAAGAAGACATTTTTGAAATTTAGAGTAATCTAACAAAATATTTGAAGGAAAGTTGTAATTCTTCTTCTGATCAACATTTCTCTTTCAAATATTTATCCAACTATGTTATTGTTAGCAAGATTTCATCAAAACTATCAGGCTGCCTCTGGCCGCTGCATTTTTAGCATCCTCCTTGAAGTGGCATCAAGGACTCCACAATCCAGCTACTACTCATTAGACGCCCCCAATTACTGACCATGATCAGGGTTACAGTTATCAGGGGTGAAGGGTCTGATAAGACATATATAGACAATCCCTGCTGAGTGAGACGGAATACTTTATCCAATTATAGGGGAGAAAGGTTGTTTTTTTTTCAGGAAAATTCCCTAAAAACACAAATTCCTGTATCATATATTTCCTATTTTGTTAGAGATATGTATTATAAAAATCCATTGTTTGTTAGGAAAGATTGTAGCAGTGTGTTTCTATGGTTTTGTTGATATTGTCAACCTGCCACCCCCGTTAGTGAGCATAATGGACTCTCCCGGTGATCGGTAGGCAGTCTCAAGTTACTACTGTGGGTGAGAGAGGAGATCGGTGCATAGGGGACCCGCGGTGCTGGTGTCTTGGCTTGGCTTGTGCTGTGCCGGTAGTGGTGGAAAAGCATTATATGATGACGGCCAAGAATAACTTCCATCGAGGCTAGATGTGTGGAGATCTGACACCCGCGATCACCTAACCACTCTGGGAGAACGACCTTCATGAAACGTACACATGAAACGTACGCAGGAATTCCTAGGAAGTATCTAGCACCGCCGGAGAGGTCCATACTGGACACAGGACCTAGCTGGATGACCAGTGCTGCTACTACTACTAGCAGCACTCTCATAGGGAAAGTGGCTCTTATGCTACTTATAATAAAGTTTCTGGCCAAATCAACAAAGTTTTCTAAACAAACGTCATCTGATGTGGATCAATTCTTCGCAGGATTACTACTACTAGAACCAATTGGAGTAAATCAAATCATCGCACTGCACCGATTGGTCTCCTATGTTCAATGAATACACGGTAGCTTGGAGTGGAATAGTTTTGTGATGATACATCGTTTTCTACAGAATTGAAGGAATTTCTGTGTGATTTCAAACATCTGGAAGTATACCCTTTATCAAGCACAATTTGGATAAAATCACATCTGATTGGATCGAGTTAATACCAAGATGAGGTGTAATTGAGTTGGCGATTATTGATAGTTGTGTGTTTGTATGCAAAGGTCCTTTAAGAATGGAGCTGTGATATTACATAGAGCAATACTACAATAATAGTAATTATTTAATAATACTGGGAATAACTTTATTTTGTTGTGTAATCGGTGATATCGTGAACAGACATCATGCCGCAGAGTAAGGAAACGGAGGATACCAAGGGCAGCATACGATGTGTAAGTCACAATTATCAAATATCAAAACATCTTGTTCCCTTACCAAATGTATCTGAGACTTCCTAAGAAATCCTAAAATTGAATCGATATGTAAGTCACAATTATCAAATATCATGACATCTTATTCCCTTACCAAATGTATCAGAGACTTCCTAAGAAATCCTGGAATTTTCTTAGAATAATTCTCGCAATACCCTGGTATTCTCTGAGTAAGCTACTTTTTGAAATGAGAACGGTACCAGTACTTACCGGTACCTCTTAACTGTATCCAACCCTGGTCACAATTATCAAATAACATTTTACTCCCTTTCCAATGTATCAGAGACTTCTTAGGAAACCCTGGGATTTTCTTAGAATAGTTCTTGTAATTCCATGGTATACTAATTCTAAGGTCTATTTGCTAAGGATTTTCAGGTTTAGGATGCCAATTGCTAGTAAGCAAAAAGTTCAATTAGTCCCTTTTTTTCTGAATGATGCTTGGAAATCCTGGGATATTCCTAGGAAAGTCCTAGGAACTCTTTGGTATCCCATATAAATTGGTAAGGGATAGACCTGGATCATTTCTTTCACCTCAGAGGTTTTTTTTCAAAAGTATAAAAGTATAGCAGATCATACTTTCTAGAGGAACTCTGAGTGTGAATGGGTTAGGGATATTCCAAATGTAATGCTAGAGAATCTGGGCCCTGTGGGCATGAATAGGTTAAACAGACATCCCTATATGGTTGTTTAACCATACACCTTCATCAATGCTACAAGTGCATTTGAGAACAATACAGTTACATAACCTTTATGTCTATGTGTTTAGTACAAACATAAATAGTTATGTAATCCATACTTAGAGAGAGCTTGTCCTTATTTACTTTTCAGTCCACAGCAACTTCATAATGGTGGTCGTAAATGAACTGTGGTATGTTAAACAGTGAAGTAATACTCTTAAAGGTCAAACCATGTTCGGTTAATCATGATCGGCACCTATGCTGTTTAAATATGAAGAGTAGCTTGCAGTGTATGTATTGCAGTCAAGGAGTGTTTGGAGACCTTTATAGTATTACGGTCATGCAAAGACATCTCAGTGGATAGTGGACCTTGTCAATGATTGGCTATATCTATATCTATATATCTATATCTATATCTATCTTTCTATATCTATCTATCTATCTATATATCTATATATATATATATATACATACATATCTCTCTCTCTCTCTCTCTCTCTCTCTCTCTCTCTATATATATATATATATATATATATATATATATATATATATATATATATATATATATATATATATATATATATATATACATATATATATATATATATATTATATTTAAATCTATATATATACCCACACACACATAATATACTATGACATATATAAAGTACTATGAACTCTGACCTTGTCTTAGCTAGGACCCTTACCTATTAGCATTGAGACTTTCTAGGGAATCCTAGGGGTTTCCTAGAAAACCTCTATGAATTCCTAGGATAATCCTATGCAAATCTTAGTATTGGTAGGCCCTGGTTCAATAGGTGACATATGTGTTATTGTAAATCATAGCATCTCATACAAATCTGTGAAACTAGCATGAATATTGTCTACCCTAGTACATGCGCGTGTCTTTCAATATACATCAGGGCCTTGGATGTAAGGCTCAAGGTGGCTTGTACCGATATGTACATTAATGTCACTATACAGTCAGATCCAGCTTGCACTTAGATTATCTACATCATGGTATTGTCCTACAATTGTCTCATAATGTACCTGCATCAAAGCCTGAAATGTAGGTTTAACCCTGCATTGTATTTACAGAAGCATTTGGCCAGACTACTCTGGACTGAATATCATATATCTAACCTACCTCTCCATACAGTCACACAGACACACAGCTGTCACCAGCCATTGAGACCAAGTGCATGGAATATTTTAACCCTTACGCTGGTGGCTAATTTGGCGAATACAAAATGATGCAAATAACCCGGAAATATGGCTGAAACCGTGGCATATGGGTAATCATCTGAGAGTACTTATCGAGAGTTTTCCAATGAATACCAACATGACAGGGTTTAAATAGTTTTCAAAAATCTTTGCGTTCTTGTGCTTTGGACGAAAGTAGCCTCAGCTTTGGAAGGGTTAACATTAATAATTGCTGACTATATTTCCTGGTCCTGCGTACCTGCATGCTAAACTGTATTGAGAGAAACACATGCAGATATATACTTTATGTATGAATGATGGCTATGCACTGATTTGGCCTAAAAAGAGAATTCCCTAAACAATCTAAGGAATGGAATGAAATTTTTCCTTCTTATTATTACTTATAACTTTTGCTAACCTATTGGCGGTTTACCTAGAACAACTTATATATTTCATTTGTGATGATTTGATTTAACCCATTGACACCCAGAATTCTCCTTGAGAAATATCACCTGGATGGATCTTTGATACCTATATATAACTTTGGATTGGAACAAAGCATAGATAAGGAAAATAGTTCAAGACATTTATAGGTTAAGTTCTGATTTATAATCCTCCTAAAATTTTCAAAGTTAAATTTTAAAATTTTAGTATATTTTTTGAAACATACCTTTGTTAGAATGATATCATCGAAGTATTCAGGATTTTTAAGGTGCTACAGGCATTACTGGGTTAACTATTCCATTGCTCAGACTACTTTTGCCTGAAGCTCTAGGATGCAAAAAAATAGCTAAACCTTGTCATGTTGGTATTCATTGGATGGCTCTTGCTTTTCATGTTGGTATTCATTGGATAGCTCTCGCTGATTACTCATATGAGTACCCATATGCCAGGGTTTCACTCATATTTCAGCTTTTTTGCGTCATTTTGTATTGGCAAAATTTGCCACCTGCAGCATAAGGGTTAAAAGCGGCCTGATGAAGAGTAAGCTATGTTCTCTGTAGAAGAATTGTCGCAGGGTCCCTGGAGGGGTTCTCCTAATGAGAAATATAAGTGCGAGGAAATAAGGCGAATAATCCTGCCCAGAAAACCGTCATGATGGAAAGGTTACTTTGATTTTTTTTGTTGTCGGTGCAGAGTCACTAACAGGTTTTGTTGGCTGGAGAAGCATGTAAAACACACCCTGAAGGGCTATGGTCATAGAAGCTGCAAACCGTTATTTGTTAAGTAATAGAAAACACACCCCTTAGGACTGTGATCATAGGGGCTGCAAACCTTTATTGGTTAAGTAAGGAAAAACACACCACTTAGGACTATGATATTTGGGGCTGCAAACCGTTATTGGTTAAGTACTGAAAAACACACCCCATATGACATTAGCAGCTACCTAAAGTGCCAATGACATACCTTACTGCCTATGACTATTATCCATAGGGGCTGCAATTTACCTTTACTGGTTAAGTAATGTAAAACACGGACCGTGGGATTATGATCCATTTAACACACCAGTAGGACTATGATCCATGGGTGTTAAAAACATTTATTGGTTAAGTAATGTAAAACACACCCACATGACTGTGATCATAGGGGCTGCAAACATTTATTGGTTAAGTATTGTAAAACACACCCCATTAGGACTGTGCATGATCATAGGGCCCGCAATCATTTGTTGGTTAAGTAATGGAAAACACACCCCATATTTTATCAATTTATGCTTAATTTCTAATTTTACCTGGATGCCCTTTCGCTATGTAGCTGAGACTTGCAAGGAATTTGCGGGATGTTCCTAGAAAAATCCTAGGAAATCCCTGATAAGGATTGAATGGGTTAAGTGGCACTGTTGATACATTGACAGCTAAATAAATTGATTTCAGATTTCACAATCAATGATCCATCACGAAATGTCAACCTCAGAGGCCACCTCTGGAGTGTCTGGTATGGTAAATAGACATTTAGACAGACACTTATGTTAACATTAGCATTATAAATTGCCAGTCCTTCCTGGTAGCTTCCATAATACTAGAGGAAGAGAGGAGGAAGGGAACCTACAATATATATATATATATATATATATATATATATATATATATATATATATATATATATCTATATTATAAGAGAGGAGGCCCAATCCTTTGCAACGCATGATCTCCGTTGCCGCGCCTTTTTGCCTAATTCTGAGTTGGCAGTTTGGTGGACGAGTGTATCTAGATGGTTCTTAACGTAAACTAATTTCAAAAAATTAAACAAAAAGGTGCTTTTGATGCTGATTTCTTATCCTCAAGCACGGCCGGGTGTGGTATGACCACCCGGCGATATATAGTACAACCGATATCAAACTTCTGCTTCCACAATGGGGTTGCACTGCATTGACTTTGTTGGTTGTCCGGTGGCAGAAGCACGCACACTGTAGTAGCGTAGCTTACCCGGGTAATCAAAGGGAACCTGGGCATGCACCGAAAGGGTTTAGGCGGCATGGACACAACGGACAATGCCTGCCTCGACGCTAAGAGCGTACGGACACATCCCTTGGGAAAACACAATCAAAGGTTGTGCGCTTAGAGAGAGAGAGCATTTGAACAAACCCAAACAATTCAGCATACTACGGTGGTGCATGGGTAACATGCATATTTGTGCTTACGAAAAATTCGGACTTTTCTATAGTTCCAAAAAATGTTTTCCATACAGCCAGTATATAAGCTACCCGGCTTTAAATAGATACAATTTGAAAGTTATCTTTATCAAAATAAATCGTTATGGAACTTAATGTCTATGTATATTTTATAGAACCACCTCATGCCCATACCTCACTTTGGGTATGCTTGGAATTAATCCGTGTTCGAACGAAGATTGTGCCTCCTTTGGAATATGTTTTCCTTCAACAATTATTGAAATAGTATTGTTTTTACATTTCCTTAACAATCATAGCGTAGCAGCTCAAAGAAAAGCCCATTTTTTTTATTATCTATTTATCATTTTATGGGGGGAGGGGGAGGATATCCACATAAAAGTATCATTTGGAAATAATTTGTGGGTAGAATCATACCAAAATGCTTACTGGCCAACTCATACACATTCTTTCCACGTTTTTTTCGTATCTGGACTTTATTCCCAAAATATTTCATCGATAGCATATACATATATATATATATATATATATATATATATATATATATATATATATATATATATATATATATATATATATATTTATATATATATATATATATATATGATTATAATTAGCACCTAACCTGCGGAGCTTAGGTCAATTAATATTCATGTGCAGCTTTAAAACAACATAGTTACCAACAGACGTGTAAAGAGTACTGAATTCCGCAAATTGGTAAAATAAAGAATATTTCTTTCAATAAATGTTTTAAACTATTTACGATTTTGACAAATTTATATATGAACTGACCACATTTATTCAATCAAATAACTTGCAAATGTTTAGTTGGCCAATTATGCTAAGCAGATTACTGTGTTGCACTTTTATTGAAATTGCATTATTGCCAAGAGGGAATCCAGCGCAGTGAACGATTGCGAGCTTTCTCTCACGACATTCTTCAACTCCAATTAGGTTGGGGTGCATGATGAGAATGGCAATGGGGGCTTAGGGTATGTAGGTGGTGTTCGCCGTTTACTACGGCACCCGTCACTACGTATCCCTAAGTGGCAGAGGAGAAAGCAAGCAAAGCTACGAATTGTTATATCACAGTTCGTGTAGAATGCATTAGAGTCTACCATTCAAGTGTAAGAGGTTTATACATCTGTGTTTCCTCCTCTAACCTACCCCATTAATAATCTTAGCTTTAAAAAGTTGTAAACAAGTCTGTAAATCATACCGAATGACAAAAATTCATAAATGATATCTTTCAACAGGAAGAACCAAATTAGGACGGTCGTAAATGACATATCGTATGTCATATCTTATATTGATCTTACTAAATTAAACGAAAATTTTTTTGAGTAGAAATGATTAGAATTCGTTATGAGTGATATGATAAATGGACACCACCCCACCACCACCTTTCCAATACCGGTTTGACAACCTATCTATCAATGGCATATATGTTTACCAAGCCTCTTGAATTATTGATCCATAGGTTAGGTAGCCCTAAGTGTGTGGTCGCAAGGATATCTGGGTGCCCTGATATTTTTGACGTAAAAAGAAATTTCGTGGTTACCGTCCGTAGGACGGGTACTTTTCTAGTATATATATATATATATATATATATATATATATATATATATATATATATATATATATATATATATATATATATATATAGGGTTGCCAACTTGAGACTGAGTATGTGACTTGCTCCTATATATATATATATATATATATATATATATATATATATATATATATATATATATATATATATATATATATATATATATATATATATATATATATATATATATATATATATATATATATATATATATATATATATATACGCAGAGCTCGACATTCATGGCCCGGGCAAGTAAAATTTGTAAATTATAGCTGAAGGGCAATTGAAAGCTATATCATGCTTTCCCCACTGGGCAAGTACACTGCATATATTTCAGGTTTACTTTTGAGAATGAATACAAGTTTTGTGGTCTGGCATCCAAGCTTGTCCTAAAAGTATGCTTTCACATGCCAGAACCATGTGCTACTTAGGTTTTAAATGAAGAATTATAAAACATGCAATTATTCAACGGCAAGTGAAAGTTGGAGTAGGGCAAGTGAAAGTTGAATTCACTTGCCCTACTGAGCAAGATGCCGCAAAAGTATATATTCTATATATCTATATATTTATCTATATCTATATCTATCTATCTATCTATCTATCTATCTATCTATCTATCTATCTATCTATCTATCTATCTATCTATCTATCTATCTATCTATATATATATATATATATATATATATATATATATATATATATATATATATATATATATATATATATATATATATATATATATATATATGTATATATATATATATATATATATATATATATATATATATATATATATATATATATATATATATATAACCAGTATATATTTGATGCCTCCTGTCTTATCCAGACTAATTGATAAGCTATGGTATCGTATTAAGAGGACCATTTATGGTTGATGAGATGTGAGGATTGTTATGTATTGATTATGTAAGATTGCAGCACGCTCAAGTGTCAGGATCATCTGTGTCTGATGAGAGAAGCCGTGCTCCCTGTCACTACCATCCAATCTCATCCAAGACCTGCCTCAGTATTGTATGGGAGGAATGGTGATGATGGACTATATATACTGGATTCTGGTTATCTAACCTTAACCCTTCCAATGCTGGGGCTACTTTCATCCATAGCACAAGGATTCGAAGATTTTTGATGGACTATTTATACTGGATGCTAGTTATCTAATCTTAACCCTGCCAATGCTAAGACTACTTTCGTCCAAAGCACAAGGATTCTAAGATTTTGATGGACTGCATATACTGGATGCTAGTTATCTAAACCTTAACCCTTCAAATGATAAGGCTACTTTCGTCCATCGAAGCACAAGGATTAAAAGATTTTTAGAGAACCATATAAACCCTGTAATGTTGATATCCATTGGAAAGCTCTCGCTGTGCACTCTCAGATGAGTACCCATATGCCAGGGTTTCACTCATTGTCAAGAAATCTAGTGCATTGGTTACTCTGAGTCACCTCTGCACAAGTTCTAGAGTTTTACGAAGGCTTGGGGCATGTGAGAAAGTTGCCAGTGACTTTGGGTTACTTCGTGTTTTCATCAATTGCGTTGTTACCCCCAAACAGTTTACTTTTCTTGGCCTGGTATGGTAGATATTTGGAATTTTGATTATCATTGCTTTTTCTGCCAATTCAGGCTAATTTGTGACTAGTCAAAAAGAAATTGTAGGAAAGTTATGATGAATCCACTGGAATTCTAAGGTCACTATTTCTATATATCTTTCCCACTATATCCATCTGTCTCTCCCCCTACTTGGGAGCCCTAAGGGCTGCATAGCAGGCCAGCTGCCTAGCTACGCAGCCACATCCTAAACTATTAAAAATAAACATGAAACTGACTGGGAATGCAACCAACTGATTAGATATTATGGAGGTTAATAAACACATGCATTGACGGGTATCCCTATCAAAGCAAAATAACCCCCCTGGGTGTTACCCTGGTCAGTGACATGTTCACCAGAGCACAATGTTTCTTTTAGGTCATTCATATATGCAAAGTTTAACTCTTTCTTGCCAAATATAGCATTGACCTAACTAGCCTACAAGATTTCTCTGAGGCTGAATGTATAGGCTTAATTTGATTTGCTGAATGAAAAGTATCAAGTACTTAAGAGTATTGCACAGTCGGAAGAGCAAGGACAATTTAAGCTGATACTTTACAATTCACTTAGATAATGAACGCATGAATATTCAGGGGTCAGGCTACGGCAAGAAAGTGAGGAAGACCGCCGGGCTATAGGTACCCAAAACTTCATAGCCCGATAGAAAATTTTATAGTCCCATTAAAAAATCAAAACAAAAACGAGGTGCCTCGGTTATCCTTAATTGCACACACACATGTATATATGTAAATATATATATATATATATATATATATATATATATATATATATATATATATATATATATATATATATATATATATATATATATATATATATATATACACACACACACTCACTGCTTATAGTATTGTTATTCCTCTGAGCATGACCTAAAAATGTCAATCTTTTCTTTTAGCCAGCCGGGCTACAAAGGCAAATATTCTTATAGCCCGAAACAATTTTCTGTAGCCTCGGGCTATCGGGCTAGTGTGTAACTGGACCCCTGATATTGATATTTTATTTTAGTGCCAACTGAAATATAAGAGGCAGTCATGGGCTCATGGCATGATCAACCTTAAACAGGGCTCGAAATTAAGTGTTTTTTCCGGGGGGCCAATTGCATCTACTAAAGCTACCAGAAGGTGCTGTGTATAGAAACCATGCAATACATCTTTGGTCTCCCTGCAGAAATTTGAGGGAGCAGCAGAATAATTCAAGGGAGCCCTCGGCTCATGGCACCCCTAAATTCGAGCCCTGTTAAAATAGTTAGGATAATAATAAAGTACATGTGTCTGCATAATGACTACTCCCAAAGGGTGCTAACAGTATATTACTTTCTACATTTTAAATTTTTGAATCAACTCCTATTTAGACTAGATAGGCTGAATATAACTTAGGCCTAAAAAAAAAAATAGTTTGTTTCCTGTAACCCTTAACCTACCCTATATTTTTGGCCCTACCCGAAATCTTTTTATGACATTTTGAATCAAAAACATGGTATTCCGCATGAAAAACATGAACAGCTCAACTGTGAGGCTACCATTTATCACTAAAAAGATTTCTTAAAATAAAAACATTTTCCTACCTACCTACCCTAATTTTTCCTGGGGTGTTACAGGAAACAAACAATTTATTTTTTTAGGCCTTAGCACCCTTTACTATACAAGTATCATATTGCTGTATGGGTCGATGAGTTTTTGTGCAAAGAAATGGCTGCATATGTCCTATGTATATGTGAGCTTCAAACAACCCAGTAAATAGGATGAAAATTCAATCATGGAATCTTTAAAAAAAACACACTTAAATTTCCTCATTTGCCATTATTGCAGAGACCATTATTGATCCCGGTCAGGGGAAGTGAAGAAGTTGCCAGTGACTTGGTGTTAGGTGGTGGTTTTTGCCAGGTACTCTGATTTCCTCCACTTACAAATGGCTAGTCAAGACTTAGCCTTAATATGGCAGAAAAAGTGATGAAAACCAAAATTCCAACTATCATTGCCTTAACCCATGTGTATCAGAAGTGTGCGCGTGTGTTCAATCTAATATTACTTATTTATCAATCAAGATGTATCTTTGAGTGTACTACTTTACGTTTGAATCCTGATGTGAATTGGTTAACCGTCCTCTAGGATTGCGTGTGAGGGAGTGTGAGCGCAGACAGTGGCGGCCATGTTGCTGTCAATTTCACTCTCGCTCTCGATCACATCATCGTTAAAATTCGCTCCATCGGCTAACGAGAGCTCTGGTTTCTTTATAGTTACGTTTAGCGCACTTCTTTCTCCCGCTGCCCTCGGCTCACGTCTGATTGGTCGATCAACCGGGAAAAGCGAGAAAGACGAACTATGTCTGCCATGCTCTATTAACCTATTTGAATCTTGAGTGTACTCATGGTCTAATAACTCAATCATGATGCGTTTGATAAAGCAATATTTTGGTGTGCATTCCATAATTCTTTTGATAAAGTAATAGTATTGTATATGGTGTGGATTTCATAATTCTTCTGATAATGTAATATCATATGGTGTGGATTGCACAACTCTTTTGATAAAGTGATATCATATGGTGTGGATTCCATAATTCTTTTGATATAGTATCATTATGTGTTGTGGATTTCATACAAATAGCTTGAACAGTTTGTGTTACATATGCGGCTAAACAGGTTTTTTGGTCGCCAATATTTAGCTTGAATATAGCGTTTTCTGAAAGGATTATCATAGGATGTTATGTGATATTAGTACAGCTGGATTAGGGTACACTTCTATTTGATCCTTTCCTCTGATCTTTAGATTATACCTCGAGGCTTTGATCCCATATTTAGCTTAACAGCGTCAATCATGTTGCTTTTGGTTAATTAAACTCATATCTCTCTATCCTCTATTAATTAACCCTAAATCCAATGTGGAGGCTACTTTTGAAAATCATGTAATCCCTGTCATGTTGGTATTAATTGGATAGGTCTCGCTGAGTACTCTCAGATGAGTACCCATGTGCCAGGGTTTCTAAATCTAAATGAATACCAACATGATAGGGTTAAGATGGTTTTCAAAAACCTTTGCATCCTAATGTGCTTTGGACGAAAGTAGCCTTAGCATTGAAAGGGTTCATAGTGGCTTTACACCTATTTAACTCAGTCCGAGACCCATGCTATGGGGCTCGCTGTTAGGCATGTAATATGTCCCATATCAGGTAGATAATCTATCAGTATGTTTACAGTGGTGTAGCTGGAGGGTCCGGAGCAGATGGGCTTCGTTTGCAGCCATGTAGGAGATGTTATCTCGTATGTATGGTCTTGTAGTGTGAGAGAGTGACGGGACACAGCCGGCTAGCATCATGAGATCACACTCTCAATTAACCCTTATGCTGCTGGTGGCAAATTATTTGGCCAATGTAAATTGATGCAAAAAATAACAAAAAACCTGGCACATGGGTACTCATCTGGTCAGTTTCAATTAAATCTTTGATTTTTTCATACAGGACACAGCCGGCTAGCATCATGAGATCACACTCTCAATTAACCCTTCCAATGCTGAGGCTACTTTCGTCCAGAGAACAAGGACGCAAATATCTTTCAAAACCATCTAAACCCTGTCGTGTTGGTATTCATTGAATAGCTGTCGCTGAGTACTCTCATATGATATTTTGCATCATTTTGTATTGGCTGAATTAGCCACCAACAGCATGAGGGTTGCATCATTGGATCACCCTCTCAATTAATCCTTTCATGCCTGTAGTGCCCCAAAATGGCCTGATATCTTCGGTAATGTCTTTGCGACCAGGGCAACCCTTGCAATTCTGAGGCTACTTTCGACTGAAGCACAAGGATGCAAAAGATTTTTGAAAACCATCTAAACCCTGTCATGTTGGTATCCATTGGATAGCTCTCAATGAGTGCTCTCAGATGAGTACCCATGTGCCAGGGTTTCAGTCATTTTTCAGTTTTTTTCCATCATTTTGCAATGGTCGGCTAGCATCATGGGATCACACTCAGTCTCTCAACCCATGCTGCTGGTGGCTTAAATGGGGTCAACATGACATCATGACAAAAAGCCAGTTTTGCCAATACAAAATGACACAAAAACCTGAAAAATGACTGAAATGGGTACTCATCTGATAGTGCCCAGCAAGAGCTTTCCAATGAATACCAAGATGACAGGGTTAAGATGATTTTCATAATTTTTTACTTTTTTGCTGGTGGTGGCTATGTTTGGCCAATAGAAATTGATGCAAAAAATCTGAAAAAACAACAACTGAAACCCTGCAGGTTCGTGGCTACTTATCTGAGAGTACTCAGTGAGAGCTAGATGGTAATTTAGATGGTTTTCAAAAATCTTTGTGTCCTTTTGCTTTGGACAAAAGTAGCCCCAGCATTGGAAGGGTTAAATGTAGCATCCCAAAAATAGCCTGATTCCTTTGGTGATATTTTTTTGACCAGAGCATTTCTTGGAACATTCTTTTTTTATAAGTTTTGGATTTATATGGCTTTATGATCAATTTAAAATAAATTTTTGATTTTTTCATGAATTTATGATTTTTTTCAAAAGTTATTTTCTATTAGATTAAAGTATCAAAGATCCAGAAATTTGTCAAAAAGCGTCATATATATATATATATATATATATATATATATATATATATATATATATATATATATATATATATATATATATATTTAAATATATATATATATATGTATATATATATATATATATATATATATATATATATATATATATATATATATATATATATATCTAAGGCAAGAATGGGTTAAAGTGTTTTTCCAAATTAACAGGCTACAAATAACTTACCTCAATTCTTCACTGTGATGAGCAACCTCGCCTGTCTTAACCTTGTAACTGAGGAACACTGTTTTCAGTCTATTCAGAGAAAATATGTAAAGACAGGGAAAGTTCAAAGCGTTTTGAGCTATTCTTTACTACATGGAGGCAGACCCGGCATATTTAGGATATTGGCATATTCTTGTAGGTCATCACCGTGTCTTAGTTGAATTGCTGGATTTTAACCCTCGCAGTCTCAAACTCCCTATAGGTAATCTCATACTTATGTGAACATATTTATCTATTGATGCGTTAAGAGTTCCTCTTAAAATTGTCGTCTGCATCTATGATACTTTTGATAATAACATTGGAATTAAGAGTGATTTTGAAAAATATTTGAAAGAGTATATTAGGTAATGTTCTGAATAACATTTTAACTATTTTTCCAAATGTGCTTTTGCCTGCAAGATTTTATTAAAATTGTCAGTTTTTGCCGTCGTGAGCATTGATGGGTTAAATTCCTGGCTGAAACTTTCCTCTATGTTAAACTTTTTTTTTGCTGTCATTTGTTTGTTTATCTCATAGTTACCTGATCACAAGGGCAGTCTTAAGTGTTAACCCTTCTAATGCTAAGGGCACTTTCTTCCAAAAGCACATGAATGCAAAGATTTTTGCAAACTATCTAAACCCTGTCATGTTGGTATTTATTAGATAGCTCTCGCTGAGTACTCTCAGATGAGTACCCTGATGCCAGGGTTTAAGTTTTTTGTGTCATGTTGTAGCTTCCAGCTGCATAAATGTTAACCATTATGCTGCTGGTGGCTAGTTTGGCCAATACGAAATGATGCAAAAAACCTTTAAAAATTGACTAAAACCGTGGCACATGGGTATTCATCTGAGAGTACTTAGCGAGAGCTATCCAATGAATAACAACACATCAGGGTTTAGATGTTTTTCAAAAATCTCTGTATCCCTGTGCTTTGGGCGAAAGTAGCCTTAAGCTTTGTAAGTGTTAAGGTGGTAAGGTTTTGTCTTGTGTTGAGCAGTCAGTAAGAAGTAGGAGGATTTGCGACCTGGCAACAATTTCTCATTAGTAACAGTGTAAATAAACACATAATTGCTGTTAGTTATTCTGAGCCCAGGTTCCATGTCTAGTTCACTGGCCGACCCCTAAAACCCAATCATCCCTAGAGGCTGAAATAGGAATATTTCACTGGCTGGAAGAAGAATTTGGAAATGCATGAAAGAAAATTGTGCATCATACTTGATTATTAACTTATAGGTATTATTAACCCATTTTTCCTCAGATTGAACAACTTTTCTTTAAATATTTTTCAAAATTAAAATTAATAAATGATTGATCTTCAAAGAAGAGCATACAGATGTCGTTTTGTTAGCAGACTCTGATCATAAATGGCCATTAATACTCACAGCGGCCAAAAGCAGCCTGACAATTTTGGTGAAATATGTCAGGCTAAAGCAATTGACTTGAAAATTAATTGAAGGAGAAATGTTAACCTGAACATTACCAACAAGTCTCCCTCAAATATTTTGTAAAATATTTCTTAATTTCGAAGTTATTGTCTAAAATATTAAAGATCCAGACGACGAGTATCCCCTATTAGTATTAATGGGTTAAGGTAATAGTCTAGCAGCTTATTTATCTTACTTCGGCAGAGAGCAAACAGTATCTGCTTACCTCAGTAACCCAAAATACATCTCAGATCCTCCCGGCCTAGTTCTGTGTGCGGAAGATTTAAGAAGATCTCCAAGCACCCTCTAACTGTAAATACTTCCAGATGTTATAAATAAATAAGATGTCATTAAAACACAATGTCTGGACAAGGATTGACTTGAGAATTTACAGGCAGGAGCAGATTTGGCTCCTACGATTCAAAATTTAGGAGAAAATAAATCCCTGTGCATGCAAAAAGAAGAAATGGTAGATAAATGAGGCCTGGCTAGCAAGATTGCATAGCAAAAAGGGCCTGTCAGGGAGGTGGAACATAAATTCTGGTTCCCCTACCGCAATCGTTAAAAATGTACAGAAATGGCAGCAAAATAATGCAGGGCTTCTCTAGAAACCATCAATTTCACCAGCAAAAATTTTAGAAATTATAATTGCAACTGGTGCAAAACACATTGGTTGGTTGTTTCGATCATTACTTACATATCAAACATGATCCAATTCTAGCATAGTCTAGTAGAGACTCTAATGGGTTATTGGATTTTGATTTCATTTAACACTACCAAGTCTGTAAAATGCCTATTTAGCTACCATCATGATCGTTAAGAAAATGTAGGTAAGACTTCCAAGAAAATCCTGAAATTTTCCTTGGATAATCCTTGGACTTCCCCAGTATTCCAAGCTTCATTTAAGCAGGAATGTTCATCTTAAATCTTCAATAAACGTTCCTGATTTTAGAAAGGGAGAAGACTTTTAGAAAGTCATATTTCAAGTTGTATATTTTAATATATTGATTCTCGTAGCAAGGTTCCTATTATTTATTAATGAGAACATTGGTGAAAATTAAATTGCTAGAGGAGTTTTACTGTTCATGTAGCAGATGTTTTTCTAGCTGTGCATTCTAGACTTCCGGTTGCTGTTCTGTATGAGCTTTGCATTGGAGATGGATCTCTTTGGAGTAATTCAGTGCAAGAAATGTTAATGACTGGTTATTTTTATGGTCGATTTCATTTCCATGTCGTAATTATGGTTTTCAAAGCTAGCAAATCAGTGAGAGTAATTAGGTGAATAATGCAGTTCTGAATTTTTGTGCGGTTACGTTTATTTTCATTACCATAAATGAGTGTTAATTGGTATTTTTTAATCAATAATAGCAATTTATTTTTTCAATTTCATATTTATCAAATGACCTCAAAGAATGATATCAGTTACTATGGTGTTAACCCTTACTCTTAACCAATAAGCTATATTGCTAATTGCAACTGGTGTTAATCACATTGCCTTTTACCAAACTGGGAAAGATGGGTTAAGTTGTCATGGGCAGTAGAGTTTGGCAAGCATTGGTAGGAAATATTTTGCTTTTTTAGTATTGTATTGTATGTTTATTGACTGTACTGAGATGGTACAAAATCATAGCGAAAACACATAATAGTACAAAAATATAATGCGAAAAAGCCAAAAAGGCAAACCAAATAACAAAAAATAGACCTATGTTACAATCGGGGTACAGACATGAAAGTTGCAAAGCGACTTATGTCATATTGCATATAATGAGCAATGTTACACAGGTATCAATATGGACTTGTAACAAGTGAAAAGGATACCAAAAAACATAGAATCAGGACTAGCGATCGCGAGTGATATTCCTATACATCCTGGAGATGTAGTGACTAGAGACATTTACCCAGTGATCTGGGTCTTTATAGGTTTAACATGTATTGCCAATAGGGATTGGCTAGCTATCATTGCAGGTATTACAATGCTTTCTTATATTTAGCAATCTGGGCTGGAAAGAGTTAAACAGGAATGGGCAACGGCACCTTTAAAATTTTCACTGTACTCTACAATATCATTATTTCCTTGAAGATACAATATCTTAACAATATTTTTTAATATACTGCCTGCCTCTAGAGGGCCTAATTTTTAGACTTTAATCATTATAAGCTTTAAGAGATTTGACAAAAGATAATGAAATACATTTGTACAAAGAGGTACAAGTAGCAACTAAGTCAATTTCTTATTTTTAATGTTAACTCTACCATATGATACTTAACTTTAAGTTTTATGATACAATATGATATCCCTATTCAATATCGATATTGGTATCGTATCGAGTACCACTACCAATCCATAGATAGACATTGGCAGTTATAGTGATTGGCAGCATTGCCAGTAAGTCCATTGCCTATATCCTATATCCTCCCCCTCAGCACTAATGGCATTGATGCTGCAGATGTCTTGAGATATCGCCAACACATTTCTACAGCTTTTGTTTCATTTCTCCTGTGATGTTGAAAGGCCACTCAACATCACCTGCATTAGGAAATGGAATATTTGCGACGATTATCCTTTGATGGGTTTAACCCTTCCTCCCCCACTGGTCCACAATGATGGTATGGACATGTGTAATGAAAAAATATCAGCTAATGACGGAGCACCCAGGCTTCACCACCAAGACCTAGATGACCAAAATAATCTCTGTTAACCCTTCCAATGCTGAGGCTACTCCCATCCAATGCACAAAAACGGAAATATGTTTGTAATCCATCTAAACCCTGTCATGTTGGTACTCATTGGAAAGCTCTCACTGAGTACTATCAGATGTGTACCCATTTGCCAGGGTTTCAGTGATTTTAGCATTATTTTGTATTGAGCGACTTAGCCACCAGCAGCATAAGGGTTAAAGCCCATTTTCACAGAAAATTACATTATTTCAATGGCTCTGTATATAAGCAACATTCCTTGTATGCCAACTAAGTTAGAATTGCTCCATCTATATATATACGATCTAAACTGAGTATTTCCCGAATTGTGCCATTGTATAATAGGGTTTGATTGAGAGATCGAGGTGACACCTGATTTAGATATTTGAGTTCCTCCAGTCCTCTCACGGGATCCAATCAATTTGATGCCTGTCTTTG
>OZ012686.1:12590902-12646570 GCA_963942565.1 Maea johnstoni | reverse complement strand
TTGTTTGTTTCCTGTAACCCAAACCTAAGTTTTCACTCAGAAAAATCGCTACCCTAAAGTTTTCCCACCCTTCCAACTCCCAATCAACATAAAACATTTATGAAACACTCATATGATCCCCCCCAAAAATGTTAACCTACCTTAACCTACCCTATTTATTTTTGGACCATTACTGGAAACAAACAATATCTTAGGCCTAATGGTAGACACAAATCCTCAATGTTATTGGCAATGACAGTCTAAGGTTGATCCATTGTCTAGTATATGAAGATGGCTATTATTAACTTCATAATTCTTGGTTGTGATATTGTAGTGTTGTGGTGCTGAAATGCTACATGACTGTGATGTCCTGGCAGAGAATGTGTGGTAATCACTAATCAGTTACAGCGGGTGTGTACGTGTGTCTATGACACCACCAGCAGGAAACTGTTAGAACCCTGTACCTGACGCCTATCTCACTCTAATTTACCGCAAGACGCTCCCCCAGCTTTCCCCCGTCACATGACATACGTCGTGATTGATGGCACAGAATTCTGAAGGGGAAAAACAATCGGCTAGTCGTGATTATCGTGGCAAATGTCGCCACCATTGCTGTCCATGCCGTCTGGAACAAATGGTTTCTCGAGTCCGTCTAGACTGCACTGATTACTCGCGAGTTCTCTATGGTAATCTGGGGTCGCTTAATCATAATCTATGCTAGGAAAATACATAAGGAGTTGTGGAAAGTTGTTTGAAGAATTTGAACCCATTTATCACATAGGCATAGTTACTCAAGGCAGATAGGGAAGTCTTCTCTTTGAAATTAATCAGTATTTGAGTTATTCTGCATTGAAGGATGTGCAGACATTCTAAGATAATGTATATAATACATACACACATATTCATTTACATACAAGATTAGATACTTACAAACATACATACATATATACATACCTATATACATACATACATTTGGAATGATAATAATGCTATAAACATAACATTTTAAAACTTTATTATCATTAATATAATACATAAGTTGATGAATGTCAAAGGAACCTAAGTCTGCTTTGTATATACTGGTAGTATTTTCTAAGCCTGGCACATGGGCTTAGCCAGCAGGGCGTCTGGGTGTTTTTTTGGACACCCAAACCCTTAAAAAGCACCCCTCAGGACACCCAAATTTTTCTGTGAGGAATTTCTTAAAATGTCAATCTCAAGCATATAAATGACTTTTTTCATCTCCATGTAATTCCCATGACATCGTATAAGGATATCATGCCTTATTTGGATAAATTTACACATGTTTATGGTTGAAATCTGAGTATATTGTGGTCCCCCTTGAAAATTTGGACGCCCAAAATTTTACAATTGCCAATTTTAGGCACCCAGTTTCTAAATCCTGGCTAAGGGCCTGGCATATTGCGTGGGTGACTACTCCTCATATGCTTGCTCATCCTCACTTGACTGAAGCAAGTTTTTAGCTTCAGAAATATTTCGGGAAACCATCGTGTGTTCGCATGTTTTCTGTTTTGCGGAGGAGGACAGGTGTTGAGTTCATTTAGAAAACCGTTGCTCGGGCCAAAACATCGCACTAAGTTTTGCTCTTTCATCTTTTCCACAATGTAACCTGTTAGCCTCATCTGTTGCCATGACAATTGTTGCCGTGACAAGTGTTACCATGGCACCTGATGCTTATAGAATTTGTTGCCATGGCACCTAGATGCTTATAGAATTTGTTTTCTACCTTTTTTGACATTTTGGCAGTATACCTACACTTGTTTTTATTCATAACCATAGATCTATCATGATAGTGAATGTGTTGCCTTTTAATTCATTCAGGTTTCTAAGAAACTAAAAAAGAATTTAGAAAAAAATCTCGTGAACCTAAGTGAAAGTTACGGAAGCCTATTAGGACCACTGAAAAAATATTTTTTTATTTTAATTTTTTTCCTTAGAAATCCTAAAATCTATAAAAAAAAAAAATAAAAAAAAAAAAAATTGTCTCAAGATCCTTGTTCGGAATTTTTTTTTTTTTAAATATTTTTTTGTGTTCTGCAAAGTTACTAAAATAGATAGCCAATCACTGCCTCGCTCGTGTAGCCTTGTCAATCACACTACACGCGCGTGAGGCAGCGCCGGCAGTGGCATTCTTGTCTGAACAACGGATAGATACACGTTTTAGCTACATAATTTTCCCTGTGTTACCTTTCATTATACTTTATTGGACAGGCATACAAACACACACACACGCACATACATTGCCTGGACTGTTTGCAAGCATCAGATAGTTCTGGTAGGGACGTAGGTGACATGTCAATATCCCTGCAACGCGCTGGGCGTGTGTGTGCGTGTGTGTTTGCATGTCTGTTCTATTAAGTAAAAACAATATTTCTAAGACCACTTACAAGGACCACAATTCTTTTTTAAATTTTTATTTTTTTCCTTAGAAATCCGAAAATCTAAAAAAAAAAAAAAAAAAAAAAATACCGCCTATTAGGACCACTGAAAAAATATTTTTTTTATTTTTATTTTTTTCCTTAGAAATCCGAAAATCTAAAAAAAAAAAAAAAAAAAAAAAATTGTCTCAAGATCCTCGTTCGGAAATAAATTTCTTTTTTAAATATTTTTTTTTGTGTTCTGCAATGTTACTAAAAATAGATAGCCAATCACTGCCTCGCTCGTGTAGCCTCGTCAATCACACTACACACGCGTGAGGCAGCGCCGGCAGTGGCATTCTTGTCTGAACAACGGATAAATACACGTTCTATCTACATAATTTAGCCTGTGTTATTTTTCATTCATTTTTCACTCATCTGTATCAGTATCTGTATAGCTGATAATGCTCCTTAAGGAGAACTGTCACAGCTTGAACAGGCATACAAACACACACACACGCACATACAATGCCAGGACTGTCTGCGAGCATCAGATCGTTCTGGCGTACTGTACGGGCCAGTTTTGACGATCTAAACTGAGCTCCAAATAAAACAACCGATTTGATTGGTGCAAAGGCCGGGCACTCCTTCAAGCCTACACAAGCGAGGCAGTGATTGGCTTACTATTTTTAGTAACTCTTCTCAAATATATTTTTATTTTTTGAAAATATTTTTGTGAACGAGGATCTTGAGATATATTTTTTTTTTTAAATTTTTTTTTAAAGATTTTCTGATATCTAAGCAAAAAAAAAAAAATTAAAAAAATTTTTTTTTTGATTTTTCTGATTTCTTAGCAAAAAAAAAAAATTAAAAAAAAAAATTTTTTGAAAAGATTTTCTGATTTCTAAGCAAAAATAAATAAAATTTAAAAAAAAATTGTGGTCCTTGTAAGCGGTCTTAGAATATATTTTTTTGACTTATTAAGAACAGACATGCAAACACACACGTACACACACAGACCCTCCGTGCCGTAACGTTACGGCCCTATGCTTGTTGCTCTGACGGGCCTCGCCTATACACGGCGAACGGTACGGACAGCCTGAGGGGGGGGGGGGGGGGGCAAGTCTCCTGGTCTATAGCACACACACGCCCAGCGTGTTGCACGCAGATTGACATGTCACCTACATCTTAACCAGAACGATCTGATGCTCGCAGACAGTCCCGGCAATGTATGTGCGTGTGTGTGTGTGTTTGTATGCCTGTTCAAGCTGTGACAGTTCTCCTTAAGGAGCATTATCAGCTATACAGATACTGATACAGATGAGTGAAAAATGAATGAAAAATAACATAGGCTAAATTATATGTAGATAAAACGTGTATTTATCCGTTGTTCAGACAAGAATGCCACTGCCGGCGCTGCCTCACGCGCGTGTAGTGTGATTGACGAGGCTACACGAGCGAGGCAGTGATTGGCTATCTTTTTTTAGTAACATTGCAGAACACAAAAAAAATATTCAAAAAAATATATATTTCCGAACGAGGATCTTGAGACAATTTTTTTTTTTTTTTTATTTTTTTTTTTAGATTTTCGGATTTCTAAGGAAAAAAAAAAAAAAAAATTATTTTTTCAGTGGTCCTAATAGGCTTCCGTAGAAAGTGAAACACTTTGAATAAAAAAAATGTTGTTTCTATTTCGAGGGATTTTTCTTCCGTTTAATGTTTTCAAGGCATTGCCACTGACAGCTGGCTTTCTCTCACTACTGTCCAGGTTTGAGTCTCACCCGAGGCATGTGAGAAAGTTGCCAGTGACTTGGGGTTAGGCGATGGTTTTGCCGGGTACTTAGCCGCATTATGGCAGAAAAAGTGACAAAAAACAAAATTTCAAATTCCTAGTGGTTATAAAACCACACAATTAGCCTACAAGCATTTGAATCCATAAAAACCCGGAACTAGACATTTTCTTGCTCATGATCAATTATTTAATCCTGCATCTGTATACGTTTTTTTGTACAGTGTAGCGATCAGTTTGATGAGGTTTCAGATTTCCGTGTGACAGTTGAAGAATAGGAATGACAGCATGCTGGCATTAGGAGGCAGATTGATGGTGCTAAGTGATTAAACTGTTCAATCCTGCTGCAGTTCAGAGAAAAAGATTTGATGATTAGTCGATTGCCTTTTTGATGATAATAGAAAATATCACTTAGCTGAGCCCAGTGATGACAAGTATAACCCATATGCTGCTGGTGGCTAATTTAGTTAATACTAAATGATGCAAAACAACTGAAAATGACTGAAACCCTGGCATATGGGTACTCATCTGAGAGTACTTAGTAAGAGTTATCCAATGAATACCAACATGACAGGGTTCTAAAATCTTTGCGTCCTTGTGCTTTGGGCAAAAATGGCCTTAGCATTGGAAGGGTTAACTAGTGGGCTGTCAGTCTCTCAGCTGACAGGTTTTACACCTTAGCAAGGTCAGGTTTTCCACGTAGAGGTAGTGGAATTAGTGTTGGCAGATTTGATCACTAGAGGGAGCCGTTTTATCTTATTGATACCAGTATTTGCCTGTAGAGGGAGCCACACTGCAGACTAAGTGATGTAAGGTTTGACCAGTAGAGGGAGCCTTCAGTAGAATGTTTGATGACAGATATGAGCAGTAGAGGGAGCCACTAAGCTGTGAGCAATTGATTGCAAAACACATAACGTAGGTTATTCTGGCCAATACTAATTTTGAATATGTGGTTTTATGAGTCCAGGAGGACTTATAATACATGTCAACTAGTGGTTGGATATATATTTTTTTAAACCGGAGGTTCAAAGTTGACAGATAGCATTCCTTAAAAAACGTAGCCGAGACGTTCTGGGAAATCCATGGATTTCCAAAGGTAATCCTCGGAAATTCCTTGGTATTCCCAGCTGGTAAGGGCTGCCCACACCAAGCATGAAGGGGTTAAATTTCCACTTAACATTCAAGGAAGCCATGACTTCATGACCTGCAAATGACATTTTGGCACCGGAGCAATCCTGTAAGCCAACTCTTTGACCCTTTCAAGACCAAAGTACACCAGCTGTCCGCACTTATAGCTCACTGTTAAGCGGTGAAATTGTATGTCCAATTACAGGGATAGTTTTGGTCAAAGTCAAAGTCAGATTCAAAAATTTCCAGTAATGGTTGTTGATTTGATTTGGGGGTTGATATTTAGGATATAGTACTAGTAGAAAGAGCAGTAGTTATTGTCAGACTCACATCTAGCATATTCCGCTCCTAACTAAAGCATAAATATAGAAGTCTGACAGAAATAGAACATCTTGAAAGATATTAACCATTAGTACTCAAGAGTAACTATTTCATCTGCATCTTAGATATTTTTGACACTAACTTGAAAATAAAGAATAAGTTTACAAACATTTGAAGGAGAGTTGTTGATAATGTTCTGGATAACATTTCTCCTTCAAATATTCTCCCGATTTTGCTTTTGCATGCAAGATTTCTTCAAAATTGTCAGGCTACTGTTGGCCGCCGCGAGCATTGACGGGTTAAGGGTATCAAGAACAATATTCAGGGGAGTTGTGTTTCAGTTTCATAGGACCAAGCTATAAAATAAATCCAAGGAAGGATTTTGACCTTTAACCTTTAAATGTACACAAGGTCTGGCATGAATTGAAACATCTTAATAACCAGGCAATATTAGAAATTAGAACAAACGTTGTTGTTTTCCTAAGTTTAACTATTCCCCTTCAAATGTTGTTTGCGAATATTGGTTTATTGAATGTGATACATGGTCAGTGTTGTCAGACTATGTATGTGTTCACCAGATACAAATGGGTTTATCTCTGGATATTGTGAAAATTGTCAGAATCATTTAGCCCATTAATGCTCACAGCGACCAAAAGCAGCCTGACAATTTTGATGAAATATTGTCGACAAAAGCATAGTTAGGAAAATATTTGAAGGAGAAATATTCATCAGAACATTATCGACAACTCTCCTTCAGATATTTTGTAAAATCTATCTCAAATCCAGAGTTCTTGTTAAAAGTATCTTAGATCCAGACGACAAGTTCTGTAGCAACTTTTAAGCATTAATGGGTTAAGCATGTATGGCTCAGGCCTGTTTGTAGAAGTAGGTTGCTGTGTCTGAGACTATTTCTAGCTATGGACTGTGCTGGTTCCATGAAACTCTTAACCTCTTCATTCCTAAGAGTTCCTCCTGAAATTGGTGTCTGCACCTTTATTTGAAGTAGATTTTTTGATTAATTGATTAAATAATTCTGAATCACAATTCTCCTTTGAATAATTTCCCAAATATGCTTCGGCCTGAAAAACTTCACCCAAATTGTCAGGCTGCTTTTGCATGCCACTGGGAGAATTAGTGGGTTAAAGCGCCTACTGGACGTTCTGTTACTTTTGGCAGTAGAATAGGCTGTCTTAACCCATTAATGCTCACAGCGGCCAAAAACAGCCTGATAATTTTGATGAAACCTTGTAGGCAAAAGCATAATTAGAAAAATATTTGATAGGGAAATGTTAATTAAAACATTACCAACAACTCTTCTTCAAATATTTTGTTACAGCATTCTTAATAACGAAGTTATTGTCAAAAATACCATACATCCTGACGATACTTTCTGGAGGAACTCTTAAGCATTAATGGGTTAAAGACATACATCATTTGAACAAGAGCTGTTGAATAGGTACCAATTGACATTCCTACTTGAAATGTCTTCAAAATCTCTCCGAAATATTTTTGCTATTGGTAGAGTATGACTATCCCTTACCATATGTATATGGAACTTCCTTGGTACTCCAAAACTCATTTGTTACGGGATGTTAGAAGCACCTTTACTGATTGGAGTTTTTAGTATTTTTCTAAGATAATCATAGACTTTCTTTGGGAGTTTGAGCTCCATGTGGTAAAGGCATGAAGATTTGATGTAGAATAGGAACCTATAAAGAGAACGCTAAGAATATTGGATTGCAATGAATCACCAAGAATACAACACTCCCTGGGCCGTGATTCAGTTTCATGGCCTAACCTCTCAGAATCACAGTAAAAATCAGCTGGGTGGATGCAGAAAGTCAGATCTACCTGATAGATTTTAAGCAAAACAAAAGAAAAAGTACACAATTCGCAGCAAGACAATCTACGTTACGTTTTTAGTTGTAAAGGTACCCACTCTGTATCCATAATTGAGATTAGAAAGAAAACCCATCCATGCTTAGGGTTCCCCTTGAAAAGTCATTGTCTGGTTGTTTCAAAACCGTTCAACATAATGTTGGAATAAAGTATAACTAAGCCTATGTGGAGGTAGTAGGTGGTAAAAATCTGTGTGTCTCTTTCTAAATATTTTCCAAATGATTCTTCTTCAGGAAGTTTATAGCAGAATAGCATTAACTTTTGGCTGCAAACAGAAATAGTTTTAACTTTTTAACTTAGTATTGAATAAATTTGAATACATGTATAAGAGGATGCATGTGGTACAAGACTATTAGCATGCCCTCTCCATTTGCAGCAGACATACGAAATCGCTTAAAAACACCCATCCTCCACAACTGAAGAACAATTAAGCATGCAGGTCATTTTATCATGAGTGTCCTTGCCAGGTGCAATACTCAACTGAACCACATTCATTCATATACAGTAAATAGTAGATGTATGCCTTTCAATAAATATACATGGAACTCTTCCCCAATTTTGGTTTTCTAACCTTGAGTATAATAGATAGTCTAGACAAGGCTTGTGTTTGTATACATAGCAGCATGTGAACACATTCTTCTTCTTTGCAAATGGAACCACCCCTCAAAGGTTTTCTTTGGATGAATAATTTCTAGATAGGGTCTATTAACTTATTATCCTCAGACTAAATGTTTTAGTGGGGTATATATTTGAGGCTATATATCTAATATGCCGTGAGTGGCCTAGTGGTTATTATGCCTGGCTCCTAAGCATGAGTTTGAAGGTTTGAGTCTCCGCTGGATTCCCATTAGCGGGTTGGCCTGGTCCCTATGTAGATATGTGGCATTGTTGAGGGCTGTCTATGATCTTTCTGCGACTGAAGCACCCTTTGGAACTGTTTGTGAAGCAAATGGAATTTCTCTTGCTCCAGGTTTCTATCTCGTCGTAATATGACCTTAGCTGTTGAAAGTGAAGTAGAAACACATTTCTTCTTCTATTTTCCCATATTCTTACAGCATTAGGTTACACCTTTATATGTTTTCATTCTGCCAAATGGCCAGAGAGTTTTGATGGTATAAACCACTGTTATACCATTGTTCAATAAACCATATGCAAAGTGTTGATGTCAAAGTTACAGAAGTGTTGATACAATGTTTTGATACAATTAGTCACTGTATGTAATACGTTGATGTAAAGTTGCAATATATGATGTGGTGATACGAAATTGCAGTTTGTGATATGTTGATGCAAAGTTGCAATATGTGGTGTGTTGATACAAAGCAGCAGTATTTCATATATTGATGCAAAGTTGCAATATATGTATTGTTTCATTGCATGTTTCATAATGTTCAGCTGCATATCTCAGTAAGTCAGTATGTGTTTAGTTATAACATTGTTTTATTGTATATTTCAGAATGTTCCGCCAGATATCTCAGTATGTGTATAACATTGTTTTATTGTATATTTCAGAATGTTCCGCCAGATATCTCAGTATGTGTATGACATTGTTTTATTGTATATTTCAGAATGTTCCGCCAGATATCTCAGTATGTGTGTTTGTCCTGGAGCAAGCCCTCTCTGTGCGCGCCTTACAAGAAATGGTCACAGCAACGTCACAGGAGGCCGTAAGTTACCCACATTTATATTTCAAGTACATTTCTTTGTTTTTTGTTACTCAAAGAAGTTTCATATGATCAAACTATCTTTGGTACAATTTCAGGTTGGTTATCATAAAATTTGAATAAGATGTTATTTTATTGGTATTGCAAAATGTTTGCTTACATTTGCATAAATTTGCGTAAATTTGCATTGTCAATTATCAGTATCTTCAGCTCTTTTTTCTTTCACATAACATTTTGCTATCTCACACCCATGGTCATCTCAAAAATCGATGCTATTATAGCTGAAATACTTTATTGATACTAGATGGTATTTCACTGGAAAGTTATGAAATACTTGGTTCAGTATGTCAGTCAAACTATGTTCTTTTACGGAAGTGCGGACTGTTTCTTTGAATCTAGGCAAAGAGAGATGTGAACTAAAAATCCTCATTGATTTGCTCAAGCTAGAAATCCATAAAAAGTGTACATTGTGAGTTTTTGAAATTTTGACAAAGTGAAAAACCTATGTACAAAATGCTTTTAAAATCACCTAAAAAGTGATTTGGTGAGAATAGTGACTTTAATTTCTTTTGGACTCACACAATGCCAAGACACAAAATGAGTATTAATTTTGAAAATATGAGAACTGAATTGAAATTAAAGTACCAACGGCACTGTTTATTTTTATTTTTTGCTTTTTTCTGAGGTGCTATGTCAAAATGCATTGAGCTGTGCACGGCTTAAATGCAAGCTGTTTTGCCATGCAATGAAATATTACTGCGTATATTGCCATTTTTGATTTTCATATTTTTTTGTCACAATACACATGGCCACTTTTTGATGCTTGTTTGCATCAATTTGGAATGAATTTTTACACAATTTTTGCATCTCACTTTCTATTCCTTTCTTCAACTTGAGATTGAATATTAGTATGTTTACATATTGATATTTTTCCTTATGTTCTGTCAGGACTATGTGTTTCAGATGCTGCTGGTACAGAGGAGTTTTAGAGGTTCTAAAAAATTTAATTTCACACGTTAAACATGTTTTTTTTCTTAAAGGCAACCATTTGCTGTACTTTGTGCTGCAAAAAAATTACCTCTTTCACCCATATACCCATACGTTCAAAAATTCACTTGGTAAATTGACAGCTTTGATAAAGTTTGACAAGATAAGATAAATTTATTTAATGAGGGATTTGCCGAAATTATTGATTTAAAAAATTGATTCGAACAAAAAGCTCAACTATTTTATTTTCAAATTGCTTGATTTTTGAATTGTATGCACAAATATAAGGTACCTATATGATACACACAAATGTCACTCTGAGTATGAATAGATTAAAATGAACCCAAAACTCATGAATCCCCTTACCAAATGAAGCTGAGATTTCCTTGGAAGTTTCCAAGCTTTTGCCTTGGAGTACTGGGATTTGCCTAGCTGTTTCCAAATTTATCCTATGAATGCTGGGAGTTACCTGGAAATTACCAAGCTTTCATCTACGGAATGCTTGGATATTCCTGTATGTTTCCAAGTTTTTTCTTAGAAATGCTAGGATTTCCTCGGAAATTTCTATGGTTTCATGTAGGATTTTCCTATAAGTATTATCCACGGAATGCTTGAATATCCCTGTAAGATTCTAAGCCTTTTTATTAGGAATGCTAGGATTTCCTTGGAAATTTCTGAGGTTTCATCAAGGATTTTCCTAGTATCCCTGGAAAATTCCTAGCCTTTTCTAGGAAGGCTATGATTTTTCAGGTTTCCAAATTTTTCCTATAAATTCTGAAGGTTTTCTCAGTTTCTCTGCAGGCAAAGGGGCATTGATGTATCTGTATCAGCAGCTCACTGCGTCTGTGCTTACTGTCTGTCACTGCTACTTTTATCCCTTCCAATGCTGAGGCTACTTTCTTCCAAAGCAAAAGACGCAAACATAATGAAAACTATCTAAACCCTGTCATGTTGGTATTCATTGAAAAGCTCTCGCCGAGTACTTTCAGATGAGTACCCATTTGCCAGGGTTTCTGTCATTTTTCGGCATTTTTGCATCATTTTGAATTGGGAAAATTAGTCCCCAGCAGCATAATTAAGGGTTAAAGCTGCTTGTCTTGTTTGTCCATTGCTACTGTATCCTGTTCCAGACCGATCCTACCGATGATGAGGAGGCTGAGGGAGGAAATTCCCATCGCGCTCTGGTAGGCTTCCCATCATGCCCTGCTCTCCACCTCGGCTACGGACATTCCCCGACCTCCCAGATATTCGTTCTCATACATAACCATCCCATCTGCATTTCCCTCCTCCTTATCCTCCTCTTCTTCTTTCTCTGCACATTTCTTCGCAACATTGTTATATTTGACGGGGGCGGATGTTGAGGGGTTTATGGGTTTAAGGGTATTTTGAGGGTATAGAGGTTTGTTCACACACCCATGGCATCCTTAAGTTAATCTTATTACTACCAATAGGAATGCATGAAGGGGTTAACCCATTTACTCCCAAAAGTCTGTTAGATTTGAAATACACAATGTTCTGCCTGGTTTTAGTATATTTGTGTTGAAAAATTAAATCTTCTTCTAGACTAGAGATTTTATCTCACAAAAAGATACAATCTCCTCACATAGTAGAAGATTTGAAATACCAGTTGTACAAAGGTAATATATATTCCAAAAATCACATCTTAAGTGCCTAACTTTTTATTACAAAGAGATATTGTAGATTATCACTGCAAGAGAAAAAAAATAACAAGACTATTCGGAAAAAGAAATGGATGTCATTTAAAGCAGTACATGGTATATTACAATATATATATATATATATATATATATATATATATATATATATATATATATATATATATATATATATATATATATATATATATATATTATATATATATATATATATATATATATATATATATATATATATATATATATATATATATATATATATATATATATATATAAATTTGATCCAATAGTTGCCACATTTGGTTACCCCTATGATCCGCCCCTTAAGTTCAGCCCCCTGTGATATGGTAATTGTATTGATGGTATAGTGCTTATCTAGGTGGTGCAATATTTATCATTTCTAGTTCCCGCAGCAGGTACATAGCAGTCATTGAGCATGTTCACCAATCATAATGACTATAATACTATTGTTGGTGGTATAGTGGTATGTCATCAGGCCCATACCCAGGGTTACATATACAGTGAAGACATTTAATTCCTGCAACAGTCAGCTGGACGTCTGCCAGTGCCTGGTTGTATAAACGCCTATAGATAACATGTCAAAAAAAATATGCCAAGCACATCAATGTAGCTTTGCGAATCAAAGCTATGTTCAATTGTGAGGTCAGGAAACTGGGTGGCAATCGGGCCTGCGGTCTTGTATTATGCCCGGGCTGCCCATGCATCTAGTGCAGGAATTAAATGTTGGCACTGTACGTTGATAATGGTATGTCATCAAGCCCATACCTAGCTCATGTTATGGCAATTAATGAAATATCTTTATAACAAAGCAACATTTTTGAGAATAAATTAAATGAGAGATTTTATGTATTGTGCTGATTAAATCTTTGAAATACTTTGATTATTGTGATGATTTATGGTCAAAGTTGTCATATCCTGTGTGAGTTCTTCAGATGCTAATTGGTTAATACCTACCCCCTGGTTTTGGGCCTGAACATCTAGTTCCATATTGTATCACAGTTACACATTTGATATTGCTTTGTTTGTGAAAGAAGCTTTTTAGTTTCAGTTCAGTCATTACATCATCAACGGCTTTTATTTTCAGTTTTTCCTAGATTTACTTATGCGAGGCACATTGAATTGCTTCCATAATATTTCCAAACCCTAATTGATTTTTGTGATAACAATTTGATTAATTGCTTTATTGATCAGCTGAGTATTTGCTATAAATTCCAATGCTGAGGGTACTTTCATCCAAAGCACATGAACGCGAAAACTCTGAAAACTATCTAAACCTTGTCATGTTGGTATTCATTTGAAAGCTCTCGCTGAGTGCTCTCAGATGAGTACCCATTTGCCAGGGTTTCGGTCATTTTCCAGGATTTTTGCATAATATTGTATTTGCCAAATTAGCCACCAGCAGCATAAGGGTTAAGCTATAGTGATTTCAGTGTGTGTAATCACTCATTGCAGCTATTGTAGTTGTAGCAGTCAGTTCCAATGATGTGTGATTAGCGTTTTGTGTCTGTCCAGTTGTTTTTTGATAATTATTTTGAATTGATTGAGTGGAAAATTTATAGATGTTTAATCATAATTTGACAAGTTAGTCCACAGATACTCTAAGCTCTAACTTGATATTCATGAAATTATGAGGTTCATTTTGAGCGTAGATATTTGAATTTTTTTGAGATAAGGAATAGGGTTAATTGTGTTAATTTGTGATATTTCCATTAGTCATTTCATTGTGTTCTTAAAAGGTATTTTTGAGCATAAATATTCGAAACTTTTCACATAAGCAAAAGGGTGAATTGTGTTAATTTACTTACATTAGTCATTTCATTGTGTTGTTTGTTGAGTTTATTCAATGAAAATATAATGTATTTGTTTCTTGATCATGAATTTTGAGTTATGGTTTTCTATTTAGAAAAAGGTAAAACAATGACTTGGCAAATATACTTTCTAGATCAAATAGATTGTTTATTTCATTAGTTACTGCCAGCTGATTTTCAAAATTGCAAAAAAGTGTTTATTCGGTTTTGTTTACTATTGGTTATTTCAGAATGCATCTTTGCATTTTACATGTAGATTCTTATAGTGGGTGGATATACATCAATACCTATGTTAGGTCTATAAAATGTTTGTTTCCTGTAACGGTCAAAAATAGGTTTAGGTATGTAGGTACAAATAAAAAAATGAATTTTCCTGCATGTTTTGTTGATTGGGAGGGCAGAAAAACTTTAGGTTAGGATTTTTTGTGTAAAGAATTATTAGGGTCGGGTAACAGGAAACAGACAACTGTTTTTAGGCCTTATGAGTGAACACATTTGTGCGTGGAGTTCTCTTTGAGTGGAGTTACTTCCAATCATACTTCTGGAAATAACTAAGGAATACAAAAGCTTCATAGTCCCACAAAATATTTGAAGGTCATCTGTTTGTTTAGTTCTGATCGATATCAATCCTTCAAATATTTTGTGGGTACTTTCTAAAGCAAACATGAATCAAGAATTGAATGAATTGCTGCTTCCAACTTAAGCAGAGAATGAAGGGAAATTTGCATGGCATTTTCTAAAACAAATCTGAATCTTTAAATCTTTCTGGAACTTGGCCCATTCCAAGTTGATTTTTCTTATCACAGAAAATAAGTTAAGTATCATTGATATGATGGACCAACTAGTTTTGAATTGTATCCTTGTAAAATGCTAAATCTGTTTACAGAATTTGAATTTTGATCTATGATCTCTATGATCTCTATGATCTGATATTTATATTCTCTATACCAAGTCATATCATATTTCTTCACTTTAATTTTAATAAAAGGGATTGGTGTTGGGTCTCTTACGGCTCTATATTTTAAAGCTATTTATATTTTCAAATTATAGTGATGTGGTTAAAAAAAACATGGTATTGATCTATTCCACCAAAGGTTTTTAGGGTACTGTATTTAACTGAGTGCATGCTCTGTAAGTAAGTCCCAGAGAAAGTAAACCAGAATTTTTCACCTTAACCCTTCCAATGCTGAGGCTACTTTCGTCCAAAGCACAAGGATGCAGAGATTTTTTAAAATCCATCTTAACCCTGTCATGTTGGTATTCATTAGAAAACTCGCTGAGTACTCTCATATGAGTACCCATTTGCCAGGGTTTCAGTCATTTTTTAAAAGTTTTTTTACATCATTTTGTATTGGCCGAATTAGCCAGCTGCAGCATAAGGGTTAAAAGGTGAGCATCATTCATACTAAATCTTATCCCACTTTGCTCTTAGTTTATTCCTCTAGTGGCGCCATCTCGTGGAGAAAGGGAGAACCTGACCAAGATGCCTTCACACCCAGTCGCACTTAAGATATTGCTGTATATATTTACATTGGGAATGATTTTTATATAATATTGTATGTATGTTTTCCAGGCAACACAGTCAGGACACAGGACACTCCTGTATGGCCATGCTGTTCTACTTAGGCACCAACATAGCAATATGGTAAGTTACACAACACAATTTCAGGTGGTGGGGGGGCAGACTGGGGGGGGGGGAGACTTGTTCATAGCTCTATCACGGCCATGCCGTATGCTAAGATACACAACAAAATTAAGGTTTTGGGGGGGGGGGGGGGGGGGCACACTAGGGGGGGGGGGGTTGTTCTTACCGCTATGGCCATGCTGTATGGTAAGATACACAACAAGATTCCAGGGGGGGGGGGGGCAGAGGGTTGTTTATATGAGTATAACCTTACTGTTCTTACTTAGGCGACCACTAGAGCATGATGGTAAGATACACAAAATTCCCAGGGGGAGGGGAGGGGAGGGGGTTGTTTGTATTTGTATGGATAGGCTGTTCTACTGGGGCATCAACCTAGCAACACAGTAAAGATTCCAGGTAAAGGACCCATATTCACTTTGAGGTTGACGTTTTATGCATGCTGTACAAATTTGTGCTAGAATTAACTTGTCCATCAATAAATTAAACTTTGAAAAGTTCAGCTATTGCTTGGATATGTCAAAACAATTGTTGAGGGTATTTGAGAATATTACTGTTGGTTTGTTTACAATGAGTGAATATCACCATATTGGATGGAAATATTTATAATTCATATCAATAGATTTGACCCTGTCATAAAGACCTTTAAGGCAACATATTTTTTATTTAGAATTATGTTACATGCTCTAATAACATTCTTTTCTTTTCAGTACCTATCATGTCTTTCAACAAGTTCTTCCAATGATAAGCTAGCGTTTGATGTAGGTTTAAATGAGACACCTCAAGGTAAGAATAAGTCTTTAATTATTTCTTAAACTTCGATACTTGTATTTAATTCTTGCACTATGATGTAATGTTGGATATAATTCAAGTGCCTTGACATTAAGGTTTCCTCGATTTTTGTGTGTGTTGCATCCATATCCTCATCAGAACCTAATGGAGAGCTTGCCCTGATGGCTTTATGGTCTAAGGCGTTGCCACTGACTGCTAGCTGTCTCTCACCACTGCCTGGGTTCGAAGTCTGGCCGGGGCATGTGAGAAAGTTGCCAGTGACTTGGGGTTAGGCAGCTACTCCAGTTTACTCCACCATTTACAACTGGCTAGTCACAACTTAGCTGCAATATGGCAGAAAAGGTGACGAAATTGGTATTCCAAAATTTACGAACCTAATGGCGTACTCTCATATTTGGTAATGTGGAATACAGATACCCTACCTTAAGATCTATTTAGAGTAGGCCGATTTCTATGAACACCTAGAGGTCTATCTGGAGTAAGTGGTATTTCGGGGATCACCTAGAGGCTTACAGGAAGCCATTATCTCTCGACAAGGAAAATGCGATAATTGCCAATGTCGGTAAATCAGCATTGTTCCAGACATGCCTGGCCGGCAATCTGATAAGACCCTCTAAATGGCTGCTGGGGAGTTATCTGATTACCAGTTAATTGACTGCAGTGATGCTGGTACCACACCACAGACTATGCTGGTTAACCCTTATGTTGCTGGTGGCTGATTTTGCCAATACAAAATGATGCAAAAATCCTGAAAAATGACCGAAACCATGGCAAATGGGTACTCATCTGAGAGTACTCAGTGAGAGCTTTCAAATGAGTACCAACATGACAGGGTTTGGATGGTTTTCAAGGATCTTTGCATCCATGTGTTTTGGATGAAAGTAGCCTCAGCATTGGAAGGGTTAATTGAGTGCCATGATGCTGGTATTAAACAGCCTGTGGGGGTTAAGAGTTGAGGCTATAGTGTCTGTGGAGAAGGTCACTACTTCTGGCATCAGACACACTACACTTAAAGCAGGTGACATTTAAAGTCAGCAGTACTACAATTGCCCTGGTAATAGGGAATAATAATGTGATACTGCTTTGGTTATTATTTTTGCCATTAATGTTGTTGTTGTAAATTTTGTTGTTGTTGTTGTTGTTGTTGTTATTATTATTATTATTATCATTATTATCATTATTATTATTGTTATTATTATTATTATTATTATTATTATTATTATTATTATTATCATCATCATTATTATCATTATTATTATTATCATCATTATTATTATTATTATTATTATTATTATTATTATTATTATCATCATTATCATTATTGTTATTATAATTATTATCAATATTATTAATATCATTATTGTTTTTATTATTAGACAGTCGGAATAATTATGTACAAAGTATGGATGTTATCCTGAAATAATTGTGTTCAATTTATGGTTATTAGTCTGCGTAGTTGGAATAATTATGTACAGTGTATGGTTATGAGTGTACACGGTTGGAATAACTATGTACAATGTATGATTATTCGATCCCCATAAGCAGGTTGGCCTGGTCGCTATATGAACTTGCAGCATTTTGGAGGGCTGTCCATGGTCTTTCTGCAACTGAAAGACCCCTTGAAACTATTCATGACGAGTAGGGAATTTCTTCCCAATTCTTGATTTCTATCTCGTCATGATATGACCTAAGCTGTTGAAAGCAATATAAAAACCAATCCCTTGCCTCCCGGCCTGAACGGTTGGAATCATTTTTGTTGTTTTTTGTGTGATTCCAGGCAAATCTTATAATTAAGCTATCAGAACGATAGCAATATAGGGTCTGATTATAGGCTTCCTTCCTGAACAGTTGGAATAATTATGTGTTTTTTGTTTTTGTGTGCTTTCAGGTGAATCTTGTTGGTGGACGATCCATCCTGCCTCCAAGCAGAGGTCCGAGGGAGAGAAGGTGCGGGTGGGAGACGATCTCATCCTGGTCAGCGTGGCCTCAGAGAGATATCTGGTCAGTAACTAACGCTATCAGAACGATAACAATATAGGGTCTGACTATAGCTAAACCTAACTAATCTTGACTAGTTTCATTGTAACAAGTGCCTAGCTGGCTCATAACAGATCAATTCTTATGTGTCATTCAGACTAGTAGAAGAACATGTAGCTGTCAGTGCCATTATAATATGGTATTAAACATTGTTTGCGTACCTGATTTTTTGTAAATTCACATTATTATAGTGTAAATATGTCCATAGTTAGCCCTACAGTGCCAGATAAGACTTCTTGTTATAAAAAAGGTTATGTACTTAAACATGTAATTTATTATTGGTTAAGATGAACTAAAAAACAACTTTGCAAAATACTAAATTAAAAGTGAAATACTGAAATATTTCAAACATTAAAAGGACCACAGTGAAATGATTCATTGACCTGCAATTACAAATTTTACAGAGTATAGACTTTTTTCCTAAACTGAAGACCTGAAACATAACCGTCGATACCATATCTGATATGTCAGATTTGCTGGATATGTGAATTGTGAGATTTTTCTGTATTTTTAGCATATCAGAGCCTTGTAATAGCCTAATTTTAACAGACTTCTTTCAGAAACTGAAGAACTGAAACATAACCGTCAATACCATATCTGATATGTCGGATTTGCTGAATATGTGAATATATGAATTTATGTTATTTTTTGTATTTTTTTTTAGCATATCGGAACCGGAGCGTGTGTAATAGCCTCTTTTCAACAGACACTGTGGACAGTACAGCCTGTCTGCTCTGGTGCTATCAAAAACAAATCACTAGGTAAGTACTGGTCACCTGTCTCACTTCTTATCACTCTGGTATATGCTAGTATGATCTGGTTCCTTGCCTCACTCAGCCTTGTTGTTGAGATACCATATTTGTACGAATAAGCGCAAAGACCCCAAATGACCGCACCCCATTTTTTTTAGAAAAAAAAATCTGGATGGCCATGGATTGTTGCCAATATCCAGGCTGCGCATGGGGTGCAGGTATACGGAAGATCACCAATTCCCCTTCTAGCGAATTTTTCCAACTTGCTTATCGCATGTGTGCTTATTTGGACGAATACAGTAGATGCCTATGCTTCAAATCATATACAGCTGTCTCGGGGCATCCCCCAGAGCTCACAGGTCTGTAAGTGTGTGTGCATCATCCCCCCCCCCCCCCCCCCCCCCCCCCCCCCCCCCCCCCCACCCCCCCCCCCCCCCCCCCCCCCCCCCCCAGGTCTCTGACTGATTCACTTACATGCTCACACAATCAGTAAATGGACCTACATCACTGATCCCGTGCTGTACTACGGCTAGTGTGATTAACGGTCAGAATTCTTGCCAGGTTTTTCACATTCCTATCTTAAAGATAGACCTGCGAAGGCAGGGTCAACTGGGGTCAAGATGTGAGGTGGGGTGAGAAAGAAATAGTGATGGCATTCATGACTTTAAAATGCAGTAGCTTTATATTGAGATAAATGGCAAATGTGTGCTAAATATATGGAATTTATAAATTTATTTATCTATTAATTTATAAGTTTATGAATAGATTTGTTCTACAGGTATTGCTAACCATTGAATTGTTAAATCTATTTAAAAAACGATTTAAGTCCCAATTAACACAAAATTAATTCAGGAAGACCTTAAAGTACACTGTAAAATGCAAGTGTGATGACTTGGAAAAATGTTAGAGTTTCAAGACAATTGTTTTAATCTCTATTTTTCTAGTTGCAACATGTGAGTAATTAAATAAGGAAAAGTATGTTTAAGATGACTCCTCAAGTCAAATTTTATTAAAATGCACAAGCAGACTAACATGAGCAAATGATATTTTATGATTCACAAATTCAGCAAGCTTTTCTGGATAAGTTCACAGTGACATTCTTTATTTTTGCACCAAAGAGCATTGTAAACTAAGTGATCCACCGAGGCATTTCTTATGTATGATTAGACAACCTCTTGAGCATATTCATGCTTCTTATTAAGTTCCCTTGAATATGTCATCTCAATGCTATTTAGTATTACATAACTTAAGATTTTTTTTAGCAGAAAGTACTCAGTTGTTTGTTGAAATGGTAATGTTTGTTAATGTTTGATTAATATTTCCCTGTCATATATTTTTTGAATGATGCTTTCTCTATGAAAATCACCAAGATTATAATGTTATTTTGTTATCAAATGAACAAGAAAAAATACAGGAAATCATTCAGTTGTAAGTTTCAAAAGTTAGGTGAATATAAAGCTTTTACGTAACATTAAACCTTTAAATGTTTTTGGATTGTCCTGTCATTTTAAGAATCCAATATATTTCACTGAGCACCATAGTGATAATCATAATTAATAATTATGTCACTTTATTTGTATTTGACAGTAGTATAATCACACAATCACAATTCAACATTGCACCTTTACATAGATAATTTTCAAAAAACATGCCATATTTGTAATATCCATTCATACCCATTTCTAGCACCATGTTATTCTATCAGTGATACCAATCCATATCATCTCTTGGATGCTGGTGTCCCATGTGTGATATGCATTCATATCCAACTCTTGGACTAGTGATAAAATAAACCATTCAATCACCCTTTATTTTATATAATTAAGAGCTTCTATTGTCAAATATTGCATGAGCATAAGCAGTAGTACACAAGGATTTTAAATGAAAGATGAATATATCAAATTTGCTATTTTCTCAAAAAGTATCATTTTACTCAAAGAATTTCATTTACACATACAATATTTGGTAGACCACAAATTCTGATCATGAGGCAACTCATTCTTGATCAGAGTTACCATTTAAAGTGTTAATATGGTACATTTGAAATACATTTGGAAATTACCGTAAATTCTCAGACATATTGAGCACCCTAGGAATTTGGGTCACTATAAATATTTTACAATATTAATTTTGGGAAACCTAGGCCACCTTCGATCTATCACTGGTCGCCATTTCACAAAATATAGACCATGTTGTAAATCTCGCTATAAAAACAAAACCATGATTAATTATGGATAGGAGTCAGGTTGCATATTTGGTTTTCATTGCTGTTTTTCTTTAAAACAGTTCTCTAATTCTTTTTTTGTCCATAATTTAGGTATAACGTTTACATTATCTTCTCTTTGTTTTTCAGGCTTTGTGTTTGGTGGAGATGTACTTAGGCTATTTCATGGACATATGGACGAATGTGTCACTATACCGCAAGCAGGAAGCGATAGCGAATACAGGTAGGGACTACTTTCTCTCTCAGTGATACGGGGAACTATTTTTTATTTCGCAGCATAGCCACTTCACTCTTGTATTGAATGAAAGTCATTTTGGCAATAATAAATACCATGTAAAGAGATTATGACTCTAACTAAAAAACACCTTTTCATAGCTAACAGAATTTTGGGAGGTCTGGCATCCTTGGGTATAACAGGAAATAAATGGAACATTTCAAAGATATTTGTAGGGAAATTTGTTGTCAGAGTAGGTGACATCTTTCATTCAAATATTGATTTCAAGTTCCATTTACATTCCAGTGTATTTTCTTTTGAGTTGAGTTTTCTTTTTATCTGGGGTTAAAAAAGTTAATAACAGAATGTAATTTAGTAGATAACCAGAAATGGCATCTATATTTTAATTAATTATTGTATTCAGACTATCCCTGTAGACCAGTAGCAAAAAATAACTCTATATATAACTTGATATTTCTCAAAGTAGTCTCAAAGTAGTCTAACTAAATAATGTAGTAAATTACTTTGCTTATTGCTCAGTTTCTTCTGTATACTAAATATCTATAGTAATTGTAGTTTTCTCAAGAATTTTCTTTAAATACGATATGATTTTCCTATTAGATGCAGTTCAACTTTTCAACAACTAACCACTTTTTAATAAACAAGTATGATATTCTCAACATAATAGAAATTAATAGAAAACATGCCTGTGGTAATATAATGTGCATATATACGAGCCTCATTCTGAATGTGCCCTCTGACCTTAGAATTACGGAATTGATTCATAATAAATTTTCCCTTAGCGTTAGTCAGCAAAAATTTGCATATTTTCTCTTTAGTTTCTGTTGTGTTTATTGTGAGTTTTGTGGTGTGTGATATGATGATAATGATGATGCTGCAAGTATAGTGGTTTTGATCACGGAGCATTCTATTGGGATTTCTGCGCGGTTTGTTCTTTCAGGAGGGGAATAGACCGAAGTGGAAGGTGCTTAGATTTGTATTGTGCATTAAGTTTTTGGTTCAGTTGCAAAGAGTAGTTGATAGGTGCTGTATAAACTATACTAAGCCTGTGTCATGAACTCTACCCTGTCTCTCTCTGTGCATAGATATTCATTCATTCATCTCTTTCTCTCTGTCTCTCTTTCTCTCTGTCTCTCTCTGTCTCTGTCTCTCTGTCTCTCTCTGTCTCTCTCTCTCTGTCTCTCTCTCTCTGTCTCTCTCTCTGTCTCTCCCTCTCTCTCTCTCTCTCTGTCTCTCTCTCTCTCTCTCTCTCTCTCTCTCTCTCTCTCTCTCTCTCTCTCTCTCTCTCTCTCTCTCTCTCTCTCTCTCTCTCTCTCTCTCTCTCTCTCTCTCTCTCTCTCTCTGTGCACAAGTATTCATTTTAGCACAAATTTTATTTTTCATTTAATTTTAATTTTACATTTGAAACATTCACAATTATATCACTTTATATTACTGTCCGTTTCTGTTTTTTATATGTATTTTGTTTAATTTTTGATGATGACGAAAGATCTTAATTAATTTCTTTATACCGTACCCTTGAACACCCCTCAATCATTTAGAATGTGACACAGGCTTCCGTGTGCTTTTCATATAATTTAAAAGGCTTGCATTTGATTGTATGTTTAGAGCAAAAATAGTGCTGGTACAAACGGTCAATAGGATGCGAATAAATAACTACAAAAATGGGTAGTAACTCTACTCTATTAATAGAATTGGCAAAAGCAGTATTTATTTCTTTTAAAATTTGCTTGCTGATAATTTGCATAGTTTATATTATAAATATATCATTTATTTATAGTATAAATTAAATATTTAGCATGATTTGTACCAGAACTGTTTTAGTCGAAATAATTTATGTTGTGTATACTTAATTGAGTGCGTTCTATGAAGTCAACACTGCAGAAGTTGTACTCTGTAGTATCACATTCTGTGAAATGATAATAAACAACTCATTGTCATTTAGGCAATTATTCCATACATATTTCTTATTCAAATGAACAGAAACTTTGCAAGACATCATAGATAAATGACTCCAAGAAATCTCAGATTTTGTCTGCTTTTCTGTTATTTCTGGAAAGATTTAAAAAAAGATAAAAAATGATCCCATCCAAAAAGTCTGGGTATCACTTTCAATCAATTCAGCTAAATTTTCAAACTTTTATAAAAAATGTTCTAGGTTTTAGTGCGTAGTATGAGTAATACATGATAATTTTAGTACCATATAGACCAACAGATTATTCAATTCACTGTGTAATTCCACAATATATAAATGCTTTTTGAGCAAATCTCCTGAAAAATTGGAATCCTTTTACCATTGAGATAAACAAATAATATATCTGCTTCAGTATTATAATTTATAATTATGATTTAGATTTTGATTATTTTTGTAGCTTCATTATGCCTTTATATCCTTTGCAATATGGTAATCTGAACATGTTTAGGAAAAGAGTTTTGCCTACTGAATTTTAGAAATGAAGATTTCAAATATAAAAAAAATGATAAGAATTTTGGAAATGAAGATTCAAACATCAAATATAAAAGGAATTATAAGGGCCAGATTTATTTTATCTTGAGGGGTTCAACTGCAGTGTGTGGTGACATCCCTTGTTTAACCCGTTCATGCCTGGAGATTTCCATGACAAGTATCTTCTGGACTTGTGAAACTTTCGAAAATAACTTGCAAATTAACCAGTAACTCACAAAATATTTGAAGGAGAGTTGTTATTTGGGTTCTGATCAACATTTCTCCTTCAAATTTTTTTGAAAAAAAACTCAGTTAACAGAAATATTACTAGAATATCCAGGGTGTTTTTGGGCACTTAAAATAACAGGCATGAATGGGTTAATAACAGCTCAGCTTCAAGCCTCGTGTCATAATGTTTAGATTTACATGTCTGCAGTCAGCTCTCAGATTCGTAGATAGTCGCTATCCGGAATGCTCTTAGTTTCTCTTCTGACCATCAGATGGAGTTGCTTAAGTTAAAACGTCATGTTTAGAGATTTGAACGTCATTTTCGCCGCTAAGATTGTTGCCCTACCAGATAATTGTTGCGCCTGTTTTTTGTTTGGATTGGAAAGCTGTGTTTCACTTAATATGTGTAAACGCTAATTCATGTTCAATAATAATCATGTGATATTTGTTTGAATACTGAACTGGTTAATTAACTAATAGAGGTACTTACCTGGACCTCTGAAGGAAAATTTGGTGTTTAATGATGTGATATGATTAACATATGGTAGTCTGAGATTTTTTGTCATTACAATGTACATAAGTGTTGTTTTCCAAGTGTACTAAATACTACATGGACTACTATTGGTTGTTCATGTTGCTCGGTACAGGACCAATGCGTAACACTGTTTTAACTTGTCATGCATGGAGACATCTTTGTCCGGACCTAGGATACGTTTGTAAATCAAAATTCATCTTAAATTATATACATATATATATATATATATATATATATATATATTATATGTATATATATATATATATATATATATATATATATATATATATATATATATATATATATATATATATATATATATATATATTGATTTTGATAAACGTTTCACATTTTCTAAAAAAATATTGATGCATGTCAAACAAAGAGAAGCATGCAATGTTTTATCTTGATTATCTATCTATCACAGTTTTGGTATTTTCAAAACCTTAGATGCATTAGACCTTTTGTAATATTTTCAAAAAATAAAAATATAATTAAAGGTAAAAAATAAAACAATAAATTGAAATAAAAAGAATATAAATAATTTTTGAAAAATTGAAATTTTAAAATCTTGAAATTTTTTAATTTTTTTTTAAACATGAAAAAAATGAATACTTTACTTTATTGTTTTGACACCATATGGTCACTCTTGGTCAGCATCTTGATGTGGATATGTACCTAGCAGCATGATCTTAATAAAGTGCAGTCCATGGGCCTAGAAATCATTATGAATTGTTTATATGCTGGTAATGCAGTCCCAGAAGGGGGAAATCAAACTACAGGGTAAGAATGTGTGGTGTGTTAACCCATTAATGCCGGGGGAACTCCTTGACAATTTAAGTGTCATCTGAATTTCTGCTATTTTTGACAACAATATATAATATAAGAATTAAATTCATGAAATATTTGAAAGAGAATGATGTTGGTCGGAACAGGATCATCACTTTCTCTTCAAACATTTTGCTAATGATTAAACTAATAAGGATATATTTTTGGCAGTTCATCGATTGGTTAACTAAATGATTCCGATTTGTCTTGCCAATATTGCTCAGGCAAGGGGGCATGGCAAACACAAACTTTTTGTAACAAAAGTGAGGAAAAACAGTCTAACAAACTTGGCCTAGACTGACTATAGTGAGGATATTTTTTGGCAAGACAGGCATCAATGGGTTAACTTTTATTCCGATTTTTCTCGCCCGTACTGTTCGTGAAGGGAGGGAGGGGAGGGGTTAAACTGATGTCCGGTTTTACGTATACAGGGTTAAAATGATGCATTTAAAACGTTGCCTGGTCAATCATTCGCTTTTTCTTCTCGTTTCAGCTCTGTGATGTACGAGACTGGCGATGTCTGTTCCCATGCTCGATCGCTATGGCGACTGGAGCACATCAAATCAAAGTAAGTCGTACGAAATCTTCCTCGTGTTCACGATGATGAACAATCCATCTAATCAGGGGGTGATTTTGGCGATGTATTTTCAATAGGTACACCGTTCGTGTGAAGTCGAGTGTTCGATTACGACGCTGAAGTAGGTATTGATTTTGGATGCGTTGAGTGCGGAAAGATTCAGATGAAAATTATCCTGTACATCGTGCTGGGTGATCTATGGGAAAATAGCAAGGAAACCAACCAACTGGAAGGGGACAAGCATCCAAAAACCATTATTGTCATTTCTCAGACATGTTTTTACGCTATAATGAATTTAGCAAGGGCAACTAGAACCATTTGTCTTGGGACTTAAAAAGATATATGACAATAATTATGATTCATACAAAATCATTCGGAAATTGCATGGGATGTTTCCTATGGAGTATCCAGCATTCAAATGGTTTAAATTCATTGTAAATGTAGTATAAATATCAAAGTTCATTAATCTTTTAAAAATTGATGCATATTTTTATTATCATGAATGCACAAAAAATAATTTGGATGATAGCCATTTATTTCTAGTCTTTGGACTAGCTACTATTTATTGAGATTTAGTATTAATAATATAGACTGGCTAATGATTAACTTGACATGCATAAAATATCATCGGATACAATCTGAATACATTCCTTAGCTGTTGCTGCAATAGGTGGAGGAATTAAACCGGAACAACCGGCGAAAACCACTGCTTAACCCCAAGTTACTCGCAACTTTTTCACATGCCTTGGCCGGTATTCAAACCGGGGACAGTGGTGAGAGATGGCTAGCAGTCAGTGGCGATGCCTTAGACCACACAGCAGGTTAAGCCATTCACACTCAAGAGTTCCTCTAGAAGTATTGTCTGCTACTTTCATACTTTTGGAAATAACTTGGGAATAAAGCGAAAGTTTGCGAAATATTTCAAGGAGAGTTGTTGTTTATTTTCTGATCAACATTTCTCCTTCAAATTTTTTCAAGAAAATACATTTGTAAGAAAAATATTTCCAAAATCGTCAGGCCTCTTTTGGCCGCTCTGAGTGTAAATGGGTTAAAGTGTCCATGTTAGACAATCAATATTAGAGAGAGGCGATGAATGTGGAGTGGGTGTGCTGATCAAAATGTCACAGGACGCGGCGACATGTGACTGCATAAGACTTATGCAATAACTGGACAGTTGACATTTTAGTCTTCCTGTTGGAATATTCAATCTGCCGCATGGCGCAAATAAATGGCTCCTGATTGACAAGGCGATTTATTCTAGTTTTACTTTAGTCTTATTGATTAATCTATAGTTCACTTTGAAATATTTTCAAGTGCAACATTTGTTAAACCAATTATTAACACAAAAATAAATAAATGAAATAATTTTTAAAAAAGATTCAAAAAAAGTATAATGACAACATATTCTGAATGCTTTTGGATTGTTTTGGCATGGGATAAAATGGTTTGACAATTTCTGCAAGGTGGATTTTGGAATAAGGATGTTTTGGATAACCAAAAACAAGTTCAATTATTATCTTTACCGATATAAACCTGAATTATATTCTCAACTTAAACAATATTTATATACCCCCAAAATCCTAACTATTTTTGTACGATTGCTCAAGGGTTTGACATTATGTTAGAGTCAGCTTGTGAAAATATTTTAAATGATTTGTTGCACAGTGCCCACCAAAATTTGCTGTGCTCCAGGAAGAATTGTCTAAGCTGACGAATTGGTTAATTTTCAGTTGCTCACTTCATTGTTTGGTTGCCTAATTACTGTATATTTGTTGTTAAGTGTGTTGTTTTGCTGTCTCACACTTTGGCTGGAGGTTTTATGGGCTGGGGTCAGGTACACCCTATCCGCCACACAACCTCCGCAATCGGTTGTGTGGTCGTGTATTATGCCCTGGCATTTAGTGCTGGAATTAAATGCTGGCGCTGTATATTTGTTGTTATGCGTGTTGTTGTTGCGGTCTTGTTAACAGTACCATTAGAATACCGTACCCTTTCATCGGTACCAATACCGTACCCTACCGTTTCGTACTTAGATGTACTTATCTCTATTACTGTATATTGTGTGTTAAGGGTGTTGTTGTTTTGCCTTACTACAGGTGGGCTGGAGGTTTTATGGGCTGGGGCCAGGTTTGCCGAATCCGCCACGTGACATCGGGCCGCTACCTGGCTGTGACTCCTGATAACCAGGTTGTCACCCTCCATCGCAACAAGGCTGATGAGGAATCAACCGCATTCTGCCTCAGACAATCCAAGGTATGCCGCAACTCTATTCATTTATTTACCTACCATATTCATCCTAAAAAGTGCAGACACTCCTAATAACCAAGAAATTGGCATTGTCTTTTTTCTGCCATTTAAAGCTAATTTGTTCTTGCAATAAGTATTTTATCAAACCTAACTGCAATCAGATGTCTCAACGTCTTTCTGTCTTAGGCAATCCAAGGTACACAACTCAACACATTTACTTGTTTATTGAATATGATATTTAACATAAAACACATATATTCTGGGCTGTAGATTTAAGTGTCAAAATAATAACATGTTTTATTGACATGTTGAAAAATTTTAAAAATAAATATTTGAAAATAAAAGATATTTTTTCACATAATGGTGTGGGGAGTCCTTATTGTCCCCTTTTCTGCCATTTAAGGCTAATTTGTGCATTTACTGATTATATTATTATTACATGTTATGCTAAATGAAATCAAGTACTAGTTCACACATTTGAAGCATTGTTTGTCTGTCTGTTTCAGGATGATCGTAAGCACTCCGAGGCGCGTGACGATGAAGGAATGGGCACGGCTGATATCAAGTACGGCGATACCATGGTGTTCGTCCAGCACCAGAGCACGGGACTCTGGCTCTCCTACCAAACATACGAAACAAAGAAGAAGGGAGTCGGCAAAGTGGAGGAGAAAAAGGTACATGTGTCAAACGATTTTATTGCTTGCTTGGAGGAGAGGAAGTTACAGTACAGACATGTAATTCCTGCACCTGTCGACCGTTTGTGTGCCAGCACCTGGTTGTACAAACACCCATGGATAACAGGTCAAAAAAATAAGCCAAGTACATCAGTGACCCACATACCTTGCAAATCAAAGTTCAGTTGTGAGGCCATCCATGCATCTACACCCAATAAACTGGGTGGCAATCAGGTGTGCAGTCATGTATTATGCCCAGACCTCCCACGCATTTAGTGCAGGAATTGAATGTTGGCACTGTATGGCCCTAAATGTGATAGTTCAGTTCAATACAATTACATAGTCCAGAGGGCCTAAGTTTTTGTCTTTTTGGTTTTTCTCCCTCTGAGTATTAAAAATGTGAGTCATTTCAATGGAAAAATGTTGATTTTATTTTACATATTTTGATATTAAACTTACAGTCAGTTATTAGGATGTCTTAAGTATCATTTTCATATCTACTTTTTGATGGAAATCTTGAATAATTGAATTAATATTGGGATCATTTGATTTTTCAATTTTAGACCACCTTTTTAGTTTTGAAGAGTGTGTCAGTCAGCCATTATTAGGATGATTACATATGACCTAGTGGATCTAATTTGGTGTTCTATTTGTTTGTTTAGGCTGTGGCCTTGGTTGAGGGTCACATGGACGATGGAATCACCTTTTCCCGCGCCCAAGAAGAGGAGTCTAGATCAGCGCGTGTTATCAGGAAATGCACATCTCTTTTCTCAAGATTTATCAAGTAAGTTTTTCCTAAAGTATTAGGAGAAAATAGATTGTATCAATGCAGTAGTTCTCTGAGGTGTTATTCAAACTTCCCGCTTTAACCAAATCACAATGGAAGGTATTCTTATCACAGGGATCAGTGTTAGGACCATTGTTGTTCCTGATCTACCTTCTACCCCTTGGAAAACTCATCAGAAAGCATGGTTTAGAGCTTCACATATATGCAGACGACACACAGCTCTATCTGGCAATAAAACCTATCACTCAACAAGCTGTGGACATAGGAGTTGCTAGGCTGGAGGGCTGCCTCACTGACATATATACATGGATGTCACAGAACAAGCTAAAACTGAATGCAGACAAAACGGAAGTCCTAGTGCTAGGTACCCCTAAGCAGCGAGCCAAAATATCTGTGCCTAGCATCTCCGTAAATGGTGAGATTGTTAAGATTCTCAATATACCTATCGGCAATCTGGGCTCTGTTTTTGATCCAAGCATGAATATGGCCGCACATGTGTCAAAGGCAGTCAAATCTGCAAACTATCACCTTCGAAACATTGGAAGGATCAGAAAATACTTGACTGCAGAATCAACTAAAGGTGCTGTCATATCCCTGGTAACCTCAAGATTCGACTACTGCAATGGACTTCTCTGTGGAATACCTGAAGAGCTAATATGTAAGCTCCAGAGAGTACAAAATAATGCCGCCAGGGTGATCACACTCACAAAGAAGTATGACCATATCACTCCAGTACTAAAGGAACTTCACTGGTTACCAGTCAGGAAGAGAATTGAATTCAAGATTCTTCTCCTGGCGTACAAGTGTTTGCATGGAACTGCACCCTCTTACCTGAGGGAAATGCTGAAAGAGTATGTCCCACCACGGACACTGAGATCAACATCCAAGAACTTACTCTGTGAGCCGAGAACCAACATGAAAACCTACGGTGACAGATCATTTAGTGCCTGTGCCCCAAAACTATGGAATCAGCTCCCAAATAATATTCGGGCAGCTGGGAGTGTGGCAATCTTCAAACGACAATTGAAAACACATCTGTTCAAAGATGTATTTATCAAATAACTTTGTGGATATCAACATCTATCCTCTGACAATGAATGTAATGCGCCTTTGAGCATGTTTATATGGAAAGGGCGCAATATCAAATGACAATATTATTATTATTATTATTATTATGTGTCGTCTGGACTTGTCATACTTTTGAAAATAATTTTGGAATGAAGTATAAATTTGCAAAATATTTGAAGGAGACTTGTAGATAGAGTTCTGATGCACAGTTTTCCTTTAAATATTTCTAGATATTGCTTTCATGAGAGAGTTATCACCAAAATAATCAGGCGGTTTTGGCTGCTACAGTTATAAATGGGGTACCCCATTAATGATCGCAGCAGCCAAAAGTAGCCTGACAGTTTTGATGAAATCTTGCAGGCAAAAGCATAGCTAGGAAAGTATATGATGGAGAAAAGTTCATCAGAATATTAGAAACAATTCCCCTTCAAATATTTTGTAAAATCATTCTCAATTCCAAAGTTATTGTTAAAAGTATCTAAGATCCAGACGACAATTTCTGGAGGAACTCTTTAAATATTAATAGGTAAAGTAAGTGTGTGGTGCAGCTATCCACAGAAATGACCCTACAGTTTGCTAATTTCTGGAGGAACTCTTTATGTATTAATGGCTTTAGAAAGTGTATGATGAAGATATCCACAGAAATACCTGTACAGAATTTAAATTTCGCTAATTTCCGTTTTTCCCAGGGCCCTGGATGCCCTGAAGGCTGAGGGCAGGTCCAGTCACCTGTGGACGCGTATTCAGATGTCCGAGGTGGTCAAGTGCCTGGAGGACCTCATCGATTACTTCGCACAGCCGGCAGAGGAGGAGGGTACGTATATCAGCCCCTCGGTGATCCCACGCGCATCCCGGGCGTACCCATGGTCTGACTGATGCGGAAATATATTAATACCAAAGCAATATTTTGTGAAGAATTTGAATAAATATATATTTTTTTGAATTTAATTTTTCAAATTTTTTCAAATTTTTTCAAATTTTTTTTATTTTTTCAAAATTTTTAATTTTTCAAATCTTTTATTTATTTATTCATTTTTTTCAAATTTATATTTTTCTTATTTTATCTTATTTCATTTTTTGAATGAAAGTTGTTTTTCCTACAATCCCTCCTGATTATTTAGGTTCAAAGTTGTCAGACCATGAGTACATCCCAGGTGCAAATGAGTTGTGTATAAAAATAAGCTGTGCATTATAACCATAGGCCATCAAAACATATTGGTTTCTGCATCACAAACTTTTTGCTGGTTAAGTCTAGAACTGAAATAATTTAACAAATTTTTTTTTTACTAGAATTTGATATATTTTCAAATACGAGATGTGATACTCACTGAATATTTGCTGTCATAACATATGACTATCAAATTTATTAACCAATTTCAGGCTTTTCTGAAGAAGGTCAATCCAAAACCTTTTCAAATATCAGTCAAATACAATTTTGTATCAAATCAAGAAAAATGCTAGTTATAACTGATGAGTTTTAAACAAATGGATTTTTTCAGATATTATATCTAATAAAAAATGTATGTAAGCAATCAAAAATTAATTTTGAGATTAAAAGAAAGTTGTTTATTTTATGTTCTCACATGGGAACCAATTAAAACAATGGCCTATGGACACACACACTGTGTTTCTTTGTTTAATCTCTCACACTTATAGTTTGCTGTTGAAGTAGTTAGTAAATAAAATTTTCCATAGTGAACGCATGTTTAATCTAACAGAGATTGTCGAATTGTTGAGCCACATAACCAGTAATCCTTATCCAAAAATAGCTGAGAATTCCTAGGAGTAATCCAAAGATAATCCTAGGATAATCCATGGAAAATCCAAGGATAATCCTAGGATAATCATATGGTAATCCACGGAAAATCTGAGGACAATCCTAGGATAATCCACAAAAAATCTGAGGATTCCTAGGATAATCCATGGAAAATCTTTGGATTCCTAGGATAATCCATGGAAAATCTTTGGATTCCTAGGATAATCCATGGAAAATCTTTGGATTCCTAGGATAATCCATGGAAAATCTTTGGATTCCTAGGATAATCCATGGAAAATCTTTGGATTCCTAGGATAATCCATGGAAAATCTTTGGATTCCTAGGATAATCCATGGAAATCTTAGGATTCCTAGGATAATCCATGGAAAAACCTTAGGATTTCCTTGAAAGTCTCAGCTATGTTTGGCAAGGTCTGCCTTTTGTGTCTCATGTCAGCATTAGTACAAATAATAATAGTATGTGACTAATAGGTCTCTTCATAATTACTTCTTTGTATCCGCTGTCTCTTTTGAATGTATAGATAGTAGTATTTTCATTGTTATCATGGCTTAGGCTTTTGGCTGTAAATAAGCATAAGCTACGTGGCACTAAACATTACACTATGGAAAAGAGATGTCCTCCGAAATCCCTGAATCAGGCTGTATTTGATTGGGTCATCAAGGTTTAGTGAAAAATTGTAATTGTAAGAAAAGATGTTACAATGAGAATAAGGTGATTTATTAGAAATGGCTGACACATATTTTGCAGATATTTTATCTATCATCTCTGTGACTGAGAAGTCTAAAGGTGAGTTATGGAATATTCATGGCTCGTGTTGACTGCCGAACTGGTGCAACATCTTGTACAATGCATGTGCCAAGTTCATCAGTATTTCGGGATTTCGTTTCCCTTCTAAGGTTGTGCCATCCAACCTCTTGCTTCGGACTTGTAACCTGACCTAATTATACCTCCCTATTATCATGCAAATATCATATTGCGTAGAAATCTATGTTTGGTTTTTTAAAACTGAACCTGATTTTAAGCTTTCTACCTTTTTATTTTGTGTTTCAATTTTACGAAGCCATATTGAAGATTTGAAATTGACCTACTTTACTGGCATCCATGACCTACTTTACTGGCATCCATGACCTACTTAGATAAGCAGTAGTGATGCCTCACTTTCACTTTCACATTTTCCATGGAACAGTCAGTCCCTCATCAATGAGATATTAAACAGAAACATAGCAGCAACAATGATGTTGATACATATTTATATTTTTGACCTGATTTTGCATACCTATTGTGGAGATGTCATATATTATGACGAAAGAACTCCAAATGAAAGTATGCTTAGCATTATATTTTTTCTCCGTTTGATTTTGATCTGTTGAGAGAAAACATGCTTTTTCTTATAATCCATGATTTTTTATATCCCAGCCAGGTTTTGAAATTCCAAGTTCTGCTCGGCTCCCCTATTATGTTAGAATGTTCCCAAGCATGCTTGGTTGTTTAACTGATATCAAGTTAGGTCAAAGTATCGTTTGAAATATTTCAAAGATGAGAAAAGTGTCTCTTGAGTTATTAGTTATTTTGATTTGTATATGTATGTGCTTTTTATTAAGTTTTTAATTATTCAAGATCATTTTGATGGTTGTATCCCCCATTTGAGATGCATTTCTTGTGCATTTATATGCCTTGATTGCTCAGAGTTAGACCTTTTTGAAAAAAGTATTAGATTATTTTTTTCTTATTCGGGATTTTATCAAAAAATTTAATTTTTAAAATCCTGTTACATTTTCATTGACACATTCATTTGATAAAATTCAAAGTTTCCTTAATTTGAAATTAGCACATACACTTAAGAAATGTATAGTAATTCACCAAAATGTATACATCTATACTTTCTAATATATTCATTTTATCTTAACTTTGATTTGTTTTATTTTTTATCATGAATGCACTAATAATACAGACTAATCATTTACTGAACTTAATCAAACATGTTTTGGTAAATACCAGAATTTGATCAATTTCTGATATTGATATCTTGAGGTCAAGCATACAAAAAGACAAAGTTTCATTCACACACACAGACACAGACATACACACAGACACAGAGAAAGACACACACACACACACACACACACACACACACTTTTCTTAAGCCTATGGCTCCAGAGAATCTTGCCGATCATAGCAGCACACACATATAATTCTTGCACAAGGGGTTATATTAATCTGTTTATTCCTTGGGCACCTGGTGGTGAGATGGCAAACTATATTTTACCATTAATTTTTATCCTTGAGCACCCTGGTGGTCTGATGACAAACTAATTCTAAACATTAATGTTTTTTCTCAAGGCACTCTATTGTGGACCTATGGCAAACTTTATTCTCGTTCAAACACCCACCATTTGTTCAATAAATTGCTTTTCCACTAAAACCCCTTTGCAGAACTCATTGAAAGTTTATTGAAAATTTATTTTCTTTCTTTTTTATAGGTATGTATTATTAATTTCATATTTGATCAAAATTTCCATCTGAAAGTATACATTTTATGTACGTCCTACAGTTTAAATGTTTATTTTTTGTATAGTAGTTGCTATTCCCAATTCATTAAGAAATTAAGAAATCATTAAAATTTGTATCAATTTAGAGGTTATTGATACATTTATGATAGTTGGCAAAGAAAATTGCTCATGATATTGATTTATCAGAAATATATGAGAAACACTATTCAGTGCTAAGAACTTAAATTGGCGTAAAGAAGTTTTCTTACATCTGGAAATACGAAAATTACAGTTTCTTGCAAATCGGTATGAAAATAACATCTCTCCAACTTCCCCAAGCGATTTTATTTTATTTCATGAGATTGAAAAACAACTATGGAGTAAAACATGGTTTGGTCCAGCTACCGTAAATTCTTGAAAAATTAGACCCCCTAGGAAATTGGGCCACTATAATTATTTTGATAAATAGTTATTGGGAAATATGGACCACCCTTGCCTTATTGCTGTATTTCACAAAGTATTGATTTTGCTTTGTCAGCATTTTCATAAAACATGGGCCATCCTCAACCCATAAAAATTTTGATTATTAAAAAGTGTCCCAAATTGCTGAAAATGTACAGTAGTATGTTATGTATGAATTAGACATCAGAGCACTTGGGGTCAATTGTTGCGACATGATTGGTTGATTTTTTGTGTTTTTCTATCTCCAGAGCATGAAGAGAGACAAAACAAACTGAAGGCTCTCAGGAACAGACAGGATCTCTTCCAAGAGGAGGTAAAGTTATCACATCTTTCTTTTCTTCCTCATTTGTTTGCACATCATGGCAGTTTGACCAATAAGGTCTAAAAAAAATAATGTTTGTTTATCTATTATGTGCCTTGGTGTATAGATCTCAAGAGTGCAAGGACTAAAACATGAATGATTATCGATTTGTTTATCTATTATGTGGCTTGGTGTATAGATCTCAAGAGTGCAAGGACTAAAACATGAATGCCACACAACATTTGTACTTTTTATTCGACAAGTAAGCTTTCCATACATCCTTAAATTAACATATTGAACTACATAGTACTTATGATTTGAGAAAGGAAAGCTCTCCATACTCCACTCAAAACATGGATGCAGTTATAATTTATAGTTCTTTGTGATCGTTTAGGGCTAGTCACGACTTACCTGCAATATGGCAAAAAAAGTGACAAAAAACAAAAATAAATCCTTTTGGGACCCCCAACCAGGTAGATGGAGTTATAATCTATAAATCTTTGTTAATTTTTCAGGGAATGATTGCTCTGATCCTCGACACGATCGACAAGTTCAGTCAGTTCATCAGCCCCCGCCATTTTGCACACTACGCCGGAGAGGAACCCGCAAAAAGTTACGAGGACATCGCGGGATACCTGTACCTTCTGCTCGCCGCCATGATCCGCGGTAACCGTGCCAACTGCTGCCAGTTCGCCCAGACCGCGCGTCTGGATTGGCTGGTCAACAGACTAGAGAGTCAGCAGTCCTCAACAGGTAAGGGAACATATTAGAGAAATAGCATATCTGCGCAGGTAGGACATTGGTTAGTACCATGATAGGTAAGAGAGTACATTAGAACAATAAAGGATCTGTGCAAGTAAGATATATGTTAAAACAAAAGGATTCTATGAAGAGAAGACAACTTCTTGAAACTGTAGGATACCTGTGCAGCTGAGAAAAGCAATAAAACAATAGAAGGCCTCTTAAGGTAAGAGAAAGAAATAAAGATCCTGGAAGGATGTAAATTGAAACATAGTATTGTGTGCAGGAGAGACACAAATTAAAACAATCTAATGCCTTCACACTGGTTCACAGGTAAGAAAACCAATTGTGTGCAGTGGTATGTTTCAACAGATGAGATAATACGTTTAAAGTAACAATGTCTTAACAGATAAGAAAATATCAAAGACTGCATGTATACATTCAAGACAAGAAATTCAATAGATAAGAAGAAGAGAACTATAGAATACTTCCACAGATAAGGTAGAAAAAATTAAAACAAAATAATGCCTCTAGACATAAAACAAATAATGCCGCAATATAACATAAGGTAACTGAATAGTGTTGCAAAATCAATCCAAGATTTAAAGTTTTCAAACAAGACCATTGGTGAATGCATGCAGTCTTTAAGATATGTTTTATGGATTTCTCATAATAAATTGACAAATAGCACAGAGAGTGACCATAAGGTGCTGGGGTTATTTGATAAAGTTATTGCTCTATATTTGATGAAGCTATTGTTCTCTTTTCCCAGGTGTGCTTGATGTGCTTCACTGTGTGCTGATTGACAGTCCTGAAGCTCTGAACATGATCAAGGAGAACCATATCAGAACCATCATCTCTCTCATAGATAAACATGGAAGACATCCAAAGGTAAAGCTTATTTTCTTAACTCTTACACATCTGAAGTGTGCACTCTCTTTTCTTATTTATTTATCTATTTATTTATTTATCTATTTATTTTTTTGTAATCTCTTTTTAAAAATTTTTTAAAACTTTTTAGAGAGGTTATCTTACAGATACCTCTCTCATAGAATCACTATTTCCGTATCCCTCTACATCTTACATAACTTTCCTTCTAACAACCCTTCCTATTGGTCCATTCATCTCTGAGCTTGGAGACCACTTTTCTCATAATTCACTGAGTGACTGTGGTTCTAAAGCTGATTTATGTGTTCTATGTATCTATAACCTGAACCCTATTAATTTTTTAAAAAACTTTTTGGCTATATGTGTGTTTTAAATGGATTTTAAAATTTGTCCTTCTGTTTTAGTAGGAGCCTTCCTATTGGTCCATTCAGTGCTTTCATCTTTGAGCATGGAGCCCACTTTTCTCATCATTTACTGTGTGACTGTTGTTCTAAAGCAGATTTATGTGTTCTATGTATCTGCAACCTGAACCCTATTAATTTTTTTAAAAACTTTTTGGCTATATGTGTGTTTTAATTGGATTTTATAAATCTGTCCTTCTGTTTTAGTTTTATTCTTTTTCCTATTAGGCATCTGGACAATTAAGTGTGTTAAGTCCAAATGTGGAAAAGGCAAAGTTCTGAATGACTATTTAGTAATTATGCTAATTCAGAGTTCATGGGGAGAGAGGGCCCCTCATTATATATTCAGACACAAGCTGAGAGGGTCATTAGCTGAAACCCCTGCTAAGTCCTAATTGCTGATTCTTAATCTTAAGTTCTGGTTTACTCAGTGGGTGCCGGTGATTTCCTTTCCTTTGATATTTGTCTTTTCTTCCACTGTGTTAACCCCTTCCCTCCAAATTATTATGTATGTACAGCAAATTGTTTATATTTAGATTATACTTTCCCCAGCTTTCTATTACTCAATATGCTAAAATATATTATGGTCTCACACGCCTGTAAGCTGCTGGCCTCTAATGCTCTATTATTCACTGTAAGTGCAGTTGAATATTTCATGAAGGTCTGGTGGGCTAAGACACATCACTCAGTGAAGTTGGATCATCTTTCCTTAACCTCTGACCTCTCATGGCCCTCACCTTTAATTGATTACATTACAAATTACTTTTCAATAGATAGAACAAAGCTTACTGGGTTTAATGATTTGACTATTCCATTATATGATTTATGAATATCAAGTACAGGCAAATACACTCCATCCATAACAGTATTTTATGTATAGATCCATGGTCTTAGCCAGCAGGGCGTCTGGGTGCTTTTTTGGACACCCAAACCCTTAAAAAGCACCCCTCAGGACACCCAAAAAAAATTGTAAAGAATTTCTAAAAATGTCTTTCTCAAACATACAATTGAATTTTTTCATCTCCATATAATTCCCATGACATTGAATAAGGATGTAATGCCTTATATTGATAAACTTATATATGTTTATGGTTGAAATCTGAGTATATTGTGGTACTCCTTAATAATTTGGACGCCCAAAAATTTTACAACTGCCAATTTTAGGCACCCAGTTTCTAAATCCTGGCTAAGACACTGTATAGATCTCATAACTGGCGTGGATAACAGCCTTTTTCTCATATTCACTTAGTGTCCCTGTGTCAGCTGATTCCATAAATGTCTCAATACATTTTAAAAATTCACAATAACAATAAAACAAAAAATGTCAGCTATTCCAATAAGTTTTTCTGATAGTCCTGCTATAGAACTTGTCAGATTAAGTAGTCTGATTCTTCTGATCTTAAAGTACACTATTTTCCAATATGTTGGTTGCACTTTAATACTTTCAATGCTGAGGCTACATATCGTCCAAAGCACAAGGATGCAAAGATTTTTGAAAACCATCTAAACCCTGGCATGTTGGTGTTCATTAGATAGCTCTCGCTGAGTACTCTTAGATGAGTACCCATGTGTCAGGGTTTCAGTAATTTATCAGGTTTTTCGCATCATTTTGAATTGGCAAAATTAGTTGCCAGCAGCATAACGGTTAAGAACATTGGTTTCTCAAAGGCACTGTCCTTCATGTTACAGCGGTCAGGGCAGAAAATCTTCCCACTGTTTCCAGCAATACTAAATATTCCCTCTACTGCAGTATGCTGGTATGGCCAGATAGTTCCAAATTGGGACATGGGATTTCAAAGATGGTTAGACATGTCACCAGATTAAGTCATTGCACAGTGGAACATCTCTTGGACATACTTATCTACTGAGAATCATGGGTCTGTTTTCAAAAGGGGGTGTCTGTTTTCAAGCTGATTGGATTTCACTTAGGTTTGAACAGCATGTCTCCTCCAGTTTAACAACACAATAGATTTGCATCCTGTCATTGCATCCTCAATTAAAAATGCACTGTTTCCATATCCATGAGCCCTGTCCACATATAATCTAGTTCAGACGTGACATCTGTGTAGTGCAGATAATCTTCATGATATTGTGGCAGTTGAGCAATTAGTCTCAATGTGAAGAGTGTGTACATATGCACTATATGTGCATATCCAGTTCCTGCTTTCCTCTGAGCATCCCATAGCAGATGCATACCCTGTGATAACTTGACAGATGTAATAGAAAGTAATATGAAATTGCAATTACTTTTAGGACTAGTCAATTACTATTACCTATTACAGTAATAGTTTAGCCACTAAGTAATTGATTACTTTCTATTACATTGAAAAATAGCAAATTACTATTAATTTTTATATTACAATTATAAAACAATTACCCCAACCCTGGTCAATACTAGATATTACCTGTCCTGCAAAAAATTCAACTTGCCTGAGGCTAAGGCTGCTTTTAATACTTGATAAAGCAAATCGATGTTCAAGGGTATATTTGTATTTTCAGTTCTCACTGTCTTTGTAAAACTAAATTAATTCCATACATGTATGCATTTTGTGTACTTACTAATTTTCATAATAGGATTTTGGAATTTCAACTTGCAGGAAAGGCAAATAAGTAATCATTTCCACTTGCCCAGAAGCAGGGTCTTAGCCAGCATTTCAGTAATACCTTTCCAAAACAGCAATTTCCTGATTAGTTTTCAGCGAGAGTTTAGGTCCAAAAGCTGCCTCAATCATGACTTATTTATTATTGATACAAACAATAAGGGCTTACTGCAGGCACATACACACAAGGTAGCTATTGCTACAGCTTAGGATGCTCAACCAATTGCCACAACAAAAAAACTATTTAACCAATTGCCTGCAACAAAAAAACTATTTAACCAGAGATAACCTCTCTTACGGACGCCGGGCGTTTTTAAAACTTTTTTATAAATTTTTATGTTTTTAATTTCTTTTTTAAATTAAAAAAATATATATATTTTTAATTTTTATTTTTTAGATTTCTTTTCAGAGGGTGCACTCATTTTCAAGTCATTATAGGTCAACCTTTAGCTATTCATTCTTAAAAGTTTGTCTAGAAATTGTTATCTGGATCTATGGTACATTTAACCATTGCTTTGAAAATAATAATGGTTTCACACATTATTTGAAAGAGAGATGTTGGCAATGCACTTACAATATTGGCTGCTCATGACCTATGGCAGAAAAGTGATGAAAACCAAAATTCCAAATTCCAAAGTTTCATGATGAGGCCTGATTCTTGTATGCGTCTTTGTAGTATTTCTAACATGCTGTGGTTGTGTTTCAGATTCTGGAAATCCTCTGCTCTGAGTATTGAAGGGTTAACGCGTTGTTTTTGTGTTACAGATTCTGGAAGTCCTCTGCTCTCTGTGTGTTGGTAACGGCGTGGCTGTGCGCTCCAACCAGAACCTGATCTGTGATAACCTGCTGCCCGGGCGTGACCTGCTGCTGCAGACTAAACTCGTCGACCATGTGGCAAGGTAAGAACAAACAACACCAATTGATCTAAAGCCTAAAATATTAGGTTCCTGTAACATTCCAAAAAATATAGGGTAGGTAGGTAGAAAATAAAAATCGTTTGGATATTTTTTTTTTTTTTCAAAAAATGTGTGTTTCATGTTTATTCTTATGTTGATTGGGAGTATGAAGGGTGGAAAAATCTTTAGGGTAGGAATTTTTTTATTGAAAATTTTTAGGTTCAGGTTTCAGGAAACACAATTTTCTAGACCTTATAGCTCAAATGAATAAATGCTGTCGAAGATGACAAGATTGCATGATTTGATATTTTGCAAATTGGTAAAATACAATAGCAGGAATCCAGTCATTGGAGTTCTACTATTGGTGGATCCAAGGAATGCAGTGACATGTCTACTACATAGTGATTGACTAAAAATGATTTATATCTAAGATATGAGTAGCCTGGACATCTATTGCAAAGCATTGCTGCAAACATCCATTTGGGTCTAAAAGCTGACACCACATACAACAAAGCAACTTTAACCCTTTCTCCATCACTTGTTTTTCTTATAGCATGGCTCCCTTTACAGCCCTGCGGGAGGGTATTTGTGCTACTTTAAAATTGCCCATTCAAGCACTCAAACTATACATTTATTACTATATAGATATTTATTTGAAGGATGTTTTTATTTTTGGCGCTATCATGGGGAGCGCTAAAATAGCGGAAATTAATTACTCTTTAAAAATATCAGTTTTACAGTACTACAAAGCAACTTTAACCTTTACTATCGTGGGGAGCGCAAAAATAGCGAAAATTAAATGCCTGTAAAAATACCAGTTATAAAGTATTACAAAGCAGCTTTTAACCTTTGCCTTTAAACTTTATTCTTATAGCATGGCTCCCAATATCCACGTGGGTCTTAAAGAAGGCTCGGCCATGTACCACAAGTGGTACTTTGAGGCCATTGTTGACCACATTGAGTACGCCACACAGCAAGCGCCCCAGATTAGGATCGGCTGGGCGAACACAGATGGGTTCGTACCGTACCCGGGCGGTGGAGAAGGCTGGGGTGGAAACGGTGCCGGTGATGACCTCTATTCTTACGCCTTCGATGGCTGCAACCTTTGGACAGGTAAACTACCATCATTTCTCATATGCTGTATACTGTGTTGTTTTTACAGCATTTTCATTAATGCATACTTTGCACACCCCTCTAGTCTGCAGTTATCAAATTGCGCTCCATTATATTGATATCCAAACCCTATGCTAGTATCATACAACACGGTGACACATCAGATCCCTATGCTGGTATTATACAACATGCTAGTTTAATGTTATCTAAAACCAGTGTGCCATCATTAAAGGCAGCTGCCTCCCGAGCATTTGTTTTATTGTCAAGTGTTGTTAATATCAGTCCATATGTACCCTCTAGATGTTGGTTAATTGATTTGAGATTTTATTGTCTTTCTAGATATATTTTGAATATGTGAAATATTTCCTGTTGTTTTTACCTGATTTAACACTAGAGCAATCTTGAACAATATATGAAAAAAGTTAACCCATGCCACATGATTGTGGCAATTCTTGCAATTGTAAATCTCTGGACCTGTCCACTTCACAAAATATATAAAGGAGAGCTGTGAGTTTAGATCCGAGTAGCATTTCTGGTTTAAATAGATGCTTTAGATAGAAATACATATCATAGTACCAAAATAATGCAAGGCCATTTTCATCTGGTGTTTAATCAAATATTATGATTTAATTTTCTTTTCTTTTCCAGCTGGCCGCCCGAAGAGAGTGCGTACGACCCACCAGTCACTGCAGAAAGGTGATATCGTGGGCTGTTGCCTAGACCTCGCTATACCCCAGATTTCATTCACCGTCAATGGAATCAAGGTCAAAGGCTTCTTCAAGGACTTTAACACCGACGGGATGTTCTACCCCGTCATCAGCACCTCCTCAAAGATCAGGTGAGGGATAATCATTTTTTGTTTATTCGCAGCTCTCAGACCAGCTATCTAGCCACTCTGCCAATGAGTCTGGACAGTGGATAGACTTGCTGTGACTTTGTTGCAGAGAGCCCTAATAATGGGACATATTGGCTAATTTTGTTCCAATTAGGAAGTTACCTTTCCATAAAAAGGTCATTTGTTTTACCCATGGATATCTTCCTGATAAGTTTCCTCCAGACCTGTGATAGATTCCGTAGTTACTTTAGAACTAAGCATAAATTCACAAAATATTTGAAGGAAAATTGTGGGCTCATCAAATCAACATTTTCCTTCAAATATTTTCAGAAAAATACTCAAGCTAAAGTTTTCCGAACCTTCCAACTTCCAATTAACATAAAAATGCAGGAAACAATAAAAAAAATTATAAAGAAAGAAAAATTACCTGCCTACCAACCCTATTTTTTCGAACTGTTACAGGAAACAAACAATTTCTTTCTTGGTACAGTCGGTGTCTCTTAGCAGGTGGTCTCATGAATAGGTTGACTTACTTTTTATGCTGTGTTTTTCAGTTGTCGCATGATGCTGGGCGGGGACCAGGGCAAGCAGAAGCATGGTCCGCCCGAGGGCCACGCCCCCATCATGGAGGCAATGATGCCCAAGGAGAAACTCAGGCTCGAGAACTGCTTCAACTTCGGCGAAGTCAGCAGGGGCCTCGTCTACGGACCTGCAGAGCTGCAGGACTACGTAGCTTTTGTGCCAAATCCAGTGGAGACTTCCCATGTAAGTACAATTCAAATCAGCAGTTAATGTAAGTTTAAACCAAATCAGCATCTCAAATAGGCGGTGGTTTTTGCTGGGTACTCCTGTTGCCTCCACCACTTACAACTGGATAGTCACAACTGTGATGAAAAATCGAAATTCGGAAATTATGATTTAATTTCCATATTAACCCACTCAGACCTTTGAGTTCTGTGGAAAGATATTATATGACACCTGCACACTTTTGAATACACCTCAAGAATACAGCATAAAGTCACAAAATATTTGAAGGAGAGTTGACGGTTAGCTCTGATTTGCATTTCTCCTTTAAATATTTTTTTCAAAAGAATGCCTTAATTTACTCGAAAGATATCTCAAAAATTGTCAGGCCTATTTTTGACGCTCTAAGTGTGAATGGGTTAAAGGATAACTCAAGTCAGCATCATATTTAAAGATAGGTATGTGAAGTATTTTTTCACTGAATTACACAAAGGCTAGGCTAAATCTAAAGAAATTCTCAACCCTTTATTTTCAAATAGGTTGAACTTCCCCCTTTACATCTTACATTGAGACTGCAATTTTTTATTTTCAAACATTTCCAATGTTCTACTTACATTACAAATGTGAAACTCCTTATTTTCGACAGGTCCAACTTCCTACTTACATTGAGAACGTCCGCGACAAACTGGCCGAGAACATCCACGAGCTCTGGGCCATGAATAAGATCGATCAGGGCTGGCAGTTCGGCGAACGCCGCGAGGACTCGCGCCGAAAGCACCCGTGTCTCACCACGTTCGAGCGTCTTCCGTCCTCTGAGAGACAGTATGATCTGACCTTGGCGTACGAGACGCTGAGGACCCTGCTGGCTCTCGGTTACCATATTAGTATGGAGCCGCAGGAGAAGGGGAGGAGAATGAAAACCGTCAAACTGCCCAACAAGTAAGTATATTCAGCATCTAACCATTCCGATGCTGTGATCTGATGTCTACAGATACTTTGTCATTGTTATATATCTTTTAGGATTTTTAAACTGATTTCTGCATAGATTTTTTCTTTTGTTCAGTATATAACGAGTTGTCTAAATGCTACTGTTCTTTTGAAAATATCCTGTGTCAAATATCAACCACTTTTATCCTCTAAGATTGGTATTAGGCTACTTTTGTCTAAGGCATAAAGCTCAAAAACATTTAAAAATATCTAAACCCTGTCAAGTTGGTATTTATTGGGAAGCTCTTGCAGAGTACTTTCAGATGAGTACCAATGTGCCACAGTCATTTTTCAGCATTTTTGCACCATTTTCTGATAAACATTATCCACCTAAGTGTAAGGGCTATTAATATTATGGTTGTTGCTGTTGATAGCTGTTTTCTTCACATTTCTGTGTAATTTGCATTGTAGCTATCTTCAGTCTAACGGCTACAAGCCGACGGCCCTGGATCTGTCCGGGATTCAGCTGAACGAGAGAATGGAGGAACTGGTCGACCTGCTGGCCGAGAACACTCACAACGTCTGGGCCAAGGACAGGATCAGGCAGGGCTGGACCTACGGCTACTTTGAGGTATGGCAATCTTCCTTCAAATTTCATATTCCATGTTATTTCACCAAATTTACTCATCTCAATTTCTATGATTTGTTAATTATTGAGTTTGTCTTTCCTGCAATCATGATTTTATCCCCCAACATACAACTGGGTAGTCAATCCATATGGAAGAAAAAGTGGTGAAAAATCAAATTCCAAATTCCAAATTCCTTCAAATTTCAAATTTCTGGTTGTTTATTCCAATTTTTCATACCTCACTCTTTTGGATGTGCACTCTTTTGTAAAAGGATTTACGGTTACTTTGAATTATGGCACCCTATCTTCAAATTTCAAATCTCTGGCTGTTTATTCCAGCTATTTAACACTCACTCTTTTGAGCTGTGTTAATCTCCATTAAAATTTCAAATTCTTAGCTTGATTATTCCAGTTTTTCAAAACTCACTATTATTGGTATGGATAGAATAATTAGCGAAAAGATGAGAGAAGATTAATGAAATTCATTAATGTGATTGATTTAACTGCAAAATACAAATTTCAAATTGCTGGCTCATTTATTCCAGTTTTTCACTACTCACTTTTATTGGTAAAGATACAATAATAGTGAATAAAGGAATGAATGAATTGGTTTTTATGTCACTTTCAACTGCTTAGGTCATATCGCGATGAGGTAGAAACCCTGCATGAATAGTTCCAAGGGGTCTTTCAGTTGCTGGATACCATAGACAGTCATCCACAACGCCACACATTTATATAGCAACCAGGTCTACCCACTTAGGAACATCCAGCGGATACTAGAACCTGCAACATCATGCTTGGGAGCCAAGCATCGTAATGTGATTGCTTAAAATAAAGATATTTCACTTATAGTTTTTTATCAATTGATTTTCTACTGAATTTGATGAAGGTGATGATTCCTATTCTTAAGTTGCTGGTTATTTCTGTCCTAGGATTCTCCAAACAAGAGGAGCCCACATCTGGTGCCCTATGGCAGAGTGGATGAAAACATCAAGAAAGCCAACAGGTAGAGTGATATATATATATATATATATATATATATATATATATATATATATATATATATATATATATATATATATGAATTATGATTTTAGAAATATATAAAGTATAGTTGTAGTTATTGTTCTGATGAATATTTTTCTATCAAAAAATTCTCAAGCATGCATTTGTCTGAAAGATTTCAATAAAATTCTCAGGCCGCTTTTGGCCACATTGAGCATTAATGGTTAAATGGCATCCTACTTAAGCATGTGAGAAAATTACTAGTAATATGGGGTTAGGCAGTGACGAAAAATTCTGAATTCCATGCTAACTAATTGTGATTGTTTCAGGGAAACTGCCACGGAGACTGTGAAGACGCTGATTGCCTACGGCTACACACTAGAGCCTCCAACCAATGAGGCGGGAGAGAGTGGTACGAGAGGTGTGTTTTGATTGGCTAATTCACTAACCAACCATATCCTTACTAAAAACATATACCCGTGACGAACAGTTATATATTTGTTGATAGAGATACTTTGTGTTATGAAGATTATAGAAGCACTTAAAGCAAAATGCACTTCTCTTCCTGAGAATACCAAAGCACAACCAATTTTGCACTCTCCTAGTGAGAAGAACCCCCTTATAATATAGTATTTCATGACTAAAAAGTGGCACAGAAAGGGCCAGGATAATAATCGATCAATTAGACATGATTCACATCATGAAGTTATGCTACATAATTGAAAATAGAAATTGGGTTGATAACTAAATGAAACAAAATATTGAGTAAGAATCTTAGCTTAGAATATTTAAGTTTACTCTTTACAGTAAATTTCATTCCATATTTTAGTTTACTCTTTACAGTAAATTTCATCGTGTTTTTTAATTTACTTTTGATAAATATATACTTTGAAGAGATGTTTGAATCAAGTTTTTAAGAATATCTGTTTAAATATGTGCAGTCAAATGTAATGTACATACTAGCATTTTTAATGATTAATAATTAAAATGAAATTAGTTAATATTATATTTCTTTTTGTATCACCCTTATCTATTGTTTAAATCATCATTTTGGTTTGGTTTCTATTCTTTTTTGATTTTTCTTCTGTTGAGGATCTTTAGTTTCTAATATCGCCCTGTCCTGAGGGCGTTATTGCGCTATCAACCAGGACTCTGTTTATCATACCCTGATATTCTATACTATGCATGCTAACTAGGACGTAGACGAGACATGAAAAAAGGTAAAATTGTGACTTGTCATGATGTTGTTGTTGAGATGTTGGCGTCTTTTCTAGTAGCTTTGAGGTCATGTCTTGGTTGTCCAGAACGTGGTGTCAGTAGAAATCTACCTTTAACCCTCCCAATGCTGTGGCTACTCTTGTCCTAGGCAAAAGGACGGAAATATTAGTAGAAGTACTAAAAACAAACTTTTTAAGGGGAAACAACTTTCATTATCTATCAAAAAAGTCATAAAATTATGATTGAAATTCTGATCTGATCCAGAGAGATTATACACTTATGATCATTGTTTTAATTTTAATCCTTCCAATGCTGAGGCTTATTAACGCCCACAAGGACCCAACGATTTTTGAAAATCATCTAAACCCTGTCATGTTGGTATTCATTGAATGGCCCTCGATGAGTACTCTCAGACGAGTACCCATTTGCCAGGATTTCAGTCATTTTCTGTTTTTTTTGCATCATTTTGTAATGGCAAAATTAGCCAGCAGCAGCAAAAGGGTTAACTTATGTCTACAATCACACCTTATGAAACTAGTGGTCTAGCCCAACTCTAGCCAACTGTTTTGCTGTGTCTTAACCCTAAACAAGGCCCAGTATTGGTAGCCCACTTCACAATATTTGAAGAATTTGTCAGTTTTTTTCCAAGTCACTTTGTTAATAGCTACTGTACAATTTATCTTTAATAATGCAGCAAAAGTGAAGATATTCAAAAATCCAACCAAGAATATGAAAGTGTGCACTGAGAACCACTCAATTCAATTGTTTATACATTATTATGAAATAGAAAATAATTGATTTGTATGTGATCATTTGATGTGAATTTTTGGGTAGTAGTAACTCCTGAATAATTTGCATGACTCCATTTTTTTTTTAATTCAGTAAAGCAAAAGAAAATAACGTATTTGAAACCAGCTCTGAGCCAGGACATGTCTCATAATTAGGGCTCACACATATGGCAGGTTTCTAGGTTAACAATGCTTAATCAGCTATTGTTCTTATGTAAATCATGCTATTGTTCTTAAACATGCTGTTAGATAAGCAATATGCTTGTTCAATTATTTAGCGCGCGCTTAACTCTGCAAATGGATACTTCGCATTAATATTAAAATTAAAAATTTGATCCCTTAATTTTTTTTCTTCTGAACTGCTCTCTTAAATAAATCGCATCACTATTTGATCAAAAGATTGATTGAATATCATATAACAGTTGATCCGTTTGCATTGTTAGTTTAGATGTACTGTAGTTAATCTGTTTGTCAAATCCTTCCCTCCCTTATATATGTATTTTATTGTTGTCTAATGAATTCATGTGCAATATTTTCATGTCTGTTTCAGTGTATATTTCATTGTGGTATAAATAAACAAAATACAAGAAATATAACTTTTTCATTACATTTATATTTGTATAGATGTGCATGTTCATGATTATAATCTCTTTATATTACACTGTCTAAAGGATATTATATATAATTGATATAACATAAAATGAAAGTTAGATACTTTGTAAGATTTTTAATGAAAGTATTATTTAAAAACGTATGTTACATATCTAATAAATTAATTGAGTTATTATAAATAACTTTACGTGTGAAAATGAACAGCAGTTGCATAAGTAATAAAATTAATTAAGTTTTCCCCTCTTTTGGAATCAATCATATTCATTTTTTCCTGCTCATTTTTTCAGCACTTGCTAGGGATGTGACCAATAAGAAGCAGCCCACAAGAATATACAGAGCTGAACTCACTTATGCCGTCTTCTCTGGAAAATGGTACGATCATTTTTTTTTACTCTAGGACTATGACGCTAATGATCAGACTCTTACAGTAGTTTATATAAGTTATTTTGAGTTTTATTTATTGTAACACTCTCTGCTATGTATCTTCTAACATCATTTTCTTATGGATTACTTTGATTTTGAAAACCCTATATTATATTGTGCAAACTTTTGTAATGAAAATTAAATTCAATAAATATGCATACAGTATAACTGATGTTTGTTATGTACTTTTTTGGATATCCAAGAGAGAAATAGATTTCAGGAGTGATTTTGCTAATCCCCTGCAGTATGAAAAAATGTAATCCTATGATATCTTTTCTTATCTTATCAAAGGAGACTGCAAAATATTCAGAACAACCTCAACAAACAGTTAGTTACCTTAAAAAATGGAAATCCTATTGATCTTAAACCAAGAAATTTAGTTTATGATTACCATGTCTTGTTTTTCTCCTCACAGGTACTATGAGTTTGAGGTGATCAGCCCTGGTTATATGAGGTGTGGCTGGGCCAAGGTGGACGCCTCGTCTTACTGTGAGATAGGCTCAGATGAGAGAGGATACTCTTTTGATGGCTCGGGGGTAAGTACACTAACATTCAGCCACAAAACCAACAAAAGCAAAAAAAAAACCAACAAACAAAAAAAAACCTAAAAAAAAATAATGAAAAAAATAAAGGCTTTATTCCTAAAGAAAAAATGAAAATAGTTATTCAAACCTCTTTCAAGAAAATTTCCCAATTTCAATTTTAATATCGATTATTTTTGAATACATGATTTGTTGGACATTTAGTATTCGATGTGTGACTATAAATATATAAAAGATTTGGCATAATAAAGATCAACTCTTCTTTCTCATTTTCCATTTACAATTGCAACGCACGCTAAGGAAAGATCATCAATACCCCATCTAGCAATTTTTTTCCTAACTTGCTACTCACTTGTGCACTTATTATGACGAATAGGGTAATTCTCTTTCTTGTTTGGTGTAACCAGGCACGTAAATGGCATGACGGTTCGGTGGCGTAAAAAAAAAATCCATATTACTTTACCTTGGTAAGCGAATGAGTGTTTATTATGTAAATTGCGATGTATATTAATGTTTTTTTTCTTGTTTTTTCTCCAGGCGCGTAAATGGCACGACGGCTCGGTGGCGTACGGCAAGCAGTGGCAGGAGGGCGATATGATTGGCTGCCTACTGGACATGCAGGACAAGACGATCAGCTTCTCGCTCAACGGAGAGCTCATGATGGACGCCATGGGGCAGGAGATCGCCTTCAAGGACATCGACGTCAAGACAGGTCAGGAGAAGATAAAGCATACTTTCAAATAATTTCAATAATTTCGAATTATTTCGACTAGATAATGGTCAGGATCAGTTAAAAGCAATATTTCAAATGATTCCAAATAATTTCAATAATCTCTAATTATTTCAAATTATTTCCATTAATGTGAAGGTCAAGATCAGCTAAAAGCAACACTTCAAATAATTTCAAAATATTTCAAATAATTACAATAATTTCAAATTATTTCCATTATTGTGTAGGTTGGGATCAGCTAAGAGCAATATTTCTATGAAAAGAATCTTCCGAGTTTATTTTTATGTCAATCAAATAATTCCTAATTATAACCATTATTTTGAAATATTAAAAATTGCCTCATACCCCTGGAGTGCTTCAATCATTGGAAGATTAACCAATGAATGCCTAAGAGTTCCCCTAGAAATTTTCTTCTGGATTTAAAATGAATTTAACAATAATTTGGGAAATAAAAAGAATTGTACAAACTATTTGAAGGAGAGTTGTTGGTAGTGTTCTGATCAACATTCCTCCTTCGAATATTGTCCTGCATATGCTTTTGCTTGAAAGATTTTGTAAAAAATATCAGGCCTCTTTTGGCCACTGTGAGCAGGAGTTAAATGTCGGCACTGTAAATCCTATCATTTATTTCATTCCTCTTGCTCTACAGGTTACGTCCCAGCCCTTGCCATGGGTGCCGGTCAGAAATGCAAAATCAACTTCGGCCAGGACGTGAACTCTCTCAAGTTTTTCACCTGCTGCGGTCTCCAGGAGGGCTATGAACCCTTCTGCGTCAACATGACCAAGCCGATGACCCTGTGGTACGGCAAGGACCAGGCTCTCTTCGAACCCGTGCCAAAAGCGCACCCTCGTCTGGACATCAACCGTATCCAGGGTAGCTCGAACTTGCCTCCGTGCCTCAAGGTGCACTCCAAGACGTTCGGTACCCTCGAGCAGGTCAAGCTAGAGTTCTTAAGGCTCTCCATGCCCGTCAAGTGCAACGATCAGTTCGCACCAAAGTAAGAGACGGTTCTGATTGGTTCTTTAGCAGTTTTTCTTCTTGAAGATTATTGGTTGATCTGCTTCTCTTTAATATTGACCAATTGAAATTATACTGAAATATGATTATTGATAAATTTGATAATTCTAATTAGATTTATAAAGAAATTTGAATGTTAAATATGGAGTAAAACCAAAAGTTGATGAATAATGACCTTCAGGGTAACTTATGTAAAACTAAAACTATAATTTTTCTTTCTCTTTATTCTTTGTAAGAAGAGGTTGTTTTTAAAATATCTGAATATCAGTTTTTCATTTGCATTTTGATAGACATTTTCAAATTAAATTTGTGTTTAGGAAATGTCAACAGATTTGAATTCTCCATGAAACTCAACTTATTTGATTTTCACCTACGGTTCTATCCAGACAGGGCTAGTCTGACAGAACAACACTTTTTTCATTTGTATTTCTCTAGATATTTAAAAATAAATAAATTGGTGTTTATTAAGAAAATATCAGTGGATAGATTAAACTCTCTCTGAGACTCAACTTATTTGATTTTTATTTCAATTTTTTCAGAGACAGGGCCAGACAGTCTGCCCTTGAGGAGAGACTCAACGCGGTCAACCTGAAGCATCAGATGTCCGAGCTCGAGCCGATGACCAATGGTTTCCACACGCCATCATCTGACCACTCCTCTAAAGGACTAACAGGTAAACCGCCAATCTCTCCTTCTACTTTGTTAAGTTATTTATCCCTCAGGTTGTCCTGTCTTAGAGAAATATTATGGTATTGCTACCTTAGAGTAAGGGACATTTCTGCATTGCCGTGAAAAGAATACTCGTCCATCGGAAAGGTCCACATGCCCATCAGACAATATACCACCTATCCACGGAACAAATTATATTTATTTCTCAAAATATGGTTGCCCAGGACATAGGACAAACATTAACCTATTAATGCTCACAGTGGCCAAAAGCAGCCTGATGCTTTTTGATTAAATCTTGGTGGCAAAAGCATAGTTAAGAAAATATTTGATTGAGAAATGTTTGACAGAACATTACTGATAACTGTACTTTAAATATTTTGCAAAATCGTTCTCAACATTGATCTTACATCCAGAAGACAATTTATGGAGGAACTCTTAAGCATTAATGGGTTAGTGTCAGCCCTGAGATGGATGACCTAAGGACCACTGAGTCCCTTGGTGATATCAGTATCTTATTTGTAAAATTTAGAAGGGTTGTCTAGATAATTTGATTTGGTTTATCATAGGAATTTCTGTTTCAACATAGCGAATCATGCTGATCACTCGTACATTTCATAATCCCATCCATCCCATTCATTGTGTTCACAAGAGTAGAAAATTTATCACATTGCATTCACAGGAGTAGACAGATTATCACAATGCATGAAGATGTGCAACAATCGTGTCTTTTGTTATAAATCACATTGGCTGTGCTGCATAATTGTTGTCGATTCAGTTTATTTTTTAAATTTTGATTTTGATTTTGTTTAAGAACATTTATCATATCACCTTGATAGTATTTGATAAAGTGTGAACGATATATACATAGCTATCAAATATTGAGTAAAAGTTAGACAGGTTCTATTTATAAATTATAAATATAAACTTTTGCTGATATCAAGTATTTTACAGAATTCTTGGGTGAAATTAATATATTATTTCTTTAAGAGGAATTATATTTTTCATTGAAATATTTTTTTAATTCACCGTAGTATTTAAGGTATTTTGATTTAAAGTAGAACACTTGAGACCTCGAAAGCAGAAAAAAAATCAATTAAAAACACTTTTTGGCAACACTAATCGAGTGTGCACAGATTATTTTCATTGAGATATTTCGTCACCGTGGTCATAAGGTATTTGCATTTATGGTATGTCACCTGAGACCTCTAAACAGAAAGATAAAAATCTCTTTTTTTCATTTATCTTTAAGTGAAATATCAAAACTCCTTTTTGAAAGTTTTTAAGGGATAAAAATATGTTTTCATGTATTTCTTTCATGAAATATTAAATTCCTTTTTGAGAATTTTAAGAGATAAAAATCCTTTTTCATGTATTTTTCTTTTCGTATAAATATTAAACTCCTTTTTGGCAGCACTAACTGAGTGTGCGTAGACCTTGATATTATTTCAGAGGAACTTGAGAACGGAGTTCCCGCTAATCAGAGTCCCGCCCGCCTCCGGGGGCTCGTAGAGAATGGTCACCAAAATGGCCGCCACCAAAATGGCCGCCAAAACGGCAGCAGCACTTGGCACTCACCCGCTTTCCCCGATGGCACCTCCGCGGGCTTGATCCCGATTTCCGATACGCCCATAAAAAAGGCGAATTCCAAGGGTACGCAACAACGTAGTAATGTCATCATCTCACTGCATGTTCTATATCGTCTCTTTCAGCATGTGCTGACCTCTAGTGGTGGTGGTGGGAACTACTGTTAACCCTTATGCTGTGGTGGCTTATTTGACCAATACAAAATGATGCAAAAAAATGAAAAATGACCGAAACCCTGGCAAATGGGTACTCATCTGAGAGAACTCAGCGAGCGCTTTCCAATGAGTACCAACACGACAGGGTTTGGGTGATTCTGTCCTTGTGCTTTGGATGAAAGTAGCCTCAGCATTGGAAGGGTTATATTGTCGTTATCGTGTCTCTATCTTTACGTTGGCATGCATGTGGCTGTCCAGTGGTCAATGTTTCTTCTCTTTTGCCTTTGTAGATTCTCGGCTATGGCTTCTGTACTGAATGACCTTCTTTGTCGTATCTTTCATTCTCGGTTTTTGTCGTATCTTTCTTTCTAGTCGGTGACTGATAATAGATCTCCTAACCCGTATTCCCAATCATGAAAAATGTTGTCTTCAGCTTTTGAGAAAAACCTAGGAATATAGCATGAGTTAACGCGGTATTTGGTGATATTCGATAGAGAGATAACATTCCTCAAATATCTTTTAGAAATGTGCATCTGTCAGGAAGAAAGTCTTTATAGGGTGCCACAGACATGCATTGAGATTCCCTTACATTTTGATATCATTTGATCTTCAATGATTTTGGACTTATGACACTGCATAACTAAGTCTTGCAGAATTTGGAAATTTATGATAGATCAATTACAAAAAATAGTCTAGGAAAGAGATTCTTTTGCAAATGATAAAGTGCATTTTTGATCCATATAAACAGTATATATATATATATATATATATATATATATATATATATATATATATATATATATATATATATATATATATATATATATATATATATATATATATATATATATATATATACACACATATATATAGCTTTGTGGAGATTTTGAATTAATTATTTAGTTAACGGGATGAAATAAATCATCAGAGATATAGATTTTTGTTGTAGAAATTATTTTAGAAAGATGTTGATGTAATTTCAATAAAGCTCCAAATTTTATAGAAAGTGGTTGATATACTCTTAATTAAACTTCCAAATCATGTTATTGTTTAAATCGCAATTTTATTTAAATAGCCAGGAATCATGTAAAGAACTCACATCTTACTTCCACTAGTCTAAGAACTTCTTCAAGTAAATTGAAAGATTTTTATCTTTTCGATAATTCAATTGTTAGATATCTTTCATATTTACCTTTGTATATATTTTATTACCTTTAAATCAATGTTGATCTGAACATTACCAACAACTCTCCTTCAAATATTTGGTAAAATAATTCCCAATTCAAAAGTTATTGTCAAAAGTATCATCAATCCAGACGACAATTTCTAGATGAAGCCTTAAGCGTTAATGGGTTAAGGATCTATTTCTGAATCAAAAAATTGGGTGGTATTTTATTTATCCA
>OZ012686.1:12453402-12585902 GCA_963942565.1 Maea johnstoni | reverse complement strand
TTCTATAAAAATGGAAGTAGAGGTTAATGTTTAGTGAGAAGCAAGGTGTTACTTAGGCAAGTTATTAGAATCTTGCAGAGCCTTAATGTCAGATCTGAATGCAAAAGAAACCTATTGGAAATAGAATAATACAGAAATAACATCATATCACTGCCAATGAAACTATGGAAGGAATAGATAAAATAATTTCTTAGGCAGGTAATACCAGGTTTATGTATTGAATTTAATTTATGTATTTAATTTAATTTAATTTAATTTAAAGTCTTAACTTCATACGAAATTAAGAAAAAATAAAGAAACAGTACAAAATGGAATGATACTATGAATAAAATAAAATAAATATGAAGTGATATAGTTATAGAATATAAAGTAAAACTGTATTTCATTTCAATCATTAGCTTTAATTGAGTGAAGATGGGAATCCCTTCAAACCCATATGAAACAATAGTACTGTTTAAAATGATAATTGCTGTTATCAATGTCAGAAAGCAACCCTTTGCTGGGAACCTATATATGACCTTGATGCTTTATGCTTTTGAGTGGTGCTTGTTTATACCAGTATGTCTTTCCTGAACCTGCTAAAAGTCATCAGTTTCATATTATCCTCTCCTGGCTGGCGTAAGTGAGAAAGTTACCAGTGACTTGTAAGTGGTACTCTGGTACCACTTACATCTTAATTAAACAATCAAACCCTTAATTAAACATTTTAACTAAAACAAATGGACAGTATCAAAAAAATTGATGCAAACAGTATCAATTTTTGAATAAAACATATACACAAACTAATACATATGAACAATGCCAGATATACATATAAACAGTTTAAATAATAAATGAATAGATAAATAAATAATTAAATAGAAAGTAATAGATAATATAATATAAATAATGTATGAACGTTATAAAGTAATAAATAAATATACTTCTACTGGTGCATCCCAATGCTGCTTATGATGCAGAAGCTTTAAATAACACCTGTCTGCTCTGCTTCATTCAATAACAATTCTTCTTTTTCAAATAGACTTAATGTTTGTCTTTAAATCTGTGCAGTAGATTGACTTGGTGGCCTCATACATGGTCATCATCTGTCGATCTCTGTTGACCAAAATTTAAACTTCATTACAAATTTCCATCATCCCGGAGCCATTATGTACAGTGGTTAGAGATGACGCGCACTTGGAGACACAGGAAACAAATGCCTAGATAAAAAAAATTGAATTTTGGCACATCTATTGCGATCTCATGTATCGCGAGTATACCATCTAAAAAAAGTCAATATTCACCACATCTTGTTTTTTCGATCTTTCACAACTGCTACAAAGACTGATCAAAACTGATCAGGAAAAAGTGGTTCCCCATTGCCTTGTTGTATGTTTGCTCAGACCAGTGACTCCCCCTGCCTGTCGTGATGGGAACTATAGCTAGTCTTGGATGTTGGCATGGCCTTCCTCTCTCTGCACCCACTCTCTTCCTAATTCCTTCCCTCCCTCTGCCTTGCAGCCCTGCACCGTGGCTTGACGGAGGACAACAGCTCTAGCAGCAGCCGACGCCGCGCATTCGCGTCGAACAGCATGAAAGAGGGCAAGACGAAATCGTTTGACGACAGTATGACGTTAGAGGTTCCGGGTGGGCGTCTCAAACCATCATCTAGCGAGACGCACCTCGATCAAAACCTACTGTCCATTCCTACCCCTAAGGGGCGAACGGGATCAAAATTGTCTCTCTTGGATAAATTTGCAGATATGTCCAAGGCCATCAACGAGAAGCAGCGCGGTAAGCGATCGAGGTCTCCGTTCGGCGGTCTCTTCAAGAAGTCCAAATCGCGCGAGGCGTCGCCGGCATCATCCTTCCGAGACAAGCGTTCGCTTTCGGTGGATCGCGTCAGTACCCTACCGCCCAAGTTCACGAGGACAGCGTCTGCGGATTACAGTGATTCCGACATGAGCGGACCGGTGATTAGCGTAACGGGACCCGGAGCGCCCCCTGGATTCGATATGGGTGGCAAGAAGAAGCAGTTGAGCCATGGATTCAGCGAAGGCAGCTTCGCCTCCGAGGAGTTCCAGTCGGAAGCCGAACAGGCGGAGATGGATGCACTCGCTGACCTTATTGATGAGTACTACTATGGAGTGAGAATCTTCCCAGGTAAAGGAAAACATGAGTTAATGCCCTAATGGAATCAATAGTTTTTGTTTGTATATTACCTCGTTTTCTTCCTTATAAGGATGGGTCCGGGATACTTCAGTTAGGCCGAGTTAATAAATACCAGGGCTCAAAATTATGTTTTTTCCAGGGAGCCCAATTACATCTTCAAGAGCTACTTAAAGATGTTGTGTATAGATTAACAGTACATCTTTGGGCTCCCGGCAGAAATTTGAGGGAGCCCCAGGAGAATTCAAGGGAGCCCTGGGCTTTTTGAACAAATGTAAATATTACCTCTATTTGTTGAGAGTTCCAGTTAATCAAAAAAAATTGTGCATTCGTCAACATCTGGTTCGGAAATTTTAGAGAAATATTTTGATTTATATACTGATAAAGTTGTAATATATTGATACAATTCATTTATTTGCATATATAGACTTTCTTTAATAAATGTGTCTGGTTCATTTGCCATGGTGACCTGGAGATGTCATCCATATAGGGATAACATCTGAATTATTTGTAAATGTCATAAATTTGCCGACCTGAATTTTTCCAGAAATTTCCAAATCTCAGTATACCGATCATGTAAATTGGTTAATGTTGGCAAATTAAAAACATTGATAAGTTACTAGGATGTATAGTACATGGTTTGTTGGGTGATAACCATTGTGTTTTGCTGTTCCAGGCCAAGACCCCGCTCATGTGTATGTCGGTTGGGTGACCCCAGCTTTCCATATGTACAGCAACGAGTTTGACATGAAGAAAATCAGAAACACTGTCGTCACAACTCTGGATATAGACTACAAAATAAAACAAAGGTAGGTTGAATGTATTGATCAAACTTAATCCTTATGCTGCTGGTGGATGATTTGACAACTACAAAATGATGAAAAATCCTAAAAAATGACTGAAAGCCTGGCACATGGGTACCCATCTGAGAGTACTCAGTGGGAGCTATCCAATGAATACCAACATGACAGGGTTTAGATGGTTTATGGTTAAAATCGTATTATGATTGGTACACACCTTACCTGAACATTTTTTCTCTATCCTAGCTGATGAGAAAAAGGAGTAGCAGAGAGAATAAGGTCTTCAAAATGACTTTTTTGTTTTTGTCTGATGTATACTTATTTCACATTTTATTATTACCTAACACATTGTTCAACAATATATAATATATTTAATCATGCAAATCATATGAACTATCGCAGCTTTTTGTTGATTTGAGAACCATTGCTCTGGCCAAATATTTTTTTATTTCAAAATTTTTTCAAAAATGATGAATGCAATTTGTAAAACCTTCTTGATTTACTTTATGTAAGACCTCTATGGTCCTTTGGTGTAGAATTGTGAGATTTCCCTAAACAACCCACCTCTACTAGTTTTAGTTTTATGTAACCCTTTTTCTCAATCCTTGTAGCATGAGCAGAAAGAACTGTTACATCGTATCAGCCGGAGACCTTCAGCACCGTTACGGTCAGGAGAATAGCGACCAGTCGTCCAAGCGCGGAGCTCTGGGCCTTCTGATTGGCTGTCACCTGGATACCAGCAATGGCCTCCTTAGCTTCACCGTCAACGGCCGAGAGGTCGCCAACAAGTTCCAGGTGGAACCAGGAACGCGACTCTTCCCGGCCGTATTCACGGAACCGACCAGCAAGGAAGTGTTCCAGTTTGAACTAGGAAGAACAAAGGTAGGAATAGAAAGAATTGAGCCACTGTTTTTGATCTAACAACTTATTTCTAGAGGTCTTCATAAAGGCTAGGCCTAAAAAAAATAGGTTAGGTATGTGAAATTTTATTGGGATATTTTTTTTTCTTTTTTTGCTTAAATTAATGAATGTTGCATCTAGACTATTCAGTCATATCTATCTATTAGTTGATCTGTTTTGTATCTGTAAGGGATGTGATGTTATCTCTAAAATCCCCTGGCCCAATCCCTATTACCATAAATTCTCAGTAATTTGGGACACTTTTTGATAATTACAATTTTTAGGGGTTCAGGGTGCCCATGTTTTCTGAAAATACCTTGCTGCTGTATCAGCAAGATTTACAGCTTAATTTCCATATTTCGTGAAATGGCAATTGGCGATATATGGAGGGTTGCCCAGACTTCCCATAGATTATTTTACAAAATAAATTTCCTAGGCCCAAATACCTAGGGTGGTCTAAATTTCACAGATTTTACGGTATTATATATTAACCCTCCATTTCTGTTCCAGAACACCCTCCCGCTGTCCGCGGCCGTATTCCGTGGTGCCAAACACGTCACTCCCCAGTGTCCACCCAGACTGGACGTCCAGTATCTGCGCATCTGCCAGTGGTCAAGAGTGCCCAACACCTCGCTGACCGTACACACCCTGAAGCTCTCGGACATCAGGGGCTGGAGTATGCTGTGTGAAGAACCAAGTGAGTGACGTAGAGTTAACTCTTATGCTGCTGCTGGCTAATTTGGCCAGTACAAAATGATCTGAAAAAACGTAAAAATGACTGAAACCCTGGCACATGGGTACTCATCTGAGAGCACTCCAATGAATACCAACATGATAGAGTTCAGATTTAAAAAAAATTGTGTCCTTGTGCTTTGGATGAAAGTAGCCTCAGCTTTTGAAGGGTAACTTGTTCATACCCAACTATGCGGTTGATATTTTGCTGTTCAAAACATCTTTTGGAAAAAGTTTCATCAGAAAACAGGAATCGACTTTCCTTCATATATTTTTCCTATCACCTCTTTATTGTTAAATCATTCTTAAAAATAAGCAAACTCCAGAAGATCCTTTTCACCTTTGTTAGGCCACTCCAATTTATTTACTTGTCTTACGTGCTCAGGAGGTAGGAAATGAGCCATTTTGGAATAAAAAAAAAAGTTGAAAAATGTGACTTTTTTTATTTATTTTATTTTTTTTAGAGTTTGACGACTAGGACTGGCAGCAATATATTTCTACCAGCCTATTCTCAACTAAATAAAATCAATCAATCCATTAATCCCTGTAACCTGAAGGGTGGGAGGTATACCTCCTCAAGTCTGAGGCTCTACTATAGCAATAATAGCTTCCTGTAGTTGATTGAATCACACTTACAAAGAATATTCTTAAAACTTGCACTTTTTTTTTTTTTTTTGGAGTCTGACAGAAAATTTCAAATCCACTTTCGTCCGTAAGACACCAAAGATGACTTTTTTCTTCTTTTTTTTTGGAGTCTGACAGGATTTTTTTTCCAAAAAAAGCTCGTAAGACAAGTAATTAAATTGGAGTGGCCTTACATATTTGTTTTCAGAGGTGGCTGTCCTAGAGCTGATCCAGCATAACAATGATAAATTTGTTAAGATCTTGTTTAACCTCATTTACATATCTGCTTTCAGTTTCTATGATGTCCATCCATATCCCTGAGGAGGATCGCAGTCTGGATATCCTAGAGCTTATTGAGCACAAGTCTCTGCTCAACTTCCATCACCACACCATCAAACTCTACATGGCTGTGTGTTCTCACGGGAACCACCGTGTAGCTCACGAGCTCATCAAATACGTCGACGAGAAACAACTCATGCAGTCGTGCAGAAGTGAATGTGAGTGCAAATTGTCCTTTTCCTTTTAAAAATACAAAAATGAAAAGTATGTGGTTTTTTAAAAATAAAAATGAAAAAATGAAATAAAAATAGATAGTAGAAGAATGGGGTTTAATTGCATAACATTTACTTTTGAATTCAATCTATTGTCAAATTCTTCTTCAAGCTTGTTTGTATGATAAACAATGAAGTTTCATAATGTTAAGATATTAAGTTGACTTAAATATGCAGTAATCCTTTTCATTTATATTTTACAAGAAGACTATATGTATTTTAGGGGAACTTGGAAAAACAAAAAGAATCAATTGCAATTTGATTCTTGCTGATGGATTTAAGTGGAAAATGTCAGGAGGCTGGGTCATAGCCAGGAATTAGAAACTGGGTGCCCAAAGTTGGCAATTGGAAAACCTTTTGGTGTCCAATTATTCAAGTGGGACCACAATATACCCAGATTTCAATAATAAACATTATAAACTTATTGAAGTACGGCATGATATCCTTATGCAATGTCATGGGAATTGTGATATGACAAAAAAAAATTTAAATGCATGAGAGTGACATTTTAAGAAATTCTTTACAAAATAATTTGGGTGTCCTGAGGGGTGGTTTTTTAAGGTTTGTGTGTCCAAAAGATGCCCAGACGCCCTGCTGGCTAAGACTATGTCATGAGGTATAATTTTATTTTCCCGTCTTTCCCCAGATCTGTCGGGTCCGTTGAGGATGGGTTTCCATTCCCTGATGATCGCCATCCACTTGGAGTCTCAGACGAAGGCTCGCCTGATGACGCAGAACGAGTACATTACGCCCCTCCTGCGGGACGTACAGCCGAGCGATCTCTTCACCAACGCCACGCCCGACCAGGAGACCTTCACCATCAAACAATACATACCCTCCCTAGAACAGAGCATCTCAATACGACCCAAACTCAAAGACACAGACGTCAAGTAAGTACAGCTTTTAACCCTTATGCTGCTGGTAGCTAATTTGGAACAATACAAAATGATGACAAATACTTTTAAAACCCTGATCATAAGCATATGATCTTGCTGGATCAGCACAGAATTTTATTCATAATTTTATGCTTTTTTTGATAGATAATGAAAGTTGTTTCTCCTCAACTATTCCAATGCTGAGGCTATTTTTGTCCAAAGCACAAGGACACAAAGATTTTGAAAATCACCTGAACCCTGTCATGTTGGTATTGATTGGATAGCTCTGGCTGAGTATCCATATGCCAGGGTTTCATTCATTTATAATTTTGATTTGCCAAGGAATTCCTTGGATTTTCCTAGATACATATCAGGATGTGAGTCCATAACATTTCCAAGCATTTTGATCATATTCACTTTCCGTGTTTTTTTTCGCAGACCACCTCCGAAGAGGCCGGGGGCGCCACCGTGCAATGCGGCCAATCTGAGGAGCCCCCCGTTTCCTCTGGAGAAGCTGAAGGAGTACGCCATGGTCTCGCTGACCGAGGCCGTCGAGAAAGGCGCCGCACATATCAGAGATCCACTAGGGGGCAGCAACGAGAACCTATTTGTGTAAGTACAGGGACGACATTTAACCCTCATGCTGCAGGTGGCTGATTTTGCCATTGCAAAATGATACAGAAAACCTGAGAAATGACTGAAACCCTGATAATAGGTAATCATCTCAGAGTACTTTAACGAGAGGTTTAATTTGATTCAATGAATCTCGCTGGCCCGAACACCCGCGAACACCCAAAGAGTTTATACAAAAGAGTATATATCCAAAATCTGTTTGTCAATTTTTTCCCCTTTCGTGTTTTTTATTTTGTTTGGTATGATGAAACAAATATGACATACCTGTGGGGTGTCATTTTTGTTCAGGATGCTAAACATGACCCTTCACCACAAAATTTATTCATTTATTAACAATGCAATAAAGTACTGATAACATAACTGTTAAAATATTGTGCCGTTTCATTATTACCAATACCGCTACCATACCTTTTCATTCATAGAGGTATCCATCTCTAGATACAAATCTATATGTTTTCCTGCTGCAGGCCGCTACGGTTAAGAGTACCTTTTAGGAATGAAACTTATTATACATATGTACAGTTAAGTTACGATACAGCACTTACAGTACTCATAAAGTTGTGAGCTTTCCAAATACAAATATTCTTGTTTTCGTGCTACAGGCCTCTCCTGAAGGTGACCGACCAGCTGCTGGTGATGGACATGCTGAACGACAACGACCTACAGCAGATCCTCATCCTCATCGACCCGTCCTCGTTCGACGAGCACTTTGACAAGGAGAACCCCAAGAAGGGGATGCTACAGATGAAGCTGGATGAACCTGTCAAGCTACAGGTAACTAGGAAACAGTACTATCATTACAACTAGATACTAGTAACTTATTAGTATTAAATAAATAATTGTATAATTAATTTGCTATTTTCAATTTTGAAGTAGTAAATTTTAGTTAACTAAATAATTAGTTGATAAATTGTAGTAATTAGTTACTAGTAACTAGTACCATTATAACTGCAAAAAAGATTCAAAATACTGTAATTTAGAAATATGTGTGATGTACAGCCGGGCTTATCTAAAGTGATCATCTGTGGGACTGAGCAGCCACAACTGGTCAACTTGGAGTGTTCCATTTACTATAAAACAAAAAGTAAATGGTTTGTTTTGAACTGGCAAAATATGGTCACTTTAGAGGGATGGTCAACTTAGAGGGGTGATAAATTTAAGGGGTTCCACTGTACATCTTTAGGGGTGCTTCATTTTTTTCTCAAGAAAAATATGAAAATAACAGTAACTGGTATTTCTGACATTGGAATTAAAAACATATTTCCTTTATAAACAAATAGTTTATTTTGTTTTGGTTTGTTTCAGATGTGTATTTTGCTGCAGCACCTTTGTGACTGTCAGTTGAGGCATCGCGTCGAGAGCATCGTCACTTTCTCCAATGACTTTGTCGGGAACTGCCAACAGGCTCAGCTCAAGAGATACATCGACATCAAGCAATCAGACATGCCTGCCGCGCTCGCTGCGAAGAAAACAAAGGAATTCAGATGCCCTCCATATGAACAGGTAAATATATATATATATATATATATATATATATATATATATATATATATATATATATATATATATATATATATATATATATTTATATATATATATATATATATATATATATATATATATATATATATATATATATATATATATATATATATATATATATATATTGAACAGATACTGTATAATTGGTGTTTTTCACAGGCATTTGATTTTTGCTATTTTCATGATAGTGTCAAAATAACATCCTTCAAATAATTATCTGTATAGTAATAAATACATAGTTTGAGTGCTTGTATGCACAAATTTAAAGTACCACAAATACCCTCAAGCAAGGCCGTCAAGTGAAATTTTTAGCACTCCAAATAAATGCTGTATACATTATACCCTAGAGAAACTTATTGTCACAGGTGAATTATGTATGAAAGATTTGAGAATTAATGCCTGCCTTACAGACAAATTAGCATCTTATTTCACATGTAAATTGTAAAGTATAAGGGTTAAGAATTGCCAAAAAGGATATGAGAAATATGCAGAATCTCAGAACTATTTCTTATTTCCAGATGCATAATCTGCTGGCGTTCCAAGATGAGAAAAGTGCAGAATCGCAGAACTATTTTTCTCATTTCTAGATGGTCAGAGACAAAAAGAAGTGCAGAATCTCAGAACCTATTCTTCTCATTTCCAGATGCGTAATCTGTTGGCGTTCCGCGACGAGGAGAGTGATGAGTCTCAGAGCTGCCCGTGCGAGGAACCGATGCGCGACAGCCTCAAGTCGTTCTACAAGACCCTGCTGCTTCACTGCGGACACCCGGAGGAAGAGCCCGAAGAGGAAGATCCGAACGCCGGAAAGGACATGACCTGGAGCGAGAAACTTCTCGCCCTCGTGGCCAGCAAGTCCGACGATGCCCTTGGAAACGGCGACCTAAACGACGGAGCACCAGGTGGGTGGATTAGTTATGCTGCGGTCCTGTAGGTGGCAGCAGGAGGTTTCGGGAATGGCGGCCATGTTTGATGTTCGTGTTGGAGAAGATTTTTTTAAGCAGAGTTGGAAATGATACCCAGTGAAAACCACCGACTGACTCAAAATATTGGCAACTTTCTCACATGCCGAAATGATACCCAGTGAAAAACATCGCCTGATCCCATAGTATTATACTTAAGATAGTGTAAAGAAAACTATTCAGGCTGTTAATTATAAAACTCAGCAGTGTATAACCAATTTACTGTGCGCAAATTCAAATAAATCAGACACAAACAATCAACCAATTATATCTAGAATGAAATGTCCATCTTTCTACAAAGGAAACATGTAACGAGACTGAATACTGGGCAGAAAATTTCACCAAAGTGTCAATTTCCAACTCTGCTTATTTTGATGCCCCAGTAAGTAAACCAGTGCCATATTTAGATGTCCTTGGAAATTTGGAAATTCATGCTGGTCTGATAAGAATTAAGTCAATAAGCAACCCCATCATTAGGGGTGGTTAAGATTTTAGGTGCACCCTTGAAAAAGCAATCTTTTTGAGGCAAGCTGCACATTTTTTTTAAATTGATTTTTACCATATTTTAAATTAAAATTTTATCATAATTTTTTTTAAACTTCTTATTGGTATAAAACATTATGCATTAAAAGGACCATAATGTCTGGTTTACTTCTGTGACAGGTATCTTGTGTCTGTATTGTTGCATGATTGAAAATTGGGAAAGGGATGAGGGGAGAGAAAAAGTTTGTGACCTTACCACTAATAACATCTACCCATCAGTCCCCAAAAAAGAGTTCACAATCCTACAATTCCTTTACCCACTTTCTACCTTTTCTTCCTTACCTTATCAAACCTTCCTCTATCAAAAAAAATATAACTTGAAACTCATTTGGTGTTCTTCCTTCGTTTTCCTGTTAAACTGTTCTGCTTTAATGCTCTTTGCTTGGTGGAAACTGCTTGCTGTTCTTTTGTGCATTTAAAATTTTCAAAAGTGTTATTTATGAAAAAAATGTTTGTTTTATAATTGCTCTGCTTATAAATCTTATGTGCAAAACATAAATATGTTATAGCTTCCAAAGCATGTGTTCAAGAAATGAACTAAAACACCAAAAAAAAAAGAACAAAAAAAAAGATTTTGACCATTGTGATTTTATTCCACCAAACCACCCCTCACTTCACCATTAATGACCTGCACGTTGCCTACTTTACTGTTTCTGATCTGTTTCTTTGAAAATATCAAATTGCTTGCTTTCTGAAAGTTATTCTTTGTTCAACTGTTTCTGATATCTTTCTTTGAAATTATCAAACTGCTTGCTTTCTGAAAGTTATACTTTGTTCATTTTTCGTTATACTTATCAAATCTCAATATATTCTTGATATAAACAATAAGAAAACACTTTCGAAAAATAATAATTATTGTTGTATACTTTTGTTTGAATAATAATCCCTTTCTGCCTCAGTCTTGCTATCTCACCTAAGATCTTTTACTATCAGATAATCTTAATCTATACTGCATTCTAGTTCTTTTTCCTTTCTCTTAATATACATATATATGTATGTATGTATATATATATATATATGTATATATATATATATATATATATATATATATATATATATATATATATATATATGTATATATATATATATATATATATATATATATATATATATATATATATATATATATATATATATATATATATATATATATATTTAAAGCTAACATTGCTTCACTGTAATCTCTTATATTCTAGTAGCCATTTATTATTTAATAGCACTAAGACACTGATTGACAACTGTAGATTTTCTAGTGTGGTCACAGACTTGAATTATGATATATGTATAGATGAGAAAAAGAATCTAGTGGCTTGGTTAACATAATTGTGGGTCGTGAGATGACAAAATGATTTCTGTAGAATACTGATTTTTAAGTTATCATTTTCACAGTGGAGGAATGGCCTGTACCAGGTAGGTTTATTTCCCCAAACACCCAGTTTTTAAATTCTTTTTTGGATTTTTTAAAACTAACCCCACAAATTACCCTTTCCTTCCACATATTCATGGATGTGAGTTTAAGGATTTGGGAAATGATATTCCAGACTTTGCATCTATGCAAAAAATCTGGAATTCAAATCCAAATCTATGTTTTTCTGTAGCTGTGTGAATGAATAGAAGGAAAATGGACAAATGCTATTTGGGTCATTGTATGTGACTGTTAAAAGTGTTTGTTTTCTTGTTTCTTTGTTGAATTATAAAAGCTTTTGTCTAGAAACATTCAGCTACAGCTGACTGATTTGTGGTTGTGTATCTAAGCAGTTTGTGTTTTCATGAGTATATGCCCTTCAGAATTACTTGTTTCATGTGATCCAACTTCTATAAAAACCCTCTTCCCTTATGTGATTTTAATACATTAGATAAAACTTCAAAAGTTCTTGCAATAATGATTAATCTATTCATTCTGTTGTTAAGGGTTTACCTAATTCACCTTTACTTATTTATCCTTTGTGCATTAACAATCATTAAGTTCATTAAATATCATTAAAATCTAAAATAATACCATTAAACATTATTACTAAACGTTTGATAAATAGTTTCTAAGTGAATTAACTAAATATATTTATACTCAGTTTCTCTTTAAGTACTATGACTATACAATGTACCTATCAGTGTTTCAATTGGTTCGCTTCTGAAATGGACCTTTTTTAGAAACTGACAATCACTTTATTAATCTATGATTATTCTAGACCAATTAAGGCTACCACCAATTTTAACCCTGAACGTGTGTGTTTGTTTCTTTTTTGTTTGTTTTATGTTAAAAGAGGAAATTTCCCTGGCGTGTGTCATATATTGCTTTGATGAAAGTATTATGGGATAGAGCTGGTACTCATTAAAAGTATTATACACCAATATCAAATGGGTTAACCCATTAACACTCAGAGCATCCAAAAGAGGCCTGACGATTACAGAAATATTTTACTTAAAAACCCATTTTATTGAAAATATTTAAAGGAAAAATGTTTATCAGAGGCCAAACAACAACTCTCCTTCAAATAGTTTGTGAACTTTCGCATCATTCAAAAGTTATTTTCTAAAGTAAGAGAGAAGCAGAGGGTACCTTCTAGAGAAACTCTGAATGTTAATGGGTTAACTAGCATATTTTATCTCATAGTTACTTATTGACCCCTTTAAATGCTCTCAGTGGTCAAAAGCCGCTTGACAAAATTGATGAAATCTTTCAGGCAAAAGCAAAATCTTAATCAGAACATCACCGACCAATCTCCTTCAAATGTTTTGTAAAATGATGGTCTTTGAAAATGATGATGTTTTGTAAAATCATTGTCTTAACCCATTAATACTCACAGCGGCCAAAAGCAGCCTGACAACTTTGGCAAAATCTAGCTGGTAAAAGCATAATTGGAAAAATATTTCAAGGAGAAATGTTAATCAGAACATAACTTACAAATTCTCCTTCAAATATTTTGCAAAATAATTCTCAATCTCAAAGTTATTGTCAAAAGTATCATAGATGCAGACAACAATTTCGGGAGGAACTCCTAAGCATTAATGGGTTAAGTATCATTGATCCAGATGTCAATTAATAGAAGATCTCTTAAGCGTTAACGGGGTGAGAGGCCTAAAAAAGTTGTTTGTGTTCCGTAATGGTCCGCAAAAAGTAGGGTAGGTAGGTAACAGGTTCTTTGAATTATTTTATTTAAAAGGAAATTTGTCATTCACGCATGTTTTGTGTTAATTGTGAGTTGAAATTCAGAAAAAACCTTATGGATTTTATTGAGTAAAAACTTGTTAGGGTTTGGTTAAAAGTAGACTTACAGGTTTGAGGCTCCCATTTTTGGGAAAATAAAATAATCCCCCCCCCCCAAAAAAATAAATGAAAATACCTACCTACCCACCCTACTTTTTTTTGGACCGTTACAGATAACAAACAACTTTTTTAGGCCTAAATATTGAAATATCTAATGGTTAAGTGACAGTGTTTTTGTTTTTCTGTGTTCTCAGAATCTCTGCAGCAGCTCATCTCCTACACAATGATCCGCTGGGCCAAGGAGGACTTCATCGAGAACCAGGATCTCGTGAGAGAAATGTTCAGTCTCCTGCACAGGCAGTATGATGGCGTGGGAGAGGTAAGAATATTGACTTCTTGTAGAAAATAATAAAGGACTGGTGTTTCCCTGAAAATATGGGAATTGAAAATAAAAGTTTGGTGTTGGATTTGGTGAGATATATGTTCACAGACAGTATTTCTTAGATAATGCATATTTAAGCAGCCAAGTTTGTAAAGAATATTATATGTTATATTCCAATTATATTAAAATATTTTGTTGTCTGGTTTCTGCAGCTCCTGCGTGCGCTGGACAAGGCGTATGTGATCAGCCAGGCGAGCAAGGAGGACATTGTGTACCTGTTACGCGCCCTGGGCAGCATCCGCGGCCTCCTGGAGGTACAGGTTGAAACTGACGAGGAGGAACTACTCAAAAACAGCATCTGGTAAGTTGTTGCTCACCCTTGTCCCTAAACAAATTAACCTGAGAGTTTTTGAACATATAAAAAAAATGCTTAATTCAAAAAAAAAAAGATTTTTTAATTTAATTTTTTTTTAAATTAAAAAAAAAACTTTTTAGTTAAAAAGGAAAATTTTAATTTAAAAAATCCAGATGTGATAATTCTATTTATGTTTTATTTAGATTTTTTTCTCTTGAAATGTCCATGTGTTCACAAGCTACTCCACATACAACAACCCTATTAAGGCACAAAAAATGAAAATAAACAAAATCCCAAATTTTGTATTCATTTTCGTCCTTTCCAAGGAGTTAATGGAGATTTTATAATATATACAGCACTATAGAATTTATTTTGGCAATTTTATATTCATTTTATACTTACATTTATATTATTTTTAACATTTTTCATTTTATACATTTCTAACTCTCTCTTTATATCATTTTATACTTACATTTAAATATTTTTAACATTTTTTCATTTTATACATTTTTAACTCTCTCTATATATTTATGTAATATTTGTGATATTTTCCAGGGAGTTGATGGACAACAAGGTGTTTTTCCAGCACCCTGACCTGATGCGCGCCCTAAACGTCCACGAGACGGTCATGCAGCTGATGGTCAACACCCTCAATAAGGCCCAGCAGGAGTCCAAGCAGGACGGCTCGTCCGCGGACATGGTCGTCATGTGTTGTCGCTTCCTTTGCTATTTCTGCCGCACATCGCGCCAGAATCAGAAGGCCATGTTCGACCATCTTAGTTACCTGCTGGACAACAGCTCCATGCTGCTGTGTAAGTGATTTTCTTATAGTTGACATGAAAAGCACTACAAAAGTGCAGTGCCTACATAAAATTCCTGCACTAAATGCTTGGGCAGCCCGGCATAATACTCAACCGCACCCCCGATTGCCACCCATGGGCATGGATGACCTCACAACTAAACGTAGCTTTGATATGTAAGCTATGTGGGTTATTCATATGCTTGGCTTATTTTTTGATGTGTTATCCTTGTGTGTTTGTTTAACCAGACACTGGCAGACGTCCGGTTGACTGGTGCAGGAATTAAATGTCTGTACTGTATATATCAATCAATACTCTTCTAATATTACAATGATTAATCAAGAATAGGCAATATTTCTGAATATTTTATTTTGTTGAAATATGATGAATGAAGTTTGATAAAAAAAAAAGACTTCAAAGTATGTTATAGTTGTCGGCGTTATCACCTTAGTTGTTGAAAGAAAAGTCAACCCCAACAAACAAATACACGAGAAACGAACACATTAACAAACAATAAAAATCCTAATTTTCGTGTTCCTCTTTCAGCGCGTCCCTCACTGCGAGGTTCCTGTCCCCTGGATGTGGCCTACAGCTCTCTGATGGACAATAACGAGCTGGCCCTGGCCCTCAGAGAAGCCCACCTGGAGAAGATCTCCGTCTACCTGTCCAGGTGTGGCGTCCAGTCCAACGCCGACCTCAGCACTAAGGGATACCCGGATATCGGCTGGGATCCCGTGGAGGGAGAGAGATTCCTCGATTTCTTCAGGTTCTGTGTCTGGGTCAATGGTAAGTAGATTATAGTTTTGAGATGGTGTAGATAAAATGGTATGACATGGTAAAATGTATTGTGTAAATGACATGTTATAATCTGTAGTGTGAATAACAAGGGAAATGTGTAGTATGAATGGTACAAGCACTGTAGTATTAAGGAAACATCAATAAACATTAATGAAATATCAATTAATGCTTAGAAATCAAACTGGACTCCGTTCATGCTTGCTGCCAATATAAAGAGATTTCAATGAAATATTTTGTTATGCTTTATAAACACATTTAAAAGTGTTAGACCTGATATAAACAAATAAAAAGGGAATGTTGGCTGGGTGGTTTTGCATAAATTTTACATTTTAACTAAATGAGTAATTCTGGGAGAATGGTCAAATGAGAAACATTTATGTAGTGAAATATATAAATATATGTAGAAGGATGATTTATTAAGAGATTAAAAAATCATTATAAAAATCATTTAAAATATGCAATATTTGAATATATGAAGGATGATTTATCAAGTTTGTATTTATGGGTTACAACATGATATTAGAATTTTTTCAATATATGTGATTAGGTTTCAATATGTTACTAAACATTTTATAGTTGTGCATACAGATGATAGAAGAAATATTTGAATATGTATGATTACACATGTGATAATATTTATAATTGTGAATACCATTTGTACGTCCTTTTGTTTTTAGGTGAGAATGTAGAGGAGAACGCTAACCTCGTCGTTCGCCTCCTGATCCGTCGCCCCGAGTGCCTGGGTCCCGCCCTGAGGGGCGAGGGCGGAGGTCTCCTTAAGGCCATGAAGGATGGTATCCGCATGTCCGAGCAGATTGCGGCCTTCAGGGAGGGCGGTCAGCCCGGCTTCCTCTCGGCCGTAATAGATGATGATGAGAGTGGTGGACAGTACCTGTTACAGAGGTAAGACTACTGACTGTTAAGGATAGCTGTCAGCCATGACTCAGTTCAGTATGTTACTCATTAATATATGCAATGCATAAGTTTTCTGACAACTTTGGGCAAAACTATTTCATAGATTAAATAATATTTAAGAAATATTTGAAAGATTGTTAAGCCAATCTGGAAGAGCAACTCGCAATCAAATAGTTCACAAAATAGTGAATTGTTGCCACAATATATTATCTCCATTTGTAACAGACCATTCAGACACAATTAAAAAACTGAGGGGTATACAGTTTGCCATATTATTGGTAGCAAAGTCATAATCGAGAATTAAATAAAAATAGTGTGGTAGTTTTGAATAAAGTTAGTTTAGCTACTAACATTAACAGCTTAGAGTGTGTGATATACGTTTTCCATTTGTACATGCTTTTATTCCCTACGCAAATTTCTCATCTTACAAACTCACATAGAACATTGACTTTCAATACTGCAAGTTATGTTGATATACACACACACACACCCACACACACACATATATATATATATATATATATATATATATATATATATATATATATATATATATATATATATATATATATATATATATATATATATATATACATATATATATATATGTATATATATATTTGTATATATTTATATATATATATATATATATATATATATATATATATATATATATATATATATATGTATATGTATATATATATATATATATATATATATATATATATATATATATATATATATATATATATATATACTGGTGAACTTGGATATGACGGACCACTGTACGACAGATTTTTGCATATGACGGACGATATGCTTGGTCCCAGTCCGATGCATATCAAGTATTCGTCATATGTATATGACAGAGTTTGCATATGACGGACCAATTTTCCTGGTCCCATTGAGTCTGTCATATCCAAGTTCACCTGGATATATATATATATATATATATATATATATATATATATATATATATATATATATATATATATATATATATATATATATATATATATATATATATATATATATATATATATATATATGTACAAGTCCTTACAGTATAGATATATGATTTATTTTTACCTATTTTCTTGAATCAAAGTCTGTAATAATTTTTGTCCTGTACTATGTAGTTTCTCTAGTTCTTCAAGTGATGACTCAAGGTATTAACCAACAGCCCTCGTTTACCCTTAAGCTCACTGCCATGATTGTTACACAGCTGCATATCATAATACACCATCTTTAAGGCATGAGCTAGCTAATGCTATTTATAATAATTAAAATATACCACGTTTCTTAGGAGGTATGGAACCAGAGGAAGCTCTGGCCTAACCAAACTAGGGGAACATAGCGATAAACAACATTTTCCCTTCAGCTGAAAAAATAATCATATATATACCAGGGCTCAACATTAAGAAAAAACTTCATAAGCCCAGCAGGGCTAGTTACCGAAACTTTTACTAGCCCTGAAATATTTTTACTAGCCCTGATATTAATGACAACTCTTTTCAAATAGTGACCTCTGTTGATATCAGAGCTTCTGTTGATCACATGAAAAGAATCCAGTGTATTGTGGTAAATTGAGTTAAATTATCATCCAGCTATGCAGAGCCAAAAGTGGGCTTCATAATTTTTTAAGCAATGATATTCTAATTCTACCTAGCCCCTCAGGGCTACTCACAGGTAGAATTTACTAGCCCTGACATTCAATAACTAGCCCGGGGCTACGGGGCTAGCCTTAATGTCGAGCCCTGTATACTGTATGTAAACTATAGTACAAATACTCTTGATTTGATATTTCTAAAGAGAATGCCTCAAATTTCTACAAGCCAAACTTCTACAAGACACTACAGAATAAACTTATCTTTCTGTCAAGTTATATCTGAATAGCAGTACACTTCCCTGCCTTCTAGCATACATACATCACTTCTAATGCTTTTTGCATTTTTTTACAGCATTTTAGTTTTTGAACATGCTAAAAGATCAGAAATTTAGCCTAATTTCTGTGATATACAATGCCCAAGCTGACAAGTGATTTACAAGTGTTTTGCTTACCTTAAAATTCCTCTCAGAACCAAAAAGATAAATTTAAAGTAATCCTTATTTTTTTGCTCATGTTTTAAGAGGTTATTTTTAGACCAATTTTATTTACACGCTTTGCTTGGATAAGCAGATCCAGAATGTTTATATGGATTAGAGCATTTCTGGAGATGTCACAATATGTGAAACGAGTAAAAGTTAATCTAAATTGAACTTTAGAAATTAAAGAAATGCATAATTTTCCCATCATGTTCTGTGACGATTTTCTGTATTCTGTATTTGAAAACAAAAACAAACTAGTTCTTTTCGAAAATATTCTGAATGTTACCAAATTATGTCACAATCATTTTTGACTTTCAGAATTTCCATAAGTTACTGGATCATTTACATTATGTTTCATTTTTGATTTACACCACTCACTAAATGTCATAGCTGAGGATCCCAAGGAATCATGGTATTTTCTAAGCATTATCCTAGGAACTCTTGGGAATTCCCAGTTACATTTCCCAAGGAAATCTTGGCATTTTCCTAGCATTATTCCAGGAATTCTTGGAAATTCCCAGCTTCATTTGGTAGCTAAGAATCTATAGGAAATCCTGGAACTTTCCAAGCATTATTCTAAGAATTCCGGGGAAATCGCAGCTACATTTGTTAGCTTAGAATCCCAAAGAAATCATGGCATTTTCCAAGCATCATCAAAGGAACTCTTGGGAATTCCCAGCTACATTTGGTATGGGACACTTAACCACACTGATTGTATATGCTTTGTATCCAACACAATTTTGGTTGGTCACTTCTCTGGATTAAATTTCGCTTCTTTTTTTTATTGATTCGTTTCAGTGCCCAGGCTAGGTAATTGCTATTGTTGTTGTGTTGGTATTGTCTGTTGTTTCTAATTGCATCCTTGGGATTATGATTAATTTGGTGTTGGTATCATTATTCATGTGGCAAAACACACATGTATGAGTTCAAAATTATCGCACAGTTAAGTCCCTATAGGGAACATGTAACTCTTTCTAGGATATATTACATTTATTACCATTTAAACTATATGCTGCACCTGTGTTTTGCCCCATCTCTTTCTATTTCTTTGTAATTCATATTCTCAATTTCTATTCTTCCTTGTATTAGTGATCTCAAGGTTAGGACCAGTAAGGTCAATAAGGTCAAGATTTTTAAAATGCTTTTGCCTTTTTTGATAACTTCAACTGAACATTCTGAAATCCTCATGAGAAAGATTTAATTCATTTTATGTGACTTTCTCTTATAACCCATTCATATCCAAAATGCCTGGTGATCTGAAACATGAAAAACATGAAAATATCTAGAGAATGAAGAAGGCATTTCTTTTAAATCATTTAAGGATATCTTATATCAACCACAACCGAAAATCTATTTTACAATGTTATCTTATTTTCACTACTTCTATACTTAAATGAAATCTGGTAGTGCAACTGAAATATCTGCATATGAATCAGACTGGTAATGAAAAGGTTATATATGTATATATGGTATCGTCACCCATGCTTTCTAAGAGTGGACCTGATGCCTTCTCTCTTCTTGGCAAAGTTGCCAAGTAAAGTAACCAATTCATACTGCAGTTAGAACTTTCATTAAGAATTGTAAAAAAAATCATTTGAATATTTCCTACTTAATTGCCTCTATTTCTGCATAGCTTCAAGTCACTCTTAGAATCGCTGGGTTGTATGATCAGATTGTCCTAATTGGTGTTGGTCTAAGGTGGAGTTTGTTGTTAACTGGGATCTCTGGTATATTATCCTGTACTAGAATTAATGTGTTGGTAGTTATGGTTTTCTAAAATTGTCTTTTTACCAGATGTACTTATTGTGAAACTACTCAAAAACTTGCTGAACTTGTTTTGGGTTGTCTTATTAAAGTGTGATTTTTCTAAACTATAAATTTGGATGCAGTGAAAAACATTTGATTTGAGTTTCTTTGATTGTGCAGAGTCCTCTCATAGAGTGATTCTGTATAATATATGATTATTGCTATTAAAGTTTTGCTATATGTAATAAACATCAATTGATTTTTACTTGTGCATGTTTTTGAGATATTATAATGGTAAGCAAACATTTTTTGGTTCTCGGCTTGTTTGCACTTGCAAGGATATATTTTGTTGGTATATATGCATGGAAAAGATAGAAGTAATATCATAACTATTTTTACACTTTTTTTACACATTCAAGCAGAAAGTGAACAGATGGACTGGTTGAAAATCTTGTTGATTATGAATATTTTAATGGAAGTTATATTTGTCGTAAATGGGGCCATTAACCCTATAATGCTCACAGTAGCAGCCAAAAGCAGCCTTGCAATTTTGATCATAGATCCAGATGAACATTTCTAGAGGAACTCTTATTTTGCTTAAGATTAATAAGATAGATCTACCTCTCTCTGAAAACGAACACCTCCCTAAAATATGACATTTAAATTACATCCAACATTTTTTACCAGTCCACCTTTTCACTCAAAATATGAAAGTGCTGTAACTTGTTCTTCCCTCCATGAACAATCTTATCATGATGGCTAAGTTGGATTCATCAGTTTAAGTTATCTTTCTGCATTGGGGTTGAATATATTTTTGCATAATTCGCTTACAAGTACTTTGTTGCTTTTTGCAGCAAGTACGATTTTGCCACACTCCCAGCAGAAGACGATGAAGATTACATCGACATGGGCGGAGCCATTTTGACATTCTACTCCTCATTGGTCGATCTCCTCGGCCGCTGCGCACCTGACGCGGAAACCATCAAAGCGGGCAGAAGCGACTCGATTCGAGCTCGCGCCATCTTGAGAAGTTTGGTATCAATGGAGGATCTCGAAGGGGTCCTAGCTCTGAGGTTTATTCTGCCCGTGGCGTCCCCCAACGCCGCACCACCACAAGACGAAGGTAAGACCACATTATGATTTACCATGCATAAAAATCATCACTTTAATCCTTCCAATGCTGAGGCTACTTTTGTCCAAAGCACAAGGACGCATAATTTTTGAAAACTATCTATACCCTGTCATGTTGGTATCCATTAGAAACCTCTTTTTGAGTACTTTCAGATGAGTACCCTTGTGCCAGGTTTTCATTCATTTTTAGCTTTTTTGCATCATTTTGTAATGAGAATATTAGCCATCAGTAGTGAAAGGGTTAACCCTTATGCTGCTGGTGACTAATTTTGCTGATACAAGATGATGCAAAAACTCTGAAAAATGATTTAAACCTGGCACATGGGTACTCATCTGAGAGTACGAAGCGGGAGCTATCCAATGGAAGGGTTAAGTATAAATTTTATTCAATATCATTTAACGTTTGAACACAGTGAGCACTATATTGACATATTTGAACAGTGTATGACTTGTATCTGAAATAAGAAGAATATTGCTAAATGAATGATTTTAAATGATAGTATTTTCAATATCATATTTGATATTATGAATAATAGAATAATGATGATAGTCTTGTATTAAACAAATTATAATTATGATACATTGTACATCTAAGAATCAACCCTATCCTACTAGTCTGTGATTAGATAACCCTTGTTTCTGCTGATTTGCTATGCTCCAGAAGCTTATACATGATAATTAATGCAACATCACACTGTTTCTCTATATGCTCCTTTACCAAAGCTTGGCAGATGATCAAAACTACTAACAGTTTATTTCAAAGCTTGGTCGCTAGGACTTATCTGATTAGTTAATGCATGATTGCCTTCTGAATGATCCATATCTGACAAAGATTCCATGTAACCAACGCTGCATGCACATGTACAGTGCCAACATTTAATTCCTACACTAAATGCCTGGGCATAATATACGACCGCACACCTGATTGCCACCCATCTCCATCCATTACCAAATGGTCCTGGGGATTCTTTAGAATCATAAGAATGTTGCTGAGAAAATATTGGGATTTCCTGGGAAGTCTCCGCTTCATTTTACAATGGCTCACTTCTTAGGTTCCAATCAAAATATCTTCTTCAAGGAAATATCCTATACTCAGAGATGTTCCTGACATAGAAAGTATTTTACTTTATTTCATGATATGTATTATACCAGTTATATTTATCAACTCTTGAAGTGATGCCAGTTTTGGAAATTTCACTCTCTTTCCTAGATTTCTTATTATCATATTGCCAGAAAAAACATGTTTTTTTTGCCTAAAATGCCCCATAAATAGTCTTTAATGGTAAATCACATCCTGTGTTCATTAAGGATATTGATCAGCATCACTCAAAGTATATTTCTGCCAAGTTTCACACTTTTTGCACAAAGTGCACAATTTTTGTCCTAGCCGCCCCGCCCCCGCTATTTGGGTACTACAGGCGTGAACTGAATAGACGGGATAACTAATTGCTTGTCCATGCCTCATCCACTAACCCTGCTTCTCCAAATCTCTCCCCAAACTCCTGCTACTGCCCCAATTCTCCTTACGATGATGATGGTGGTGGTGATGGTATCGTAGCGTTATCGTATGATGATCCCGTTGAAGGTGAGGGTAACGCGGAGGAGCTGCTGCCCCCTGGACTGCTCCCCGTACACAAGGCCTCCATCGTGCTCTTCCTCGAGCGCGTCTACGGCATACCCAATCAGGAGACGTTCTTCAGTCTCGTAGAGGATGGCTTCCTGCCGGACCTCAGGGCTGCCACCACGCTAGATACAGTAAGTTGAATTCATATTATTTTGATTCTTGATTTATTTATTTTTTCAACTTTAATAAAAAAAAATCCTTTTTTTTAATTTTTAATTCTTTTTTTTAATTCTTAGATTTAATTTTTTTTTAATAATTTTCATTTCTTGATTTTAAATTTTTAAGATATTTCATTTTTAATTATTTTAAAATGATATATTTAGTTGGTACATTTTGTGTTACGTGTGTGTTGCTGAAGCTTAAATACTCTGAGCTACGAGTGTGTCTGATAATTGGTCTGCAATCGAATAACCTACCACATCCTAATCTCTGTAGGTCGTTTCCATGTCCTTCATATATCGTTCCCAACTATCATGAGATGTGCCATGTAATGTATATGTATACTTATTGTGTTTGTGATATATTCATGTAATTGATATTGTATATACAAGTTCCACTTCATTAAATAATATATATTCCTGTCATCTTGTGCACCTATTCATCTGAGAAAATTGACCAGATAGTTAGTTAGCTATAAGATCATCACAAATGAATAGTTCACTTAATAGCCCTGCCAGGCTGCTTCCTTACCTGATGTAGCTGAGATTTTCTGGCATTATCCTAGCATTATCCTAGCAATTACTGGTGATTCTTAGCCATGCATACATTTAGATAGGGGTAGTAGTAGCAGGGGGACAATTACAACATAGTAGTTGTGATGGTGGAGGAACCAGAGTAGCTTGGGAAAACCACCATTAGATCTCCACAAAGCATGATAGACATGATGATACCTTAGACAATATTGGGCACATCTTCTAGTGTTTTAGCATAAAGTTTGGAAAATTAGAATTTGTGCTTGCTTTGAACTTAATGGTTGGTTTTGTAAAAAAGTTGGTATATCAATTACAAGAAACACAAGCTACTTAAGGCTCTTGGCTGACAGTGGGTAGATAAATGTTATATATAGACTCAGTTATAGGGCAATAGTATAGTGAACAGTAAATATTTTCAGAGTATGTGTATATATATATATATATATATATATATATATATATATACAAACCAGTTCTGTCACCATATCATTCTTCTGAGTGTTCCTTTACCTGTTTTTACCTGCTCTGACCCGCTATGTATTATCAAATTGCACAATGGAATTGCAGTGGTCATTGCTTTATCTTTGCCTATCAAATGCAATGCGGTATTTTCCTTATTTAAAATAAAATCATACATTCTTCTGTCTACGCTTGCCATTAAGTGTTGTTGTCTTTGGGGGGGGGGGGGGGGGGACGTTTTCTCAAAAAAGTGTACAACATTTTTATTCACCCATTTATGCTCAGAAGTTATCTGCAAATTACATTTATGTTATCTTTGAAAAAAAGTCACTTGGATTTTGGATTTTGCATGAATATTTCTTAGATTTGAGTTTTAATTATTAAAATCTGTTTCTTAGTTCAGCTAATTTTTCTTTTGCTTCGTAATAAACTTTTCATAATAAAATATTTGGTTTGTCTTTGGGTACAATGTCTTTGAAAATAATTAGTTATTTGAGTTTGTTGTTTACCTGAAATTACTGTTGCACCAATACAGCTTGAAAACTCTTCATAAAGTCTAAATCTTGAGAAAAAAGTAATATTAAAGCTAAAGCTATTTTTTTTATCTTATAATCTTTAAATTGAATCTTCATAAATCTTGATTTATCAAAAAAAAAGGCTGACTTAAAGATGCTTTGATATTGGATCTTTTCATATGGATAATCATTATTTTAAATCTTCCAATATTGTTTCTTAAGAAATTTTGTTAATCTCTTAACTCCACTATCCAGAAAACTTAATTAGTATACTAGATTCTTTATCTAATAAGAATGCTATCTTTTTCATGTAAAGTCTCTTACTATCGCATTTAGTGCTCTATTTCTCTGCTGTGTGTCTGTTGATGTCACTAATAATACAGCTTTTAGTCCTCACAGCTTTTACTTATACTATTGTCAAACAGATAGTCTTAAATAGCCTCCTAACACCTAAAAGCCAGGCGGGCAGCCCAGAATGGATGCCTATAGTACAAGAAGTCATGGAGCTCAACGAGAAAGTCCCCGGTTTACTGACCAGAAATGATAATGATGAGAAAAGTGCTGAGTTATTTACGGAAGAAGTAAATAGACAGTTTGCCTTTTTACATAAGTTAAGCATTTGTGCATTAAACAGCCCCTTTTGCCACTCCCCCAGTGGTTATTTTAGTTCGACACCAAATCAAAATTCACATTTAAAATTTCGGTATCCTCAATAAATCTTTTAGTTATCTGTTAAAAGCCTTATAAATAATGCGATAAATAAAAGTCACTCCTCAACCTCAGGAAACTTACGATGTTACTATTTCCACAAATCTTTTTAAAAAGTAAGATAATTCTATGTGTGCAAAATGTAATTGAATCCGACAACAAGAGGCTATTCATGGGTTCCCATGGCCTTCCATGATTTTTAGTGATTTTCCATTGTTTTCCATGATTTTCCATGATATTTCATGGTCTTTCATGATTGTGTACATGGCAAACATTCAAATTGTCAACATGATAGGTGGTTCTTGTAAGCATATTATGTTTACTTGAAATATGATACCATTATATAGAATTTCATTTACATGGATTTAATTAAACTTGAAAAAAATATTCTTTGAAAAGTTAATTCCTTACAACTACTAGATAACCAGCCTATGAAGTCCCCATTAGTTTAGCATTAATATTTGATGAATTCTAACAGACTGTGTTATTTAAATAGGAGGGAAATACTTCATCTGATTTCCAAAATATTTTAATTGCTCTAGTATGACTAAATGTGTGATTTTTTCAGAAAGTTTTTTTTTTATCTCATTCAAATTCCGGGATTGCTTTATAACATAGCTGACATGAATACTTGACATGATGACAGTCATTAAAAGAAAATGGAGAAAATCACCAAATATCACAGAAATAAAAACCACAACAGTTTTTCCAAGAATTTTCATACACATGGCAATGAAGCTAAAATGACCACTGGGATTCCATCCTGAACAGCATTTTGATGACATTTGACCTCAATACCCTTCATATTCTGAATACCCCTAAATACCCTGCTGGAACCCAATCCCATTGGCATTTGGGTACAGAGATGACCCCTTTTCTTTCAGACCAAAGTTTCAGCACAAGCACCTTGAAATAATGGCGTTTTTGACTTAAACATTTACACAGTTAGCATTATCGCACCGTTTTGTTTTTTCAAAGAAAACAATATTTAATTTTAGTCTGATTTACACCTTTAGATATTGATGTATTAGTTTTTTCATCTTTTGCTAGGTATAGTAACCTTGATATTTGTTTGACCAAATTTGAACTCTAATTTTTTGTTCGTGTCTCTGAGACTTGTCAAATGTATAAAGTTGGAGAGTTGATTATCCTAAAGTATTACCTGCAATTAAATAATATTTTCCATTTGCTTAAATTCATTTCTTATTCTATTTTTTTTGAAAATTCCTGTCATGTCACATGCTTTTTGTGCTAAGGCATTCCTGAATATGTTTATTCTAAATCCTATACTAACATAGATGCCTGTTATTATTATGTAGATGTACTTTTTTTCAATAGATGATATATAACGTTCATTTTTATTTTCAGAATGAGTCCTATTTTCTAGTACTTTTATTTTTAGCTTGCATCATTTTCATTTCAATTTCAGTTTGGAAACCTGTTGACATCATTTTGATCCTTTTCATGCATATTTGTTGCACATGTTGTTGATCATATCATAAATATGCAACCACACCAATTTCATCCCCTTTATTTTCAATTTCAGCCTGAGGGTAGTGTGTGAGACCCAGACTCTATGTAGCATGTTTATGTTTACTACGTTATACTGTTATGCATGACATTTTCCAGAAACATCACTTGGAAGATTTCTTTTAGCATATTCATAAACAATGTTTTGCTGGATGTGAATCAGAATTATTATGATATAAGTCAAAAAGAATTTGATCTTGCTCATGCACAGAAATTTATATCATGTTTGAAATGTGAGGTTAGTTTATATATGCCTCCACTGATTAAAATTGTTTTTAATTTAGATAAAACACACTCCTCAATTAGAGAAACATGTAGATGAAGTTCTAAGATTCAAGTTATTTTTAAAAATCCTCTAACAATTATATTTGCTAGATTGTAATGAGTTTGCCATCAAGCACATATTGGCAATATTTACATATAAAATGAAAAAGAACCAAAAAAAAAAACGAAATTGGGATATAACTAAATCTCAAATAGACCTTAAGTTTGAAGCAAACCAAAGACAAGCAAACCAGAGGGTACAATTAACATGTTGACACCATTGGTGTCCCTCTTGTTTTGATTGAGGCTAACGATCAACATTTTTCAATCTAATGGTTGACATTATAGTTTCAATGGTATTGAAGAATACTGAATAGGGTGGTGTTTTTGGTGGCATGCATGTATATTTCTTTAATAAATTAGCATTAATTATACCTGACTAATCCTATTGTATTCTGCTATTGTCTTCAGGCTGCCGCGTCTGAGAGTGACATGGCGCTGGCGCTCAACCGCTACCTGTGCGGTTCCGTTCTGCCGCTCCTGACGTCCCACGCCCATTTCTTCGGAGACGCAGACCACGCCAACGCCCTCCTGGACTCGACGCTCCACACGGTCTACAGACTCTCCAAGTGTAGATCCCTCACCACCGGGCAGAGAGACTGTGTCTCTGACTTCCTGGTGGCTCTATCAGCGTAAGATTACAACACTTTGTACCATCTGCACATCTAATAACATTTAGATAATTACATTCATGTGGTTATATATATGTGTATATATATATATATATATATATATATATATATATATATATATATATATATATATATATATATATATATATATATATATATATATATATATATATATGTATTTATATATATATATTTTTATATATATATATATATATACATATATATATATATATATATATATATATATATATATTTATATATATATATATAATACTATATATATATATATATATATATATATATATATATATATATATATATATATATATATATATATATATATATATATATATATATATATATATATATGTGTATATATCATTAGCTGAGAGGGTGTGTATGTAGGAATTGTACCTTCTATCATTACGCAATCAAAACATGATTTTAAGGGAATATATGTTAGACAGAATTGAAAATTTTCATTTTGTTTTCAATTTGATTTTACTTTTAACCAAACACATGTATGACTGTAAAGTGTATTTATTTTGTTGTTGTTATACATTTTACAGACAACTTCGTCCACCAATGATGACAAGACTGCTGAGAAAACTGACAATAGATGTGCCTGCCTTGACAGAAAATACTGTCGTGCCACTTAGGGTAAATATTCTATAGTACTTCATCATCATAGTAAATCATTATCACAATGCATCTATAGTATTACTTGACCGTTCATTGTATTACACTATTCTCACTTATCAATTAAACTTAGATTATTAGTTGAAAACTACCCCTATTGTACCTAATAAAAAAAAGGAAAATAATGATTTATGTGCTTGTAAGATATGTACATATATTGTAATTATATTGAATTTTTATCTCAGTGCTTTGACAATGTCTAAGATGGTCATTTAAATTCATTTTAAATTTCAATGAAATTCTGAATTTGCATTTCAGGTTCTGACCCACCACTATGAAAGATGCGGTCGTTACTATGGCAACACAGGCTGGGGTAGCCATGGCAGCGCAACGGAGGAAGAGAGGAGGTTGACGATGATGCTCTTCAGCGGAATCTTCGACGCCTTAGCTCAGCGCGCCTACGATCCCGAGCTTTTCTCGAGAGCCCTGCCGTGCTTGTCCGCCATTGGCTGCGCCCTGTCACCTGACTACTCTCTGACCAATACAGATGAGACGTGGTACCAGCAAGGCTCGGCTGATTCTGACGGCGCGTATAATCCTACACCCGTCGATACCGCCCGCGTCCATCTTCCTAATACGGTGGAGGAGACCATCGCTCAATTCTGCGAGCACTTCCACGACAGCTTCTCAATGAAAAAGGTAAAGTTTTTTTTATAATTTCTTTTTCAAATAAAGCATATATATGGTACAATAGAACAAGTATTTGCTATGTAGAATATTTTTTATTGCATAAACCCCTTATATGTCTGTAAGACTGGTATAAAAATTTAAAAAAAAGCAAAAGGTTGTTAATGAATGGAATAACATTTTGATTATCATCTATTTATTGTATTCCATGTATATAAATAAAAGTTTCAGAGAAAGAAGTTTGATGAAGTCCCAAAAGATTACTTTTTTATCGCAAAGCCTCATAAATGATAATGTATATATAATTAGCCTCCTACTTGGTTCTGTTATAATCAGTTTGGTTATAACGTAAGTATGAGTGATGTGTACAAGTGTGCATAAAGTGCACAATGTCTTTATTTAGACACCATGTGTACCTTCCTTCAAGTCTCGATACTAAATACTTTGTAACCCTTGAGGCTACGGTCTACTTTCATAAGACTAGAAGGCCTCAGGGAAGATCCTTACCTTTGGACAGAGTTACCCTAGTTAGATCAAGATTATAATTGTTATTATTATTATCATCATCATTATTATTATTATTATTATTATTATTATCAGTATTATTATTATCATTATCATTATCATTATTCTTGTTATCATTATTATTATTATTATCATTATTATTATTATTATTATTATTATTATCATCATCATTATCATTATTATCATCATTATTATCATCATTATCATCATCATTATTATCTATGATTTCAGTATGAGCAGGGCTGGGTGTACGGCAGCGTCTACGATGAAGACACCAAGAAACACCCGCGCCTCAAGCCGTTCGAGAGTCTCCAGCGCTCGGAGCAGGAGAAGTACATCGCGCCCATACGCGAGTCCCTCAAGGCCATGGTGGCCTGGGGCTGGACGCTTGACCAGGACAAACAGAGGATGAGCGCTAACAAGGCTACCACCAAGAGAAAGCCTTCTAAGACATCGGTAAGTCACCTGGATCTGCTCATTAACCCTAATGCTGGTGGGAACTAATTTGACCAATGCAAAAAGATGCGAAAAGTCCTGAAAATGACTTAAACCATGGCAAATGGGTACTCATCTGAGAGTACTCAGCAAGAGCTTTCCAATGAGTACCCACAAGACAGGGTTTAGATGGTTTTCATAAATCTTTGCGTCATTGTACTTAAGACGAATGTAGCCTCAGCATTGGAAGGGTTAACATAGCCTCAATTAACCCATTCACACTCCAGGCATGAATGGGTTAAACGAATAAGTAATCTACCACCTCATATTGTAACACATTCTGAATACAAACAGCCTTTTTCCTCAGCCTTTAGGCAGAAAATACTAGCAGCCCATGCCTACAGAGGGATGTTTTATATAGGCTTATCACATCAGTTTGTTAAATAGGCTGGATAAAACCAGGTATTATTTAGTGGCATATTTTGTTTAAGTTGCTCATTTTCATTGTTGCCTAATGTGTCTTTTTTACAATTGAAATATCTGGCTATAATCACTGATTGCTTTGAACCTCATCTCATTAACATGATAGAACATAAACTTCATTATTTTAAATGCAACTTTTAGATGATCTATTTTTTTTATATAGAATTGTCGAGTTTCCAGACAATGATGAGTGTTTTGAACTTTTATTTCAATTTTTTTTAGATGATATACACTTTTGTTGAGAACAAAGTAACTAGACCAAAACCATGTAATTAATAGGTATGATAAAAAAGAAACAATATTTAATTGAGATTTTTCAAATATTCTTCAAGGAGATCAGATTTTCTAGAAACACACATAAAACATATCTGAATTTACGTGTGAGCACAAATTCTCTTCAGTGATTTATTGATAATAGAATCAATATCTATATCATGTGCATAAGAATTAATTGATTTTATTTTATCATAATGCAAACTTGCAGAGGGTAAATTATAAAAACTAGCAATATTAAAAATAAACTGCAGGATTTGACATTTTAGTGTGTTTATTTCAGTCCACAAATCTGAAACAGCAAGAGGTAAACTGTCTGTGGCCCCCCATCTGCTTATAGTTCTTGTCTGCATTTGGTATTCAGATAATTTTGTTAATTTTCCTAAAAACCATTTAATTGAGTGAAAGTGTGAACTGGTGCTTAACATGTTGTGTTTTTCCACAGTATTGCCATTGGCTTTCCTGAGATTTGTGTAATTAAAGATTTTTTAAGATTCTGACATTTATAAATTATGCATACGGTGTATGGGACTCATTGTTGAGAATTACAGTTACCCTTTGAATAAATCATTTTCAATCAATTGTGTTTTTGCTAGATTTATATAAATATATATATATATATATATATATATATATATATATATATATATATATATATATATATATATATATATATATATATATATATATATATATATATATATGTATATATACATATATATATATATATATATATATATATATATATATATATATATATATATATATATATATATATATATATATATATATATATTGTATTTCTGTATTCACATGATTTACATTCAAACGAGGTCCTGCTACTTAGCTATCTTTCCTCAAAAAAAAGTGTACCCTTTTAAACTTTTTCTAAAGAAAACAAGCAATATAAATCAGACTAATGTATTATACTAAAAATTCTGTATGTGTACATGTTTTTGCTCAGAGCTAAGAATTTACTCACTGTTTGACCCATGAAATAATGCTTTCAGTTTTTATGTATTTTTGCGACTTTGAGATTAATCCTAAACATCCTTCATTTATCCTCATCAAGATATATGTATCATAAAACTATTAAAAAACTCATGCATGATGATTCATTAATACATTAATGCTTCGTTTATGATTTTCGTATACATATTACAGGATTAGAAATTGCAATCATAATCATGTATAGAACTAACAATTCCTAAGATAATGTAGGATACAACGTTATGATCATTATTAGTTGGATTAGACATTTTTAATGATTAACACAAATTAGTGTATTTTCATAATTTGCATTCTTTGGCAAATTAGAGTACTTGTATTGCAGTCTAATTAACTTTGACTGATAACTCATTTGAAGCGATCTTGGTTTTATATGTAATTTCAATGTCATCTTTCAATGCCCTCTCATAATTTGACTTATTTTTCTCCTCTTTTGAGGATCTCAGATTTTCATTGGCTTTCCACAGTTCCAATTTTTCTTGTTGGTAATCATGGCATGAAGTAATTTTTTCAGGAGAAAAAATCATGGTATTGTACCATTCATAATAGTTAGAATACATTACCCCCATGTAAATGTCTTTTGTGGTCACTTTCCAAGAATCTGGTTAATCATATTTCTTAAGGCCTAAAAAATGTTTATTTCCTGTAACGAATCTAAATAAAAGTTTTTTAGATTTTCTTTTCAAAAAGTGTGTTTTTAATGCATGTTTTATGTTGATTGGGAGTTTGAAGGGCAGAAATAACCTTAGGGTGGGAATCGCTTTTCAGTAAAAAGTTGTTAGAGTAGGGTTACAGGAAAGGAACAACTTATTTTTAGACCTAATCAATCAAAAGACAATGAAGGTTGTTCTTAGACAATGCATTGATGTTATAACACTTGAAAATTACTTAGAAATAAAGAATAGTTTCAAGGAGCATTGCAATTAGTTATGATTAGCATTTCTTTCCAAACATGTATGATATTCCTTTTGTTCTTGTTTGTCATTAGGGAGACTCACATGGTTACACACCACGTCCAGTTGACCTTCGCAATATGACCTTGACCCGTGAGATGCAGACAATGGCGGAACGACTGGCGGAGAATTCTCACGACGTCTGGGCAAAACAGAAGAAAAGCGCACTGGAGGAAGTCGGTACGTATTCTTCTTAGCTCCTTTTGTCCTAAGAAACATCCCCATTTCTGAGCATATTGTATAGAGGGCCTGCCCTGATGGCCGTGTGGTCTAAGGTGTTGCCACTAATTGCTAGCTGTCTCTCACCACTGCCCGCATGGGGTTCGAATCCTGGCCAAGACATGTAAGAAAGTTACCAGTGACTTGGGGTTTTGTGTTAATGATATTGTTTTTGATAATGATAACGGTGAAGACAATGATGATAGTAATAATAATAAAAATAATAATGATAATATTAATAATAATAATGAAAATAATAATGATGATATTAATAATGATAATAATAATGATGATAGTAATGATAATAATAATAAAAAAATAGAAATCATAATCAGAATAATAATAATGATAATAATAATAATAATAATAATAATAATAATAATGATAATAATAATAATATTAATAATAATACATGCCTTATTTTCAGGTGGAGGAGTCCATCCCCAGTTGGTGCCGTATGATATTCTGACGGAGAAAGAGAAGCGTGCAGACAGAGACCGTGCCAAAGAACTGCTCAAGTTCCTACAGTACCAGGGATACAGGATGATCAGGTAATGATATATCCTTACCTCTATGTAAATCAGCTTCCCTGATCTCATTTGCATTTCTTGTGAATAATTACCGTATTTGTCCAAATAAGCACATTTGCGCATCACAATTTAGAAAAAAAATCGCTAGAAGTTGTATTCGCAATATTCTGTTTAGCATCACATCACGCGCAGATTGTTGATCGTGGCAACATTTTTCTGGAATAAGGGGGTACGGTTATTTGGGGTATGTGTGTTTATTTGGACAAATATGGTATTTGTTTGGGTACCAAGGACACAGAATGATCAGGTAATGAAGTGTAAATCACTATAATTTATAGAGGTTTTGCCATTCAATAATTAGAGTTTAGAATCTATTGAAAATTAATAGATATTCTCAATTAAATTTGAGCATTGAAATACTGTTTGAAGAGGTAGTATCAGAGCATAGCATTAATTCTCTGTTTGAATATTTCCCAAGTCAGCTACCAATATGTTATGTAACCTACTTTGGAAATCTTAGGTTGACTGGTAAAATAATTTCAGACCTAGATATGTAAATCTTGCCATTTGGATCTTTAAAGCCGTAAATGTGAATTTAAAGCCGAGATTATGACTAACCTGGCCAATAATGATGTTTGCTGGTAAAATAATGCCATACAAATAGGTAGATCTTGGTACTTGGATATTTAAAGCTGTGATTCGTGAATTAGAAGCCTTCCTAGCCAAATGTTGACTGGTAAAAGGATACCATACTGATAGGTAGATCTTGGTATTTAGATATTTAAAGCTGTATTTTGTGGATTTAAAGCCGAGATAATGGCTTACCCTGCTCCTTGCAGCCCTCCAACAAGCTCTACACCAAAGGGACTGTGAGTCATTAGATAATCAGGAGTCCTACTAGTTCAATTCTGAGTCATTAGATGAACAAGAGTCCTATTAGCTCAATTACTGACAATAACATTTGTTTGAAGTATTTAAGGCAACACATTCTTGAAATTTGTCATCAGTCAAAATAAACTTTGATGTGGATTAGACTTAATTCAATTTAACAAATCTCTGTTTGATATTGGATTCTTTGAATAGTTATTGAGCACCTTTTGGTGATAAATCTGTTTTAATACATTGATGCAATGAATTGATATTTGACATTTGTTGCCACTTATGATGTTTAAAGGTGCTTTTCATTTATTCCCTAGAAGGCATGTTCATTTCAAATTCCGCCAGTCAGCATGCCAGCATGCCAGGGACGACTGTAGGCTTACAAAACAGTTAAAGATAACCATTATGATAGTTACATCAGAATAGGTCTAATTGTTTGTTTTATGTAATTCATGCGTATTTTGTAATGGATCAGGTTTATTTTGACTGATGTAATAAACAATGCTACATTTGTATTGATATTATTTCTACTTGAAGCTATAACTATTTCTCTGTTTTACAGTGCTTTATTTATAACATGATTTCCTTGCTGGTGGTCACCTAGTGGTCACCCAGTGGTCGGCTAGTGGTCACCTAGCCCCTCTCTATGGCTGCGGTTATGGGATCTTACAACATTGTACTGGTTTGTTGCTATGGAATAAGTAATATGCCTAATGAAGGACCAAATTGGTGCCAATAACTGGCAAAAAATAATCTTTGATTCTGGTTTGATATTATCTACATCTAGTAGTAAAATATTTCTGGTCAGATATATTTCCAACCTGTTTATGCCCTCAGTAACTCTAAAGTCATTTGCACTAGCTTTGAATACTGTGCATTGTAAATGTTCACAGCTTGCTATCACTAAAAAAAAGCTGGTTTGTATGGTTGCTTTTATAAATGTGCAGAATGTAAGGTGCTTCTGACTGTCCCTCACAAATGAATTACAGTCATATCACTAGATACTGTTAATTCTCAGTAATTTGGGAAACTTTTTAATAATTGCGATTTGATATGGGTTGGGTTTGGCCCATGTTTTCTGAAAATTCAGACAAAGCAAAATAATAATGGCACAGATTTCCCTTGAATTTCCCTTAATGAAGACCTGCAAATTATTTCACACAATAATTATTGTGGCCTAAATTCTTAGGGTGTTCTAACTTTCTGAGAATTTTAAGGTAACCTAACTTTGTTTGAAACAATGAATTTCCCAAATAAACATAATTGACACAATTAGGCATGAAAGCCAGAAATAGGTTGAATGATTATCTGGAAAGCAGAAATATCCATCGAGAAATTGAGTATGCTCTCATTGTATTTTGGTTTTTCATCCCTCGATATCATATACTTGGCAGTTACTTATTCCATTTATTTCTATATTTCTTTGGTGATTGGTTTTTAATGATTTTTTCTTCTTCTCTTTTTCCTTCTCTCTCTCCTTGCCTCTACCTCTCATCTCTACTCTGCCTCTATCCTGCGTCGATTTCAAACTCGGCCTTCTAACCCGGCCTCCTAACCCGGCCTCGCCTCCTCGTATAGCACCGAGCTGGACAAGGATCGTAAACGTGAATCTACTTCCAGACAAAGCAAGGATTCGGAGGCCGATAGCGGCGTAGGCGTTTCCTCTACGGAGAAACGCTTTGCCTACAGCCTCTTGGAGAAACTCTTAGAGTACGTCGATAAAGCGGCCTTCAACATCAAATCCACCAAACCCAGCTCACGATTCAGCAGAAGGCCGAGTTACACCACGGCAACAGAGGATGTCAAGTTCTTTGGAAAGGTGAGGGTTGATATTTTTTATTGAACAAAAAAGGCATTTCTTTTATAGCATTTGGGTTTTTACAATTCCAGTGTTGATATTTCTTGACCATGGAATTTGAAATTTTGATTTTTGACACTATATCGGCCATACTGTGGTTGAGTTATGACATGGAAACTGGAGTACCCGGCAAAAAGCACCGCCTAACCCCAAGTCACTGGCAATTGTCTCACATGCCTTATTCAAATTCGGGATTCAAATGCGGGCAGTGGTGAGAGACAGCTTGCAGTCAGTGGCAAATTCTTAGACCACACGCCCATCATGTACACGTACCATTATTTGCTTAGACTAATCAAAATGTATAACTGTGGCAAGAATTTTGATATCAAAACAATTTTGATACAATATAAAGACCCATTCCTTCCTTTCTTTTTACAGTCCTATATTTTTCCGTTGTTGTTTCCTAGGTGGTGCTGCCATTGGTGGAGAGATATTTCCGAGCACATAAGAACTATTTCATTGGCTCAACAGTCGGCCCCGTTACCAGCTACGGTCAAGCCTCAATCAAGGAAAAGGAGATGACCGCAAGCTTGTTCGCCAAACTGGCGCAACTTCTGCGACAGAAAATCACCGCTTTCGGTCATGACGTAAACATCTCTGTGCGCTGTCTACAGACTCTGGTATCAGCCATTGATGCAAAGTAAGAAAGAGTTGTTTTCTACGCAAATATATTAGAATGTTTTTCATTAAAAAATTTATCAATAATTTTTGCATTGTTTTTTCTATGCAAAAATATTAGATTGTTTTTCATTTGAAAATCTATCAATATTTTCATCTGGTGAGATAATTGTAGTTGTGAGCACATTTTTAAAGGAATATGTATATTTCAATGTCATGGAGTCATTTATTCCTTCAGTACTTTCCTCATCTTTTAAGTTTTTGTTGGCATTTTGTAAGTATGTCTTAATTTAACCATCCATTTTGCTTAGTCTTATTGGGTTCTTATTAAGATTGAATATATTCTATTGAAAACATTTTCTCAGATACCATTTACCCATTTTTCCTCAGTCTCGTTGAGCTCCTATTGATGTTATGTAGATTCTATAATAAATCCTTGTTCCTAGAAACTTGTTCCTAGAACTTCTCAACTTCTCAGTTGTGTTGAGTTCCTGCTGGTGTTTTATGAATTCTATAGTGAATCCTTCGGAACTACCCATTTTTGCTCATTTCTATAGGATTTTTGTTCATTTTGCTCATTTTCATTTTGCTCATTTCCAGGGCAATCGTGAGGAACAGTCCTGAGATCATCCGATCCTCCTTGCTTCCTTTCTTCATGTGCGCCTCCGAGGATCTCGCGCAGACCGTCAACAACCTCAAACAGGGCCGCTTCAGCCACGTCAAGGGAACGATCACGCGCGGAGCAACGAGTCTTAACTACGTCCACATGGTCCTGCTTCCCGTCCTATCGGCTTTCTTCGATCATCTCGGCAGAAACAACTACGGAGCAGATCTGCTCAGTAAGTTTTATGCAACAGTATTTAAATTGTAAGATAGACGGAATAGTTTTAATTCTGTAAACATGTATATATATGTATATATATATATATATATATATATATATATATATATATATATATATATATATATATATGTATGTATGTATGTATGTATGTATGTATGTATGTATGTATGTATGTATGTATGTATGTATGTACATATATATATATATATATATATATATATATATATATATATATATATATATATATATATATATATATATATATATATATATATATATATAAATATATATATATATATACATACGTACGTACATACGTATGTGTACATATATATATATATATATATATATATATATATATATATATATATATATATATATATATATATATATATATATATATATATATATATATATATATATATCAATTGCAAGAATAGATATGTAGTCCTGTCAAACCTAAGATACACAATTGAGGAAGCTATCTGCAACAGTGTATTAATTAAGCAACAGTGTTTCAATTATAAGATACAATATTAATCATATCATTAAGTAGTATTGGGCAAAAGTATCGATTATTGAAATAAAGTAAAGATCTATACGGAAGGAACCTTTGTAGAATATAAAATTGATAAGTCAATATTGATACATTGTTTTTGTATATTCTTATATGCTATGTGCATATTAACTAGATTTAGTTGATAAAACGATTTAAGTATGGTTTTATTAAAAAATAATGCAAAAATGATGTGTTATGTGCTCACACTCATATCTTAGCTTATATTTAACTTATACCATTTTTGTATTTTACCCCACTTTCAGGTGCCCAAGTTGATGATATTCAACTCTGTTGTTACAAGATTCTCAATGCCCTCTATACACTGGGAACCAGCAGCTCAGCCTTTGTACACAGGTAAACTTAATATTTATATTATACCATTTAAGTTACCGGTATACATGCATACAGTTAATTCATTGGTATGCATATACATATTTTAGTACACATTCTCTTAGAGTATACACAATGATATAAATACACAGTTATATTTATTAAAATAGTATAAACACATTATTTATTCTTGTTTTAGTATACAATAGTATACAATTATGAATTTTAGTTTAATTTTATCTTATACTCATTTGTATTTATGTTTGAGATTGAGTTTACACTTTTTGTGGAATTTTCATTTGTCCACATGTATTATTTTCTTATTTACATGATTCTTTTGAATACTGTTATTTTCTCCTTCTAGGAAATTATTATTTTTTGACTACTATTATGTTTTACAAAATCCTTCTATTGATATATTGTGAAAGATAATAATGCAATTTTATTGCCAAAATTACATTTTGCGAAAACTGACATCTTCTGTAAATATTGTTTGCTATTATTGGTATAAACACACCACATTACCATTTTAATTATTTCTGAGGGACAATTGGTTTTAAATATATTCTAGAACTTTTAAATGTTCTTGGTGATTTATTAATGAAAAATAATGATTTTTTTTTGCATTTTATTTTTTTTTAGAAATATGTGTATTATGTTTTTGTTTCCATGTTAATTTCTCTGTTATTTAATGATATGTAGGGATTCTACTGAAGGGGAACTGACAAGGTATTAAATACTTTTTTATTTGCTCATGCCAAAGGTGTCCAGTGACAATTTACATCAAATTATCAAATTACCCATTAATGCCTAAAAGTAACCTTTGAAACTGTCGTCTTTTTCCAAGCTCTGGCACTGTTAATGTCTTCTAAAACTGAAAACAGATGCCTGAAGAGTCATCAAACAAAATATTTTCTTTTAAATTTAAGTATTAGAATTACATTATTTTGCAAATTGGTCTATTCAGTGTAATTTGTCACTGGTCACCCTTGAAGGCCAGATTGCCATCAGTGACAGCGTATCGGCACAGCCTACCAGAGCAACATTTAGACTAGATGTGCATTTCATGATGCATGCATGCTAATACTATAGGCCCTGGGTCCTGTTGCATAAAAAATATCTTAAGTTTAGAACTCCCTTTAATCTCCTTATAGGCCAGTAGTTTTTAGGTTTTCTTTAAATTTATCCTTAATTTAACCTTAAGGATAAAATGAAGGTAAATTCAATGACCTTTAAGGCATAATAATATTTAAGACATAGAATAGAAATTAGATGATTTATGCAACTGTAAGATGTTTTATGCAACCGGGCCCAGTCTCCTTGAACTGCCCCTACCCAGGGGCTATAATGCTATTTCTACTACTGCTACAGCAAATGTCTGCCATTAACCCTCTCATGCCCAGAATATCTACCGGTCTGATGAGAAACTTTTGAAAAGTAAAGAAATATTCAAAGGAAGTTTTAAGGAGATGTGTTTCATAGGAATTGAGAAATAAACCTCTATTCTAGTATTCCTTTAAATTCTACATCTTTTTCAAGATAGTACTATTATGTTTGGACCAGCTTGATATTGGGGTTTGAGCAGAACAAGCTTACAACAGATATACAAATGACTAACAATTAATGTGTTAATGAGCACAATTAGGCTTTCAACTTGTATGCAAATGACTAACAAAAAAAAGTGATTGACCCAGCAAAACAATGCATTCAACTAACACATGAATGAGTAGCAAATAGTGATTTGATAAGCACAACAAATATTCCGACTAATATACAAATTAGGGTTGGATACCAGATTATGAAGTACCAGTAAGATTTTGTACGGTATTGTACAGTTTCATTCCTTAAAGGTATAGCGAATGTCCATTATCCTAAACATGACTTTTCACAACAAAATATATAAGTTGATAATGCAATAAAGTAACAGTACTGTTTTAATACTGAACCGTTTCATTGGTACCGATACTGTACCGTGCCATTCTTAACCCATTAACACTTACAGTTTCTCTAGAAGTTATAGTCTGCTACTCTCATACTTATGAAAATAACTTGTGAATAAAGCGAAAGTTCACAAAATATTTGAAGGAGAGTTGTTGTTTGGCTTCTGATCAACATTTCTCTTTCAAATGTTTTCAAGAAAATGCTTTTGTAAGTAAAATATTTCCTAAAATCGTCAACCTCTTTTGGCCGCTCTGAGTGCAAATGGGTTAAGGTATCCATCCCTTGTACAAATGACTAACCCATTAGAGGTTATTGAGCACAACAGTGCTTTTAACCCTTTCAAATCTGTAAAATACACACAGTCAGCCATATATGTAAATATCATGAAAACAAGGCAATATTTTGAAAAAAAATTGACTGAAAGTTGTTGTTCTTGGTGGGTTTAATGTTACCTCTTTCAATATTTTTCAAATACTTCCCTGATTAAGTAGTTATGATACAAGCTGTGTGCACTCCAGATGCTAATTGGTTACAGCAAAATGTTTAAATAGACAGAAACAGAGGATGCAGAGATGACATAGTATAGGGACATTGGGTCTGAGACAACATGAAAGTCTAGATCCCATAGGTCACCATGTACAAATCTAACGACTCTTGCAGTACAGGCACAAAGGAATGAAGAAACGGTTATGAAATGTTCCAAATAATATGAAAAGGACATTTTTTGAAGTTTACTGTTCATTTAGGTTTAGCAAGCCAATAGTAGCTTGAGTTGCATTATTGCTGATTTTGATGAAATGGTATATGGTAGTAAGTCATTATACAGCCTGGTAAGAGAAGCAAGCATTAATTGGAATGATTTGAACTAACAATTAATCAAAGTGCCATTCAGATTCTATGAATATGTCTGCCAGATCTAGCTTCCTTTGCGAGTGTTTTTGTGTTCTTTACTAATTATTTACCAATTTTTGCCTTCTGTTTACTGAGATCAAGATGAGTTGATTGAACCTGTTGGAGTGCCTACTAAAATATATACTACTAATCACTGGCATTGAGTGTTATTAGGATGGAACAAACTTTTGATTGACTTTTTTTGTTTGGATTGAAAATTGAATTCATTATCTAACTAAAATATATTGAAATATGGACTACAGTCTGTCTGATTTGAGTTTGGCAACTGCTTTTCCCACTTTTTTGTGACAAAACGTTCGAGTTTGCCATCCAAACTTGGCAAACCTCTTTGTAGCACTACTACGTGTATGTACAAACATACTTTTTGTCTCAGCTCCTCAAAATGTGGATTTTGCTCATTAGTTCCTATTGTAAAATGTGCACATTGTCGACAATACAATCTCGCATGTTTGTCTGTTGCGAACAATACAAACACGCAAGATTGTATTGTTGGCAATGGGCACATTTTGCAATGGGACCTAATGAGCAAAATCAACATTTTGCGGAGTTGAGACAAAAAGTATGTTTATACACACACGTAGTAGTGGTCCTAACATGTTTGCCAAGTTTGGATGGAAAACTCGAACGTTTTGTCACAAAAAAATGGAAAAAGCAGTTGCCAAACTTGAGTCAGACAGACTATAGACTGCTTATAGAGATTTTATGGGTTTTGTAGAGATGTTTAACTGTATCAAATTTATTTCACTTTATTGTAAGATATGAAACATTTCGTGAGAATTGCACTATGTTTGTTTTGTCAAATCCATACTTGTTCATGCAGGTGATCATGCAATACCAGATGTTTAGTATCTATTATTGAATTAAACATTAGGTTTGGGGGATGACAAATAATATTCAAGAATGTATTAGATATCATAATACGTTGATGTCTGAGACAAGCGTGTTAAAGTAGTTTGTTAGGACCAAAAATATATGGAAGGTTTAGTTTATCCATTTCCAAATTGCTCATATTGTAGGTAACCATATATATCCATTTATTCTCTTTAGTTAATGTATGACATGTTTTCAGGACATTGGATGTAAGCCCCATAATAGCTACTGTTTCTATTGATATTTTAATAAGGCCTAAAAAAGTTGTTTGTTTCCTGTAGCCCTACCCTAAGGTTTTTTCCGCCCTTCTAATTCGCAATCAACATACAACATGCATGAAACACTCATAAAAAATATATTGATAATTTTACCTACCTACCAATCCTAGTTTTTTGAGACCATTTATACAGGAAACAAACTTTTTTTAGGCCTAAACTTTTTTCGTTGATTAAGTATCTAATTATTTTATCTTCCCTTTCCGCGTGTAGACATCGTCCAGCCCTGGGTGAGTGTGTCGCCTCATTCGCCAGCACTTTCCCTGTGGCTTTCCTGGAGCCCGAGCTGTGCCGCTACAACAAGCACTCCATCATCTACGGCATCGACCCCAACAGGATTGCCGAGCATTCTCTTGAGGCACAAGGTAGGTCTAATATTTGTTTATCAATGTCTATAGCTAGGGATAGGTACAGGTTTTTGATACAATACTGACGTATAATGCCGATAATGGCAATACTCGATACTGACATCAAATTGGAAAAATTATTGTATTGAAAAACTTAAGTATCATATTGTATCGTTTAAGATTAGAAATATATATAAAATCAACTTAATTATTACCTGGACATCTCGCTAAGGAAGTTTCCAAAGCTCACATTGCTTAATTTACAAAATTATGTCCCTGAGAGGCAGGCAGTATCATTAGAATATCGTTAGGGTATCATATTGTTATGGAAATATCTTTATAGTATTGAATTGTCAAAATTTTAAAGGTGCCAATCCCTTACTTTTAAGGAATAAAACATTACAATACAGTACTTTTTGAAAGGATACCGGTATTAGAACTGGGACCTCTTATTGGTATCCAATGCTATATATGTTTCAAAATTTGCACACATACTCATATTTGCATATTGTTTTGACAGAGGTGATGCACCAATTGGCCGAGTCTCTCCCAACGTTGGAGCAGATCGTTGCGGAGATCGAGGGCTTGGCCGAGTCCGGAGGAAACTACAACGAGGCTCCGCACGTCATTGAGGTCACCCTGCCCATGCTCTGTAGCTACTTGCCTTTCTGGTGGCAGCAGGGTCCCGATAACGTCATCGCTCAAGATGGCCACCATCTGACCACGGTCACGGCTGACCAGATGAACACCGTGCTGGGGAATGTCCTGAAACTGATCAGGAATAATGTGGGGACCAGGAATGCCCCCTGGATGAACAGGATCGCCAGTGAGTGAACAGATTAACCCATTAGTGCTTAAAGAGTTCTTACAGCAATTGTCGTCTGGATCTATGATACTTTTGCGAATAACTTTGGAATTGAGAATTATCTTACAAAATATTTGAAGGAGAGTTGGTGGAACTAATTAACCCATCCAATGCTGAGGCTACTTTTGTGCAAAGCACACAAACGCAAAGAGCTTTTGATCTTGGGGCCAAATACTCAAATAAATGTTTGCAAAAAACAAAGAAAATTCTCAAAAATCGTACTTTTATAGTGAAATAAATTTAAGTTAAAATTAATCATTTTAAAACCTGTTATCAATAATAATGATACTGAAAACTTAAGGAAATTATAATTGATCCTAATAGAAGTCTACATTTTGATCCCCTTCTGTTTAGTTTACTTGGATTCAAATTCATACTTATGGCTTATGAAAATATCTTTTTGATTTCACCTTTTTACATCATTTTGACTGTCCATCTTTCCTTCCGCAGCCCGCACCCAGCCTATCATCGGGAACTCTACACCCGAGATGCTGCCGCTCCATATCCTCCCGGTGGGTGAGAAACTTCGCGACAACGCCCGCAACATGGAGAAGGAGGAGGAGAGGTATCACGTGATCAAGAGACAGAACCCCGACTGTGATGACGTACAGGCTGCAGTACAAGAGGTATGTATGATAACTGCAAGGTATCTCCTTAAGCGTTGGATACGGTACTCGGGTACTGTTACCGATAACATTTCAAAAAGTATTGTGTCGTACCGTTTCAGCTAGTTATCTCACAACATGGTTTGGACTTGATTGTAAAACTTGAAACATATCATTTTTGTTGTCAACAATTACGTGTGGCATGCGGAAAAGTTGCTATTGACTTGCAGTTGACTGAGAGAGTTGCCTTTGACTTAGGGTTAGTTGATGGTTTTCACTGGGTACTCTGGTTTCCTCCATCACTTACAACTGGCTAGTCATGACCTAGCTGCAATATGGCAGAAAAAGTTGCGATAATAGAAATTAGCTGACAATGAACCTCATTCTCCAGAGAATACCATTTGTGCCCCTATAAAATACCGATGCATCCGTTGATTTTGCTTATTTCAGAACTTTGGTATTCTGGTGCGTGATATGTACGCCTTCTACCCTCTGCTGATCAAGTATGTAGACCTCCACAGGTCTCACTGGCTCAAGAACCCAGTCGCCGAGGCAGAGACTCTCTTCGAATGCGTCGCCGAGGTCTTCAATCTATGGTCAAAATCAATCGTAAGTATTGTGCCTATTGTAGTTATAGCACAAGAATGATATTTATAGAGTCCAGTGGTATTTTCTATATTTAGACAGATGTTGTTTCTAAAAGAACTTCAACATCTAACATTTATTTTAGGGGTAATTTGATGGATCATATGTAACTATATGAAATCTCATCCTAAATTGTGCAATATATTGTGCAACCTTTTGTATCTAGACTGTACACATGATCTGTTCAATTTCATCTTAGAATGACATTTGAAACCTAATAGGTCAAATTCTTTTCAAAGTATTGATTTTTATCCGGATATTTTCCTTCACTCACGATGTGAAATGATAAAAAGTCATTGGCTATTTCAGTGTTAATTAGACAATTACTTTTCATCATTTTTTTTTTTAATTTTCGCATTATTTTTTTAAAATTGCATTTAAAGGGCATTGGCTAATTCATTGTTAATAAGACAACTACTTTTCATCATTTTCATTTTTTTTTAATCTAATAAGGCCACTCCAATTTAATTACTTGTCTTATGAGCTTTTTTTGGAAAAAAAATCCTGTCAGACTCCAAAAAAAAAGAAAAAAAAAGTCACCTTTGGTGTCTTACGGACGAAAGTGGTTTTGAAATTTTCTGTCAGACTCCAAAAAAAAAAAAAAAAAGTGCAAGTTTTAAGAATATTCTTTGTAAGTGTGATTCAATCAACTACAGGAACCTATCATTGCTGTAGTAGAGCCTCAGACTTGAGGAGGTATACCTCCCACCCTTCAGGTTACAGGGATTAATTGATTGATTGATTTTATTTAGTTCAGAATAGGCTGGTAGAAACATATCGCTACCAGTACTAGTCAGCAGACTCTAAAAAAATTTAAAAAAAATTAAAAAGTCACATTTTTCAACTTTTTTTTTTATTCCAAAATGGCTCATTTCCTACCTCCTGAGCTCGTAAGACAAGTAAATAAATTGGAGGGGCCTAAGTTGAAAATGATTCCATATAATTTTAGAACTCGATTTGATATTTTGTTTTCTCCGTCGTGCTGCAGTTGTTCAAGCGTGAGGAGCAGCAGTTTATGACGCAGAACGAAATCGACAACATGGCGTTCATCATGCCCAGCAGCTCCAAGGGCATGGCCGTTGCGAAAAACGGCGACGGAAACGAAAAACGCAAAAAACAGCGCGTCAAGAAACTCGAAAACTACACCAGTCTCAACGTGGCAGCGCTCAAACGCTTGCTTCCCATTGGTCTAAATCTGTTTGGAGGAAGAGAACAGGAGCTCGTCCAACAAGCCAAGCAGAAATTCATCCAGGTACGTCAAAATCGGCCTCGTACGTCAAACTCGGCCTTGTGAACCGAGTTCCTCCCATCAAGGCTGGGTCTCTCTCCACTTCTATTAGTGACCAATAAAGGCTACCGATGTTTTATTTTTACCGGAGGCATGGTTGTATGTCTCCTCATTGTGATGCATTGTGGGATATTCGTAGAAATCATAATATGAATATCGGTAGCCTTTATTGGTTGAAAGTCTTTTTCCTTCAATATCTGTAGCCAAAACTCTCAAGATAAATAGTTGTGAAATAAAGTTAAGTTAAGCCGGTTCGAACCTAATTATAATATAACTTATTCACCCTTCAGTTTCTTGTATAACATTGAGAATTCTCCCTCCACCCCTATATCAAATAATTATGTAAAATATCCTTAAAAACATAAATGCAAATTAGGAATTAAAATAATTAAAAAATTTTAACCCTTATGCTGGTGGTTGCCACTACAAAATGATGCAAAGAACATCTAAATAAAAAAAGACTGAACTCCTGGCACATGGTACTCATCTGAGAGTACTCAGTGAGAGCTTTCCAATGAATACCAGCAGGACAGGGTTAAGATGTTTTTCAGGAATCTTTGCGTTCTTGTTCTTTGGACGAAAGTAGCCTCAGCATTTGAAGGGTTAAGGACAATTAGTAATATGAAAAATTAGCTGTAATTTATTATCAAATCTTTAATTTGATATGTATAAAACAAAAACAATAATTTGGATGTGGAGAGAGATCTCGCCATATAATGCATCATTAAATTTGATTTCTCTAATTAAGCGCTAGAATGATGGCAGCCTCGTTTCGGAATGGCTAGCAGAGCACCCACACGTCCAACCCCTACTTAATACATATTCACAGCAGCAAACTTTTTCTACTAGTTTGTTCTAAATAAGATTCTGTTGTTAAATAGTTTCTGCAGTGCATGAAATAAGCTTCGGTTCATGTTCTTTGTGCGTAGTTATTATAGTGAAATTTAAGAGAAAAATTTATAAGAATAATTTGTTAGAACAATAGAATTTCTTTCATCTGCACCTTCACGTCTAATGTCACATTCCTTAAGGGCACTTATCGTAATATACACACTTTATGAATTTTAATTGGTAGAGATAAGTTACCATTGTTTAACTTCCCCAGGCCCAGAGCGACCCCTTCTGGTGTGATTCTTTAAGAATATCCAGTAAATAGAGGTGATATTTCAAAAGTATTAGAAGAAGCCGTATTTCTCACAGTTTATGTATTTCTTTCAACTTTCGTTCAAATAGTTTTGAAATTCACCATTTATATCTAGATATTTGTATATTTATCAAACCACTAGGACACTCTCATCATCACTGGGTTAAAGGGATATCAATTTCATTTTATTTGTCTTTAATTGGGAATAAGTTAATTATATTATTTAGATATAGTTAAGGCTGATATATATATATATATATAAATAAATATATATATATATATATATATATATATATATATATATATATATATATATATATATATAAGCTGCACTTCTGATTCATGATTCAAGGGGTGGGGGGTCGTCTGTTAAGTGTATGTGGGTGGGGGGTCTTTCATTTAATGTATGTTTGTGCCAAAAATTTCATTGTGTTGGTGTTTGTTTTTATTCCAGAAAGTGCAATTATCTGACGACATTGTTAGTATGAGTTCAGCGGCGTCCGTAAGAGTAGAACACGCAGCGCCCTCTTTTTTCTCATCCATAAACTACTGCATGCCCTGTGGAGTATCAAATAGGCTTGCCCCTCTATGGGGTGCCACTGTGTCCCCTGGGGCTCAGGGAGACCCAGGGGCAGGGAAAATTAGGGTGACCCCCTCCCCAACCTCCACCAATACCCATGTTGAACCTCATATACTGCATGAGACTGTGATATCATACATACTTCCCCTATATATTTCCAAAGTATTTTGACATAAAATTCAATATACTTGGGGCTCAACATATACCATTTTCTAGACAACCCTTTTCCCATAAATTAAGGGTCAGGCAATTTCATCCTGAATGCAATTAGCCTGATAAGACTACCTCCTATTTCATAAATCCAGTACTTGTTAACCCTTATGCTTCTGGTGGCTAATTTGGCCAATACAAAATGATGCAAAAAAACTGAAAATGGACTGAAACCCTGGCACATGAGTACTCATCCGAGAGCACTCAGCGAGAGTACTCAGCGAGAGCTATCCAATGAATACCAACATGACAGGGTTTAGATGTGTGTTTTTTAAATCTTTGCATCCTTGCGCATTGGACAAATGTAGCATCAGCATTTGAAGTGTTGAATTAAGTATCATAAGCATAATATGCATGGACGATGGACATGCAAGAAAAAAGGGGTACAGGTGGCTATGTGAGCGTGGTTGATATATGTTTTGTTTGCTTTCAAGATTTTTGGGCGCCATAAAATGTGAGCTGGGCATCCTGATTTTTGCTCCAAATTGCCCTGCTTGCTTGACTTCCTGGTCATCCTGTTGAGCCCTGATATATCTGATATATGTCACTATCATAACATTATTAACCCCCTCTTCCCTGAAGCTTGTGGATGATTGAACAGATATGCAAACATTTAGCCTATAAGAGAACAGTATGTAAAGAATAATTGAAGAATCGTAACTATTAGATTATGAAGAACAATCTTCATTCAATTATTCTTAATCGTGCTGTATTATCTGAATGTTTCCATATAATATTAATATACCATAAGCCTTCTCTGCATATAATACATATACCTTTCATCCTTCATTCTCATTGATAAAAACACTATAGGAAACTGCAGAAATGTATATTCAGACTGCAGCTAATAATCACATTGCTTCTGATTGGCTAAAAATTTGGTAAATCAAAATACGATTCATCGATGCAGGATATTTTTATGCATTTGAAAAAAAATCAAATGTAATTGGAAATTTATGGAATTTAGCCAATCAAGTTCATTTCCACAATTTTATTCTGTATTACTATGCCTGTTCATGACAGTACAGACATATATTGCTTAAGGGGTTGACTTTAAAACACTGGAAATTCAGACCCCCCAATTTTGCAGAATGGGATATCATTTTTTTTATGACGAAATTGATATTCAGGAAGTATCTTTTTTTCTGTTTCTCTAGTCTCGGAAAGCGGTAAGTGAACCATTAATGGATAATATCTGATATTCTGTAGCTTGATTAATCTTAATCTTTCTTTCTCATACTCGTATGTCTCATAATAGCTCTCTTGGCCTTAATTCTTCCTGCCACAAGAGCTGCATCTGCAAATTGCATTCTTTGAAGACTCTGATGATAAGTCGTCACTAAAATTTGACTGATAATGGACTTTTTGTCTATCTCATGTTTCCCCTTCTTTTACTCTATCATATTTCTAATATCAAACAGCTATTTAATACATTTTAACACACTCTCTTCCACCAGAGCATATAGCAGCGTTGTTCAACGACTACTAAATGTTTCACAAAGAAAAGTAATAGCATATCCTGCTATCAGTCGCAGATCCCGTGATCAGCAAATTTTGAAGTTCAAAATTTAAATTTTGAAAAATTATTATTTTTTTAAATTATAATGTTTTTCTCAAAATGATAAAAAATGTGTAAAAAGTGATATCATTGTCTGGGACCAACTAATAGTATATTTCTATTACTTTATCAAAAACGAGTTATATTGTCAGCCATTTAAGCTCTGGTGAAGATAGTGAATATCTAGTGTGAGTTTCAGGTAGTCCTACCTTTACATACAGGTAAACAGATGACCACACCTTTGGAGTTTAAACCTGAAATTGACCTATCCAAGTAGAACCAAAATTTAGAAATTTAGTGAAATGCTGGAAACAGTTTTAGCCTTCTTTGTGGATCTATTTTTATCTGCAACCTGAAACTTGCATTCTTTTTTATGACCTAAATTTCTAATCAACTTCCTCATTCTGTCAATAAAAGCTTTTTTCTAGTTTCTCACTCTCTGTGGTAGATATGCTTGGTGCAAAATTCACCATCGCCAGCATCTACATTTATTCATTTGTCATGGATTCTTAAAGAGAGTTTGAACTTTTTCTTTGTTAAATGAACTTCCCTTTCGCCCTGTACCGTTGTACCCTGGACAAATTTTTGTTAGAATCCTTACAATTTTCCATACTTAAGCCTAGAAGATGGGTAAGTTACCAGTTAAACTTTCCCTCCTATTCATTTTTTAAATCCAATTTTTAATTAAACCTTAAATTTACACATTATTTTGCATAAATCCTTTTCAATTCCTAGATAATTACAAAGTGTAAGATCAATGGTGCTGCAACAGAATAGAATGTGATTATGTTTGCTTAAGCATTGTTCAATTTTATTTTATCAGAATCTCTTAATTAAGTCACAAAATATTTGACATGATTTTTATTCCTCTAGAGTTGGAAATTGGCAATATTTTTTTGCCACCGAACCAAACCCTTTGAGAATTAGATACAGAGCACCTGATCTGCATGGTTCCTTATCTCCCTTTCCCTACTCCACCGAACCTGTATATAAAAACGCATGGGGCATACTCCTTCTGTGAGAAAACGGTTTCTTGACTGTGTTGAGGCAGTTATTTGACTTTCTAGATATGAGAGGGGGTTAGGGGGGAGGGGGTAAGAAAGAAGGCGGCTGAGATGAGATGCACGCATGTGGCTCAATATTTACCCTGTATGCAACCCTGTCTGATACTCCACTTGGATGGTACCCTGAATTAGTACCATTTACGATGACCATCATTCCATATTATATATCTCCCTAATGTGCACTGATAACAACATTTGACCCGTACCAAACAGCCAATGGATGGCCAGTATTTCAATGTCACGTCCCGGCAAAACAGAATAATATCCATATCGCAGTTTATTTACTTTCTTCAATTGCACAGCTTTTTTCTATCTCTCAAGTCTGCAATTTGCTTATTAAGAAAAAAAATCATTCAAATAAACATTGTAGGTTTTTGCAATGAATTATTTGGATGATCTCTTCATGGGAAGAGAAATTTGGTTGTGAAATATTGCTTAATTTTTTGAAAAGCATTCTAGTATACGTGATTAGTTCGACATTGAAATACTTTTTGGCCATGTTTACCATTTTACCACCATTACTTAGCGAAACTAGGCGTTCCAAGTTGATTGACATTTCGAATTCTGATTAATTTCGTTTTGAGATTTTTTCCCAATTTGTTTTTTGATCATAACCTATAGAAATGAGTAGGACCTCGAAAACCCTTGAATTGAAAACTATTATGAAAGCCCTTAGACTTATAATTTTTCATTTTACTTGTTATAAGTGGAAAATTATTTCAATAGACTGAATTGATAAAATGTTACATATTAATATAAGAAAAATAGTTCCTTTGTTTAAATTCAGCATTTTATATTAGATTGAATCATAAAACAGCTGCTTAGTTTAACTGAACTTCCATTGAAAAATCTTAACATCGGATTCACACCATACATTTTTACCATAATGAACTTGTGCAGAATAATTCGCCCCATTTTATTTCTATCATCATTTGCACTTCGCTAAAGCTTCATCATTATAGCATAATGTAGTCTTAACAGCCAGATGGCATAAGAAAAGACAAATTGAAGTAAAGTCAAAAGTTATCAATTCATAATTTAAGTAGATAATTAAGATAATACAAAATCAGAATATGTGTTTGTCAAATTTATTTAATTTCTTTTATAAGGTATTGTTCACTATTCCAATGTCTTTAAATGAACCAATCAGGGCACAGCATATCTCTATTTTTATGCTGTTTTTCTTAATATAAATGGTTCTATTCCCTGGTATCCAAACTGTAACTGTACATATATAATATTGGTTTAATTTCTGGCTGTTAAGACTACCTGCTGATCGCCATGATATTTTAAGACAGTTTTCTTCTTAACCCATTAACACTCAGAGTGTTTCTTGAAGATTTCGTCTGCTACTCTCATACTTTTGAAAATAACTTTTGAATAAAGCAAAAGTTTACAAAATATTTGAAGGAGAGTCGTTGCTTGGCTCCTGATCAACATTTCTCCTTCAAATATTTTCAAGAAACTGCTTTTGTAAATTAAATATTCCCAAAATCGTCAGGCCTCTTTTGGCCGCTCTGAGTGTAAATAGGTTAATATCGAGGTATCATTCTTCCTCATTAAGGGAGAGTTTTAATCGATTGCACGCAAAGGTGCTGGGTGCAAATTGCCTATACACATTGGGACATAACAAATGCATACAATACACACCCTCTGACACCTACTGGGCAATTGCGGAACTAAACACAGACCATGTGAAAATCCAGACTTGCTGTTTACTCCTTAAATGGTTTAAGAAGCGATGGTATTTTGCCACACAATATGCTCATTACTGGAATGGTGCTACTAACCTGTGGCCTGGGAACCAGTATTGTGTTGAGAAATTTATTACCAGCATATATGCCCAGTAGTTCTTTCTCGCACTTGCTGATAATTAACATTGACCGGTGATGGGTTTTAAATCATGTGGCAGGATTTTAATATTTTCTATCTCTCTCTGGCTAACTACTCACCCTATTGTTAAGTACCTCTATGGCTATTGCTGTAGGGGTTTCCTGTGTAGGGTACACACACAGCTGGTTACGCATCAAACTCTAATAAATATGTATCAATAAAACATTAATGACAGAAACATTGGTAAAGTATTTTGAAATTTGTTTTCAGCGGTATCATTCCAATTGCGAATCACTTCTGGAAATTTATTTTCTGGTATTTTATTCCAATTGTCAAACACTTCTGGAAATTAATCTTCTGATATTCTATTCCTATTGGGAAACACTTCTGGAAATATATTTTCTGATATTTTATTACAATTGTGAAGCACTCATGGGAATTTATTTTCTAATATTTTATTCCAAATGTGAAAGACTCCTGGAAATTTATTTTCTGATATTTTTTTTCCAATTGTGAAGCACCTGGAAATTTATTTTCTGTATTTTAATCCAAATGTGAATCACTCTGGGAAATTTATTTTCTGATATTTTATTCCGATCGTGAAGCACTCCACGAAACTTTTTTTCTGTTTTTTTTAATCCAATTGTTTGGCATTCCTGATCGATAGTATCTTCCTTATTTCAGCGTCCAATTGAGGCTGAGCAGGTATGACGCATTGTAGGGGACGATGTTATTTTGGCTTACCCCCACCCCCCACACGTTACCCTCCCAAATCCCCACCCTACAAATCCTGCTATTATTTTTAGGTTATCACAATTGTTCTGTTCCAGACACCCTAGGTAGAGCTCTAGGACATTCGTAGAAAAATTCAATGCTTTTCCGTTCTTACTAGGTTCATTTTTGAGTGTTTTGTTTTGTTCCATGTTTTGATAAGATTGCTTTAATAATAATGTTTTATTTGCACTGCTCTTAAGATAATTTAAGACACATCATTCATTGGATCATACAATATTTCTTACCTACCTAGGATCTAGTTTGACTCGTTATGGGATTAAGTTCATAGAAAACATTTTAAAAACTTACAATCATATAAATCGGTTGATTTAACAAAAAATCTACTAATAGTATTTGAATTTGAATAACAGAATTTATGGAAAAATTTCAAAAAGTTCTTGTTGCACCAAATATAAAGTATATTAAAGAATATGTTTCGAAATACAAATTTAGACAAACTAAATATGTATGAGTTATGTATTTCGAGAAATATCTCGACTTTTTGAAGTTTTTGTTGCACCAATTATTAGGTATATTAAGTTTATTTTGAGTATAATTTAGTTGTACCCATTTTGTTTTTTACATTTGGCAAATCAACACATTGCTTTTGTGTAATTTTGGCTTTTGTTTTAACTTTCTCAGCATGAGCTCTACCTGGTGATTGTAGGATTGTTGTCATATCTTAAAACAGAATTTCTTCAGAAAAAAGCATTTAAAGAAATTAAAAGATAAAAAAAATATATAAAAACAAAAAAAAAAGATAGAAATGAAATTATAAAAACTTAAAAGATAAATAAATAAAAGTAAAATCTCTTAAAGTCTAAAAAAACAAAAGAATTTAGAAATAGATAAATACACAGTTTGTATGAACTCGTATAGGGTCCTATTTTCTATTCACAATCTTTCATTTTTTTTTAAATGCAAAGTTTAATTGGATATATTAACAAAGTATTGCATTTGAACATTTTGAAAAATCAAATTTTATTAGTAATATTTTCAACTCCCTTCCAGTACCAACAATACCCAATCCCTTCCATACCCAAAACACCCTATGTCATACCAAAGACACTGAGATGAGGAGGTACATTAAGATGGAATGCTATTTGCTGGGATACCCATTTGAAACAATTGGATCTAGCAAAATTTATTTATGATCTAAATTAAACCTTGTGTTTAGAAGATGTTTGCAGAATTTCCATGGATACAATTTCTTACACACAAAATTATAGTTAAATTCAGAATTTAATCTAAATTAAACTTTGTGCTAAGAAGATGTTTTCAAATCTTCCATGGAGCACACAAAATTAGCAAAATTCAGAATTTAATCTAAATCAAACCTTTTGCTAAGAGGATGTTTGTAGATTTTCCATGGACTCATTAATAAGCACAAGAAATTAGAAAAAAATCAAAATTTTAAGGTGAACCAGCTGGTACTCTACACAGGTATAATACTCGTTAGTTTTTCCCCAACAGATGGGACCAGAAACGGCACAATCACAGGTACAGAATTGATTCTAACTGTTATATTTTGTTTCGATAGTGTTCCTCAATAAGGAAATATTCATGTAGTATCATATCGTGAAATTTTTGAAGGTGCCAATCTATTCCCCAAAAACTTTTTATATAAGTAACGTACCCAGATATGTCAGGAAGCACTTAGAATAAGTCTACAGGAAACTTAGATGGAGGACAATAGAAGTTTTTTTTTAAAGAGAAACAGTTTTATTCCTTTGTTGAAAAGAAAATATGAAAATATGCACTATTACTCACAAAATAACCCTTAGAAATGAACTATATATACCCTTATAAGCCCCACTGGAGGGTTGTTATTTCAATTACATAATGAAAAACATTTGTTTTGTATTTTGCTATATTTCCTCTAATCAATTTTCATGATACCCTGTTGTGAATACAGTTGGACTTCACAATTCTGCAATTTTGAAAAGCAGAAGGCCACTTTTCATGAGTTTATACTGAAAAAATACCCTCCTCTTAAGGCTCGCCCTCCAAAAATGAAGTGCTGTATTGAAGTGTATTCATACCTGATATGAGTTATTCCTAAGAATGTTTTTTCCATTCCAGTTTTATTGTATATGTTATTACAGGTCATAAAGCCTTGTTAGTTCAGACTTAGAAGGCATGAATATGGGATTTATACGTTTATACATTATACCCTTTTGTTTTTACAAGCAGAATTCATCCAAGATTTACCCATATCCTGTATTTTCCGGATGCTCTCCATTTAAGATACCCCATTTTTCTCTTTAGAAATTGTGCATTGTGATCGTTCGATTACCTTTTTAGATCTCGATATTTCTTGTTTATATAAATTTTGCCCATGTTGACCCAGTTACGAGGCTTTGTAGCCCGGAGTATGCGCAGCGTACAAAGCCGGCCACTATCTTGCCAGATAGCTATCCCATAATTCTTTGCGGCACTTGGTCAATTCTACGCGGCACTTGGTCAAGTGATGAGGTTTTTAATATAATTTATATAAAAGAATCGTTTTTTGCCCCTTATTATTCAAACCACTTGATTATTATAAAATTAATATACAGGTAGTCAAATTTACCAATCTCTAAGGATTTCTTCGAAAATAGCCTGTACAAAATGCCATGGAGATGCTTTTCTAGAAACAGTATTGCCATGGTGACGAACATTGAATAAGTGAGATTTTTTTGCAATTTTAAGATCAAAATTATGCTGATAACAGGAAGGAGGGATAAGACTTTTGACTACTTATCTTGACGGTTCCAATTTTTTTTGCATTTTTTGTGCATTTTTTATTTTCTAAAATTAAAAAATATAGCTTACATTATCTTGTTTTTGGTATATGATTTTATTCACAGATCAAGTGCCTAGCATATTCCCCACTTTTGCCTCCCTAAATATATGTATGTATGTATATATATATATATATATATATATATATATATATATATATATATATATATATATATATATATATATGTATATATATATATATATATATATATATATATATATATATATATATATATATATATATATATGTATATATATATTCTTGACCTTTAAATTGCTCCGACCTTTGCCTGCCCTTGCTCTTCGACCTTGTCTCCTGTCTTTTCTATGTCTGTCTGCGTCTTTGTCTTTGTCCATATTCATGAGAGAGAATGATCCCCCAAAAATATAAACCCGTTCAGTATTATTATTTATTGGCCTATTTTGCATTATGCAAATCTCTATCATTTATTATCAGGCAGTGCATTTCTCATGAGTTGCTTGAAATCTTAGATCAAGTCTCTATAGTTTGTTATCAGGGAGTACATCCCTATGTTTTTTTAGGAATCTTAGAGCTTATTAATAACAATATTGCCTGGCAATTTAGTTTCAAAGCACTTGGTTTTATTTAGAAGTATTTATCTTTTTTAGTTAATTCTTAGTTGATTTCATGAAATTTAGCTCTTCCCTTGATTTGCATGAGTTAGTTATACATTTCAGAAGTACCTTTTACTCATTTTTATTTAGTTTTCTTTATTTTTAAAATCAATTACTTCAAAAAAAGAATTTTTTTAGAAAAAATGAATTTCAAAAGTTCGGAAAATCTTTTGAAAACTTTTGAAGCTACACATTTTTACAGCAAAAATCTGGTTTCTTTCATTTTCTGCTGATTTTTCTTATCTTTATTTTAATAATTTTTCAAGTATTCCTTAAGACTTTAAGTTCTTCCTCTCCTCTCTCTCTCCCTCTGACCTTGACCTTTTGCGACCTTGACCTCTTGGGACCTTGACCTCCTGACCTCTTCACATCTGGCAAGTGATATTTTGGCTCGCATGGCGCTTTTGCATGGAATACTAACCCCCCTAAGAGGGAATTTTTCTAATGCTTCCATGTTTTAGAAGGAGGCAGAGGGTGATATTGAAGATTTCCTCAAGGCAAGCCTTAGTGCGGAAGAAGGGGTGAGTATTTTCTTATGTTACCTTATTGAAGTTGTGGCACAAGCAAATATGGAATATGGTGCTTAAACCAGACTGGTTGGACTGAAGTTTCTATTTGGTATAAAACAAAATCTTAATAATGTGCAATTATAACATATAGGGCCACTCCAATTTATTTACTTGTCTTACAAGCTCAGGAGGTAGGAAATGAGCCATTTTGGAATAAAAAAAAAAGTTGAAAAATGTGACTTTTTTTTTTTTTTTTTTTTTTAGAGTCTGCCGACTAGGACTGGTAGCGATATGTTTCTACCAGCCTATTCTCAACTGAATAAAATCAATCAATCTATTAATACCTGTAACCTGAAGGGTGGGAGGTATAGCTCCTCAAGTCTGAGGCTCTACTATAGCAAATGATAGCTTCCTGTAGTTGATTGAATCACCCTTACAAAGAATATTCTTAAAACTTTCACTTTTTTTATTATTTTTTTTGGAGTCTCACAGAAAATTTCAAAATAACTTTCGTCCGTACGACACCAAAGGTGACTTTTTTTTTCTTTTTTTTGGAGTCTGACACAAGTGTCCAAAAAAAGCTCGTAAGACAAGTAATTAAATTGGAGTGGTCTAGTATATAATTAATACTAGAAATGTTAATAAGAATGCACTAGGAACTGTCTGTTCAGCTTAAAGTATAGTGGAGAACAGTGGTTTGGCTGCAATAGGAGTTAAAATATTGAACTTAAAACTCTGGGTTTTTTATGGAAAAATGTTTTTATTTTTTTCCTTTTATCGGTTTTCTTCAAGTTGTTTTGATTACCCTAATGATATTGGCAATATGAGGTTATTTCTTTAAAAACTTTAAAAATTTGAACATAATTGTATAATTATCAATTGTTTAGTTTGCTGTCTGAGCTGTTTGTTATGATCTACTTCAATATCTTTAAGAAATCCTAGATTTATTATTTTCAGTTTCTCTGCCAATCATATATGTATTATAATGAGAAATAAGCACAATGAAAGTAAGATTTTTGTTTAATTTTCTAAACGTGTATGAAATAATTGGACATGTATGACTATAGATTTTTTTTAAATGAATCAATTTTTCAGGGTATGGACACTTTTTGTCCCTTTGAAGGCGCTGAAATGTAATAAAATTTAAATGAAATTGAATAAAATATCTGACCGTTATTCTACTTTTTCCCCTCCGCAGCCTGAAGAGGATGAAGAGAAGACAAAATGGCAGAAGACGCTCTATAACAAGATCGGGCAAACGAAGCTTGCCCACGCGCAGGAGCTCTCGCAGGAGAAGGTTATCGAGAGAGTCATCAACATGGCCAAAGTCTTACATGGACTCTACCTGGTGAGTGCTGCCACCTGCTGGTCAACCCCGACACTAGCAGTACTTGTGGCGCCACCTAGGGTTCACTTAAGACTTCAGTGGTATTGCTGGCATATATGCTCTTTAAAAATATTTTATTTACGGTAGTCACAAATTAGACAGCTGACTAGTTCCAAGTACTTTTTGAAAGTATTTCACTTGAGTCTCATTTACAACATCACTCTTTTTTAACTTGTATTTCCATATAACAGCACTCCTTTTATTGGAAAATTGTTAAATTTTGTTTAATAATACTATGTATGTTTGTTTTGGTAATATTTTTCCTACTCCATATTTGAAGGTTGAGCATCCTAATTCTTTTCTTTTTTTCAATATTTGAATTTTTAAATAATTTGTATACGACTATATGTATGTATGTATGTATGTTTTTAATTATTTACAATATTTATTTTTTTATATTATATTTAAAATTATTATTTCATCATTATTTGTATATGCATGAATGTTTTGGTAATATTTTTCTTACTCCATATTTAAAGGTTGAGCATTCAAAAATTTGTTTTCGATATTTGAAATTCTTTTTTTTTATATATGTGTTTATAGTTTGGTTAAACTTTCCTATACTACTCAATATTTCAAGGTTGAGCATCCTTATTCTTTTCAATATTTGAATTTTTTTATTATTATTATTTGTATATGTATGTCCTTTTTGTTAATACATTTGCTACTCCATATTTACAGGTTGAGCATCCTCCAGCCTCTCACAAGCAAGCTTGGCGTAAGCTGATCTCGACGCAGAGGAAGCGCGCCGTCATGGCGTGTTTCCGCATGATCCCGCTCCACAACATGCCGCGACATCGCGCAATCAACATGTTCCTCAAGTCCTTCCAGGCACAGTGGCTCGGAGTCGAGGAAACCGGCACCGGAAAACTCATTGAGGATCTTACGGTAAGCTGGACCCATCTTTTAAAAATTATTTATTTCTATTTGAATTTCGCACTATGAGCACTAGCAATTTTTATTTTTCACCCTTCCAATGCTAAGGCTACTTTAGTCCAAAGCACAATGACGCAAAGATTTCTGAAAACCATCTAAACCCTGTCATGTTGGTATTCATTGGAAAGCTCTCGTTGAGTACTCTTAGATGAGTACCCATGTGACAGGGTTTCAGTTATTTTCCAGTTTTTTGCATCATTTTGTATTGGCCAAATTAGTCACCATCAGCATAAGGGTTAACAAGTAAATATACTCATACAATATAGACCAAAGACACAGACAAGTTAACAACAAACATATGACCTGTTTTTATATCCATATATTATGTGGCATAAACTATTTAGATAGTAATGCTACAATGTTTCTTTATGAGTAATTCAATTCCCTTTTCAACACAAGTCAATTTTCTGTTAGACTCAACCAAAACTATAAAAACTGATCCATCTTTGTACATGCCTCTCACCACTACCTTCATGGGTTCGAATCCTGGCCTGGGCAAGTGAGAAAGTTGCCTGGGTCTTGGGGTCAGATGGTGGTTTTCGCCGGGTACTCCGGTTTCCTCCACCACTTACAACTGGCTAGTCTCAACTTAGCTGCAATATGGCAGAAAAAGTGACGAAAACCGAAAACCACATCAACCCCTTATGTATAAGCTCTCTTCTGCTTTAGAAATGAATTTCGTTTGACTTTTGTAAGATATATAATTTGCATTATATTTATGTGCATATTGCTCCTGATCCTTACCCCTATTGAAGACTGAGTGTCTCATCAACCCCTTCTTTTCCAGCCCAATGAAGGGGAAGAAGAAGAGGAGAAGAAGGAGGGTGAAGGGGAGGAGCTACCTAACCCCCTGACCCAACTGATCACCGCCTTCAACCGTGGCTCCTCCGCACCACAAGAAAAACTGGGCGCAGACTTCCTCTACATCTCCTATGCTGAAATCATGAGCAACGTGAGTACCCAGAAATCATGGACGATTTCATTATGGTATACCTAGAATTCGTGTAATCTCCTATGCCAATGTCATGAGGAACGTGAGTACCCAGAAATCATGGACGATTTCATTATGGTATACCTAGAATTCGTGTAATCTCCTATGCCAATGTCATGAGGAACGTGAGTACCCAGAAATCATTGACATTCTCTATGATATCACTAGAATTCCTATAATCTCATATGCAAATATTATGAGCAATGTGATTACCCGGAAATCATTAACCCTTTCATGCCAGTATCACTGGAATTCCTATTATCTAGCTCCTTTACCAATATCATGAGCAACCTGAAATCATATGAAGTTAGCTCTTTTATTCAGATGTAATGAGCAAAAACTGTCCATGGCAGAGATTTTCCATTTGTAAGCTAAGTATGTGTCCATGAACACTTATTGCCAAAATGAAATGCCTGTGGTATCTTATTCACAGGCAATAAATGTACAGGTTGCTATGGATATTTGTCTCCATACATCAGGATATGTGACAAATTTGGGATAAAAATGTCTGCTTTTTAGCTGGTGTCACTCTTAATTAGTCTTGCTGTGCACCTCTTTAAGGTAAACACTATGAATAACTCTGTTAGTTTTGACGGCAAACAAAAAGGGATATTCTATTACCCAAGTTTGTAAAATTTACATTATTGTCATTTGTCTTAACTCCTAATTCTCTATGATAATTATAATGATTAATACTTGTTGAGCCATGTTTCACATTGTTGACTTAATTTCACATGTGGACCTAATTTCACATATTGACCTAATTCACTTGTTGACCTAATTTCACATGTTGACCTAATTTCACCTGTTGCTTGGTTACAGAGTTGTGAAGGTGGAGATGATGAGGATGAGGACGAAGATGAGGGTGAAGAGGGAGACGCAGGAGCATCCTTCCAGGTAAGATGATGATGATGTTGCCATAGAAACACTGATGTAGTCATAGCAACAGCGATATTGACACTTATCTTATCTCTCTAACTCTCAGCTTTTTGATAATCAAAGGCAAAGGTTTTGAAGCAAATTCAGTTATCATACAAACAAATAGCCAATCAATGATTTCTGAAGATATTGCAACAACTACAGTGAAACCTCTCATTGTGAACACCCCGGAGATGTGAACACCCCCTAATGTGAACGCTTTTGCCCTGGTGCTAAGTTGTTCACTCAAATCTCTGAGGTTTTGCTGTACTTGGAAAATTTGCACACTCTCTCTCTCTCTCTCTCTTTCTATCTATGAAAATTTTACATGTTTTGAATCCAGGAAATTTCCTATTTTATTGCTATACATTCCGTCTTGTACATTTCTCCTTTCTTCTGATAGAAGGCTCCTTTACTGTACAGAATTGCCTCAAGACCTTGTAACTTCCGTCAATACCTGCTTTAAAAGGTGCACACCACAGGCCCCATAACAGTGCAGTTTTGTATCAATTAACCCATTCACACATAGAGTTCTGCTAGACAGTATTGTCTGCTACTCTCATACTTTTGAAAATAACTTTGGAAAGCGAGCAAAAGTTCGCAAAATATTTGAAGATGAATTGTTGATTGACTTCTGATGAACATTTCTTCTTCAAATGGTTTCCAGAAAATGCTTTAGTAAGCAAAATATTTCCAATTTTGGCCGCTGTGAGTGTATATGGGTTTAACATTTTAACAATAATCAACTGATTGGTTATTGTTAACCCCTTTTTTTCAAAGGGGCAGGGTTCACTGACACATTTCAAGATATCCTAAAAATTAAATTCACAAAAGCACTTTCATAGAAGTGTGTGATTCTCATCTATGAAATTGTCATATTTCATATTATCTTGATGAGGTGTTATGTTAAGAGATGCTAGACAAAACCTTCCATGTTTGGTAATGATGTGGTTAATTTGTGAAGTAAGTTAAATTCGTATCAATGTCTTGTTATGCACATGTTTGATAGGTGGAGCCACCTATGTACATATATTTGGGGTGTCACCTGTTTATCTAAAATAGGGGGAGCCACCTATATAGTAATGTGAACATTGGAGGCAACACCTTTATATATAATAGGTGGCCCCACCTATGAAAATATGGCCTCTACATGTACAGTAGGGTATGCCACCTATATGGTAATATGAACATTAGAGGCAGCACAAGCAGTATGTAGCACCAACACTAATACCGCATACATATTATAGACAACTTACCCATCCACAAAGTCTGGGCCCTGCTGCATGAAACAGCTTTAAATCAGTAATTCCTTATATGGTTTCCTTAAAGGTCAAGAATTCTCCTGAGTTCTTACCTTAAAAGTTACAGATAAAGTTATGGCAAATCTTGGTCTATGAGGAAATCATAAGGGGATCTTTAACTTAAGATGTTTCATACAGCTTGGCTCTAGTACTTGATAAAGAGTGGTAGATGAAAGGTTATGGAATGCAACTTTTACTATTTGCATTTCATCGAATACACTTGAATAAATAGACATTAGTTAAGGCTTTTCGTGGGCAAAATCATGCATGACACATGATACCAATAACTCACATCCACTGGCTTGATTCTAGATCGCAATCTGATTGAAAGCTGCGGTAGAATAGTCGAGTTGATGGCTTTCCTATTCTATTCTCTTTGCATGAAGATAAAATTGGATAAACTCAAGGTACAGTGTCATATCACCCTATTGCAGTAGTAGATAATCTTTCATATCCATATACTGTAATGTAGTAGACAGTTTTAAGATCCCCGCCATGTGCGCTGATTTGATAAGGTCCCCATATCTACTTGTCCCTGTCGCCGTGGCAACGTCGTGCCTGTCGCCGTAGCAACGTTAAGTCAGCTTACTGTATGTGGCCTCAAGTAATTGCAGAGTAGCTCAACTTTTTTTTTTTGTTGTAATGTGTGCTTAGCAATGTGGATCTCCAGGAAGGTAGAGGAGGGGGGGGGGGGGGGTATAATTACAGAACATGGGCGGTCAAATGGTTGCATGGTTTAAATAAAGCCCTCTGCATGTAAAAGAGGGTGGTCGAGGGATACGTTTGAACCCCTTTTTATGTGCAACAGGGGGGAGGAAGGGTGTTCGGCCGATAAAAATAAAGATTGAGGGGTTACATGTTTACCTATGTAAGACATCCTTAGAAATAATCCTTTTCACTATCCAAAACTGACGTCTCTTTTTATTTATTTGTATATAAGTGAAACCTCCTTTATAAAAACATACACAACTAAACATTTGCATCTAGCCCTGTCTTCAGAGATTGCCTTTGTGATTCGTCTAAAGAAATTACTAAAGAAAATGATTATTTTTATTCCAAAGATATATAAATCATGTACATCTAGATGCCTGTATGAAAAATATAATAAAATTGCAAAAAATTACCAGAGGAGAAACCTGTAAATGTTGCATTGATTGAATATACCAAAAGAATATGTGTGTAACTAAAATTTGCTCATTCTGAAATGAGGCATTGATTTTAACAGGATAGCATATTAAGAAGGGAAAACACCCCTCTGTCTCTGTCAGAATCCCTACCTTTGTTTGACGCCCTCTTCAGGGGATCCACATTGACCAGTGCATTTTAAATAGGTATTTTTAATAATTCACCAAAAAGTTCTGTCTGTACGTATGTTTAATAGTACATGACACAAAAGACACATGGCCTACAAAAAGTAAGCTTTCATTGTTTAGACTTTTTACACAAGATGGTCTTCTTCTATACTGATTACTGCCTTAAGTCGTAAAATCAAGAAGTTGTCAGTGATGAATGTTTTTCTATTTTAAAAAACATTCAATTTTCTAACTGTTTTATGCTTTAAGTACCCAACTGTGAGCAAACAGATTGCAAATGGCTGCAAATATTTATGAATTTAAAAGGTGTGATACTAGGTTGTAAATTGTTAGAATATTCTCTGAATTTTTTTCCGATATTTGACTCGTAAAATATATTTTACTTGAAATACATATTTAAATTGACTCATAAACTATTTTTCACATTAAGTAACATGTTTGACTCAAGAACACCTTAAGCATTTAGATCTCCAGGGGTATTATTATATTGGCCTCATGAGTTCTCTGTGATATCTCTAGGTTTTTGCATTCTTAGTTTTTTATCATGTAAATAGTGAATGTGACTTACCAATGTGGATCCCTATCTGAACAGAAGAAAATGAGGAGCTTGAAAAAAAGCACAATCATGGATTTTAACACATACATGTACCTACATACATTAGGAGGAGGACATTTGCAATCTTGGCATTCAAGCCAATTTCAGCAAGAATGGTTGATGAACACAGCAATTTGAATCATATGTATCACAACCCCCTCCCCAGCCATTCCCCCAGCCATTCTACCAAAAATTTAATTCATTAAACCACTGAAAACATCCTGTATTTCTATTTTCCTTCCTGTGACCATCTCTGAGAGCCACTCTGGACCTGATGATTACTTAAAAATTTCCCCATTTTCCCCTTTATGTAGTACACACACATGCCTTAGAATGCCCTTAATACCTCTATGCCTTTGTTGTGATTCTGACTAGTTCACCTTGTATGGGTCTAACACTTCCTCATGATCCACATTGACGGTCCTGCAGCAGCAGAAGCAGGCGCTAGACTATGATTTATGTTCCGTGATATTATGTCTAGCATTTCATACATGATAGCACCAAGCAAATCACTTGTTTTGTCTAGTAGTACAGTAGCCAGCCACCCATTTTTGGGATTCAGGTTAACCCGAGAGCTAGAAAATTTCCGTTGGTATCATGTTTTAGGCCCACACTTGGGGCATACCGCCAGGGTGGATGTAGATTTCAGAAGTGGTGCACATCTTTTTTACGGGGTCATGTCTTAGACACCCTACTATATGTAAAAAGGCCCCAAAATGGTCAAAATAATAGGTATAGGGGTAGGAAAGCCACCCTAAAACAGTCATAACTCAGCTTAAACCAATCATAGGGATCAGTGTTTGGTATTAAAATGTTGGTATGAAAGAGAAGTATCTTGTGAAATAGTAAATACATAACCAACTCTATCCCATGATGTAATAAAGGTCATTCAAGGTCAAAATGGCTGCCAAATCAAGAATCTGGGATTTTCCGATATTTTATAGTTTCCGTTTATAAACTTCTCAGTTTTTTTGACGGTATGTATTTCTTTTTTGTAGCCACTTTTTCTGAAGGAATGTCTTTTAATGGAATTGTTGAACATTTTAGAAAGTTCATTGACTAGAGTTTTAAGTCCAATTTTGAGCTGTAAGGTACAAAGTAGGGTACCAAGCCCACCTGGAGACCCCAAAAAGTGCCTAAAATGGTAAAAATTTGAAAATCAAAATGACTTTATCTTAAGTTTTATAAGTAGGAAGGGAGCAGATGATGTACCAAAACATCAGGTTTAATTTTCTCCTCAATCTGGAAGATTATGGAAAAATACTATTGAAATTAAGGGGTTGTTGAAGGTCAAATAAAGGTCAAAATGCCATTTTTCCTCTAAAAATTTCAAATTTTGATCAAGAAATTTTGATGAAGTAGTTGTGTTTTGTCATTATTTAATTTCCAAACCAAGTTACCACAATGATTGACGGATAAATAATCTCAAATATGGTCCAACAAATCATTTTTTACCATTCACCGGTGAAAATGAAGTAGTTTTAAGTCAATAAGGAGGTGTGGAAGGTGGCATTTGGCTATTCCATGCTTATAATAAGTGTTTACGAACGGGTTGTGGGAAGGTGCTAGTATGGGACCACTGTTTAGGTTATAAAAGTTGTGAGCACCAAACAATATAGGCATTGTTTGGTATCAATTTTTTTGTTGTAAGACAGTCTTTCCATTCCATGCAACCAACCAAGGGTAGGGTCTATTGTTGCGATACTAGAGGTCATTCAAGGTCAAACTAACCCCAATTTCATAATTTGAGGCATTTTGTCTTTGAATTTTCCATTAAGCAGCTTATCATATTCTCCTAGAATACATATTTTATCCTGGAAATATTTTTAGGTGAGATATGAATTTTAAAAAGGATTCTGAGACATTTTTAGGTCATTTCAAGAGAAAGTCTAAACCAATTTGGAATATTTCAGGGCCAAAATTACAAATGTCTGGTTACGGGTGCACTCACATATTTAAGTGAAGCAGCAGAAAGTTGACATAACAGATCGAGTCATATCTTATGGTATGTCAGTTTTCATTTTCAGTAGGGAGAATAAGCCTTTTAACTTGCAGCACTACTTGCCTATTGTGCTTGTCATGTAAGATTATAAAGGCAGTGTAAAATATCTCTGAGATTTAAGGAAAAAATGAAGGTCAAATAAAGGTCAAAACATCATTTTTTCTCTAGAAAATTCAAATTTTGATGAAGAAATTTTGATGGAGTAGTTTGTGTTTTGTTATTACATAATATCCTAACCACATTACCACAATAATTGACAGACAAGATACCTTAAATATGTTTTAGCAAAACATTTCCACCCTTTACCTGTAAAAATAGAGTAGTTTAAAGTCAATATGGAGGTGTGGAAGGTTGCATTTGGCTTTTCCATGCTTATAATAAGTGTTTATGAACGGGTTGTGAGAAGATGCTAGTATGGGACCACTGTTTAGGTCATAAAAGTTGTGAGCACCAAACATTATAGGCATTGTTTGGTACCTAAATGTTTGTTGTAAGACAGTCTTTCCATTCCATGCAACCAACCTAGGGTAGGGTCTATTGTTGTGATACTAGAGGTCATTCAAGGTCAAACTAACCCCAATTTCATGATTTACGGCATTTTGTCTTTGGATTTTCCACTTAGCAGCTTATCAAATTTTTCTAGAATACATATTTTATCCTGGAAATATTTTTAGGTGAGAAATATTTTTCAAAAAGGATTCTGAGACATTTTCAGGTCATTTCAAGAGAAAGTCTGAACCAATCTGGAATATTTCAGGGCCAAAATTACAAATGTCTGGTTACGGGTGCACTCACATATTTAAGTGAAGCAGCAGAAAGTTGACATAACAGATCGAGTCATATCTTATGGTATGTCAGTTTTCATTTTCAGTAGGGAGAATAAGCCTTTTAACTTGCAGCATTACTTGCCTATTGTATTTTTTATGTAAGATTATAAAGGCAGTGTAAAATATCTTTGAGATTTAAGGACAAAATGAAGGTCAAATAAAGGTCGAAACGTCCTTTTTTCTCTAAAAAGTTCAAATTTTGATGAAGAAATTTTGATAAGGTTCTTTTTTGTCAATACATAATTTCTTAAGCATGTCACCACTTTAATTGACAGAAAAGTTACCTTAAATATGTTTTAACAAAAAAAGTTTACCCTTTACCCGTGAAAATGAAGTACTAGTTTCAAGGTAATATGCAGATGTGGAATGTGCTATTGGACAATTCATGCCTAATCGAGTTGTTAGCAAGTGCTAGTAACATATGGGACCACTGTTTAGGTCATAAAAGTTGTGAGCACCAAACATTATAGGCATCGTTTGCTATCAAAATGCTTGTTGTAAGACAATCTTTCCATTTCATGCAACTAGGCTAGTGTAGGGCATTTTGCTGTGATATGAGAGGTCATTCAAGGTCAAACTACCCCTAATTTCATGACTTAAGGCATTTTATCTTTGAATTGCCTGTGTAGTATCTCATCAAGTTCTCCTAGAATACATATTTAATGATATTTTTTCAGGTGAGAAATGTCTTTTAAAAGAGAAAATCATGCCTTTTAAGGTTATTTCAAGACAAAGTCCGTTCTAATCGTGAATATTCAAATTCGAAAATGCTCTATGTGACCTTTTGACCTTGGTTTGACATTCCATTTTTCCTTAAATCTCAATAATATTTAACGCTATCTTTAACCTTACATGGCAAGCACAAATTGGCAAGTTAAAAGGCGTATATGCCCAATTGAAAATGAAAGCTGACGTACCATATGATAAGGCTGTTGTGTCAACTTTCTGCTGCTAAATTGATATTTGGGTGCACCTAAAATCAGGCATTTTGTCATTTTGATGCCTAGATATTCACGATTAGCACAGACTTTGTCTTGAAATAACCTTAAAAGGCATGAGTTTCTCTTTTAAAAGACATTTCTCACCTAAAAATAATATTTGCAGGAAAAGATATCATTAGATATGTATTCTAGGAGAATTTGATGAGATACTACACAGGCAATTCAAAGACAAAATGCCTTAAGTCATGAAATTGGGGGTAGTTTGACCTTGAATGACCTCTCATATCACAGCAAAATGCCCTACACTAGCCTAGTTGCATGAAATGGAAAGATTGTCTTACAACAAGCATTTTGATAGCAAACGATGCCTATAATGTTTGGTGCTCACAACTTTTATGACCTAAACAGTGGTCCCATATGTTACTAGCACTTGCTAACAACTCGATTAGGCATGAATTGTCCAATAGCACATTCCACATCTGCATATTACCTTGAAACTAGTACTTCATTTTCACGGGTAAAGGGTAAACTTTTTTTGTTAAAACATATTTAAGGTAACTTTTCTGTCAATTAAAGTGGTGACATGCTTAAGAAATTATGAAATGACAAAAGAGAAGTACCTCATCAAAATTTCATCATCAAAATTTAAACTTTTTAGAGAAAAAAGGACGTTTTGACCTTTATTTGACCTTCATTTTGTCCTTAAATCTCAAAAATATTTTACACTGCCTTTATAATCTTACATAGGAAAACACAATAGGCAAGTTAAAAGACGTATTCTCCCCATTAAAAATGAAAGCTGACATGCCATAAGATATGAATCTCTATCTATTGTCAACTTTCTGCTGCTTCACTTAAATATTTGAGTGCACCCGTAATCAGGCATTTTGTAATTTTGGCCCCTAAATATTCAAGATTGGTTCAAACTTTCTCTTGAAATGACCTGAAAATGTCTCAGAATCCTTTTTAAGAAATATTTCTCACCTAAAAATATTTCCAGGATAAAATATGTATTCTATGAGAATTTGATAAGCTGCTAAGTGGAAAATCCAAAGACAAAATGCCTTAAATCATGATATTGGGGTTAGTTTGACCTTGAATGACCTCTAGTATCACAACTATAGACCCTACCCTAGGCTGTTTGCATGGAATGGAAAGATTGTCTTACAACAAACATTTAGGTACCAAACAATGCCTATAATATTTGGTGCTCACAACTTTTATGACCTAAACAGTGGTCCCATACTAGCATCTTCTCACAACCTGTTCGTAAACTCTTATTATATGCATGGAATAACCAAATGCCACCTTCCACACCTCCATATTGACTTTAAACTACTTCATTTGCATAGGTAAAAGGAAGAAATGTTTTGCTAAAACATATTTAAGGTATCTTGTCAGTCAATTATTGTGGTAATGTGGTTAGGATATTATGTAATAACAAAACACAAACTACTCCATCAAAATTTCTTCATCAAAATTTGAATTTTTTAGAGAAAAAATGATGTTTTGACCTTTATTTGACCTTCATTTTTTCCTTAAATCTCAGAGATATTTTACACTGCCTTTATAATCTTACATGACAAGCACAATGGGCAAATAATGCTGCAAGTTAAAAGGCTTATTCTCCCTACTGAAAATGAAAACTGACATACCATAAGATATGACTCGATCTGTTATGTCAACTTTCTGCTGCTTCGCTTAAATATGTGAGTGCACCCGTAACCAGACATTTGTAATTTTGGCCCTGAAATATTCCAAATTGGTCCAGACTTTCTCTTGAAATGGCCTGAAAATGTCTCAGAATCCTTTTTGAAAATTATTTCTCACCTAAAAATATTTCAAGGATAAAATATGTATTCTAGGAGAATATGATAAGCTGTTTAATGGAAAATTCAAAGACAAAATGCCTCAAATTATGAAATTGGGGTTAGTTTGACCTTGAATGACCTCTAGTATCGCAACAATAGACCCTACCCTTAGGGGACAAAGTAGCTCAGTTGGTTAGGTGTCGGATTGGTAATCAGAGGGTCGCTGGTTCGAATCCCGGCCGCCTCGGGCACTTTGGTCTGTTCTTGGGCAACATAGTTTATCCCATATTGCTTCAGTCTACCCAGCTGTATAATGGGTACCTAGCATAAATAAGGCAGTGCTTAGAGTGTGTGCGCTATATGCTGCCAGTTGCTCTGGAATATCCCCTGGGGGATTGAAATGGTTTCCGTGTGTACAGTGCCTGCTAGGGGAGGAAGGTCGTGTGAGCACTTCGGTGGATACAAGACTCTAAACCGAATACCTTTACCTTTACCTTTACCCTTGGTTGGTTGCATGGAATGGAAAGACTGTCTTACAACAAAAAAATTGATACCAAACAATGCCTATATTGTTTGGTGCTCACAACTTTTATGACCTAAACAGTGGTCCCATACTAGCACCTTCTCACAATCCGTTCGTAAACACTTATTATAAGCATGGAATAGCCAAATGCCACCTTCCACACCTCCTTATTGACTTAAAACTACTTCATTTTCACCGGTAAATGGTAAAAAATGATTTGTTGGACCATATATGAGATTATTTATCCGTCAATCATTGTGGTAACTTGGTTTGGAAATTAAATAATGACAAAACACAACTACTTCATCAAAATTTCTTGATCAAAATTTGAAATTTTTAGAGGAAAAATGGCATTTTGACCTTTATTTGACCTTCAACAACCCCTTAATTTCAATAGTATTTTTTCATAATCTTCCAGATTGAGGAGAAAATTAAACCTGATGTTTTGGTACATCATCTGCTCCCTTCCTACTTATAAAACTTAAGATAAAGTCATTTTGATTTTCAAATTTTTACCATTTTAGGCACTTTTTGGGGTCTCCAGGTGGGCTTGGTACCCTACTTTGTACCTTACAGCTCAAAATTGGACTTAAAACTCTAGTCAATGAACTTTCTAAAATGTTCAACAATTCCATTAAAAGACATTCCTTCAGAAAAAGTGGCTACAAAAAAGAAATACATACCGTCAAAAAAACTGAGAAGTTTATAAACGGAAACTATAAAATATCGGAAAATCCCAGATTCTTGATTTGGCAGCCATTTTGACCTTGAATGACCTTTATTACATCATGGGATAGAGTTGGTTATGTATTTACTATTTCAAAAGATACTTCTCTTTCATACCAACATTTTAATACCAAACACTGATCCCTATGATTGGTTTAAGCTGAGTTATGACTGTTTTAGGGTGGCTTTCCTACCCCTATACCTATTATTTTGACCATTTTGGGGCCTTTCTACATATAGTGGGGTGTCTAAGACATGACCCCGTAAAAAAGATGTGCACCACTTCTGAAGTCTACATCCACCCTGGCGGTATGCCCCAGGTGTGGGCCTAAAACATGATACCAACGGAAATTTTCTAGCTCTCGGGTTAACCTAACTTCTAAAATAGAGCACTTTTCTTGATCTGGCTACTGGACTATAGGTACCACAACTGCTGCTCTCCGCCAAACACTGGCTTTGACAAAATTCGTTGTAATATTTTCCTTACCAAAAAACACTAAGCAATGCCAAGGGTTTTCCAAGGAAATTCCCAGGATTTTCCTGGAAGTCTCAGCTACGTACTTTTATATCATTGATCTTAATGGCGCCTCTCGAACCATAAATTGTTACTTCAAGGGTCTTGGGTATGGAAATTTTAGTCAAATTCTTCTTGGCCTGTGATTGGTGGAAGGTAGTCTCCTGTACTGGTAGTCAAGCCACATAGACCTCTTAGAAACCGTGTGATATGTGATATTCCTCAAGTTTTGCTGCCCGGATGGCCTAGTGGTCTACGGCATTGCCACTGACTGCTAGTTGCCTCTCACCCTGTCCAGGCCGGAATCCCGGCTGGGGCAAGTGAGAAAGTTGTTAGTGACTTGGGGCAAGTCACTGGAGTTGCCAGTTACTAGCCTATAACCGCATCTTAGGTATCTCACATACTCAACAGCTAACCTGAGGTCTTTCATTATTTACCGCATGCATGCCCATGAGCCCATGCTGGCTTGACCATAACAGCAACAAAATCAACTAAATTCATCTCAGAAAGAATTGGTAGATTACTTTTTCTACAATTTTGGTACTTATTTTTTTAAGGGTATTGGGGATGGGGATATACAAAATTTTTGATTAAATACTTTATACTATTTCAAAGTTGAGAAAATATTTTTTTAAAACATGAATTCGGTTTAGCATAGTCTGGATCAGTGATGAAAAAATTAAACTTGTTGGAGCAATCTGAATTTTACTGTAACTGCAAATTTATTAATCTTGAGTGCTCAACTGAATCAAATTGGCAAACTCCAGAAATAGTTTTGTATATTTTGACCTCATAATTTTTGTTTGGTTAATTTTGTCTGTGTGTTATGAAGCATTGAAATATTGTCTCTGTCTTGCCACTGTCTTGTGTAGATGTACTGTATGTAAGCAATATAATGTTATAGGTTGTAAGGCCTAAAAAGTTGTTTGTTTCCTGTCATTCTAACAACTCCCAATCAACATAAAACAGGCATGAATCACACATTAAAAAAAAAAAATAATCCAAAAGAAAAAAATAACTTCTTACCTACCCTATTTTTATTGGACTGTTACAGGAAACAACACTTTTAGACCTAATCACTGCACATGATGCCTCAGAGATGATTGTCCTAAAATTCCTGCCTTAAATTTTTTAAAAGGTATATAATCTGGGTAGTAAAAGGTTTATTATCAGGGTATATGATACCTTTTTTAGTATCTTTAGAATAGAGACTGAGTCTTGAAAATATTTGAAGGCGAGTTGTCGATTGGTTATTGAGATTGACATTTCTCTTTCAAGTATTTTACCAAATATCCCTGAAAGATATCATGTTTAGGCTGCTGAGGCCAAGAAGTTGTTAATTAACCCATATCTCACAGGAGGGGCATAGGATTTTTATGGAAACAATAGATATTTTCTTTACTCTGTGACTGACAGTCTCCTGGATGTACTTTGATTAAATGTATAAAAGAGTCAAGTCTTGCAGTTTCCTTGTTCGGATGCAGACAAATATGCATCTCCGAACATTTTATAGCCTAGCTAATAAAATGTTTGAAATATCATTGTAATATGTGTTTTGAATACAATAACGTTGATATAGATATTATTTGATATGCCAAAATTCTGCACTTTTCCCCCTATTTTATAGATTGCTTGCTTATTGAATAGATTAGAGTATAATATACTGTCTGGTATTTTCTGACTGAGTATTCATACACAAATATACAGCATATCATAAATTAGATGTTAGAATGTATGTAGTTCATCTACATACCAAAAGAGGGGTGTCCAAGTGTTCCATTGTCTCATCATTGTGTGATGGAGGCTTCAAAAGGTGTGACGAGCTACTTGTATAAATACAAAGCATGTTTGTTGGTACGTAAAGGTTGAAATGAAACAATCGGGCACCACTATAGCACTTAGGTCTTACATATAGCTAAGAGTAGAGTGAATTTACTATGAGGCCTAAGAAAGAAAAGTGTTTTTCAGGTATAACCCCAGGCTGCATGGGATAAGGTGAAACATTATAGTCTCTTCATTCTATTTTGAAATTACCCAATTATAGTCATTTTACAGTAACTATAATGCTATAAGATTTGTTATAAAATCAAAAAAGGTTGAAAAAGATATTCCTACGGTACCTTACCCATTTTCTCTGATCTGTTACTTGAAACACAACTTTCTGGAGGCTTTTGACATAAAATCATTTTTATAATGTATGCCATGCCAAAACTTGCCATGCTTCTGGCCACCATAAACTCCCTCTCCAAATCGAAGGCATTTTCCTAGTACTATCCTGGAGTTTCAGGGTATTCCTTGCTTTATTTGATAAGACTCTTGGTTCCCTCCTAACCCTTCCAATGCTGAGGCTACTTTTGTCCAAAGCACAAGCACACAAAGATTTTTGAAAATCATCTAAACCCTGTCATGTTGGTACTCATAAGATAGCTCTCACTGAGTACTTTCATATGAGTACCCATATGCCAGGGTTTCGGGGATTTTTCAGGATTTTTGTATTATTTTGTATTTGCCAAATTAGCCACCAGCAGCATAAGGGTTAATGACTCACCATATGATTGTTGGGTGTACCCCAATATGCAAGTAGTCTAAGGTTTTGCCACTGACTATATTCTCAATAGTGCTATTGAGTTTCCCTTACTGAATGTAGCTGAGACTTTATTTAGGAAATCTAAGATTTCTCAAGTAAAATCTTAGGAATTCCTTGGTATATTTCAAGTTTCATTTGGTAAGGGTTTCATGGTCAGAAGTAAATTACATGCCACGCCCTACTATTTTTCTCCTTTAATGTATTTCGTAGCTGAAAATTTAAGGATTAAAAAATTTTCCTGGGAAAATCTCAGGAATTTCTTGGTATTCTTAGATTCATTTGGTAAGGAATGCTTGGTCAGAAGTAAGGTACACATACCATGCCCTAATATTTTTACCTATGATGTATATTTCGTTGCTGAGAATTCTAGGGAATCTCAGATTTTCCTTGGAAAATCTTAGGAATTCCTAGAGATTCCAAGGTTAATTGGTAAGGTTTTCATGGTCAGAAGTAAGGTACACATGCAACACCCTACTATTTCTCTCCTATGATGTATATTTCGTTGCCTAGTCAGTTGGTCAAGCTTCTTATTTTCAGGGTCCTTCCTCCAGTGTTGTATCTGGACTTGGTGTAATGTATTCATTTCCCATTGAGCCTCTTGCGCTCCTTTTCTTTCTCTCTATCTCTCTCTCTTCTTCTCTCTCTCTCTCTCATTCTCGTAATCATGCCGTCATGCCATAGAACAGATCTGCCTGCTCTAGACAGAACTTGTAGCTGCCAGGGCCTTTGCTGACTAAGTGGTTCCCCACACAAAATAAAATCACACTTTTTTTTTGACTTATTACGTTTCAGACTAGGAAGAACTTATCAAAAAAGAGAAATCACCATTTTGATGTATAACAATATTTAAAGTAAGAAATAAGGTGGAAATTATGAAGTCACTAAAATAGATAGCCACACAACATAAATATTTCAGCAATGTATTGTAAATGGATATTTCTGTCTCTTAATCCTTCTAATGTTACACATGCATATATGCATTTGTGATAACCTAATCTATAGAACCATGCACACATATATGTATGTGAGACTATTAAATTCATTTTAAAAAGAGACTGGCTCATCAATTATAAGTACCCCTATACAGCACGAAAGTTTGACAATTACCTCTCTGAATGTTGTGCTTAATTTAAGGTTCATTTTGATATGTCACATAACTATGATTGACAAAAAAAATGTAAGATTGTCAATCATGAACAACTTGGTACTAGATTTTGGCCAATAATCCCCATTACAATTTGGCATCAGACATTTATGTTGAAATTTATAATTTGGAATCTCACTGGCCAATGATAACCACTTAGTCAGCATTGCCATCACATTTTTAGTTTTTTATTTCATCATTATCTAACAAAATGGTTTCCATTTTTCAGTTTTAGGGCAGTATGAAGTGTACATAGAGTACATAGACATGCATTTGATTGTTGAATGCCGTTTTATTCCAGAGATATTAACCCTCGTACTGTTCTAGGTCATATGTGTGTCGGACATGTCTTGACTGAGGATGAATTTGTGCACTCATTGAACCCATTCATGCTCAGGGTAACGCCAGTGGTCTGTCAAAACTACAATCAATTTACCCTACAAAAAAGTTGATAAGACTTACAAGAAAATCTTTGCATTTTCTTAGTATTGTCTTAGGCATTGCTGGGAATTCCCAACTACATTTGGATAGGACCCATCTTTCTAGACCACTATTTTTGTGATAAAAATGGTAAGGGTTAAAAGTTGTTCTACCACTGCAAGTAATTTTACCTTAATTGTTTATCATTTATTTCTCTTAAAAGAAATCTTAGCAAAACTGAGAGCACTGGGAAACTATGGGCATGAATGAGTTAATTTATAGTTTTTTGAAGATTAATTAGATCACAGTGACTACATTTAGGGGCAGACAATTCTCCAAGGATATCTATTCCTAAAACTACCCTCCCTCACTCCCCACCATTGGAAACAATCAGGTTACAGCACTCAAAACACATATGGCAAATAACCTGTTATTTTTGTATCTAAACATGACCTTTCTTCTGCACCAACCCCACCCCCCCCCCCCCCCCCCCCCCCCCCAAACAATTATCATGTGCACTGGGAACAAATGCTAGTATTATTCATGTTTTTAATTGATATTGGTAAAATCCAAACCATGGATTGGGTGTTTTTAGTTTTCCCCAATATACCAATCTGCGCTGAACTTCTTGGCTGATGCTGAACTTGGAGAATGTACTCCCTACTAGCCAAATAAAAACTTACATGCAGTATATATATATGTATACATATATATATATATATATATATATATATATATATATATATATATATATATATATATATATATATATATATATATATATATATATATATATATATATATATATATATATATATACAATTTATATTTATATATCCTTCTAATTGCATGCCTCATAATTCAAATTCAATAAACTGATTTCCAATCATCAAATTAGGTATCAATTTTGAAATTACATTTACAAATGACTAGAAAAGGTAGAACGTTTAAAGTAATCTTAAAAAGTGTAATGCATATCAGTTTAAGGAGTTTTGGTGGTGATGTAGAATTCAGGTGTATTATTGTGAAAATGCATGGCATCTTCTACAATGTTTAACAGTCTGTTTGTCATTTTCTGATTGTGTTTTTGTGTGTATTACAGGAGCAAGAGATGGCGAAACAGAAGCTGTTGTTTGAGCAGTCTCGTCTAGCGGACAGAGGAGCTGCAGAAATGGTGCTACAGTATATAAGTGCAAGCAAGGGTATGTCTTAGTGTTCAGAATTGTTCCAAATCTTGTAGGATGTCCTTGGCATGGCCGTGATTGCCCGGCACGCAGGAAAATAAACAAAAAAGGCCTGTTCCTTTTTTTAGGCTTACAAAATTAAAAAAAAAAATAAAAATCTTTAGGGTCAATTATCAGCCTGAGTGAGCGAAGATGTAATAAAAATCGTTGTTGTAGGTGTGCAGTTATCCTTTGGTAGTCTTGGCTTGTCCAAGGATTCTTGGCTCTATCAAACTGCTTGGGGGCTTATACCTAGAATTTTGATTGGGGGCACTTTTATTAATGGCTTATCTGGTTGTCTTTGTATATCACTTGAAGCCCTTAGTTTTACTTAAAATGTTACAGTACAGCTTGATTTTAATTAAGAATGTGTAGGCTTTAGTGGAGTCTCTCAATCGATCAATAGGCGAATTCAAGATGATTTATATATATACATTATTAGTTATCCTCCTTGTAAAAAAGGGATACGGCCTGGTATCTGCGTGAAGCCAGTCGTATCACACGAGGCCGGAGGCCGAGTGTGATACGACTGGCTGAACGCAGATACCAGGCCGTATCCCTTTTTTACAAGGAGGATAACGAATTTATCATCAGCTCCCCCCCCCCCCCCCCCACCCCCCACGCCTCCCAACATACTTGTATATTGTTGACAATGGGCAAATTTCACAATGGGACCTAATGGGTAAAATTAACATTATGCAGAGTTGAGACAAAAAGTACGTTCATCTATACACAACTTAGTGCTCCAAACGGGTTTGCCAAGTTTGGATGGCAAATTCGAGCGATTTGTCACAAAGAAAATGAAAAAAGCGGTAGCCAAAGTCGAGTCCCACAGGCTATATAGCAACGGAGATTTTTGTCAGACCTGACGCCGACCATACGGCAATTATTTCTCATATGTATGTGCAACATACCAACCTAAATCCATCTTATTTACTTTCTGCCATCTTTATTTTCATGTATACACCATGTTGGCAGACTAACATGCGCAAATAGTGTTTTAAACGCCAAAAGAATCCGTCAGGCGGCAAAGTGAAGAGGAATGTCCGCCATTTTATTTTTCGTCGCCAAGGGTTCAAAACGAGGCTGTGACCTGTAAACTTGAGGTCAAACCCATAGTTGCCATGGCGAAGTGGGATAAAACTTTGAGAGTGGGGATAAAACACTTATCCGGATCCTAACATTGCCATTTAATGAGAAGCAATGAAATACAATCCAGTACCCAACAGCAATTGACCAATCAGCTGCGAGTATCACAGTGGAGCTGATGATAAATATATATATACAAATTTCTTTTTTCAAAAATCTAAACACTTATCGATCTTATATTTTTGCAATCGATTACCAAAATCAGAGGTTGAATGAGCGATTAATCAGCATGTCTGATTTATCGGCAATCCCTAGTAGGTCTAGCTTTATCCTTTAGAAATAAAGGAAGATGAAACCATTATTCTTATATTGTATGCCTAAGTAAGGAGTGTTGTAGAGTGGGAATAAGATCCTTTGTATCATTAATTATTCATTAGATTTTTAGCTGGCTAGATCTTGTGAAGGACAGTTTAAAGGCATGAAGCTGTTGTTCTCTATTGTTCTTATTGTTATCCTCACTATTGTGGCTATTGTTGTTTGCAGGTATTGTGACCCCCATGGTGCGTGCCACCATTGACCTGGGTATCTCCATCCTTAGAGGAGGAAACGTGGATGTACAAAAGGTGATGATAAAAATACATCAATTCTTCTGTTACCTTAATGTAAACAAAATATTGGGGTTTTGCATAAATCTTGAAATATGAAATAGGAAAAATAACTGCTGTTTAAGATAATAGAGATTTTAAAGTATGGATAACAAAACAAGTTTCCAAATTTAAACAGTGACAGTAGATAAAATTGGATACTTTATTGTCATGATGATACACAGATGTATGATGGGATGATTGACATACAATATCTCCTAGAAACAAGATATGATTTTGAAAATATATACACCTGACCAATCAGGATTATTATAAAGACATTTTAATCCATTAATGCTCTCAGCGGCCAAAAGCAGCCTGACAAATTTGATGAAATCATCCATGCAAAAGCATTTTTAGGAAAATATTTGAAGGAAAAATATTTTTCAGAACAATACCAACAACTCTCCTTCTAATATTTTGTAAAATCATCCTGAACTTCAAAGTTATTGTCAAAAGTATCAGAAATCAAGACGACAATTGCAAGTGGAACTCTTTAAGTGTTAATGGGTTAAAGCATGGCCCTAGTGCTTGTCGAGCAGGAAATTTTGAATAAAATGAAAATAAATCTTTCCAAAATTATTTTCTTATGAGAAATCCTAATTTTATGTTGATTGAATATTTTGAATGAAAATTTGGAGAATTGAGTTTTGATGGTCTGTGTTTCTTTGTTTGTTTTTCAGAAAATGCTTGCGTATCTGATTGAGAAGAAGGATGTGGTTGTCTTCACCTCTCTGGCTGGCCTTATGCAACAGTGCAGGTAATATACAGTACAGACATCTAACTCCTGCACCAGGCGACCGAACGACTGGTTGCAAAAACGTCCATGGATAAAATGTCAAACAAAAATAAGCCAGGCATATTTATGACCCTTGTAGCTGTGCATCAAAGCTACGTTCAGCTGTGATGTCAGTGGCCTTGGGTCGCATCCATACCCAGGAAACTGGGTGGTAATCCGGCATGCGGTCGTGTACTATGCCTTGTCTGCATACCACTCATATAGTACAGTAATTAAAAACTGGTAATATAGGCAATTCAGTGATTATGGTCCTTACTTAACCTTTTAACTACCATGCCATTTACTGACCAGATCACCAGAGCTGTTTTGAGCTTAACTCCCACTGATGGCTTTTGAAACACTCCTTGACAAGTGCTCCTTGGGGATCTGCCTTCGTCACACTGTGAAAATCAGTATAAAAGTAGTCCGGGCTATTCCATTTGAATGTACATGGGGGGGGGGGGGGGGTGGAACGCTCACCTATTAAAAAATCATGGGGGGAGGGGGTCAAGATGAAAAAATTGGGGTTAACATGAAAAAAAAATCATTAGGGGGGGGGGGGGTCTGAAATTGTGGGCGTTCCACCCCCCCCCCCCCCCCCCCCCCCATGTACATTTAAATGGAATAGCCCTCAGTGAGAGTGGGAATTCTGTTTGGCTATTGGAAGCAAAAACTTACACTGAATGGATACAAGACTGGACTTAATTGACACTTAATGCTGCTCTTGGGGATACTGAGGTTACATTGAAAGTGTGACAGTAGGCACTTTCTGTACTTAAAGGGTTAACCCATTTGCCTCTTGAGTGCTCACATGATCTGACGACTTTCAACCCATTCATGCCTACAGCAGCCAAAACCGCCTGACTACTTTGGTGATAGCTCTCGAACAAAAGCAATATTTAGAACATAATTGAAAGAGAGTTGTTCATTATAACTCTATCTACAACTCCCCTTCAAATACTGTATACCGTGTTAATATTGCGGCAGTTTAATTAATGCGTACTTTGCGCACCCATGGAGTCCGCATATATTAAACTGCGCACTACTATTTGGATACTGGATCCCTATGCTTGTACCATTCAACACCCTGATATGATAGCTTGTCATTCAACATAAAGACCTTTTGAGGCCTCGGCTGGTACTAAGTTCAATTACGATGTAGACAACTTGACACTCGAAAAACATGCCGGTAATCACTAATCGGAGTAACTGATTGCAACCAAGATAACACTGTTCACGGCCGGTGACGAAATAAAGATTGCATTTGCCTATAATACTGGCAGCATCTGGCACCCCTAAGAGGTTGGTCGGCTTGAATAAAGCAGCACCCCCTCCCAAAAGTCAGGTAGGTTGCATACCCTTGTCCCCCTCATACGGCTTGAGCTGGAGGTTATCAATGCGCAATAATTAAACTGCGCATCAAAGGCAGGTATCTGCTGAGCGCATTATTTTATATGCGCAATATCAACACGGTATACAGTAGTTAGTGAATTACTGCTTCATTCTGAAGTTATTGTCAAAAGTTTGACGAGTCCAGACAACTGATGTTAAGTAGATATCCCGGCATGAATGGGTTAAACACAATTATTCAATTATAGTATTTTTTGTAAAATATGTGAAGAGGGATTTGCACTCAAAAGAAAAATAACTGTCGGGTGAATATTTCTCAAAATATTGCATTGGGTATTTTATATATTATTTTGACTGATTTTCAGCGTTCTGGACCTGGATGCGTTTGAGAGGAACAACAAGGCGGAGGGTCTGGGTATGGGTGAGGGCAGCAGTGGAGGAGCGGGAGTCAAGAATCTCCACGATGCCGAACTCACATGCCAACTCTTCAGGTTCCTGCAACTGCTCTGTGAGGGCCACAACCTGGGTACGTTACTGCACTTTCTACAAGTTCAGTATGAATCGTAGTTTGTACAGGGATTGACCTTAATGCACCACAGTCTGACCATGGCTATTTTGCAATTTGGAATTTTGATTTTTGTCACTTTTTCTGCCATATTGCGGTTTAGTCGTGACTAGCTGGTTGTAATTGGTGGAGGAAATTGGAGTAGCCGGCAAAAACCACCAGCTTATCCCAAGTCAGCTTATTCCAATGAATACCAACACAGCAGGGTTTAGATGATTAAATTTTCATCTAAAAATCTATGTGTTCTTGTGCTTTGGAAAAAGTAGCCTCATCATTGGAATGGTTAAATATCAATATTCATTTGCTCTTAGCATTTATTTCACTGGTCATGGTTAAGCTATTTAACATTCCACCATTAATATCCAATAGTTTTCTGACTCTAGTTACGAAATTGATGTGATAGACCAGTTATGGGATTGTCCCACCATTCATGATTTTCTCTCTCTCTTCCCATAGATTTCCAGAACTACCTGAGGACACAGGCTGGTAACACTACCACTGTCAACATCATCATCTGTACAGTGGACTACCTACTAAGGTTACAGGTAAGTCTACCCTCCCAACAGGGTTACACTAGTAAAATTTAGACCCAATTACATGATAATTATATTTACATTATAACATATTTGTTATTTATTCACGTAAGAACACTACCTGAAAAAACACAATGATTTTTATTTGGTTTTTGTACTAGACATTTTTTCAATAAATCTATCAGACAAATTATCATTTTCATAATTTTCTGTTTCATATGTATAATGAGTTAGTGGATATCCTTTGCAAATACTACTATAAATGATGATTATGAAAATGATTATAATTTTGATATACATGATAAATATGATGATGATGGTGATAATAATAATGATAATAGTGATAATTATAGTAATAAAAATGGTGATAATAGAAATAATAATAATGATGATAACAATAATTATGATGATAATAATAATAATGATAATAATAATAATTATTATTATTATTTTTGAACTACTACTACTTATTATAATTATTTTATATATTATCATTACTATTATTTTTATTATTATTATTACTATTACAATAAAGTACAATTGTTTCATGTTTCTGTCCTTCAGGAGTCCATCATGGACTTTTACTGGCATTACTCTGGCAAGGACACCATCGACCCAGCGGGCAAAGAGAACTTCTGCCGCGCCATCATGGTCGCCAAGCAAGTCTTCAGCACGCTGACTGAGTACATCCAGGGTCCCTGCTCTCAGAACCAGGTGGCGCTAGCTCACAGTAGGCTCTGGGACGCCGTGGGGGGCTTCCTCTATATCTTTGCTCACATGCAGGATAAGCTATCTAAGGTGAGTGGGACATAGGGGGTGCATGTGCACTGTTGGACAAAGCTGTCCTATGTTTTGTAACGGCTGTTGAATAAGACTTTTATTCAGATACCATATGATGATGTATTTAAGACATATATAACTAAGTTACCTTATATATAGTGGCAAAATGAAAGAATTGTCCTTTTAACCAAGAAATGTGACAATAAGATCTTTTCCCCTTCTCATATAAGTGTTTTTTCTCATCACAAAATAGGTACATAAGATTATATGGTTCATCTTTATAGCTTTTCAAGGACCCAAGCCACTGGAGTTATGATTTCTTTTCACCCCTATCACACAATAGGTACAAGATATCATATTGTTCTTTTTGATTGCTCTTGAAAGACCCAGAGCAACTGGAGTTGCTGACCTAGTCAATGAAGAGATTCTTTTAAAAATGAAAAAAAAAAAAGAAATCTTTTAAAAATAAAAAAAGAACAAGAATATTTTTTAAAATAAAAAGAAAATGAAGATTTTTTTAAAATAAAAGAAATAGGAGATTATATGGTTCTTTTTATTTCTCTTGCAGGACCCTGAGCAACTGGAGTTGCTTAACGAGTTCATGAAGCTCCAGAAGGAGATGATGATCATGCTTCTCTCCATGCTGGAGGGTAACGTCATGAATGGCCCAATCGGAAAGCAGATGGTGGACACGCTTGTCGAGTCCTCAGCGAACCTGGACATGATCCTCAAGTTCTTCGATATCTTCTTGAAGATGAAGGACCTGACAACATCGGAGGCTTTCATGGTAAGAATATGGAGAGGGACAAGCAAAATGTTGGCATACCATAATATTAACCCTTATGCTGCTGGTGGCTAACCCATTCACACTCAGAGTTCCCCAGGAAAGTACCGTCTGCTATTTTAATACTTTTGAAAATAACTTGAAAATAAAGCAAATTCTCACAAAATATTTGAAGGAGAGCTGTTGGTAATATTCTGATAAACATTTCTCCTTCAAATATTTTTGATAAAACGCTTTTGTGAGGAAAATATCAACAAAATAGTCAGGCCTGTTTTGGCTGCTCTGAGTGCCAATGGGTTAATTTGGCCAATAAAAAAAGGCTGAAAAATGACTGAAACCCTGGCATATGGGTACTCATCTAACAAATACCAACATGACAGGGTTTAGATGGTTTTCGAGAATCTTTGCATTCTTGTGATTTCGACTAAAATAGCCTCAGCATTGGATTGGCTAAGGAATATGATGTGGCCCAGAGCATTCTGTGATCAATAAGATATGAACACTGAATTATCTAATCAGGAAATAGCTATCCTTATTTGACTTGTTACAATTCCTTTGATTTACAAATGATTGTTCAAAACCGTTTTCGTTTTGAATTGAAGGTTTTTAAATTCTTGTTGTCAATACCAATCTACTGTCATTTATTTCAAATAGCATTCCTAAACTATGATTCAAAAATCCATATGAAATAACTTTTTTTACAAATTTAACCCTGATAGTCGCGACTTATAATTGTTTTTTCAATAGGGGGTTATTTCTGTTTCATGCACTTTATTTGCAGGTGAACAGGTTTTGTTTTACTAAGTATTGCTCATTTTTAAAGAAGAGCCTCGAAATATTTTTCTTGAATATATAATATATATTGCATCACCAACATAATTAGTATAGGTATGAAATATATTTCATATATATGAAATATATTTCATATCTATACTGATGATACAATATATATTATATATTCGAGATATATTCTAGATAAACATCTTATTTATATATATTCAACATCTTATTATATATTCGAGGTATATTCAAGATAAACATCCTATATATAGGCTTTTGGTCTATTATGTTAGGCGACATTTAATGATAATACATAAATATCTTTGCCCTGTTTTCTTCTGGAGCACCTGTTCAACAGTACACAAATTTGGTAGACTATACATATATATATATATATATATATATATATATATATATATATATATATATATATATATATATATATATATATATATATATATATATAAACATATATATATATATATATGTGTGTGTGTGTGTGTGCTCCTAATGCGAATGGGATAAGCTTAGTAACCTACTCTTACCTTTGAAATAAATGTTTGCTGAAGATTTCCATTTCAGCAGCGTCAGGTAGAGTTCCTTCCAATTGATTACTTTATTATTGAAATTCAGTTCCTTGTGTTCTTAGAAAGAGTGACCAATGCCAAAAACTGTTGTTTCTTAGCAAAACCTTCCTTTATTTCCCCTGTTACAGACCCCAGCCTTACCACCAACACTGTTCTACAATTGGCCACACAACTATGTATACTTATGTCAAATTATGTATACTTTAAGAAAGAAATTGTGAAATTGTTTTAGGGAAATACTCACTGGTTGATGAAGACTTTTTCTTAATTTCATATCGTCAATTGTAAACTTATTATAACAACTGTTGTGCAATTAAATCAATTTGGCAATAATCATTTGATGGACAAATAAAAACTTGATGTAAAATGGAACGACAATTAATACTTCCTCCTGCCTGAAATGTGAGACATAGGTTATGTGGTCATTTGTAGAAAAAGTGTGAATAAATGTTTGTTAGTTGGTCATATTCCCTCCTCCGGTCCCAATACAACGTATTTCTCTCTGATCATCCCTTTAGCACAGAGGCCCTCTGCTCAAGCATAGTAATATATTACTCATACACACGGAAATGCTGATAGATCCTGAAAGTATGGTAGGGCTGTGCTCATCAGCTATTTTTTTGCGATCCGATTAATTGCCTAATTTTTCTCGATGTCGATTTTCTCGATTCGATTCTGTTGTGCGCGGTAGTGTTTGGAAAAGTGTGGTGGGGGCCGGACCAGCACCATGTAAAATACATCTCCACACTTTTCCAAGTACTACCGCGCGCGATAGTATCTATCGTAGTGCAGTTTTAATGGTGGCCGGCTGTGGCCAGCTCAGCGCCGCGGTCTTTTTAAAGAATAGGGTAGGCTCTTTTGTATTTTAGGGGTAGGGAAAACAATGGAGGTAGGGGGGGCAGTATCGAGTTCGGCAATCGATGTCCTCTCATGTTGAACATCGATCTTATGACTTTGCCGATCACTCGATGTCGTGCCTATCGAGCCCAGCCCTAAAGTATGGTTGCTCCAGCTTGCATTTGGAATTTCATTTTTTGTCACTTCATTTGCCATATTGCGGCTGAGTCGTGACTAGACAGTTGTAACTGGTGGAGGAAACCAGAGTACCCGGGAAAAAACCACTGCCTAACCCTAAGTCACTGGCAACTTTTTCACAGAATGTCAATATACTAAAAAGAAGTTCTCTTATTTGTATCAATATTTACATCCGCCTGGAATGTATGATTGTCTCTTATACCCAATAAGCTCAATATTGCAGAAAAAAGTAAGGATAATGAAAATTCCAAAATTCCAAATATTATGCTTGTGACAATTTATTACAATCTTCATATTCAGGGCCAGTCAGACTAGTACTATTGTAAGTGAATATCTTCCAAAGATACTTATGTAGAATAATGTATTTATGTATGTGAGAGCAGGAGGGACACTGTCATGATCGAGTGAATCGTTCCTACATCCTTAGTGATTTTCCCCATTTCCGCCAACTACCTAGGGAATTAAAACAGCCTGAATTAATTGAGTTCATGGATTTCTAAGTTTGATTTGGTTCATGATTTTCTCTAATTTTAGTCAGTCTTTGTGATTTGATCTAAACCTTTTATTTGTTAATCTGACATTCAAATTTTCACCGATTTAAAAACTAATTCGTACTATACCAACTCAGTCTTATTTTTTCTTTTGAACTACTTTTTTGTGTGACGTTTTTTGCGAAATTTCGGAAATTCAAATTTTGCGGTTAGACGATTAATTAGTCACCGTGGCCTCTTTTTCACTTGTCAACATTCTTTCCAGGAGTTTGATACAAACAAGGATGGCTATATTTCACAGAAGGAATTCAAGAGGGCCATGGAAGCGCAGAAAATGTATACACGGTTCGTAGACTCCATGCAGTTGTCATGTGACCTGCTTCGGGAAGGGTTGAACGATTATGTAATCAGTAACCCTCATAATCAAATGTATTCCTGCCCAAACTTACCCCTTTACTTGCCCTAACATGCCCTCCCCGAGTCCCATGAAATCTCACCCACTTGCCCTTGTAGCGACATCATGGCCGCCATTCCTCTAATCTCCATGGAGATTTGCAGGGGATTATGGGATATGTGCAGTTTTTATCCATGGTGGCCTACTTCCCATCTTTCCATCTCCAATTTTCTTCACCAGGTGGTTACCCCTGGTGGTGCCCCCTGAAACAAAAATTGCAAAAAACACCACCAACCCACCGTGTCTGCTCGGAAAATTCTGAGCAAGGATTTGGCATCTTGTCATCGAAAACGATCCCGAGAAAGAAGTGCTCCCTCTGGATGGACGAACAGGTTTTTTTTTCTTCACTGTATTGAAATGTCACTCTCACTGTCTCTCCTAGGATATTGATGAGAATAAAGATGGCTTTATCTCACCTAAAGAGCTCAAGACGGCTTTGGATGCCATGAAAATATACACGAAGTAAGTTTGGCTCGGGCAAGTAAACCCCCCCTGGATGACCTTGACCCCCGCAGGTCAAAGAGCGACCATAAAAAAGGGCGTAGATGATGATGATGATGATGATAATTAAGCATGACATGTCCAGTGTCATCTACTAGTACCTAGCGTCTCAAATTCTGGTCTGAGATTTCTGCTGTTGCCTGGCGCCCAGCACAGCAGCCGAGTTTTCAAATCTTTCTTCTGCACACCCCATCTGCACACCGACTGTTACATCATGCATATACCCCTGTACCCCCACCCCTCTGTACCCTATACCCCCTGGCAGGCTTAACTAACCAGTAACACAATGGGAGCATTCCCGTCGCCGTGGAAACGGAGCATGACTTGGCTGCTTGCAGCGTTTGACCCAAGTTAGGCAAAATAATTCCCTTACCAATTGTAGCTGTGATTTCTCAGATAATCCTGGGATGTTCCTTGGAAATTCCAAGAAGTTCTCTGGAAAATCCTGGGATTTTCCTTGGAAAAGAAATTTCTTGAAATTCCTGGGATTTTCCTCAGAAATTCCAAGAAATTCCCTGGAAAATCCAGGGATTTCCCCAGGAAATCATGGGTTTTCTAAGGAAATTCCAAGGAATTCTCTGGTATTCTCATCTTTATTTGGTAAGAGATGCTGACAGGACCTTGGTGATCTGACAATTTCCTAAGCTTTTTCTCCCCAAAGAGTTTGTCAAACCTCATCGCTTTTAATCTTTTAGGAACATGAATTTAGGAACATTTTTTGATAATACCTCTATTAAGTGTGATTTCTTATTTTCTATTGGTAACCCTAATCTGACAATTTTTTGCTAAGCTTTTTACTCCCCAAAGAATTTGTCAAACCTAGTCACTTTTAACTTATTAGGAACAAAATTTTAGGTACATTTTTATTGATACTTCTATTAGAAGTGTGAATTCTTATTTTCTTAGTTTTATTGGATACCCTTGGAAATTAACCTCTTGGATTGAGAATTTTAATGTCTTAGGAGTGATTTTCGGAAATTAGAGTCATTAAAGTATCTAAATTCCTACTTAAATGATAAGAGTAATTCAAGTGATTTCTATGCTGGATATTAACTTACTAATGCTTTTTATCTATTTTCTTAAAGTTTTAAACAATTCCTAATTCATTATTCTCCCTTAACCCTACATCTTTAGAGTCAAGCAATATTTACATTTTCACTTGTCTCACGTTATTTGCTGGATACAATATTTGCAATTAAAAAACAGTTAGGCCACTCCAATTTAATTACTTGTCTTACAAGCTTTTTTTGGGAAAAAAATCCTGTCAGACTCCAAAAAAAAAGAAAAAAAAGTCATCTTTGGTGTCTTACGGACGAAAGTGGTTTTAAAATTTTCTGTCAGACCCCCCCCCCAAAAAAAGTGCAAGTTTTAAGAATATTCTTTGTAAGTGTGATTCAATCAACTACAGGAAGCTATCATTGCTGTAGTAGAGTCTCAGACTTGAGGAGGTATACCTCCCACCCTTCAGGTTACAGGGATTAATAGATTGATTGATTTTATTTAGTTGAGAATAGGCTGGTAGAAACAAATCGCTACCAGTCCTAGTCGTCAGACTCTAAAAAAAATTTAAAAAATAAAAAAAGTCACATTTTTCAACTTTTTTTTTTATTCCAAAATGGCTCATTTCCTACCTCCTGAGCATGTAAGACAAGTAAATAAATTGGAGTGGCCTTATGAAGAAATAATAGTAATTCAATTTTCAACTTGATTAAAAGTCTAAATTATAAAGCATGTTAAAAATGAAGAAATAATGAAACATATAACGTTGTATATGAATTATGAAGAAGAGAGGGTGCGTCATAAAAGGATTTTCTCATTGCTGTATTCTTGAATAACAGTTTCCTCTTATCAGTTTGTTATTTACATTATCAATACAAATACTAATCATTAAGCTCTTACATGATCAGATAGTCCAATAATGAATATTTAAAATAAAGCTAAGAAAAATGAATTAAACTTTAAGTAGTAGGCTTTGGATTTGAGAAAATTTAATCTTACCAAAAGCTTATATTACATGTCAGATCATTGGTACTCTGTATGAGTATACCTGGTGCTCTATATCAGATCACTTGATAATACATATACTTTGTGTCAAATGACCTGATATTCTGTGTCAGATCATTGGTACTCTGTATCAGATCATTGGTACTCTGTATCAGATCATTGGCACTCTGTGTCAGATCACCTGGTTCCCTGTTTCAGTATCATTTTCAAGCATATCAAATAATAATGTTTTTATGCTAATGATAAATTCTTCTGTAAGTATGTTCGGGTACATACTTGATTCTGCTGCCTAATTTATTGGATTTGTTATTGTGAATTTTAATGCTCTAGCATAGATATCTGTCATAGAGCAATTTTTTTCAAGTATTTCAAAGAATAAAGGGCAGTTGTGTTGGAATTTTGTTTTTATTGCAAAAGGCCCTTTCCCTTCTTTTGGCCCCTTTGACACATGATTCTACAGTACAGATATTAAATGTGTACACCAGTCGACTGGACATCTGCCAGTATCTGGTTGTACAAACACCTATGTATTACTTATCAAAACAATAAGCCAGGCACATCAATGACCCAAGTAATTTGCAAATCAAAGCTACATTCAGTTGTTAGGTCATTCATGCCCAGGAAATTGGATGGCAATCGGGTATGCGGTTGTATATTATGGCTGGGATGCCCGCACATTAAGTGCAGGAATTAAATGTTGTCACTCTACATGGCTATCTTGCCATACCCCCTTAAACCATGGGCATTTACTGTACCATCTGAGATGGATTGAGGGATTAATATCAATTTCTGCTTAGTGACCTTGCATATGAAATAGAGTGTGTATTAAAATGTTTTCAACATTTTTGCATATATCATGGAACATTGCAAAATCGACAACAAAAGAAGTCTTGTGAAGCATATATTTAATTTATTTTTTGTTATAATTAGACATTCAACAAACTGCAAAAATGAACATAAAAAGAATTCTTGTGAAGTGCATATTTCATTTCATTTTTGTTATTAGTAATAAGTAAACAATTAACAAACAATTCAAAAATCAACATAAAAAGAATTCTTGTGAAGTGCATATTTCATTTCATTTTTGTTGTTCGTAATGAGTAAATATTTCAAATAAATCTTTCAAACCCGCTTCTCTACTTTTGTGACTGGATCAATCATAGGAATTCCTTTCTATTTTGCAATGTTCCCTCCTGTTTGTGCTTTATTGGAATTTACTCAGTTATGAATTTTCTGTTGAATTATTAACCTTCTAGGTGATTTTGTTTGATATGCTTTTTCTCCAACAATTCTTGCTCATATTTGAAAATGTTCATACTGACCATTGTTTGTTTGGTATAGATACTAATAATTCACTTGTATTAAGTTTGTTCCATTTAAGATTTACCTAGTTCTTGTTGTTATTTCAAAACGCTTAACAGTTTTAAATTTGGCATTAATATTTCTTTACCTAATAAAGTTGACGTTGATATTGATATACTTAGTTTGTATTCAAAAGCATCTATTGGATTCTCTGACAAAATTATAATGTATCAAATTTGATTTAACTGCTTGAGAAAGTATTTCTAAAAAAAAATGATTATTTTTAATAAGTAATCTTTTCTTATACAAAAGAACAAGGCTTTGAAGGTATAAATTAGAAATGGTTGATCTTGAATTTCAAAACTTTTATCTGTGTTTATATTCACAAAGGTAATGTAACCATTTTATATTCAATATTATATCTTTATAAAATTGTTATACTTCACAAAGGTCAATTTCCCAAATAAAAAATTGAACTTACCTCCATCTAACGAAATAGATAATTTGAATACAATTTAGGTTAATTTATTCCATATCAGGCTTATAGGACAAACAGTTGGATGCTGTGGTTATTCTATTGGATTTGAATTTTCAGCAGTTAATGCAAATCAATTAATTGATTAATTAATTATGCAAATAGGGATATGGCTTTGCCAGAGCTTTGCTTTTTACTAGAACAGCAATGGGAAGATCAGTCCATACAAATTGATCGTTCGTATAATAAAGGTTTACGTTAACTCGGATACTAATTGTTGTTGTTTTCCGCGTCTTTTAGAGAGGAGATAGAATACATCATGATGTGCGTCGATACCAACCAGGACGGAAAGGTCGACTTCCTGGAGTTCACCGATAGGTTCCACAATCCAGCGAAGGACATCGGTTTCAACGTGGCCGTACTCTTGACCAATCTCTCGGAACATATGCCTAACGACCCAAGGTCAGTATCTAAATCTCTCTCTGACCTTAACCCATTAACACTCAGAGCAGCCAAAACAGGCCTGACAATTTTGGAAATATTTTTCTAACAAAAGCGTTTTTAGGAAAATATTTGAAGGAGAAATTTTAAGTAGAAGTCAAATAACAACTTTCCTTCAAATATCTTATGAACTTTCGCTTCATTCCCAAGTTATTTTGAAAAGTATGAAAGTAGCAGACGTTACTTTCTGGAGGAACTCTGAGTGTGAATGGGTTAATAATGCTTATCACTCATACTTTATCTCGTACTATCTGGACTTAAGTCTCATATCTTTCTATTCAGAACGTTCTTTGAAAAGTGCAGGGAAGAAGTGTGAATTAAAATCCAACCAATAACTATTTTTGCAAATATTTTTGAATTGATTTTTGATTACATGTTATTTCCATTACTAGAATATGACCAAACCAAATATAATGTATAACATACATTGAGGTCATTTATGATATTGGTTTTCAATCTCGACTGATTTAGTTTTACTACATCTACACTTAGAGCTTTCAAAATCCAACCAGCAACTATTTTTGCAAATATTTTTCAATTCATTCTAAATTCCATGTTATTTCCACCACAAGAATTTGACCAACCCAAATGAATTATAATATATAAAAAAACATGTGTTATTTATTGTATTGTTTTTAATGCTCTACACTCAGTCTTATTACTCAACTACTGATTTTACGCTTCTTCAGATTTAGAGAGGTTTTTAACTTTCTATCTAGAACATCGCTTCGAGAGTGCCAGTAAAAAGTGTGAATCAAAATCCAACCAAAATCTATATTTGCAAATATTTGTGTATTATTCTTGATTTCATGCTATTTTCGTAACAAGAATCTGAAGCTTTCATACTTAACTATAACTGATTCTTCTCACCTTCAGATTGGAGAGGTTTTTGGAGAAAGCCAAGTGCGTCTTGGACTACTTTGAGCCGTACCTGGGCAGGATTGAGATCAAGGGCAGCGCTGGCAGGATAGAGAGAGTCTACTTCGAGATCAAACAGTCACACATTGACCAGTGGGAAAAACCACAGATTAGGGTGAGTTGTGGGGTTTGATGAAAAAGCCCTGATATTTTGGTAATTTTGGGGTATTTGGGATGTTGTGCAAGAACCTCAAATTCTCAAAGTCTTTTTTTCGGGGGGCTGTGCACTTTGACCAGTGGGAGAAATCGCAGATTAGGGTGAGTTTGAGGGGTGTGATGTAAGAACCTGATATTTGGGTAATTTCCGGATATATTGGGGTATTGTGCAAGAACCTCAAATTAGGGTGAGTTTGAGGTGTCTGATTTAAGAACTTAATATTTGGATAAGATTTAGGGGTTTTGGGTGTTGTGCAAGAACCTTAGATTAAGCAACCATTGCACTCATTCCTCTAGAACTGTATCTATACTCTAGTGTAAGTTTCTATCTCAATTTAACAAAATCTGACTTATTTTTTGCAGGAGTCAAAGCGCTCGTTCCTGCACAGTGTGGTAAATGAGGGGGGAGACAAGGAAAAACTCGAGTCGTTCGTCAATTTCTGTGAGGAGACGGTGTTTGAGATGCAGCACGCGAACAGCATCAGTGCAGAGGAGCAATCCGCGAAACTCATGGCCCAGGCAGCTGCCCTCAAGGCACAGGGAGACCCCGGCCAATCACTGTAAGTATTATATATACAATCAGCCAATCACTGAGTATCATACAACCAATTAGCCAATCGGTGTGATCGTCATACTACCAATCAGCCAATAACTGTCATACATCCAAACAGCCAATCACTGTAATTGTACAATAATCAGTTAGCCAATCATTGTGATTGTTTTCCAACCGATCAGCCAATCACTGTGATTGTCAAATAATCAATTAGCCAATCACTGAGTATCATGCATACAACCAGCCAATCACTGTGATTGTCAAATAATCAATTAGCCAATCACTGAGTATCATACATACAATCAGCCAATCATTGTGATTTCTAAATAGCCAATCAGCCAATCACTGAGCATCATACAACCAGTCAGCCAATCATTGTGGTTGCCAAATATCAAATAATCAATTAGCCAATCACTGTGATTGTCATAAAACCAATCAGTCGATCACTGTGATTGTAAAATAATTGGTTAGCCAATCATTGTGATTATTTACCAACCAATCAGCCAATCAATGTGATTGTGAAATAATCAGTTTGCCAATCATTGAGTATCATACAACCAGTGAGCCAATCCCTGTGCTTTTATTCCAACCGATCAGCCAACTTATAATGTTAAGTTGTCAATTATTATGAGTATGCATAATCATGGGAGACCAAAGATCATTTACATTCAGATATTTATCATTTCACTTATTAACTAGGTCATCTAGAAATGTTGGCAAACTGTCTCCTCTAATACCAGGAAATTCCTTGTAATAGGGAATTTGGAATTTGAATTTTTCGTCACTTTTTCTGCCATATTGCGGCTAGGTCATGATCCGTGTAATGAATTGCAAAATATTTGGTATCATGTGATTTTATGATTGTCGTTGTTTCAGACTTGGAAGTGCCATGGAGCCGGTGAAGATGGGTCTTGGCTACACCAAGGATGCCGTCTTCCATCTTTTCTCCCTCCTTTCTCCCTCCAACATCAGAGAGACCTACAGGACTCTTCGCGGAATGACGCCCGCGGAACTCTTCGTCGGATTCTTCAAACTCAACTTCCGTCTAGGCCTAATGCTTCTCACATTCCTTTTCAATGTTTCATGGTAAGTAAATCATTTTTCCTATCAGTGTGCAAAATAACCACTTGCCCCATTGCCAGTTGCAAGTGATTTTGGCAAAAAACGGCAAGCAGGCAAGCAGAACAAGACCCTAACTTGCCCTGCTCAGCAAGTAATGTAACTCAACTTTCTTTAAAAGTGGGGCAAGTGGAATTGCTGGTGGGGCAAGTAAACTTTAGAGGCAGCTTGCCCTGCTCGGCAAGTAATGTTATGGAATCTAGGTTGCCTATTCTGTTTTTTTTGGTAAAGAGGTCAGTACTCTTATTCAGTGCTTCTTGGTTAGGAGGTCAATATCCCTATCTCATATCAAATCAGTACTTATGTTTAATTAGAAAATTTCAAGGAAATCTAGTCAAATTTTTTTTTCTTTTTTATATAGAAGGCAAGTCAACATTCCTAATTAATGTTTCATAGAAATGAAACATTTTAAGTTTAACATTCATATTATTCTATTTTGCCATGGTTGATAGGTACCATTATATGTTTTATGGTAAACAAGTTCAAATGTTAAAATGCTTCACTAACAGCATTTAAGATGGTCATTTTTTGTATTTTCAGGATTTTTTGTCATTTCAAATTGATAATGATTGTATTATAGAGCATTCTGCAATTTTTCGATGGTAATGTTGAAGGGTTCTCTATCAAATATCAATTATTATCATTATTATCATTATTATTATTATTATTATTATTATTATTATTATTATTATTATTATTAACATTATTATTATTATTATCATTATTATTATCATTATCATTATTATTATTATCATCATTATTATTATCATCATTATTATTATTATTATTATTATCATTATTATTATGTTTGTATTTTAGTAACGGTACTTTTTGTGTTTCAGGACGTTCTGCCGTTTCATAATGGTGATGATGATGGGAGAAAGACTGGCCGAAGACAGACGCAGGGCGAAGACGAAACATCCCGCACTGACACCAGCTGATCGACAGCTCGCCCTCGAGAGCGCGGGCGGGGGCGGTCTCCTTGACGACTCACCATCGCAAGGTCCAGTCGGTAAGGCATTCGGTATGAACATAACGAAAGAAACGGTCGATGGACGAACGGAAATGAAACTCGCCGCGCCGGTCGAGGAGAGTCACCTGACTCCCCAGTCCAGCGTCGAGATGTCGGACGAGAGTGGAGCGGGTACGCCCACACCACCCCAGGGAACCGAGGATGAGGCACCCCCCACGGAGACGAAAACCGAGACCCCTCCTACACCCACCACGGCATCACCACAGAGCGCCTTCGATGGCTACATGCCACAGGAAACCGCAAGGTAAATTTTGATGCCTCTCGGAGATTTTGTTTTCGGTTTTCCTTTTCTACTTCCAATGATTATTACAATGTCAATTAAAATGGAATTTTTTCATTGGAACCCGTTCAAAATTTGTTTCCATGGCTACATACCACAGGAAACGGCCAGGTAAATTCCGATGCCTCTCGGAGATTTTGTTTTCGGTTTTCCTTTACTACTTCCAATGATTATACAATGTCAATTAGAATGGAATTTTTTCATCGGAACCGGTCAAAATTTGTTTCCATGGCTACATACCACAAGGAACCGCCAGGTAAATTCCGATGCCTCTCGGAGAATTTGTTTTCGGTTATCCTTTACATCTTCCAATGATTGGCAATGAGTGTCAATTAAAATGGAAATATTTCATGGAAATCTGGTCAAAATTTGTTTCGATGGCTGCATACCACAAGAAACCACCAGGTAAATTCCGATGCCTTTCAGAGAATGTTTTTGGGGTTTTCCTTTACTACTTCTTATGATTGGTGCAGTGTCGATATTTAATTCCTGCACTAAATGATTCCTGGATATAATCAACGGCCGCACACTTGGTCATCACCCAATAAATTAGTTATATATACAACCACACGCCTGTGATGTCACAGCCAAAGATAGATTTAATGTGGAAATATGTTTGTCATGAATAATTATCTCCAACCAGCAATTGGAGCACTTGGTAGCTTGATGACTGGTCAATTGGTGCAGGAATTAAATGTCTTTACTGTACATGCCAGGGGTTTTTACATGTACAAAACAAAGAGTTAACCCTTCCAATAATAAGGCTACTTTCATCTAAAGCACAATAACACAAAGAATTTTCAGGGCTCGACGTTAAGGCCTGCCCGAGGCAGGTAAAAATTTCAAAAACTCAGTTCGGACAGGTGATTCTGACATTGTACCTGTCCGACAGGGAAGGTAAACATTTGCAGTGTGATCGGTAATCGATCGCGAAAAACCCACCAACAATCACTCACAAAACAGTAAAACTCACTGCAAGTGATGTCCTCTCTAGCTGGCCATGTAAACAACTGAGGCAATACCACCGAATATATGCTACCACGCTCCTGCCCATATACTGGTATTGCTCAGAAAGGCAAACACATGCTATTTCAGATGTCTTGATCCATTTAGAGCATTGGAAATTTAGCAAGCATTTGCAAAACTATTTCACGATGTAAATAAAGATGTTTTACAGGCTTGTGCAGAACTGTATTGGCGGGAATTGTAAATTTGTAACCCTTTAATTAAGATGAGGTTTATTATTGAAAATATCTTATTTTTTAGCAGAAATGAACATATGAATAAATATGAAATAGAAAATATATTACTGACAAAACCCAAAAAGTCTGCGAGGGATTTTTTTTTTCAGGGCAGGTGAAAATTTTTCAGGGCAGGCAAAAGCTCCAGGTCACCTGCCCTGCAGGGCAGGTGGTTTCAAATGTTAACGTCGAGCCCTGATTTTGAAAAACATCTAAACCCTGTCATGTTAGTATTCATTGGATAGATTTCGATAAGTACTCATGTTGCAGAGTTTCAGTCATTTTTTAAGTTTTTTGCATCATTTTGTATAGGGTTATTGTTATTGTTGTTGTTGTTGTTTATTTCAGTGGGGTAGAAGGTGACGATGAAAGGATAATTCCTGATGAAGATGAGTTGGCAAAACCAGAATTCGACACCATCAAATACTTCAGCGTATGTACACATCTTAACCCATTCACACTCAGAGTTTCTCTAGAAAGTATAGTCTGCTACTTTCGTACTTTTGTAAATAACTCGGGAATAAAGCAAAAGTTATTAAAATATTTGAAGGAGAGTTGTCGTTTGACCTCTAGTTAACATTTCTCCTTGAAATATTTTCCAAAAAAATGCCTTGTTAGAAAAATATATCCAAAATCGTCAGGCCTGTTTTGGCCGCTGTGAGCATTATTGGGTTAACTCTTTCATGGCGGGAGATCTCCTTGACCAGTGTCGTCTGTTCTTACGATACTTTTGGGAGTAACTTAGGAAATAAGCTTCAGTTCACAAAATATTTGAAGAAGAGTTCAGTTGTTGGTTTGGTTCTAATGAATATTTCCCCTTAGAGGTTTTCTAAAATGATAATGTGTTCAAAAAGATATCACCATATTCATCAGAATTCAGAAGTTCGATTTTCGCCACTTTCTCAGCCATATTGCGGCTAAGTCGTGACTAACCAGCTGTAGGTGGTGGAGGAAACCGGAGCTACTGGTGAAAACCTCCGCTTAACCCCAAGTCACTTGCAACTTTCTCACATGCCCCGGTCGATATACCATACATCTGTAGTTATTTTATGATATTTATGCTATAATGATTCATTTTTATCTCTGCCTGTTAATGCAGTTTCATTGTCTTGTTTATTACAGAGCGTTCTGGCGCGTAACTTCTACAACCTGAAGATCGTTGCCCTCGTCATGGCATTCGTCATCAACTTTATTCTCCTCTTCTACAAGGTAATGATAACAATATATGGCTAATAGCAACCAGCAGATGTTAGTTAAATACGATTGTCTCAACTGGAAACTGGAATTTGGAATTTCGTTTTCCATCACTTTTTATGCCATATTGCGTCTAAGTCGTGACTAGCCAGTTGTAACTGGTGGCGGAAACTGGAGTATCTGGCATAAACCACCGCCTAACACTAAGTCACTGGCAACTTTCTCTCATGCCCCTGGTGGGTTTCAAACCCGGACAGTAGTGAGAGAAAGCTAGCAGTCAGTGGCAATGCCTTAGACCGCACGGCCATCAGGGCAGGCCCTCTAGAAAATGGTAACCATCATTTTCTAATGAATTATTTTCTGCAACAAGTTAACTTGCAATAAGATGCCTAGATGTGCAACCAACATTCCTTAACCCATTAATGCTTAAGCCTTCTTTCGGATATTGTCGTCTGGAACGATGATACTTTTGACAATAACTTTTGAATTGGGAATTATTTTACAAAATATTTGAAGGAGAGTTGTTGGTAATGTTCTGATCTACATTTCTCCTTCAAATATTTTGCCAATTGTGCTAAAACCTGAAATATTTCTTCAAAATTGTCAGGCTGGTTTTGGCCGCTGTGAGCATTAATGGGTTAATTTGCAATGTGTTATGTACAGCCAATATGTGTTAACATGCAATACCGTGATAAACAAATAAATACCCTCATAAGCTACCTTAATTGAATTTCATGCAAACAGTATTTGTTGACTCATAATGTATTTTATGTAACCAGTAAAAAACATTTTCTAATTAAGTTTTTCTTTCCGCAATAAGTTAACTGGCAATAAGATAATGCTTAATATGCAACCAATATTTTATACATCCAGTGCAATACCAAATTTAATTCAACCAGTCTCCTTTAACCTCTATTACATTTTTTGCACAAAGTATATTTTCCTATTCACAATAAGATGTTAGTGCAACAAGTACTATATAACTGGTATTATTTACAGGCATTTAATTTTCGCTATATTCACGCTTCCCATGATAGTGCCAAATAAAATCCTTCAGATAAATATCCTGCTTTGTAACTGCTTTGTTTGAGTGCCTGAATGCACAAATTTAAAGTAGCACAAATACGCTCCAGCAGGGTGAGATATTTTGTGTAACCAGTATTCCTTAACCTCTATAACAATTTTTGCACGAAGGATATTTTCCTATTCACAATAGGATATTTTGTACATGCACAACAAGTATTCCCTGATTTATTCTGAGATATGTTGTATGTTTCTAATTCCCAATAAGATGTTTTGTACAACATGTATTCCTTGACTTACTCTGCTATATTTCGTTTGTTTCCTATTTCCCAATAAGATATTTTGTGCAGCAAGTATTCTTTGACTCACTCTGAGATATTTTGTACGTTTCAGGTGGTAGTTCCAGAGGCTCCAGAGGGGGCGGAGGGGGAGGAGGTCGAAGCACCCGCTGAATGGCTATCTATATCGGAAACCTACTTCTACCTGGACCCGTTACTGAGGATTCTGGCCCTAACTCACACCCTAGTGGCATTCTCTATGTTAATGGCCTACTATGTGCTAAAGGTATGTAATGATAATAATGATGATGATAATGATAATAATGATAATAATAATAATGATAATAATAAAAATAATAATGATAATAATAATGATAATAATAAAAATGATAATAATGATAATAATAATAATGATAATAATAATAATAATTTTATTAATAATATTAATAATAATGATAGTTAGGATAATAATAATTATTATAATAATGATGATAATAATGATAAAAATAATGATAATAATAATAATTATAATAATAATAATAATAATAATAATAATAATAATAATAATAATAATGATAATAACAACAACACACACCCTAGTGGCATTCTCAATGTTAACGGCCTACTATGTGCTAAAGGTATATTGACACCTTTACCTAGTGATACCTAACGTGTAAATTAAAAATGAATTGATAGTAATTTTTGGCACTGGCATTGGCATTTTCAATGTTAATGGCCTACTATGTGCTAAAGGTATATTGACATCCTTACCTAATGATATATAACTTGTGAATTTAAAAAATGTCACAGTAGTTTTGGCATTGGCAATTTCAATGTCTGGCCTACTATGTGCTAAAGGTATATTGGCATCCTTACCTAATGATATCTAACTTGTGAATTTAAAATATGTGACAGTAGTTTTGGCATTGGCAATTTCAATGTTTGGCCTACTATGTGCTAAATGTATATTGACATCTTTACCAACTGATATCTAACTTAAAATAAATTGACAGTAATTTTTCATTTTTATAAGACAAGTAAATATCTTAAAAGAATGTTAGCTCAACCAGTTGCTCAATTTGAAAAACCTTTTTTTGGGCAATCTGCACATCAGTAGTTAAAATACAAATAGGAATGATGAATGAGTTGTTTAAGGGGAAGGTTGGTTTTGATATTAATTGTTATTTTTATCAAAAAACAACATTCATTCTAATGTTATTTTTGAATGAATGAACCACCCAAATTATTCAGTGTTATTTTACTATAATACATTTCTTTTCATTTATTATATAAAATTGTGTTTTACGCTGCCACCACCGCTGTCCATTAAGCATTAATCGGCCAAAAAATCCACTCAATACCAATATAGGATCTTTTATATGTTTTGATGAACAATTGACATCAATTTGTTGCTAAAATTGTTCCATTTTTCGCCACCAGGTGCCTCTGGTTATCTTCAAGCGTGAAAAGGAAGTGGCTCGTAATCTTGAGTTTGAGGGATTGTGGGTATCGGAGCAGCCAAGTGAGGATGACATCCGCGGACACTGGGATAAACTGGTTCTCAGCACACCGTCCTTCCCTGACATGTACTGGGACAAGTTTGTCAAGAAGAAGGTGGGTTATGATACGTGGAGTCTCAAGTTCAATTCCAATGCTGGATTAGAAAGAATTAAATTCATTGCTCGGTAACGATATTTTATTCAGAACGAATGAAATTTATTGCTGGTATTTAACAGAATCTTTCCCTGACATGTACCAAGACAACTTTGTCAAGGAGGTAGCTAGGTGCTCAGATTGATGGTTTGGATACATGGGGTAACAGGTTCTATCCCATGGTAGGGGTAGTGGAGTGAAATTAATTACTCAATAAACTCTCTCTCTCTGTCTCTGTCTCTGTCTCTCTCTCTCTCTGTCTCTGTCTCTCTCTCTCTCTCTCTCTCTCTCTCTCTCTGTCTCTGTCTCTCTCTCTCTCTCTCTCTCTCTCTCTCTCTCTCTCTCTCTCTCTCTCTCTCTCTCTCTCTCTCTCTCTCTCTCTCTCTCTCTCTCTCTCTCTCTATATATATATATATATATATATATACATATATATATATGTTCATGTCATTATCATGTTATTTATCTGTATGTTTGCTCTGTATTGTAGGTTCGCAATAAGTACAGTGAACAGTTTGACTATGATCAGATCAGTACTCTGCTAGGTATGGCCAAGGGAGATTCACTCTTCAAGGCTCCAGAAAACAAAAAAGAGTCCACCAGTATTCTCCCTGCATTGTAAGTACTAGATGACAAACTTTTCCTCAGATTCTGTATGCGTTATTACTACCGAAGGATTTTCTTCTTAACCCTTCTAATGCTAAGTGTACTTTCGTTTAAAGCACAAAGACGCAAAGATTTTCGAAAACCATCTAAATCCTGTCATGTTGGTATTCATTGGAATGCTCTCATTGAGTTCTAACATATGAGTACCCATTTGCCAGGGTTTCAGTCATTTTTCAGCTTTTTTCACATTATTTTGTATCGACCATATTGGCCACCAGTAGCTGAAGGGTTAAAGACAGTCTTCTTGTGCCTCATAGAGGAATATAGTCATGTTAATCGCTTTCCAAATTATTGCTAATTTACAGTTTTCTATAATGTAACACCACAACTAAATGTCACTTTTCTATAAGAAGTCTGATTATAAGTAGGTTAGCCAATTCAAGCTTTGAATAATAAAGGCTGAATCCACCAAAATAATAAAGGCTGGATCCATTATACTTTCGAATACAATTAACTAATGAAATAAGAATCAACATCATTTTTGACATGGTGTTTTTTGTACATGTATTTGTTACATATATGTTTTCATGTGAAACTGCGATTTTAATGTATGTGTTTGTTTACAGCTTGATGGACAATGACTGGCAGTACCAGATCTGGAAGTGGGGAGTCATCTTCACTGACAACGTACGTATTTAATACTCCTAGACAATTGTCTTCTGAACATTTGATACTTTTGAAAATAACTTCAGAAATAATCATAAATTCACAAAATATTTGAAGGGGAGTTCTGAGTTGGATTTTGAAGAACATTTCTCCACATCTATTTTCTGAAAATTGCTTTTCTTAAAGAGATATCACCAAAATAGTCAGCAGGGCTCGACGCTAAGGGTGAACCTATGGCCCTAGGCCAGTAAAAATTCCCCAAAACAGCTTCGGGCCAGTAAAAAAAGACCTCAACTGGTCCTACAGGCCCAGTAAACATATGGAGACATTCTTGTTAAAAGGTTTCCCACCGAGAATGTCCCCAAATGTTTTTGAAATAAATGAAGATAAAATCTATATTTTTGATAAATGTTGTGGTGAATTTTATGCAATGTTCTTTCTTGTTATGTTAAAGAAAAAATGTAGGACCAGTAAAAGATTTACAAGACCAGCAGATGCTAGGTGTTACTGGTCCTACAGGGCCAGTATCATTTTGAGTTAGCGTTGAGGCCTGGTCAGGCGATTTTGGCTGCTACATGGTTGAATGAACTGAAAATACTTAAACTTAAGTGCAGTAGTAGTTTAGTCTGTTTTGATAGATGCATATATCATTATATTAAGATAAATAATTAGAATGACCAAAGGTCTGTCCTTAGGTTATAATACTGTTACCCAGGCCTTGACTTTTTGTACATGTGGCCAGGGAATGAGAATAAAAAAATCAGTTATAAACCACCACTACTAGTTAGGTTTGTTTTCAGCTTGAATACATATAAAATGAAATGTAATATTATAGTAATGTCAGTACTTTCAAGTTCTTGTCCCAACTGTACATATTTTTTAATGGCAGAATATGCATGGATGTTGATAGGTCAAGCCATTCATTTTTCATGTCCATCTTAGATTGCTGACGAAATGCTGAAATGTGATGGTATTATGCTAACTGAATTATGTTAAAATATTTTCTCTTTTATTGCATTTTAAATTGATCAATCATTTTCCCATGATGCATATTAACAAGAATTCCTCTTTTATGCATTGTACTTCTCCAATTGAAACAAATTCTACACAGGAAAATTCACGGGCTTGTACAAGTCCAAAATATTCTCCGGCCCTGTACGAGCTCATGCGTGCTGGTTCCCTGTATCCCTGCAACCGGCTGCTGGTGCTCTTTCTCCCTTCTCCATGCTGAGTTGGGCTCGAACAAACCCATGAATTTTTTCCTGTGTATATATTTTTTGATTGATCAATCATGTTTTTCCCCTCTGTGCATCATTGTGGTCGTTCCTGTACTGAGCTTAGTACTTCTATTGAAACATGTTTATCTTTGGATATTTTCTTACATATAGATTTTATAGACTGATTAATCATGTATTCTCTTTGTTTACGATTGTAGTCGTTCCTGTACTGTGCGTGGTACTTTTCCTTCTCCATCCTCGGAAACTTCCACTACTTCTTCTTCGCGGCTCACTTGCTGGATATCGCTGTAGCCATCAACACCCTCAAGACCATCCTGCAGTCTGTCACACACAACGGAAAACAGGTACAGTACAACCCGCAATACAGGCGAACTTGGATATGACGGACTCATTGGGACCAGAAAAATTGGTCCGTCATATGCAAAATCTGTCATATACATATGACAAATACTTGATATACATTGGACTGGGACCAAGCATATTGTCCGTCATATGCAAAAATCTGTCGTACAGTGGTCCGTCATATCCAAGTTCACCTGTATAATATACAATGACACCTTGGACTTGAGAACACCCTGGGACCAGGACAAAAGCGTTCACATTAACCCATTTACACTTAGAGTTCCTCCAGAAAGTATCGTCTGCTACTCGCATACTTTTGAAAATAACTTGAGAATAAAGCAAAAGTCAACAAAATATTTGAAGGAGAGTTGTTGTTTGGCTTCTGATAAACATTTCTCCTTCAAATATTTTTCAAAAAATACTTTTGTTAGAATTTTTTTATCATAATTGTCAGGCCTGTTTTAGCCGCGGTGAGTATTAATGGGTTAAGGGGTGTTCAGATTCTCAAAGGTCAACATTGGAATTTAGATTTTCATCACTTTTTCTGCCACAATGCAGCTAAGTCATGACTAGCCAGTTGTAAACGGTGGAAGAAACTGGAGTACCCGGCGAAAACCATGTATATTGTATATCTACATCGTCATAGTCCAGTTGGCTCCCTCTGTTTACATGAAACACAATTGTTCAGACATGTATATGATAGATTTTTTTAAAATTTATTTCAGCTGCTGTTGACTGTGATTTTACTCAGCGTTATCGTGTATATCTACACTGTCATAGCCTTCAACTTCTTCAGGAAATTCTACGTGAAGGAGGAAGATGGAGAGACAGATCTCAAGTGCCACGACATGCTCACAGTAAGATTAGCCCATTAATTGGAATTAAACAAATATTGTCGTCTGGAACTTTGGTACTTTTTACTATAACTTTGAAATTAAGATTGAATCCACAAACTATTTGAAGGAGAGTTGGTGGTAGTGTTCTAATTAACATTTTTGTTCAGATATTTTCCAAAATAATAATGAAGAGACAGACCTCAAGTGCCACGACATGCTTACAGTATGATTAGGCCTAAAAGATTAGTTTATTTTGTCTATCTCAATCCTAACAAGTATTTACTCAAAACTCAAAGAAAATCTCTGCCCTTAAGTTTTTTCAGCCCTTCCAACTCCCAATCAACATAAAACACTCATGAAACACATTTTTTGAAAAAAAAAAAAATAATCCAAAAAACCTTTTACCTACCTAGTCCCTATTTTTTAAGACTATTATAGGAAACAAAATTATTTTTAGGGCTTAACCCATATATTAGAACTAAGAACTCGGAATTTTGTAAATTGACTCATTTTTGAACATCAATGCTAAACTGTGACTATCCATAAAACCCTACTTTCAACCACAGGTATACCACGTTTGAACCACTAGACCTGTGGCTGGAACGGGGTTAATATTTCATTGTACCTAATGTGTCCACTTGTCTTTGGAAGACCTATGGCAGAATTGTTATTTACTGTTACCCCCATTGCACCACAGGTCAGCCTTGTGTCTACCACGATGTGTGGTTAGAACATGGTAGATATGTGGCACTAGTGGTTTGAATGTGGTAGTAACAATGCTAGTACCTATGCTCAGAGAAATACATCCCCTTGATCTGCAACTCCATTGGCACTGCAAGCTAGCATCTGGGCATCTGCGCCTCGGGTTACGCGGTGTTGCCTGGGGAAGTATTGGTCACGTGATTTTTTTGTAAGCATGCAGCAGAGAGACTGGCTGACCGACTGGCTGGCTGGGGGATGTCATCCTATCTAGGTCAGATAGGTTGCCAAGGAGATGGGCAGCCAGGCTGGGGTACACAGGTTATCTATGACTCATAGTGGGAGGAAGCGAAATTTGATGATGCAAGCCCAGTGCCCACTCCCTGTCTACTGCTCTCAGCTATGCTATAGACCAAACACTAGACACACGTGTACCACAGTACAGTTTAGTTTCAGCCATATGCATGGCACAAAATTTCTTTAAAATCGGGCTGCTTTTAGGCACCTTGAATATTAATGGGTTAAATTAACCTCCCTTGTCATGATTTTAACCCTTCCAATGCTGAGACTACTTTCATCCAAAGCACAAGAATGCAAGATTCTTCAAAAACCATTGAAACCCTGTCGTCTTGGTATTCATTTGAAAGCTCTCGCCGAGTACTCTCAGATGAGTACCCATTTGCCAGGGTTTCAGTAATTTTTAGTTATTTTTGCATCTTTTTGTATTGGCCAAATTAGCCACCAGCAGCATAAGGGTTAACATTTTTCTCAGAGGACAAGAACAGTGTGAGATGAAAGGGGTTAATCTATTGATACTCAGGTGGCCACACATGCAAATATCTTCACCTATGAATTCAAAGTTAATTCATACCTATGTTTGAATCTACTTTCAGTGCTTCGTGTTCCACTTGTATACTGGAGTGAGGGCAGGCGGTGGAATAGGTTTGTATCTACTTGCTTCCCATCTTATATCAAATTTAGGGTTGGATACCGTTAGGAGGTTCCGGTACTGGTACCGATATCATTTTCAAACATTTCATACTGTTTTATTCCTTGAAGGAACTCTTAATGCTGCTAACCACTGTGAAGTTATCATTCATTCGGGATTAATTAATTAGTTAATAATGCAATAAAGTACCATTAACAGTACCGTTAAAATAACGTACCGTTTCATTGGTGCCGATACCATACTGTACCATTTTGTTCTAAGAGGTAATTCCATCCCTAATCATATCACAAGAAGATGTAAACTGTGGCCCTGGCCAAGCTACCCATGCTAGAAAATGTTCTGACCATAAAGAATCATATCAACTGAACTATTGAATGTCCATTAAATTCAACTAAGTACTTAAAAATTATGAATGCCCAGTTTTCTATATGATTCCTATTGGCCATGGAGAGAGCAAATACTCATCAACCACTTTCGTAGGTGTTTTTGGTTGATTGTACGACACTTTTCATTTACATTTTTGGCAATGAATGGATATACGTTTCTGGTTTCATTTTTCTTTGATGTTAAAAGTCATGTATTCTGTTTCCAGGTGACGAGATTGACCCCCCAGATGGGGATCCCTACGAGGTGTACCGCATCCTCTTTGACATCACCTTCTTTTTCTTCGTCATCGTCATCCTGTTGGCCATCATTCAGGGTAAGTTCTCTAATAGTCATCCTGTTGGTATCATTCAGGGTAAGTTCTCTAATAGTCATCCTGTTGGTCATATATCTTAACAATACCATGTATAAGTTCCCTCATTATCATCATGTTGACCATCATTCAAGGTAAGTTCTCGAAGCATCATCCTATTGGCCATTATTCAGGGTAATGAATGCATTCAAAGTTTTATTTTTCCATCCGTCATCCTTTTTGATGCCAAATAAGGATTGAATAAAGGTTCCTTGCAACCACTTTCAAGAAAAGGGAAAGAGTCATGATATACTTTAACAGCTATAACTAAAGCTTACTTAGCTAATCCCTATTGATAGATGTTCTAAATAAGCAAAGAGATATAATGTAATGAAATGTATGTGAGGCGATAATACCAGTTTTCAGTTCACATTTCTTCCTCATGACTCTGACCTACAATATTATTTCCCTGTCTGACATTCGTTTTCTGTTGTAACAGGTTTGTATCTTGCAGAGAGGTCGGCCATGAGGATAGAACCATAGAATTGGTCTCACTTTGTACCAGCGGAGAAAAAATGTGCAGATTTTTTTTTTAATCAAACATTTAGTGAATGAAATGCACTTATATATTAGCAGATAGGAGTTGAAAGTAAACTTAAACGTATATGGAATAGAAGACGTTTTGTATATTATTTTCAGTTATTTACATACCAATGGAAAATCTCTGTCTAAAAGAATGTTGACCCTAGGAGTTTCGCAATCACATTCCAAATATATATTCCACTGTTTGACAAGTTTTTCAAGTTGTCAGACCATGTGTCTGCCCCATATGCCAAAAGCCTAAATACAAGTTTAATACATGTACTTGGTTCTGATATGATTTTAGAGTAATTCAATAATCATTCATAGCTGAAACCAGATGTAATTAGCTCTAACCAAATAAGTTATCGGTAAAGCAAAATAAAAAAATCTCCAATCACAAATGTGTTATATGTATTATGCAATCAAGTGGTTCTCTGTCTCAGTTATGCAATCAAATGGTTCTCTGTCTCAATTCTGAAATCAAGTGGTTCTCTGTCTCAATTTTTTTATATTCTCACCACTCCCCAGGTTTGATCATTGACGCCTTTGGAGAATTGAGAGATCAGTATCAACAGGTGGTAGATGACCTGGAGGTATGTGTGCTGGTTCCCTGTAACCCGACAACCGGCTGCTGGTGCCCTTTCTCCCTTCTCCATGCTGCCCCCTCCCCCGCCCCCCGATTGTCTGATTTTGATTGTCTCATTGTATTATATCCTGCCAGGTTTGATCGCAGCTGCTGGTGCCCTTTCTCCCTCCCCCATGCTGCCCCCTCCCCTGCCCCCTGATTGTCTGATTTCTGATTGTCTTATTGTATTATTATATCCTGCCAGGTTTGATCATTGATGCGTTTGGCGAGCTAAGAGACCAGTTAGAACAGGTGAAAGAGGACCTTGAGGTATGACAACGAAGATGAGGAAAAGAACAACGATGATTATGATTGGTCACTCAAGTCAGACTTCCCCGAAAGAGTACTAACTACCCAGTTATTTTTAACATCCTGCCCCAATTACATATCCACAATGAAACACAGCATAGAGAACAAAACAATAAACTTAGAAAAACTAAAGCAAAAAACATTCTCATAATCATAATTCCCATCTATTCCTAAATGCACCTTCTATCTGTAAAGAAAAACAAGAAAAATCATAAGTTTATGAAAAATTATTCAAATTGCAAAATTGTATGAAAATTACTAGAAATAGCATATAGTTATGAAAAATTACTAGAAAAAGCATAATTGTATGAAAAATTACTAACAGTTCCCAACCTCTTGGGATATACATTTTTTCTACTGATACCCATAAGAAAACAATGAATACAGATGAACACAACTTTTTTGGGAGGTGAATTAGATAATAAGAAAATTAAATGTATTTTGGCTGTTTTCCATATCATCTTACACTCGTATAATTCAAATACAATTTTGATATCAACCCTGAGATGCCCTTTTATAACCTGTGATACCCTTCTCACTACCATTCTTATATTTTACCCTCCCCTCTCTATAGTAAAATGGTCTCGATGAAATGAATTATGTTGTTATCTACAGCAGTCTTGGATAACGGTGTTACCTGCAGTTACAGGTGTCATGACATTTCGTTATCATGATCAAATTTTTCCACTCAGATTGCCTAAGTGATTTACAAACATGGGAAATACTTACAAAGGAAATAAATGATTTTTAAAATGTTGCTTTTGTTTCTCCATGGTCTTCACATCTTGGTAATTTAAGAATGAAGGCTGTCAAACTATTAATGCTTGCAGCAGCTAAAAGCAGTCTGAAAATTTCAGGCAAAAGCATAGTTGGGAAAGTATTTGAAGGAGAAAATGTTCATCAGAACACTACCAACAACTTTCCTTCAGATAATTATATTATATTATATTATATTATAATAGTATAATATAATATTCTCTATATTATTGGCTGCTCTTAAATGACTTAACCATTATATAACATAATTAGACCACAGCACCCTTTCTTTTAAGACATTGCCACACCCCCTTGCCCTCAACCTGGCTTGGGGGCGTGGCCTAAGCCTGGGAAACTGACTTGATTGACAGGTTGTTCTTATTGTTGTAAAGTAGTTAGTAGTAGTAGTAGTATATTTTAGTGTAGAATAGTGAGTGCTTTATCCACATACCTCAACTAGTTGATATTCATATACTTCCCTGACAATCACATTTTATTTTGCTATCAATCATTTTCTCTTTTATGGCAAGAGATTTTTCTGTACATAAAATGGTACCGAGATGCTCTGTATTTACTATTATCATTCAAATATATGGAATTTTGTCAAGTGAAATTTCCAAAAGATAAAATTCAAAGTGGTTATGGTATTTTCATCAAATGTAAGTTTTGACAATAAATATTTAAGTGTCAATGGGATTTTTTCATAAAATTCAATTCTATAGAGAAATTTCTAGCCTGTATGGTATTTCCTTTGAGTACAAATTCCAATAGAGAAATAGAGTTCACCAATACAGTGAGACACGGTTTTGGTGGTGAAACTATATTAGAAGGTCCTGTCCATAGTTGGTTAATGGACAATATAACCAATGAGCTTCCAGAACCAATTTTTGGTTGAGTGGCCAAAACTGAGCTTAGTGTGATGCATGGCTTAAAAGAGTTATCCTATGATATTTGACACTGCATGTAATTTAGATCTCATGTTATAAGATATCCTACATAATCTTTTTGCTCCTTGTATTTCCACAAATGACTGGCCCTTTTTTTCGATTTAATTATATTGGAACTAGAAATATTGAACAGAATTAAGCATCTTTTCAATAAATATTTTTGAAAACTTTCTATTTTGCCACAAGTATCAGATCTTAAAGAATACTTTATATGGTGGCAATGTGAGCAGGAGTTGGTTTTTTGAAACCCTATTTGTAAAATTAGAATTAGGGAATCAAATAAACATGCATACATGAGAAATAACAGGTTATTTGTAAAGCCTATTTTCAAATTTCCTTAACCCTTCCAATGCTGAAGCTACTTTTGTCCCAAGCACAAGTATGCAAAAATATTTGAAAAAGATCTAAACCCTGTCATGTTGGTATTCATTGGATAGTTCTCCCCGAGTACTCTCAGGTGAGTACCCATATGTCAGGGTTTCAGTCATTTTTCAGGTTTTTTTGCACCATTTTGTATTGGCCAAATTAGCCACTAGCAGCATAGGGGTTAATCAGTTTCAACAGCTATTATAGCTTGATGTTCTATAAAGGGGAATCTCAATTTTCACTGTAACTGATAAAACTAGTCATCCCGTCCCTGCTCAGAACTGATAAGAATAACAGTTGGAAGGAGAATTTTTATTGAATTGCATTTTTGATTTTGCTTAAAACAGCTCTCCACGTTTTCCTTGGTTTGAGATTGATGCTTTTGTTTCTATTTTAGCTCCAATTTCTCTTCTGCCACATAAGTATGGATGTTTAAAGTGATTTTGAAGAGTTCTTGTTTGACATTTGGTCTTGAGATATTGTATTCAGATTCAGAATCAAAATATGTTTTATATGATAAATTTATCTAAAATATATTATTTGAAAGTAGGAGTGAAAGATGAGGGTTTCAATATTTTGCCATTGCATTTTGTCCAAAAGTTCAAAACAATTCTAGTATTGATCAGAGTAACTTTTAAGGTTCCTTTGTGAAGGAATGATTAGAGAAATGTAAACACACATACATTTATTTTTAGGGAGTTTTCAGTCAAACTGGTATTATCAATTGACACTATTTATTGAAATTGATAACTATGTACACTGTGTTTGGGGGTCTTTAGTAGGATGATGAATTCAGTGCTTTTCTCAAAACCAACATGAATTTAAGAAATGATAATTTTAGCCATAATGATAAAAATGTACCAAAACATATCTTTATTATTACTTGGCATGTTATTTCAACCTTTTATGATATAGATATAGCAAAACCTAGCTCTTTTTGGAACAAACCTGACATTCAAAAATATTTCTTCAAGCTTTTTTATCAGCCTATTGTGTAAAAAAATGTATAAACATTCTCAAGTCACATTCTCCTTGATTATTTCATTTTTTAGCTAGTATTTGTCTAAAATCTCAAGTCACAGCAAAGGAACAGTCAACAACAAAAGAATGATTATAGGACAAAAATTATATATTCTATGATCATTGATTGTTATTATTGTATTTAATAGTTTTTTTATTATTCCCATGGAACTTTATAGTAATGAACAATGGTTTAATCTTTTCCATTCTTTTTTGTTTGAAATAGTACATTGTACATCAGTAGAAACATGGATTCAAATGCTACCTAAATCATACAGGTTATACATCTTTTTCCTCTTTGCTTTCCAGTCGAGTTGCTTCATTTGTGGTATAGGGAAGGACTACTTTGATCAAGTTCCGCATGGCTTCGAAACCCATGTAATGAAAGAACATAACTTTGCAAACTACATGTGAGTATTGATCAATCATTGATAAGGTATAAATTATCACGCAATTGTTTGAACTTGTTTATGTGGAGTCTTACTTGATCTGAATAAAAATGAAAAACACAATAAGGTATAGATTGTACATGGTAACGCCAATTTGAAAAAAAACGCAGAACGCTTCACTGTAATATACTTACAGAATGTACATGGAATTACCCAGGAATTCCTAGGAAGATCCCAGGATTTCTTTGGATGTCTCAGTTACATTTGGTAGAGGTTGCCTGTGATTATCTAAGACAGATGCAACATGGGGACGTCACATCTATGTACAAATCTATGTACAAATATGGCCCCTTTTCCTTGTTGCTTTCTTCGGCAAATAGTCGAATAATCTAATGCCAAATAGAAAAACCTATGAATTTATGAATATTGCATTAGGACATAATTTCACAGATTACTATGTTTCAAAATGGTCAATCTTTTTGGATGTCTTGTTTTTTGAGTAAGAGTGCAAATTATTCAGATAATATTTATAAAGATTTATCTACTGAGATAATGCATGCTATTACAGGTGAACTTGGATATGATGGACTCAGTGGGACCAGGAAAATCGGTCCGTCATATGCAAAATCCGTCTTATACATATGACGAATACTGGATATGCATCGGACTGGTACCAAGCATATCGTCCGTCATATGCAAAAATCTGTGGTACAGTGGTCCGTCATATCCAAGTTCACCTGTATTCAGTAATGTATTTGCCTGCACATCGAAAGGAAACAACTGTTTGCTTATGAATTGACATATTTAAATCTCTTGCCAGAAAACTAGGGTGTAGGTGTATCCCAATTATTCCTTGACTTTCTGAAAGCAAATTTTTGTATTACACCTATGTTTACACCTACAGATGATACTTAACCCTTCCAATGCTAAGGCTACTTTCCTCCAAAAAGCACAAGAATGCAAAGGTTTTTGATAACCATCTAAACCCTGTCATGTTGGTATTCATTAGATAGCTCTCACTGAGTACTCTCAGATGAGCACTCATGTGCCAAGGTTTCAGTCATTATTCACCTTTTTTTGCATCATTTTGTATTGGTAAAATTTACACTTGCAGATGATACTTAATTGCTCTTTTATTCTTACAGGTTCTTCCTCATGCACTTGATTAATAAACCTGACACAGAGTATACGGGTCAGGTAAGTTTTATAGAATAGAATACCAGTTTTTGTAGTGCATACATGCTTATGAATTAATTTGCTTCAAGAGTTAAATACATTTTCATATGCACTATTGAAAAATTCTTTAGCGGAAAAACTAACTATTTATGATGAAATTCATCTGAAAATACTCACAAAACATAGTTAGATTGATTAGATAGCTTACATCACTACACTACATTTGCCTGAATATTTCAATTACATGTAATTACAATTTTGTTCTATCCTTGTTAAAACCTTTGATCTTGACTTGTCCAAATTGAGCAATTCTGTCCCTATAATTCAGATAAAGAACAATCTCATGGAAAAATATGAAGCTAACAATGTTTTATTTACTTGAGTCTATCGCAATCTGGTTAGATTTAACGAGAAGTTTGTCATTAAAGGTTCAGGATCTCCCTTATGAATATCCAAGTGTTTGTTTTTTTGATATATGACATCCGCTATGTTGCTTGTGATAAGATTTTATAGTATGTTACATAATTTCTAGTCATATCATATTCACAGCACTCTGTTTTAACAGAATGTCTGCAAGAAGTACTGGCTACAAGTAGAAAAGATTTACAATCGCCTAATTGCTATATATTTGTAACTGTTAATTATGCTGCGGTCATGCCTGACCCATTGAAAAATGAATACAAATATTATTTTGAAATAAAAAATAAAAAATGTTGCTTTTTCCCTCCTTTCCAAGGAGAGTTACTAAATGTGTTGTTTCTTTCCTCCTTTTTCAGGAGAGTTACGTGTGGGAGCTGTACCAGGAGCGGTCGTGGGATTTCTTCCCGGTCGGAGACTGCTTCCACAAGCAATACGAGGACGAACCTCAGAGCAGCTAAAACGCCACCTGGTGGCGAAGAGAGACAACTGGCTTCTCGCACTTTCGACAAAACCGTATTTGACTTTGCTACACAGTGGGCTACAAGCTACACGATGGGGTACCCTGTACTAGCTCACTGCTTACATTGTCTTTGAAATGAACAATTTTCGTACATCACTCAGTTCCGCAACTTTTTTATACAGTGAAAACTGGATGAGTGCAACTGTGACTTTTTGAAATGATGTGAAAGTTGTAGAATTCGAGGGAGAGAGGAAGAAAGTCTGAGAACGACAACCGTTGATTGGGATAATTTTTTGATAACCCTTTTAGTACCTTTTAAGCTTACGAGATCCAATCTCCCTGGATAGATAGATTGTAAGACTCTAAGACAAAGACGAGTGAAGCAAAGTCTCAGACACTTAATTAATTATCGTTCTTGAAAAGAAGGCAGTGTAAAGCGAATATAAGCTGTGCTATTTATAGATTTATGGTTTTAGAACCATCGAGCACTTCCGTAATAACACGTGTCTAGTCTGCTGATTTGACCTTCAAACGTCCTTGACCTATTTATATTCTCCGAATGCTGGACTCCTTGAGTGAGACACCGCTGTATATTTAATGTAGCTAATAATTTTCGGGGTTTGTTCGAATTCTTTAGCAGTCATTTTCTAGTTAACACAATAGGTTTTGACTCCTATTGTTGTTTTATCAAATTTCACCATTTACGATAGTGTTTACCAATGTTTGTTTTGTTTTCTAAGCAACAGCCATTTTGGATACGAGTCCAGCTATAAATATAGATGTTTTTTTTGGATTATATGGATAGCATATTTATTCCTGCCTTTGATAACGTAGTTGTGTGTGTTTGGAGGAAAAGCTTTTATGAATCTCATCTCAGCCACAGTCCACAGATGTTCCTGACAAATATGGCAAATGTAGCTTTAAGGTAAACAACTTTTTAGCAAAAAAGTTCACCGAAGTTTTTGTTTTTTGGTATTTTTACCAACATGTTTTCTTGTAATGTTTTTGAAATCTTCGTCACATCAGTAAATTGTGCACTGTTTTTGTCAGACCCTCTATGTGCTGAGTTGGGGATAGGGAGAACCGGAAGCGATAAAATGAGATTTTACGCATCGTTTGAGATGCCCATGTTATTATGACCCTCTCTCCAAGTATCTTGTTCAGTCAATTTGATTTTATTGTCGATTATGTTTTGCACTTGTTGTTAAAGACTATATGCATTCTTCACGCCTCCATTGTTGCCCTTATAAAGGCATTATGTCCTTATAAGGCAGCAGAACTGCGGGCCTGTAGGTATTATTTACCGATACATGGAGGGGGGAGGGAGGGATATTTTTACTGCAAGGATTGTTACTTTTCTAACTTTTTAAGGGGGCAGGGACGAAAAAAATAGACAACATTGTTCTGCTTTTTGCCATGGGACCTGCACCCTTCCACTGCTGGCCACACTGTACAGTTTATATGCAAACATCTGTCTTCCATTTGTAGGTGGTAGGTTGACCATTGGCAGTGTTTTGACGCTGTCAACGATGAACATTTCCCAACTTACTTGAGCGCAGTAGGATTGTTACTGATGTAATTTATAACCCTATGCTCATTGAGCAAAAAGGAACTATTTAACAAAAGAAATAAAATAAAGCAAACACTCATGTATATCTGTTTTTGTTGTTTTTTCTTAGATGCAGTAAAAGCATTTAATTCCTGCACCAGTTGACTGGTCATCTGCTACCTACCAGTTATCTGGTTTATTTGAGCTTTCCTGGTTGCCTGGGCAATATACTGTATTCCGTGTTACTATTGTGGTATTTTAATTTATGCATACTTTGACCACCCCTGGAGTGTCATCTATTAAACTGTGCACAATTATTTTGACATCTGATCCCTATGCTAGTACAGGCAACTCCGCATATTTAGGACCTGTATAATCCAGATTTTCATCTTAACCGTACAGATTGGAGAGTCCCGGTCCCTTCCTACATGTTTACATGCAAATTTCCATGTTTAATCAACACCAGAAATCGTACTGCGTATCAAAGGCAACTGGTAGTCAAGAGTATTACTTTAAAAGTGAAAAACTAACATGGTATACAGGATAATTAAGCATGCTCATTCATGGACCATATGACTAGGTATGTAAGTTTTTAAACTTGCTGTCCTGTCTGTACTAGGCATCTGGTCATCACTAGTGTCTGGTGTTACTTTAGGGTATGCTTACATATAAACCCATATTAGACTTCAAAAACCTTACTGTTGCATAATTCGGTCTTCAAATAAAAACGTTTGGATGTTGTAATTTTCCTTTTATTTTTAAATCAATATTTTCATTTGTTCTGCACTATTCAGAAGTTTGATGTTATGGTTTCCAGCAGGTTGGGTCAGTGTCTACGTGCTCTACTATGCATTATATGGTCTCTCTGATATAATGAACAAATACAAGCTGTATTCTAGGGAAGTCGGAATACACTATTTAAGACCCCACTGAAGCCCCTTTATGTGCACGTCACCTATGTCTATTATGTTTTTATAAACACCATTATCTATTTTCACGTAAACAACCTAATAAACAACACTCTTTATGCCAGCTCTGGGTGTATTTCACGTATGTGGTTATTTTATCACAGAAGTCTGTGGCATTACATTAAGGGATGATTTTTTAGTACAAATACCAAGGGGTATTACAAAATGAGGCGATTTTAATGCAACGCACGTTCATATTATTGCACATTGATTGGGATTCCGGGGGGGGGGGCACTTCGGTATTTAGGGGGGTACATAAGCTCGTTATCAAAATTTGAAGATACCCCTAAAGCACTGATTTCAAGCCAAAAAATCCTCCTTATTTATAAAAAACGCTGACTTTTTCAAGTAAAAAACACCCCTTCTTTTATTAGAACACTGACATTGGATGAACGGGAACACGTATTTTGACTTTTGATGATATAATTCTCTGCATGTTTAGCGGCAGCAGACTCGGAAGCTCAGTCACTTCGGGAGTCAGTCGGCGGCCGCGTATATTTCGTGGATTGTAAGGGGATTTTCACCCCCCATAATTCGTACTTGGGTACAAAAAAGTACCCTTCCTTTACAAAATCGCGGACATGCGGAGGTCTTAAAAAAGACCCCTTCTTCCGTGAAATACGTAACGCGGGTGCGGCCCCCCTCTGTACCTGAGTCCCCCCCCTCCCCCCCGGGATTGGGATGTAGCATACAATATGATTGCTATGGAAATGGTACATATGGAAAATGGAAAGCAACTACTAAGTGTTATATGAGGTTCTGTGAACGTAGACGGGTCATAAGTTATTCTACATTGACTGGGAACAAATCTCTATCACATAATAGATGTCGTTATAGGCCTCATTCTTTATCCGTCAATATTCTATCTATCAATGTAGATATCGTATTTTTTCGTATTTGAAATAAGGGATTCATACTGACCTAAGTGGGATTATATCGCGTAATTGATATCAATTTCAACAATAGCCTCAATAATTGTCTATCAATAGTGTACCAAACCCATTACAAATGTATTGTGATAAAAATGGGGTATGCGTACATAAACTCAAGCTGCGACTTTCTGATACAATAATGCACAGACATACTCCTATCAATAGAACTACTAGACGCATTGCATTTTACACACCTTTACTAATAAATGAAAATGCTGACTTTTGTCAGAAGTACAAAAAGACATCCTACCTATTTATGAGAAATATTAATTCCCACTTGGTTATCCAAATGTTATCATGATTAAAGTAGCCTTTATATATATGTATAAATATATATATATATATATATATATATATATATATATATATATATATATATATATATATATATATATATATATATTTATATATATACATATATAAATATGTATATATAAATATATATATATATATATATGAACATATATGAATATATATATATATATATATATATATATATATATATATATATATATATATATATATATATATATATATATATATATATATATATATATATATATATATATATATATATTAGAGCTGCACTCACAGAGGGAGATCAACTCATGAGCTCACCACCATTTTGACTTATGAGATCACGAGCTCGTGGATTCGCGGTTTTAAATTAAATATTCATTATTCAGCCCACCAATTAAGAAAGAAATACTTACTGATGGAAAATTGCTAATATTTACATGGTCACTTCATTTGAAAATGTGCCTGCATAGAACAATACATAACTTTATTTACATATTGCTTTCTATAGAGTGGTATAAAGGTCAGTATAACGCTCAACACTGTCTTTATAATTATACATTGGGGATTGTAAACAAAACATGACAGCGATAAGCAGTATTAAAAAAGTTTGGGTTAGATGTTTTGTGTTATGTGGACTGTTACGTTTGTGTTCCAAACATAGACATGTTCGCGAGTTGACGACTTCAGCTCGAGCTCGGCTCGCCTGCCCTAGTGCTCGAGCCACTCGAGTTTGTGAGTGGTGAGTGCAGCTCTAATATATATATATTTATACATACATACATACATACACAAACATGACTTGGCGTGGGGTATGTACACATATTCAAACATAGACATTGAGATTATTCAACAATATATGCGACTGTAACCCATACCTGGTAGCTTTTATGTTTACAAACTTTAATTTGAACATAAAGATAATTAAAAAATAACTCTTTTATTGGCAGATGAGGCAGGTTGCTGAAATATATCTCATGAGTGTACTTTGTTTATATACTTACGTGCCAATTAATTACCAACACTATATAACACTCTATAGTTTTAATATATTTCTGCAATTATGTATAAGGGTGTCTTTCTCCCCTCAGCAGAATAATTAATTGCATTCCGAGCCTTACTTAAGTACCTGGATTTTAGAAACTACGTGCATATACCAAGACTGAATGTGATCCAGAGAACTCTTGCTACAGATTGTCACTCAGTACTTGGTGGTTATGGTTAAAATGAGGGCATACATATCAATGGTATGGATGATGCTTTTCCAAATGCAAGCAACTCTGGGAAAGTCGGTTCTGTTTAAGAAAGCAGATTTTGGATATCATCTAGAGTCAATTAAAGATGTCCTTCTACAGATGCATAAGAAGGTTCCTGAAGCCACGTGTGCCTTCCTGTGCTTTTGGACTCCATCATGTGGATCACTGGTGTATATCCCAAGCTTAAAGACCTGCATGCTTTTGAAATCAACATACATTCCGGCCTCTGCAATCACTGCCAGAAATGCAGTTCAGGTGTGGATACCTGGTAAGTTTGTAATGTAATCACCATTCAGACGAAGCGTAGATTTCATATTTACATCAGTAAGATGAATGAAAAATGTGTAAATGTGTAGAATATACCAATCTTGACTAACAACAAAAATGTTGGTTACAATTTTTCCATTGTACCTAGATTGCACTGTTAAGTTTCCAAATATCCAAACCTTTGTGTCTCTTTTGTGAACATGCCATAATGCTAAAAGATGTATTTCAAATACCAGCGAGTGCTAACAACTAAAAGAAATTTTGTTAAGATAATATTGAACTTTCTATCATTGAGAAGCTGAGTTCAATTAAACACAACGAAATGCGTTTCAATATATATATATATATATATATATATATATATATATATATATATATATATATATATATATATATATATATATATATATATATATACATATATATATATATATATATATATATATATATATATATATATATATATATATATATATATATATATATATATATATATATATATATATATATATATACAAAGGCAACTTTTTCACATTAGCCGGGAGCAGAAACTCGTTACATGGATGGTATTCGTTAATGTTAACGACATTCCTCACTGTTAACGCATTGCTTTAAGCAACAATTGCTACTCGCTGTCACTCACCACTGCCCAGGTTCGAATCCTGACCTGGGCATTTGATAAAGTTGCCAGTGACTTGGGTTTGGCGGTAGTTTTCGCCGGGTACTCCGGTTTTCTCCACTACTTACAACTGGCTAGTAACGACTTAGGCACAATATGACCATAAATGTGGCGAAATACGAAATTCTAAATATACTTCTTTTAGAATGAGTCACAAAAGTATGATACGAACATGTACAGCAGGCTAAATATAACTATGTATTTACAGATATATCCAAACAACAGATTTGTCCAAAGCATGTCGGATTCTACCCTGAGATACTAAATGGTGGTGGCAATTCTGGAATGAATATATTGCTATCTACAAAGTTACCTTGCAATGCCTCCATAGTAGCGTTGGAAATGTATCGAATCTTAGCTGCAGAAACAGACTGGATGGAAGTACTCCGCCCTGTTGCAGGCGAACCCGGAGAAAGATACAAGGTTGTTCACCGCACATTCGTATCGGCAGTTTCAGAGGATGGCATCCAGAAAATAAACCTGGGATTAGGATTATCTGTAGAACCAGGTGACGTCTTGGCTAGTCGACCCTCTGGTTCTTATCAGTTCATTGATAATGCATATGACTCAAATCGACTTGATTGGGCAAACAAGTACTGCCTGGTTCATCAACGACCAGCTAATGATGGATCACCTACTGACATCACTCCCTGTCGCCTTTTGTATCGCAAATATGCTTTAAGAGGCATACTTAATTAAGGAGACAGGTTTCTGGTGGAAATAAAGGGTGTCCTAATTAATATGTAAATGCCATATGCTAAGTATGTCTTTATCCTCATGCATAACTTTTCCATATATATATATACACACACACATATATATATATATATATATATATATATATATATATATATATATATATATATATATATATATATATATATATATATACATTCCATCTGGACCCTTTATAACATATACACCTGATTAATTTTGTCCTTTTTTCCTCCTCCTTAACGATTTTCACGATCCACTTCAGTTAAACACGCATAATCAGCAATTTCATCATTAAGGTACTGACGCCTGACTCTCTGAAGTACTTTTATGAAATCTAGTTTTTTTTCTTTTTTCATTTAGTCAGATTACTATTTCTTTGTCACCTGCCTTTATTTTTCCATGTATTAAACCAAACCTCTTAGTTTTTTGAGGTTATTGAGCTCAATGTTCCAGTATGGTTTGAGATGTTTTACATACCTAGGCTTTACTACAATCATCGCTACCCCGAGTAAGATGTCTACTTATTCAGTTAAAGTTTCCTCGACACAGTCAGCACTCACTGCGGGCGCCAAACGTCGTGAAGAAGTTGTGAAAATGTCGTGAAAATATACCTTTGTACTATATCATTTTCACGACTTTTTCATCAGACATTGTGAAAAAGTATCATGAAAATATGTCGTGAAAAGGCCATGACAAGGCCATGAAAATGTTGTGAAGGTTTCTGATTTCTGAATTTGTGTAGAAAATATATTTGTCGTGAAAATATGTCATGAAACTGTCTTGAAAATATATTTAGCTCCTGAGAATTACTTAATGAAAAAGTCGTGAAAAATTATGGTATATAATTGCAGTGAATCCTCTAGAATTCCAGCATGCTATTCTTAGTGTATTTTGTTTTACTCCCATTCAGAAATGATATACAAAGTACACTTTATCAGGTTATGATATAAGCAGAAAGTGAATGAATCAAAATTTCCTTGGTAATCTATAAAATATATGTCGATTCAGTGTGTTGATTCACATCAAAACAAAATTCCTACGTTGAGAACTGTCTGCTTGTAGACTGGAGACAGTTCCCAATCCTACATCAGCAAGTGCGGGCCATTGTAGTTCTAATCAGTAAAGGCGCAGGTACTGTCACTAGTCTCAAGAAACTAGCCTGTCAACATGAGATTAACATAGTTTCTCTATCTTTATTAATTTTGTTTCTAAATTTAAGTAGGTAATATTTTCAATATGTCACATTTTGATTAATTCCTAATGACGCAAAGGTGTTTGCCCAAATTGATTCTAAATCCGAACAGAGTATGGTCCTGCTGTCCCTATTTCTCCCAAATTTTATAACCTTGGTTTTGTCAACATTTATTTAAAGCCCTGACAGAAGGTATTATTTCCCCAGTATATCCATCAAGATAATTATGTTCCTCTCTCCATAGTTTATTAACAGGGTTGTATTGTCTGCAAACTGTGATATCCTATGTACAAATATGTATGGAGAAACAGGGTCCCCGTGTCTACAGTGTCTTTGTAATCTATTCTTTTCCAATGTATACCCATTCTACGGAATTTTTGAATGTGCATTTTCTGTAATTTTTTGATAACTTCTTTTGGTTGAATACCTCCCCATTCACTAATTTGAGTTATTTGATATTCTTAGAGATGAAATTGTTATTTTATAAACCTGAAAAAAGTTTTTCTTCAAGTGCATATGTCTGAATCCTAGATTTCAAAGGATCCGCCTGGTTTGATATCCCTTAATTGTTCTAGTTCTTGTTTTTTTTCCAAAATCTGTTCTTCCGATAGAGAATCAGTCACATCCAATAAATATTCCTCTATCTTTTTAATTTTACTCTCAAGTTCTTTTTCTCTTGTATGTTTTGTAGGTAATTATTCTTCCCCTTAATTTTGTCAATAATACTTTCCAAAAGAGATCTATTGAAATCATAAATTCAATGTTTTCATTTGCAAAATTCTTAATAAATTCTGGATTATATGGCAAACATGCATGTACTTGGACCATTCATATAATTTTGTTCTCTATTTTTTAATAAATCAAATGTCATTAACAAACCTTCCAAGTTCTTCTGCCCCTTATTGTTTTGTAAAGGTATAGTTGTAGATCAATCTTACAGTGATCCGATCCATATAGAAATTTAATATTTGTGTCTTCATAGATGTTTAAGAAAATCTGACACAAATTTGGTTGAATTCGGATGACTAACATTTTGATATGTATAGGTATCGAGTCCTTAATTTGATACCAAATACCAATGTCCACATAGTATCCAGTTCCTTGGCATCTGTGATTTTGAAATATTGATCGGTTTATCCTGATTAGGCCCATAGACATTTGAAAACAGAAATCTTGCAACACTCTGCTGTTCCCAATCACATATGATATATTAGCCTGAACTACCCCTTTCTACCTTATGTACTTTGTCTTCAAAGTTGTTTTTGAAAATAGTCTTTACTCCAAAGGATTGTTTTCCCCTTGCAATTAAGAATTTACATTTCCAAGATCTCTTTGACATGCTGGGATCTAGGCCTATAGAATAGGTTTCCTTTTAATGATTAATGTTTTTCCCCTCTTTTTGAAATTATCAAAGATATCCAACTTTTTTAAGGTCTCTCAATCCTCTACAATTCAAAGATTCAATTGCTAACAGACTCACCCTTTGCTCTGTGGTATTTAGCTGACTTATGATTTCGACATCAAGACAACTCGAGTGCAGTACTGAACTTTACTTGGAAGCTCTATTTTACAGTGATAGCAGGGATCATAGGATACCCCACCATACAGAGGAACATTCCCCCATGCACAACATAATGTATATACATTTTTGTAGCACGACCCTAGGAAACTTTTACAATTGGGATCACCTTTCTAAATTACAAGTGAAATAATAGTTCATGAAACATAACATGAAATACATATACTGAAATGTAACAAAGACATACAAATATGGACTATGTGTATAACATAAACTGACAGACAAAACACCCACAACTAAATAAGGAATTCTATGCATATCCGTAACATCCTTACGAATCAGCAGAATCATAAAGCAAATGTATGTTGGAAAATCTATAGCATACATACTCATAACAAGTACTGTAAGCTTGGAATATAGACACAACATCGAAATACACAGAACTATAGGAAATTCTGCACATATCTGTAATACCTACACAAATCAGCACAGTCATAGAGCAAGTGTAACTATTCATGAAATAGAACATGCACTGTACTGGGTAGTGAGCTTACATAACATCTAAGTGTAACATAAAGGAATAAACTAACAAAAATATATTTAGCATCAAAGACATAATTTTCTCTAATTCTGCTGCCCCAACAATAGACCCAACAATAGTGCGCATGCACTTAAGCAAGCGTGACGTACATGACCTGGCACCAGTTTCTAAGGAAAACACTGTGCACATCACAACACACGAGTATTACAATTGTAGAATTAGTGCATGGGCGGCCTTTCAGTGCACTCCCTGGCCCATGTTGTTATATGTACACAGATTCAAACATAGGCATTGTGATTATGCAACAATAGATATACCTAGTAGCTTTCATTTTTACAAAACCTTAATTTGATAGAAATGATAACTACCAACTATTTTATTGGCAGATGGGCAAGGTTGCTGGAATATACCCCAGCCACGTACTTTGTCCCTATATGCTTACAAGCCAATTAATTACCAAATCTGTATAACACTCTATGTGTTTATATATTTCTGCAATTATGTACAAGGGTTTCTTTCTCTCCTCTCTCATCAGAACATCTAATTGCATTCCAGCTGTTTAAATACTTCCAATTACACAACACTCCACACATGCCCGAAGGCCATGTACCCAAGCCTTACTTAAGTACCTGGATTTTGGAAACTGTGTGCACTTTCCAAGACCGATCCAGAGAACTCTTGCTACAGACAGTCATTAATTACTCGGGGGTTATGGTTAAAATAAGGGCATACATATTAATGGTATGGATGATGCTTTTCCAAATGCAAGCAACTCTGGGAAAGCCTGTTCTGTTCAGGAAAGCAGATTTTGGATATCATCTGGAGTCGATTCAAGATTTCCTTCTAAAGATGCATCAGAGGGTTCCTGAAGCCAGGTGTGCTTTCCTGTGCTTTTGGACTCCATCATGTGGATCTCTGGTGTATATCAGAAGCTCGAAGTCCTGCATGCTCGTGAAATCAACATACATTCCGGCCTCTGCAATTACTGCCAGAAATAATGCAGCTCAAGTGTGGATACCTGGTAAGTTTGTTATGTAATTACCAATCAAACAAAATGTATATTTCATATTTACATCAGTAAGGTGGATAAAAATGTGTAAATATGTAGAATATACAAATCATGTCTGGGAGCAAAAATAGTGGTTACATTTGTCTAGCGCATCTAGATTGCATTACCTTTCCTCTTAAAGCGTTTCAAATAGCCAAACCTTTCTTTTTGTCTTTCACAAAAGTGAACATGCCATAATGCTAAAAGGTATATTTTGAAATACCAGCAAGTGCTAACATTTAAAGGAATTGTGTAAAGATTATTTTGAACTATATATATATATATATATATATATATATATATATATATATATATATATATATATATATATATATATATATATATAAATATATATGAATATATATATATGTATATATATATATATATATGTATATATATATATATATATATATATATATATATATATATATATACTAGTATATATATATATATATATATATATATATATATATATATATATATATATATATATATATATATATATATATATATATGTGTATGTATATATATATATATATAAATATATATATATATATATATATATATATATATGTGTGTATATATATAAATATATATATACATATATATATATATATATATATGTGTGTGTGTGTCTACATATATACGTGATTTCTTGCAGATACATTTGAACAAGTGATGTGTCCAAAACAAGTTGGATATCCCCCTGAACGTCTGAATGGTTCAGGAACAGGAGCAATGAATATACTGCTGACCACTAAGTTTGTGTGCAATGCCACCATAGCAGCATGGGAGATGTACCGCATTCGTCCCTTTAATACAGGCTGGCTGGAAATTCTTCGCCCCGTGGGGAACATCTCAGGAGAAATCTACAGAGTCATTCATCGCACCTTCGTACCAGCAGTCGCACAAAATGGCATCCAAAGAATTGAGGTTGGGTATAAAATGGAAGCAGACCCGGGTGACGTCATCGCTGTTCGTCCTGATGTCGTTCAGTTTGTCGACAATGTCTACTATCAGCGCCAACCTGATTGGTTAACTAAGCGCTGCAACGGAGGGGATAGACCAGCAATTGACGGATCTCCCTCTAATATAACTCCCTGTCTTGCGATATATCGGAAATATTCTCTACGAGTCATTGTTAATTAAATTGGCTTTGATGGTGGGTTCACATATCACTATATGTTAAGTATGTACATGAACAGTACATTCAATTTACGTACGTGTATTATGACGATACCTTTATTTTACCAGTGATCAAGGTATTTCCGTGTGAGAAACCCCGTGTATTACAGGGTGGTTGGCTTGAGAACTGATATGTAGGCCTGTGATATGTACCATGCAGACATCCTGCACCAGTCGACCGGACGTCTGCCAGTGCCTGGTTGTACAAACACCCATGAATAACAAGTCATACAATAAGCCAAGAACATCGATGAACCACGTAGCGGGTGAATCAAATCTACGTGAACTCAGTTGTGAGGTCAGGGACTTGTGGTAGCATTCATGACAGGAAACTGTGTGGCAATCGGGCGTCTGGTCGTGTATTATGCTCGGACTGTTAACCCATTAAGTGCAGGGATTAGATACCGGCACTGTAGGCCTGCAGGCCCAGCAGCATTTGAAAAAATGTGCTGCTGCTCATTAACAAGGGAGGCCGGCATTCCTTAATATGTTTTAATAGAAAGACGTGCATTAAAAGTATATTCTGGTTATGAATGACGAGATCGGTGATTTTGTAATATTACAGCTAAAGAAGTAATAACATTATAGCATATCAATAGTGCACTTGGACCCATTAATGCTCATAGCGGCCAAAAGTCGCCTGACAATTTTAATGATATTTTACAGGCATAAGCAAAGTCAGGAAAATATTTGAAGGAGAAATGTCGATCAGAACATTACCTACAACTCTCCTTCAACTATTTTGTAAAACAATACTTAATTTCAAACTTATTGTTAAAAGTGTCATAGAACCTGAAAACACTGTATATAATTATAGATGGCTTTTGCAGTTATTAGCTTATGCTTTAAATGAATAATGCATTCTCGTAATGAATAAACACTGTCTCTATAGATGACTCTATTATTTTAAAGCTGTTGATGTACATCTACTAAAAATAAAAGCTATCATGGTGATGTTTTCATCATAAAACCCTTTACATGTATTTTATCCTAGAAAATATGTGAATTTAATGTGTTAAGAAATGAAACTTTCAATATTGTATTATTGAACAGCCAAGGTCTGTAATCATTATTAGGGCAATTTGTTTGCCTTACTTCTGATAACAATGCCATTAATCGTTTGTATCGATATAATGGTATTATTCGTAGTAGATTAACAATTGTACTTTGCAGAGAAGTTGAATATCCTGTTGCTGAAAAAATGTCACAAAATCAGATACTTAAATTGCAGTTCATAGATAGGAGATTTGTACATATTCGGTGCAATGCTTATCTTGTATGCGTATAAGGAAGTAATAAACAATAGTTTAAAAAAATGGAAGAAGTGTTATGTAGTGACTTCTATACCACATGTCATGTAGATCAACACATTCTTTTTTATAATTGCGTATCTATGCAAACCAAAAGACATGACATATCTACACCTTAAAATTGCAAAAGTAATTAAGTTTCTCGAATAAAATTAGAACTTTTGGCACATACGAGATATACCTCTGTTTCTATCATGATGTTGATTTAGAATTGACAAAATTCTCGAAATTCCTGATAAGTTAAGTAGAGGTTTAATATGTATGTATGTATGTATGCATGTATGTATGTATGTATGTATGTTTGTATGTGTTTGTATGTATGTATGTATGTACGAATGTATGTTTATCGACTGTTTTGTAAAGATACACACCGTCTTTTTCTTAAGTACTTAATGGACACTGTGACTATAAACAATCCAATCGAACTCTCAGGAGAAACAAATGATTTTCTAAAAGATAATAAGAAACAAGATTAATCGCAAGAAAGTGATATAAAGGAAGATGAAGACTCTGAGGAAAGAGACACTGATTATGACTCAGAAGATGAGACAGATTATTGTAAAGAAAGGGTAACAGGAAGATACATTCTGCATTCACAAGATTGAGTCCGGACTCATCTAAAAGTTTCCTAGTACCAAAAGAACAAAATTGCATAATATACAAAATCCATCACTGTGAACTTTCCATAACTAATGATGACAAGCATAACAACGTTTACACTGCATTACATTACACCATGCACTAATTAACATCAAGTTGGCTATCATGGCGATACGTAACAAAGGTAATAAAGGTACTTCAGCGCTCCTGATCGATTTAGGTTTGTACCCATTTGCCGCACCCACAGTACCAATAAAGCATAAAAATACAAACAAATTTACATTGCAGCACTGGTCTTTTCTGAGGATGCCAAGCCAAAGAGAAATAAATAAGGGTATTTCAGCTGTCTTACGTAGATTTGTTTGCACCCAGTCGTACCAAGAAAACATAATATGACAAACAAATTAATATTGCATCATTGATCTTTACTGAGGATGCCAAATTTGAGAAAAATACACAAAGATACAGCGTGTGTTTAGATAAAAAGATTGAACTGCATGGAACAAAGAAAAAAACAGGAAAACTGCAAAACTGCAAAGCGGAATTTAACCCATTTATGCTCACAGCGGTGAAAACAGCCTGATAATTTTGGTTAACCCTTTAATTCAAAAGCACAATTGGGAAAGTGTGAAGGAGAAATGTTCATAAGTATACAACAACCAACTCTATTACAAATAATTTGCAAAATCATTATTAATTTTCAAGTTATTACCAAAAGTATCGAAGATCCATACGACAATTTCAAGTGCGACTCTTGAGTGCTAATGGTTTAAATTGTTCAACACAGCATGTTAAACATATGTCACGTATGCAGAGGGTTTGGAACATGTTTATGTCATAACGATCTAAGTACACATCTATGAGTGTATTCATATCCATAGTAATTAATTTCGCCATCGATTGCTTTAGCTATCAAAGAATTTCACCTGTCCTTATGGATCCACCTCTGTAAGCAGTTGCCTAATCAACCGTACCTTTATATGATAATAAATGTATGACAAATATATTTCCCAGACTTAATTACTTTTATAAGAATTCCTGCAAACACCGATGAGAAACATCGATGAGAAACCTCATCAATAAAGAATATTGTGTAATAATTGATTTAATCTTATAATTAGCTCTCTTATTTGTTATGCACTGAGTCTACCTCAGGCAACAATGACTAAATATGGGGTGATTTTCAGGCCGGCCAAGCAAGTGTTTTTGCGCAAAAGTTGATGATTATTGTCTGATATCAAGGCTTTTGGAGGACGTTAAAAAGAAAAAGATATTTAGATCAAGCACACATGTTCAATTTGTATGTGAAAGCCAACGAAGGTAAGATTGAAGTGCTGAGTGCCTTATATGTATGTATATATATATATATATATATATATATATATATATATATATATATATATATATATATATATTATATATATATATATATATATATATATATATATAAATATATATATATATATATTTATATATTTATATATATATATGTGTGTGTGAGGACCTTTTATCCAATATGGTCTCTTATGTAATGTCCTGAGGATTGCACAAGCATGAAACCCAGGGTTGTCAACAGGAGAGAGAGTATGTGACATGCTTCTATATGTATATATATATATATATATATATATATTATATATATATATATATATATATATATATATATATATATATATATACTATATATATATATATATATATATATATATATATATATATATATATATATATATATATATATATATATATATATATATATACTAAATACAATGAGACTATAGTGTCTAGTCGAGGTCAATTACCCCCCCCCTCAAAAAGAAGTCAGTCACATTTCGTATCCTGCTACTATTTTCTCGTACAAAACCTGCTTTCCCAAAATTGCATGAAAACAGAAAGTACATATAGAAGTTACGTATATGCCAATAAAAAGAACATATTCATTTTACACGTGTCAGTTTTATGCGATGTGGAAATATATAAAGTGCTCTTGATGGACCTTAATAGCTATGCTACGCCACACAACCCCTACTGAATAATGAATATGTATAATAAAGATTCAGACTTTTGTTGAAGGTTATAATATGGTCGTGCTCATTTTGTTGTGTACATTTTAGCGGTTTAAAATGTCATAGGCATTAACATTTATGTTTTGTTCTGCCGATTCTCCAAAATAATATTTTTTGGCACTATTTGCTATGCCCTCTTTAATTTCAAATGCCAAAACTATCTAGCAAAAAAACATCTAATTGAACAACTCCCCTTTGTTTGCGAAATGTTATCAGCTAGGAACTGTTTAATGGAATAACAGTCATCAATTATGCAAACATGCTGAATAGATTAGAACATGTGCACAAATGTGTCTGCTATATATTGGACTACCCCGCAGTATAGGCATTTACACTACTGGCATTAAATTCCTGCACTAAATGCGTGGGCATGCCGGGCTTGGTACAAGACTGGACGCCCAATTGCCACCCAGTTTCCTGGGTATGGATGCGACAACATGTCTTTGAATTTATAACTGAACGTTGCTTTGTTTGATTCGCCGCTACGTGGGTCATTGATGTGCTTGGCTTATTTTTTTTGACATGTCACCCAAGGGTGTATGTACAACCAGGCACTAGCCGACGTCCAGTCGACTGGTGCAGAACTAAATGTCTTCACTGTACATTTTGGGCAAGCTTTATTCACAGCGTGCACACATCTGTAATCTATCTTGATCAAGCATAAGTTAGATGTTTAGATGGTATAAGCAACATTAATCAACATTATTAGATACATATGTACGTATGTCTGGTATTTCATCCGTCATACAGAACTTACATTAACAAATATTATCCAAAAGAATTCTGAATATCAACTTCATTTTCTATGATATGATATTTGATGAAACCTTACCCCTCAAGACCTAAATGTAGAATATTCACCTATGTTCTTAAAGTTGACCACTTTAGTTGTCAAGACAACAATTTCCATTTATTTTGAGAATGAACGAACGAGATATTTTCAACTTCTATAAGCGATGATTTTTATTGCATCTTTAAGTACATATGTGTCATGGAACTGTATTTGAAACACAGGTGATCACATAGTTCTAAAAGCAGTTATCATGTTTACTACAATAAAGAAAGGCAATATGTAGGACTCATAGTTAGTGACGACAAAAATAAAAACATTTTAATATCCACTTTTAAAGAACCTCAAAGAATTATATACAAATATGGCAC
>OZ012686.1:12427804-12448202 GCA_963942565.1 Maea johnstoni | reverse complement strand
CTATTTTCAAACAGTCTATATGCCATTGATATCAGAATTGTGTCAAGTGACCGACCCACTCGATGATGGAGTTCTTCAATCTTATGGGGAGACCCATTTAAACCATATTGTTTCATAAGCTTCAAGTCAAATATGAACTATTAGTGAGTACATGTACTGAGGACCTCAAAGGCAAAATGACTTGATTCTGTATATGGATAAACCTTAAAGCCCTATGTGATAGAGTCAAACTAAAAGACAACTTAAAAGTGAGACAAAAGTATGCGCATATGCTGTTGTCATTTCTGAAAAGGTCATGGGCTATTCGTAATGAAAGCTTATTTCAATTTAACTGTCACGTTTGCATCAACGCAAAATGATCAGTTAAAAAAAGACTTGTTAACAAAGTATTTTGGGATTTTGTAGTTTGAATACCACAGTGGGTCTCTCTCTCTCTCTCTCTCTCTCTCTCTCTCTCTCTCTCTCTCTCTCTCTCTCTCTCTCTCTCTCTCGTTATCTCTCTAAGCTCGTGTGTGTGCTGAAACCACTGTAACTGTTACACGTCTTAAAGAGTTCAGTGAATGCATTTGCAACACACGGTTGGTTTTGGATGCGTTTGAACTAAATCCCTGTGTATATTTCCTACATTGGTTCGTAGTACCTTAAAGGGAGTAGCCATGACAGATGACCTGTTTACAGGAAACGGGGGATTTGCTAGTATGTTTATTACGACTTTTATCCAGTAGTTTCCAAATAGCGGTATATAAAACATACGGTTAAATACCTGCATACGGAAGTAAAACAACGAATATATTGGAATACTTGGTATATACCCACTACTATAGAGTGATATAAAAGTATTGCCCTATATTTTCTGTTCTATGTTTCCGCCATGTGTAGATCAGGCACATGTATCTGCTAGACTATCAATTATTCAAAACTTCCTTAATAGCATTGTTAACAATTTATTATGTTTTACAGAGGGATGCGGACTATCAATATCCGTATGAATAATTTCAATCTGCTTATATCGTATATGTATCTCGTTCCATTGTTGACTGCCTTTCAGAAATCCCAGGTCTAGGAAAGCCTGGCACGGAGCATTCTGGATCAATACCCTTTGGTAAATCCCTTGTGGTTTAGGTAGCTTAGAGGATAACAGCTCAGAAGTGTGGGTTATGGCATATACCGCACACTTTAGTTGGGTTTGTGTCGAATTGTATGGTTTTGTACCTTTATTGACCATGAAATTCATCATGAAACATACATCACAAATTTAGTCTCAAACGTAGTAAATATGTATGAAATACAGAAATAGTCAGAAATGAGAAAAACGGTATCTGAGTGCTATATATAATTTAATATATTTTATAATACGAACTAGACAAAGAAATGAAATTTTCATATCACGATTCATAGCTTCAGGGGTGAATTTTAATTCTCAAAGAGATGATTTTTTATTGCATCTATACGTACATATGCGTTATTGTATTGTATTTATATATTTCAACCACAGGTTATCACATAATCACATACTCCTCAAATTATGAATTAGGTTAACAACGATACAAAAGAAAATATAAATGCTGATAACTTGTGACAGCAAATGAAAAGGAAAACATTTCAATGTCCATTTTAGAAGTGCCCTTTATATGCGTTTTTGATGCAGTGTCTACTTGGTTACGTCACGAGTCACTGGTTACGTCACGAGTCACTGGTTACGTCACGAGTTACTGGGATAACGACCTCTTATCCTATATATTTAGCCTGTTTATTGGGTCCATAGCAATACTGTATTTGTATACTCTTCTTGGCTCATGGCCCTAATGTTTGAAAAGATTGCATAAATTATGAAGTAGAAACTGTCACACTGAGTGTCTGCCTAATCCATCTATCGTGTAATGGAGCCATACCATATAGATATATCCATACGCTGCTTAGCAACAAGATGCTGCAAGGGTGGCATACTTCATACTTTAGAATGTAAAATAATAAATAAATAAAGATCGAGTGTTATCAAATCATCAATAAAATACCATAAAATATTAGCTAGATCGTTTACCATTCCCTGCTACTCAGGAATATTTAGATTAACCTCAGAGGCATGTTTTCAGTAATAGATTCATATATCGAAGAATTATATATATATATATATATATATATATATATATATATATATATATATATATATATATATATATATATATATATATATATATATAAATATATATATATATATATATATATATATATATAAATATATATATATATATATATATATATATATATATATTTATATATATATATATATATATATATATATATATATATATATATATATATATATATATATATATATATATATATATATATACATATATATATATATATATATATATATATATATATATATCTATATATATATATATATATATATATATATATATATATATATATATATATATATATACATATATATATATATATATATATATATACATATATATATATATATATATATATATATATATATATATATATATATATATATATATATATATATATATATATATATATATATATATATATATATATGTGTGTGTGTGTATATTGTCCAATTATGTATATATATGAACATTTCGACTAAGCCCAAGTTGAATATTGAACTGATCATATATTATGTTATGATACCTTTCCTACATGTATGTAAACCATATGAGTCTGATGTATTGCAGAAAGTAAAATGTGGTATTGAGCGTCTCCTTATTACACAAATTACATATTCATAAAGCACCATTATATAATAGAATTTAATCATAATAGATCATGCTAGATAGGTCCTAGGAGGAGGTACAATTATAACAACATGGAATAATATATTTATACATATACCATTTAGCAATTGGTTGACACTATGCGAGTGATTTATTGGCATATTGTATCTCCAGTACTGGAATCTGAGCTAGATATTTGCATAATGCTAACATAAACAGATAGTATGATCCTATCCTCCAACAATAATTGTTGAATTGTTTCCTGAAATGGACATTTGAGGCCGATTGCCACCATGAATGTTGAAGAATATTCCACAAAACGTCTAATAACACTCACATATAAATGTGCATTGAAATAAGTACATGCATAATAGAAGCAAGTTCGTGAGGTAAATGTAGGCGTCACTGTAACTGCTGCAAACGACGCAATGCTACCCCCTCTCCAAAGGAAATTGAGAAAGGCAACCAATCATAGCGGAAATAAAATTAAATACAATGCTTGCTGTTGATGGTCGTGCAAAATTTGTTTGATGGCCGTGAATAATATATTTATCTTTTGCTCGCTGTTGATTTCAACTGTAGAGCACTAGTACTTACACCTAATAAGCGAGGTTCAAATGTCAAAAGTCTCAAAGGAATTGCAAAAAATGGCATTTTGCACCTTTTTGAAATCTTTTCCAAGGACATGAATTCAGGAATTCAGTGCCCATGAAAGTTATCAATCATTCTTTTGTTTCGTTTCCATACCACCCCACTTCGAAAATGTCATCCCCATCCTAAAATGTGAGGGGTACCCGACCTTCAACTGGTCCCAGGACAAACGCACCGGTGCATGCAAGCTGATCTAAACAGCTCAGGGTGTGAGGTTTTTAGAAATCTAGTTTCCCCAGGGGGGGGGGGGGGGGTTTCGATCGTCAGCTCAAGGACAATATGTAGTATATTTGGTAGCTATTGTAAACTAACGCCTAGTGGATTAAATATTAAATATCTGAATATCACAAAGGCGTGAACTATTTTGCCAAGGGAATTTTGAGTAGAGAACAGCCATAGCGGTTCCCTAACCAGCGAAATCCAAGAAGAAAATTTTTGATATGAGGCATATCATTTCCGATTTTGGGAACTCATTTCGAAAGATCCTCGGCCACTTCCCAATCCCGAAAAATACATCATTTTTGTGGGTATCTATATCTATCTATATCTATATCTATCTATATATATATTTATATCTATATCGATATCTCTCTATCTATCTCTCTATCTATCTATCTATCTATCTATCTATCTATCTATCTATCTATATATATATATATATATATATATATATATATATATATATATATATATATATATATATATATATATATATATATATATATATATATATATATATATATATATATATATATACAATGATCTTTCATATTCTTCATTTCTTCATACTATTCAGTCTTAGTTTGACAGACAAGTGACGATAAATGAATTTATAAATTCAAGTCTACATCAACATATCAATTTCAAATTAGGAGAATGATAATAAAGCATTCGATACGACAAGATTATTTGTAAATACATGTAGTCGTGACGGATGTGACCAAATCTTTAATGGTCAATGTAATTATGTTGACCTGTAGCTATAGAAGGATGACAAATATTAATTCAACTATCCCAATATTTAGACAAACTACGTGATGCTCTTAAATAAATGTAATGCATATTGGAGTGAGTATGGATGTGACATCCAATCGGTCAAGATCAGTTGTGATCATGTTCGATTATTTTAAAGCCACTGGTTAAGTGTATGCTTATGCAATTATAGTATTTACGATATATATATATATACATATACACACACACATATATATATATATACATATACATATATATATATATATATATATATATATATATATATATATATATATATATATATATATATATATATATATATATAAATATGTGTGTGTGTGTGTGTGTGTGTACTTATATCTATTTATATCACTATTTACATTTAGTTTATAATATTAATTAATCATTTTGGTCTTCAACGTTGGCAAACGGGATGAATGCAAATTCTATTTAGTTTAAGCTTAATGTCGTATGTGGTGTGTGCATGCGTGTGCAAATAGCAGAATCAAATTTGCGTGTACACGTGATGTGTACATCAACGCTAGAAAAGAGCTGCACAACAGGTGAATACCTATTACGACTTTATTTACCAGCAACCTACTCACGTTCGCCCTGTGTGCTAGTTGGGTCTAGTTTGCGTATGGAAATGGCACAGCTATTCCTAATAGCATTGGCCTGGCGGCTGCTTTGAATAGCTCTGAATCTAGGTGGATGCATGTACAATGTATATGTCAATTATGATGGTGCAGGTGTGACATACTCCACTCGCTTAAATCACTTGAAAAAAACTCTTAAATCACTTGAAAAACTCTTAAATCCCTTGGAAAAAATAGCTTAAATCACTTGACAAAACTCTTAGTACTCTTGGAGTACTAAATAATGAGTTCTCCCTGCACTTGCTGGTTACTTGTCTCAATGCGTCTAGCTTTTTCAAGTGATTTTTAAATCACTTGAAAAAACTAGAGTTCTTTCGATTGATTTAAGAGAGTTTTTTCAAGTGATTTAAGCTAGTATTTTTAAAGTGATTTAAGAGTTTTTTTCAAGTGATCTAAGCGAGTGCAGTATGTCACACCTGCACCATGGTAGTCAGTGCATACAATCGGGAGCCTTTGGTTTTCAACGTATCAGGACCTCGCGAAAACATTGTGTTCTCACGGAAATACTTTTTGGTGATGAATTTCAACATGCTTTATCTAACATGGTTCGAAGATATATTCACCCATTCGCTTGGTTCTGGTATTACAATCTTGATAGCAGTCTGTGTATACCTAATTTAGCATTATTCCAATCACTGAGTTTTCTCAATAGTAATACCACCAAGAGCCAGTGCATATAGGTATTACAAATTAGTATTAGGTAATTCTCCAGTATATATTGCTCATGTGCTTATCCTTCGTAGAGATAATAACATTAACTGTCATAACCTGCTTATTGAGGTTTAAAGGTAATTCTGTTACAGCACCAATTTCTGTAACGTTTATTCAGTCCAATACTAACATAGATGCGTGTCAATAACTCTAATATCACAAATTAAGTGTGACTCAATGTTATCTTTTATTAAATTGTTGATAACTTATTAATTTCCTTTGTTTGCGTAGACAGTGCCTGTTATTGCACTTATGCAAAGCTCATATTTTTTTAATCGGTGATTTAGCAGAAAAGCTATAACATGGGGATAGTGTTGGTACCATACATGTGTACATTAGCTTCAGTAGAAGCATTGCATTGTATTGTGATGTACATATATTGAGTTTACCGTACGTGCATTGTGCTACATTGTGCTTTCCAATATAAACAAGAAAGTGGGTGAAAAACAAATTTATCTAAAACAAACACAAAACTAGTTTTTACAACGTAATGAACAGAAAATAATGTGAATACTCTTATCTATTTCGGCAGGATTATTCGACAGTATTTATGTATTTTTGACTGTTCCAACCGATTACAAGATGTATACATGCACAAGTACAAAAATGGAAATATCAAAATTAAACAGAGATACTAATAACTTTAATTGAAACTACAATACAAACAAACCGATTTTCAAATTAATAAAACATGAATGATAAAACATATATATTAAATCATCTACCTCCCGTATGTAACCTGAGAGGGTACAGGGTTTAAACGGTTCTAGGACAATATCCCACCGGACAATATCCCCCCGGACAATATCCCCCCGGACAATATCCCCCGGACAATATCCCCCCGGACAATATCTCCCCAGGACAAACCCCCCCCCCCCCCCCCCCCCCGGACAAAATCCCCCCATGCCAATATCCCCCCGGACAAAATCCCCCCAGACAATATCCCCCCCGGATGATATCTCTAGTAAAACATGTGTTAGTAAAAAAGTTTTTTTTAAATTCCAGTGTTTTGAATTATCCTAAAACATGTGTTAGTAAAAAAAAAATTTAAAATTAAAAAATATTCCAGTGTTTTAAATTATCGTAAAACATGTGTATGTAAAAAAAAATTCAAAAATTCCAGTGCTTTAAATTATGTTTTAGGATAATCTAAAACACTGGAATTCTTTTTTTTATTTTTATTTTTACTAACACATGTTTTAGGATAATTTAAAACACTGAAATTTTTTTCACTTTTTTTACTAACACATGTTTTAGGATAGTTTAAAACACTGGATTTGTCTTTCTTTAAATTCTAATTTTTTTTAGGATAATCTAAAACACTGGAATTCTTTTTTTTATTTTTATTTTTACTAACACATGTTTTAGGATAATTTAAAACACTGAAATTTTTTTCACTTTTTTTACTAACACATGTTTTAGAATGGTTTAAAACAGAATAATTTAGAATAATCTAAAACAGGAATTAATTTTATTTTTTTTACTAACACATGTTTTACTAGAGATATCATCCGGGGGGATATTGCATGGGGGGATATTGTCCGGGGGGATATTGTCCTGATACCGGGTTTAAACCCCTCAGCATTTCCAACCTCTGCTGTTGGCATTTAATATTGATGGCAATTTATGTAGTGATGAGAGTAAATATAAACCTGATTACTCAACCTCACATGGTGACTTTCTTCAACCTATAAATAGCTACATAAGATGAGAAAAATTGTTTCATTAGGCCCCCATGAACTAAAATCAATGATGTTGTGCCTCTAAGTGTATATTATCCAAACAGAAAAAGATTTTCTTCCGCAAGCTCCAATCATTCTATTTAAGCAAGATGTTGCTTTCCCACATGAATTGCCATCATCTAAATTGTAATTGCATTGGACTGTGTACACTATATCAATAGCTGATCCACATCAATAGAAAGCTTATCCTAAGTAAATCATAGGAAAGTTTTGATCTTGGATAGAGTTTGGCGTTTAGAAGTAATGTGCTGGGTGGATGCCAAACTCATATTTAAAGGGCAAATAAACCATCAGAATGATTTAGATTCAAAATGAGCTTATATGCGCCACCTTTCAAATAAGACCTCCCCCGAACCTGTCCTCTTCAGCACTACTTAGTCATAGCTTACAGAAGTGACCAAGTAATAGGCCTGAAGCAGCCATATGGGGGCGTCCATGTATCCCATGATGCACTCTGTTTTTGGCATCTTCATGAAACAAAAGTAACAGTGGCAACTCTAAAACAGACTTAAAAGTCGCGTCTTTCTTCAGTTTTGGTCGAGTTATGTAGTTGAAAGGATTAATGAAAAAATCGAAACCATTCTTGTTATACTTCATATTTGCAATGTAACACATAGCGTGGTCGATGTTGATAGTTTGCAAAAAGAAATCACGACCAACGGGTGATAAGAGATAAGATATCTTTATGGGCATTACTCTCCGTACTGCAAATAGGAGCATTCTTGGGTTACAGTAGTTTGAACATGGAATACGGGACAATCGATATACTATTAATCAGAATATATCCGACTGACTGACGCAAAATAATCTATGTTTCTGCTTGGCGGGTGTCCGTTAGTTTCGATCTGACATAGGGGCTGCCACGATAGCCTAGCTGACTCTCACCACTACCAAACTTTTCGGGTACACTGTAAAAAGGATCAGTAAAGATTCAACTAGTTTGGAGTTTCATTGATCTGAGAATGATTAACCTTTGTATAATATCGGTGAACATTGCAATTTTTAGTTAAGTGAACTTCTTCCCAAATAGTGTTTCATTGATAAATGATAACCTGCTTGAAATGTCAAGGTTCACCTCCAGCAGAAAACCTACTATATTTTTCGTTGAACCTTAACTTCTTAAGGTAACGTTTACTCATTCCAGTGAATGTCGCATAAAAACCTTTTTGGATAAATGTTTGACGGAGATTCGATATGTGAGACTTCCCGTCTCACATATCACCCCGGCAAGTCCACATGTTTCCATTAACAGTTGCCTAGTTACCATTAAACACAGCCTTCCCTGATGGCCGAGTGGTGTATGGCATGGCCACTGACTGCTCGCTGTCTCTCACTAGTGCGTAGGTTAGGTTATCGGCCAGGGCATGTGAGAAAGCTACCAGTGACTTAGGGTTAGGCGGTGGTTTTCGACGGGTTATCCAGTTTACTGCAGTTTCTATCTAGTCACGATTTTGCTGAATATGATAGAAAAAGTGACGATCGAAATATGGAAATACCAAATTTCAACCATTGAGCATTAATTTGCATAATCAATGGCAAGAAACTTATCTAAATCTGCCACTGTATATGTACGGATGTGGCTCATACATGTAGTTGCCACTCATAATACAGGCACCAATTCAAGATTCTCAGACTGTAAATCACTTTCAAATAAGGCTCATAATCATAATCTCATACAGTGTATTATGATTTTTATTCAGTGTCCATGTAGCGCTGCAGGCACTTATTATTAGATATAGTCATAAGTTATACTCCCAGAAACCTTTGATGCAGAAACAATTCAACATGTTTATATACCCTGAAATTTTATTTCCATTTCTCTCTGCAAACATTTTTATATTAGGGTATATTCAATTATCATATTTGCACAAACGATTGATGCATAAACAATTCAACACGTTTGCTTACACTGGAATGAATGATTAAACTATTACTGGGAGAGTACAATCAATAATGGAATATAAGTGTTTGCAAATTACCTGTGGGGTCTTAGCATGCTTTTATGAAATAGGGACAGTGAACTTTTGCACCGTATCGATCTGAGACAGTACAGTTTATCCTAGGAATGAGCATAAGCGAATGGTGGGGGTGATTTTGCGCAATCTCGGAAAGGAAACGCCCGAGGAACAATTTGGTAACACCAATCTATAGTGTCCTTGTTTAGATAACAATCAATAAACACCGTGTATAAACTTTAAGCATTGGATCAGTAGCCTATAGGAATTGTTTTCATGAATTTATTCGACTATAAAATGTGGCATTACTTAATGGAGAACAATATGATGGATTTTAATATCCATGTTCTATATTTTGTGTTAACCCGCGTTGGTCGTTATACAACACGCTCATATTTATTCTTGTCTTTGTGTGATTCTATTTTGTAACTATGTTACAGTCAATAAAGATACATACATTATACTCTCTGAGAGCTCTTGCACTATAGACGTAATTGCTATCGGTTAATAATACAGTTTAAAACGTTGTTGATGCAGTTAAACGGTTTGAATATTAAAGGTATTGGGTTTACGGTCTTGTATCCACCAAAGTGCTCACACAACCTTCCTTCCCTAGCCGACCTGTACACACGGAGACCATTGAAATCCCCTGAGGGATATTCCAGAGCAGCTGGCAACATATAGTGCGCAAATTAAATATGGAATTAAATGTCTTGCCCAAGAACAGACCAAAGTGCCCATGTGCAGAATTGGACCAGCGATCTACTGATTACTGTAGCTTCACAAAAGATTGTGTAGAGTAAATTTTGCGAATTTACAGAAAACATGGAGTGCCAGCTATACACTTAAAGTGGCAGCACTAATCATTGCGAATTTAAATTTTGCGTCCGAGGCTAAACGCAATAAACGCAAAAATTAAACTAACGCAATCTTTTCCGAATTTACAGTACTACGCCAACAACTAACCAACTGAGCTACTTTGTCCTCACTAAATCTTTTCAGCCATCTATCTTATACAACATCGTTATTGCAGACCCTTTCAGGTGTTACCATTCTTAACTGTTGATTTGGTCCACTGTGATAACTATTCAATGAAACGAAATTCATATTTAGCTTTACCTTTAGACGGAATATGATAGCATAGTACAAACCTTATTAAATGAATTTCTATTTAGATCTCCCCATCGATTATTAGTATCAACGTTGTAGGGGTTGTCGAATATACTAAGAGAGTCCTTTTAATTTCCACACATATAACTCTTTCGATGAACAGGAGGTTACACCAATTCAACGTAATTAATTCTGAAATTTGTGACGTATGTGATGAAGTTGAAACAATTAAGCACTTACTTCTTGAGTGCCCGAAGGTTAGGACACTATAGGACAATCTGAAGTATGGATTAGACAAAACTTAAACGAGAGGATGCTGTTGAATAGACAGGCCATTATCCTAGGTACCCCGAAAACTCAACTATACTAAACTACATAATGATAATAATAATAACAAAACACGAAATCTATAAAAGTAAATGGACAAAGAGAAGGGTGACTTTAATGTACATCATTAAGAAACTCTCGCAATATCTGACAATAGAGAAATATGTACACACTATTACTCTAGAAAACAACAAAAAACCTAGGAAAAAAGTCTCCCATATACAACAAACTGAAACAGATTTAACGAGTACCTCGTAAACCAGAATGATTTGTATCGCCATTGCCTATGATGATCTAAAGAGGCTTTTCAAATGATTTGTACCTATACACTGATACTATGTTATCTATTACGCATGGAACAATAAATTATAAGAAGAGAGTCCTTTCAGTTAAAAATATAATATGTCATTGATTTTTATTTCCATCACATTAAGTTTCAAATTTCTTCGAAATTATAATATGACCCATATAACAAACACTGGCACCTTCTTAATTTTGGTATAGCAATACAGATATGCATATAAGTTGGTTTCATTCTTTTCTCTGTTTATCTACACAAAGGCTTGGTGGGATAAGCAAGGGTTTAACAAGGCATATGTTTGAAAAAGTATAATTTTTGCTATTTGAGTAAGAATTTCCTCTTTGAGATACCTTTACATATTTGAAAAATTCATGAAAAGCAGGCAGAGAAAATCTTCATTTCAGTTTGAATGTATCACATCCCATTGCTTGTCAAACAGCACGAGATATTTTGCATACAACCCTGCTATTTCACGTGAAGATGACGAATGTCTCACAAGTATACGTATACACATTGTGTGGGTGGTTGTGTTTGAATTTCAGCTCATTCAATTTTGATTTTCAAACATCTACTCGCAAAGCTATATAACGAAATACCTGCAGAACACACATTACCATTATTATGTATGCCCCAAATAAAATATATATATCACTGACACACATCTCTTCGAACAACAATACACACCAACAAAAGAGCGAATCCTAGTATTGGATCTAGTATTCAGTACTGCTTGCTACATGCTATACTGTTGTATGCTGCGAAGCTTAAAAACGCATGTCTTATGGGTTTAATTTTGATAATAAAAGTGGCAAGTCTGGACCTATCGCTCTCTTCCTGTTCTGACAAAACCAGCTGAGTCTGTTTCTTATAGAAAAAACTAGATGTTCATATTCAAAGAAATTATAATTACATTGAATATTATACATATCATTTAAAAAAAAAATTTCAAGTACTTCACCCTCAGAGTCTAACACATCTTTAACCTGCATAATTCCCTTTTCCAACCATTTATTCCTGTAAATCAAAAGCAGGGGAACATTTTTGATAAAAGTTTCGGAGAGCAAGCAAAAGATCTTTCCAAAACCTGGTTTCTACTTAACATAATTTGCACCATAAATTTGTACTTTATCATCACCGTATATTTAAGGGAAGACTCTCCATCTTCTTACCCCATCGGGGCAAAGAATTATCCTGCTGTCTCTCCATACCCCAATGTTGATGACCTCTGTCTTGTCTATATTGATTTTGAGTCCAAAGACATATTCAAAATCAAATAAAATATATTACTGTACAACACTATACTATGAAGTATCAAATAGTTAGCATGGTAGTATAACATGATTGCACAACATTAAGACAGCACATTTAACCCTAGCCACTATCTTAGTTGCACTCATTGTCATGTATAGCTGAAACATTAATTTAGCGGACATTTGCTGTTTATCATATGTACATGATGATGTAGTGTCACATTTCTTACAAAAAACAATTATTATGTATATTATGGGAAAATGTAGGCTACTATTATTTGCACTTTGGTACAGGTTAAGGTCTGCTTTTTAACATTCAGGTAGCAGTATGGTCTATCCTTGTTGTTGCCAGGCTTACATTTTAAAAATACTGACCATAAACGACTTTAGTTAGCGGTGATAGACAGCTAGGACCAAAGCTCACACCCAACCCCTTATCTTCAATTAAGTACAATGAATAGGGTTACAATTAACGCTTATGTTGCACACCTAGTCATTATAATCACGACATACACCATTATAAATGTTTATCTGCTATGGTTATTGCATTTATAAATTTAATGGGCTGTTTTGGCAACGGACACTCGATAAAATGCCAACGAAGTGCCTGCCACTTTAATGATTAACACACTATAAATAGGGTGTCTTGTTGACACAGCACAACATGGCTCTATATTAGCCCAGCGGTAATCCAGGCAAATCTCTCTCAGGAAATAGACTATAAAAAATTAAAGGCAAAATTACGCCACCTTAATGCAGCTGTGTGTAATTTAAGTGTGCGCCCTAACATGTGTTATGTGAATTATGCCACCTGTGTAATTTAAGAGTGTAATTTAACATGCATATTAGGTATTTTTATTGTACAGTTTGCAGGCACATTTTGCAGTTATTGGCCATCAATAGAGATATTTAAATTTAATGGTTTGATATACGTGTACCTAATGATGCATCACAAGGTAAATTAGTTGTTCAACTGCGTGTAATATAGTTTTAGAAAGAATGGACTATGATTATTTCACTTGCACTGGTGTTAAGAGTAGAACCACAGGGTTCACTGTCCTGATAAAGTATAAGGTGATTAATGTGTATCACTTTTGCATGAGCTTATTGTCTTAACCCATTAATGCTTGAAACACATGCCAGCTTATATGAAAGAAAAAAACACTTTAACAGTCATCTATTATAAAGACCCAACCCAATTAGGCCCCATTAAGCAGGAATATTGTGTATTCCAGTGAAACATTTCCTCCCTGGGGGCAGCCACATCTCACACATCCTGGCACCTGGCTGGGCTGTAGGATGATGTCACATTCACTTGTGGGTATGGCAGGAAATGCTGGTATGCAGGCACTTTGTAAAGTCTGAGTGTCCTCTCTCTTAGTTAAAAGATTTTGGCTAAGGTGAATTGACCTGCAGAAGGTGATGGTAGTAGAATCATCATGTTGAATTCATGTGTTGTCTTGGGCTGTACTAATAGAGCTGGAAGTGGCATTAGCTTTCACAATATTCCATGTGATAAAGAGAAACAAAAAGTGTGGCTTATTACACTAAGACCTTCCAAGCTACCTATTCTAAAGCATGACCATTCTCTGGAAGAGGATTACCAGTTCAATTACAAATTGGAATCAGAATAGCTTGACAGAGGTGATTCTTGGACTATATTATTAAGCTTGCAGCTGAAGAACTCTGAAGAAAATATCATTTTGTATTAACTAGGGGACTAGTAACTAAGCCTAGATGGCAGTTCTGACTCCAGACTGATTCCACAAAATAGTGTATTCATTCTAAGTAATAAGTTCCAATTGTACTTACAATGGCCAGGATCACAATAGAAAGTGTGACAACTAAATCAATTAGTGCTAGTCTGACAAAGACTAATTGTTCTCCAACAATGCCATTCTAGTATCAACCCTTCACATGATTTGATTAAATTATTATAGCAATCTTTTGAATAAAGATATTCTAAGAAGTCTCAATAATTGTTAATGTTTCTCTAGAAATCAACTACATCATGTAAATGTCAATAAGTATTCAGAGAATGTCAAGCAATACTTGGAATAAAGATATCAAATTGTCTAAATAAGATTCCCCATAGTTCAATCATCTGTACTCAAGGGTAAACTTTACAACAGAGACATTCAGGGGTGGTAGGCATCCTGACACACTCAGTACATGTACTTTCAAGTCTCCAATCTTCTCTTTCTATATCCAATACCTCAACTTCATTATCAATGTTGTCAACAGAGTCACCCTCTTCTTTTTGCGGTACAAAGTCATAAGGGTTGGCATAATTGAACACATTCTTATATAAGAAAAAATAACTTCTAGCCCTCTTTCAGTGAATGACTGTACTCCAGCAATGGTGGATGCTGACTCCTGCCCACAAGTGAATGATCAGACCTGATTGGCTGATAAGAAGGCTGCCTGCCTAGGTGTCAGGAGGCTCATAGCTCTCAATTACAATTTGCATTTGTACTATTTCTGGGGTCAAATGAGCAGTCAGGACATGGGATATGTATTACTTAGTACATAGACAGTTATATAGGAATGTATTCTGCAAAAGGTTTAGTGCCCCTTTAAGAGTTCCTCTAGAAATTGATGTCTGAATCTATGATATTTTTGACAATTACTTAGAAATTCTGAATTATTTTGCAAAATATTTGGAGAGTTGTTTTTGATGGATGTTGATATTTCTCCATCATATATTTCCCTATTTATCCTTTTGGCTGCAAGGTTTAATCACAATTTCCAGGCTGCATTTGGCAGCTGTGAGCATCAATTGGTCAAAATGTATTAAAATGAGATACACAATGGACACAGTTTATTGAAGTAAGCAGTTTGTGAAAAAAGTTGTATCCCTATAAATTATTTCACAAACAACACACATACAAACATATATACACACACATGCAGTGTGTGTACGATATTGTTTCAAAAAATATTGTATGTGTTTAGACATTAATTCAATTGTCGTGTTTACGTAATTATTATTGGGTAAGATACTTTTTTCACAATCAGCTTGTTTCGCATCGGGTATTTCATTGTGATTTTGAAATAGATAAATGTGAAGGTGACAAAAAATGTCTCTCTGGTAAGTATACAGGAGAAGCATTTGGGGAATGGTTCTTTATATTAGGGATCCGTCTAGCTTGTACAGTAATACTGACTTTCCTGCAATGAAGACCATGGCAGGGTAATTTCCAATGACGTATGCTCTAATGAAAGAAAGTGCACGCTACCTGACAAAATATCAATAGGTTCTTTAATTTGCAATTTACGTTACAAAATTTGTGAGCGTTGGATCTGTGATATGATTCCGGATTATGAAAAAATGACGCGCGCTGTTTGCTCATTTGGGTTAAGTTTGTAACTGTTGTAAAGGGCATTATTCGATACAAAGTTGGCTATTCCATTCATAATTTACTACGAATCAATCCCTTGCTTTTTACAATACGATTCTGGCCAGCAGTTTTCCAATATTCTAGAGTATTTTGAAACAAAGATATTAATTTGACATCAATTGCTACCTCGTCTACAAGAATAAAATAGCTATGAGTATAAGGTCCTCTCACGTATAACATGAAGCAGGCGGATTAACTATGGGCATGGCTTTACAGGTTATGGGTCTCTATCTCTATCGAGCTCGGTTAAATCTATTTGTCAATATCGTTCTAGTACATGTACTCTCAAACGAGTGGTATAACCCAATTTGAGATTTTATAATGCCTTGATACTAATAGTGTTGGGTATTGTATTGCTGGTTGTGTGCGATCGCTATTTATGTGGCATTCAGTGTGGAAGCATTAAGGCCCGTTCCCACATCTCCGATCTAGTGTAGCGGCGGCACAGCGACCGCAGCGAATTATGAATCGCTGCACTCGCTGTGCCTCCGCTACGGCGTTCGGTGTGATCCGTTACGCCATCGTTGCGCTCGCTGTACGTCCGCAGCTGTTCGCTGTGGCCGAGCCTCTGTTGCGATTTTTTTGAACATGCTCAAAAAAATCGCTGTTGAAAAAGTAGGGCAGTGGTTCGCTAATGGTCCGCAGTGCATTCGCTGTGCAGTGGCAGTGGTCGTTGTGAGGTTGCTGTGGCATCGATGAGGTAGCTGTGCCATCTTAATTATCGTTATGCTATCGTGTCACTCGTTACGTACTCGTTAATCTATCGTTACCCTAACGACCTATGTAAAGTTCAGTTAAGCCCCGTTCCCACATCTGCGATCTAGTGTAGCGACCGCACAGCGACCGCAGCGACTTATAATTCGCTGCGGTCGCTGTACAGTCGCTACACTAGATCGCAGATGTGGGAACGGGCTCAACGATCTGGTCGCTACAAACATGAATTGGGTGAATCTACAGCGATCGCACAGCGAATCATAATTCGCTGCGGTCGCTGTGCCGTCGCTACACTAGATCACAGATGTGGAAACGGGCCTTTATGGTGCACACTCACGATCCTTTTATTTCATTCACCCTATGCACGTATTCATTTTAATATCTTGCACATCGTGTTCTATATATGAATGACTATTTATCTGCGGTGTAAAACTAACTCTTTAAAACAGTTCCCAGTATCAGCTTTTGGTGTTGGTATTCATATATATTGTTTCCTCTACCAGCATTGTATCTTTGCCTAGACCAAGCAAACCAAGTTTTACACTCTTCTTTTGTGTGTAGTGGTTCAAGTTCAAAAACACGTAACTCGTCTTGATTAACATAGAACAAATTATACTGTCGGTTACCTATACCTGTCTACGATCAGCAAGCACAATCCTTTGCACCTATTCAAATAAAATTAGACACACACACACACACATATATATATATATATATATATATATATATATATATATATATATATATATATATATATATATATATATATATATATATACAATGAAAATAATGAAAATATTCTTTTTTTTTTTTCATTTGGCACCACCTTTGGTTATTTCCACACGAGAAAGAATTACCTTTCGAACCCAATTCCTTCAATTTGCTGATCGTATTCAAAACAAAACTCTCGTTCCTTTCCTATTGACAGTGACGTACGCGACCAATGGAGTTGAACTATTGAGAGATTTGTTTAGAAATTATGACGTCAGCGCACGTCCTGTCAACAACCTCACAATACCGATGAAACTAACCATTGATATCGGGCTACAACAATTGCTGAACATGGTGAGTAGAATTCCAATCTTGAAATGTACACTGAATCTATTTTAGGGCTGACTAGCGAGCAGACTTTGAAAAGGCACCTCTTCGAGTCTTATGACACAAGTACTCGCCCTGTAAATGAGCACCGTCACAGACCCACAGTGTCAATTGATCTCGGTTTACGTCAACTGTTAAATATGGTATGTAAAATGCAAAATATGTGGTTGAATACCCAAATATACTTCTTCGAAATGTTTTACTACATGTAGTATATTTTTTCTCTTGAACTACTTCAAATATAACGTTTTGCCATAGAAATAGTTCGAGTACCTTATCCTTTCATTTATATTGATAGATAGAATTTTCGAAATGTTTTACTACTAGATTTTTTCTCTTGTGAGTTATTTCATATACAAAGTTTTGCTATAGAAATATTTTGAGTGAACTATGTAGGCAAATTTTTTAAAATAGCCAATGATATTTCATACATTTATATTGATAGATAGATATTTCGAAATGTTTTACTAGAACTAGTAGATTTTCTTCTCACCAATTACTTCAAATACTAGTATAACGTTTTGCAATAGGAATAGTTTGAGTTCCCTTTGTAGGCAAATAGTTTTATGCCATGGCAATTTCATTATAAATCTCTCCACGGTTTTGCTCCGTAGATTCCAACTTCATGTTCAGTCTTGTATATATTATCCCTATTCCTCCTGGAAATATTTACATTGTGTTTTCGATGTTAGCTTACAACTTTCCATTAGTCATTTTCTTAAATATATAATAGTAAACCTTATTCTTGTGGATAGTTTTAGCATATTGTATTTGTATAAATGGTTTTCGTTATTTCTAATATGGCACTATTGATTATAAAGTCCTCATGGTGTGCCCCGACTTTGCTCAATATCGGAAACCGTTGTTTTATGAATGTTCTTAACCAGATTTCTTGATTACAGCTGTAATATTAAAGAACACTGTCGAGGAAGACTGACTTTAAAATAGATTGCCAATATTATAATATAGATAGTGTTCTTTTTGCAAAACACGGCTGCTTACTTAACATATGTCTTATGTGTGTGTAAATGTCACCAATATTCTGTGTTTGAACATTCTCTGGAGTCGGTTTCACTGTAGGAGTATATGACACCGATTGCAGAAGCCAAAATTTGCTTATTTGAAAGCTTCTTGGAAAAATCCAAACCAAATATCAAGTTAAGATAATGACAAGATGTATTATGTTGCAGTGACAAATACAATATAATTATTTCCTTTCTCGGTCATTTGTAAATGACGATGATTCATATTAGTATATATGTTTATACGCTTAGTCTCTGTATTGCTCTATTTAAGTATCAATGTAATATGTGTTGTTTAAAACGTCACAAGTCAATTATATGATACATGAATTTGAATATGATTTTTTCAAATAATTATAGCACATTTTTGGATAGTGAACTTTTCGTTTGTGTATCTTTTTCCTTTACACATATCCTATAAAAATGACAAGGCACTTCACGAAAGTATGCTGCTATTTTTTAATACTGACGTATATGCAAATACTAGTACCTATAACAGAGTGGGAAATACATATATTTGATATAGGTGAGATCCCATCGTAAGCCCATTTGATGTGCAGTCTGTACTTGTCTGTGTGTCATATTCTAGGCTTGGAATAAAAGTAATTTTGAAAATCAAATGGTCTGAGAGGAAAGGAGATATTCTATTTCTTATTTGATCCTGATTCTATTGTCCTTTTACGAAAACAAGCAGTTAATATGTATCTGAATAATCCTTGTATCGCTAAGATATTCCAGATTAATTGTCTCACCTGGTGGAACATATGACATAACCCTTTGCATATTTTGAAATGTATGATTTTTCTTTTATTTTAAGAACTTTGGCTTTCATCAAAAAATGTCCGTTCCTTTCTGTCTAGCATTTTAAATTTTCGAACGAGAGTAAAATGGCCAAAGCAATCTATTGCATTTTTTTTTCTTGATTCGTCGAATTCAATCTGAAGTAGGTTTTCCCTTCTCATCGATTACCGGTAACCACAGCCAACCAAAGTAATCAAATACAACTCTTTGGAAACAGCTTGGAATTGAGCAAATATGTCTCTACCTTTACATATAATAGGCTAATTCCAAAACACGATATAATTGTCAATAACAATATATTGCATGTTGATATTTCCTCCACTCAAAGAATTTCGTCAATTAAAGCATGTTTGCCTTTTTATCGAATGTTTTTGGGAAAATAGCATGGGATTAAGAAAAAATGCCTAAACCTTTACGTCTAAAATGTTGCCTACCAAACGCGAGATAATTGTCAACAAAACGTTATTGCGTGTTGATATTTTCCCAACTGGCTGAGTCTCCTCAAATATTATGTGTTTGAATACCTATTGATTGACCTCAGCTTTCCTATCATCAACTGCAGCACGTCAATAATGTATACATATTACATGATAACATTTAAAAGATATGAAACCCGCCATTGACAGCTGGCCTTTGCTGTTTAGCGAGGTGTGTCTTTTCACAGGAGGGTTGAAAGTCAGCGGGCCGTGTGCAAATCCATGTACAAAGCCGACACGGCACGGTCTGACAACGACACCATTTCACGACACTTCACGCACGAATAATACAATCTAACATGAATACCCCAAAACGTGACACAAGCCATGTACAGCATAATTTTTGGTATTTAAATATTTATGCCAGAGTGGTATTTTGTGAGCATTATCTTTTTATAATTTGCCTCAATAGACAAGTTTGGCGTTTGTTCCAAAAGCTTGTTTGCATACGAACT
>OZ012686.1:12315304-12420304 GCA_963942565.1 Maea johnstoni | reverse complement strand
TATATATATATATATACACACATATATATATATATATATACATACATATATGTATATGTATATATATATATATATATATATATATATATATATATATATATATATATATATATATATATATATATATATATATATATATATATATATATATATATATATATATATATATATATATATATATATATATACACACACATATATATATATATATATATACATATATGTATATGTATATATATATATATATATATATATATATATATATATATATATATATATATATATATATATATATATATATATATATATATATATATATATATATATATATATATATATATATATATATATATATATATACACCTCAAACTATTATTGTGTTCTCTTTCGTTTCAGGCATGTATTTCGGAGCAGCTATTGCGATCCTGGCCATGTCGTCGTGTTTCACAGTTGCTGTCCTAAATCTGCACCACCGTGGAGATAATGGGGACAGAGTACCAGCAATTCTGCGTACCGTGGTCCTTGGCTGTCTAGCCCGGATGTTATGCATGAAAGATCTCGTTGATAACAACACAAAAGCTTTTGTGCAGGTAAGTGGAACTGAACAAAAGGCATGTATGAATATATGTAACACATTGATTTAAAATACCATACGTAGATTCTTCTTTAAAGTGGATCATGGGGTTAATTTCTCGTTGTCATTTTGTTATTTATACATATATATGACACTTCTCCGTGTGTTTTGATCCTTCGTCCAGAAATTTAAAATGTGATTGTTCCAGGTCATAATTGTGGATAAGCTGTGTATGTATGTTTTCAATGATATTTTTCGCACACCTTTTCTGATCTCGCAATAACATAATTCTACGAAAAACACAATCAATGATAGTTTTGTTGCCATTCAACAATAATGTGACACCAGTCTTTGAATACACTACTAATATTTGAAAGCATATCATATCAACTAATGACATTTGGTTCATACATTGTTCGTTCACGGAAAAACAATACCAGTTGTCTAAAAAATACACTATGAGAATGCAAAACAACTAAATGCTCTTTTTGATCACCCTTTTTTTTACGCAATAACATAATTCCAGTCTATGAAATACACTATCAAGGAAGAGGATGTCCCTGGTGTTCAAAATGGCGAGGCTGATATAGCACTCACGTCCTATGCCAATGGATCCTATAAGGTAGGGTTACTAACATTTAATACATTAATATCACTCTTAATCTTAACTTCTTAAAATACGTATGCATGATTTTCCTGTCATCAGTTCAGTGTTTTATGTTTCAAATTGACGTTTTATGCAAGATGCCTTGTATGAAATGATTGCAAAGCATGCCTTCGGTTGATATAGAAGTATGGTTAATAATTAGATGATACTGGAGTGCATCGCTTTTTAAATCATGCCATCTATGTATAAGTATATTAGAGTGTATGGAACACGTCTTGAAATTGCAGTTTTCCATTTTAAAGCAACGTGATTAAAGAATTCATAATTGTAATTGTAATGTGTATTGAACACATTCAGAAAGCCTGAAATTAAAAACTACATCAAAAGACAACTTAAGTTACAAATAGAACATAAAATAAGTTGGATAGTTAAACAAATAAAATGCTCCACCAATAGACTCAGGTCTGTACATAAGATCCTTACTTACTGTAAATTGTCAAAGACATTTGAACGTGTTCCTTCTGTGTTCCTACTTTTCAATATCTCACTTCCCAAATGATTTCTTTTCTGGGTGAAATGCATCCTCTGCTGTTGTGCTGAATTAGTACATTCATTAGTTCTTTTATACTGCATGTATTGCAAACCTTTATACGATACGACTGTTGGACAAGAATTGAAATGATATCGAACTGTTTGTACTTATACCAAACGTATGATTACCAGTGTAGCATAGTATCTGGGATTACACACTAATTTAACTACCATTTAATGATCACCAGTTATCTAAACACATAAGTGTTTTATATATTTTATAGATTTTGAAACATGGAATATCTGTAAGTTAATTGTGTCAATATCGTATGCCTATTAAATACGGCTGTACACGCTTTTCACGTACATTTTTATTTTATTTTTCGAAAGTGTTTCTGTCGTGTCTATTTTGATTTAACTGAAAGCACAAATGTCCATGCATTTATCGCCTGTGGACAAACCGAGTGTCATAGGCTATGATCACATTTTTATTCTGGAAGTGTTTGACCAATTGATAATGAATTTTATTAATACGGAATATCAGTTCTCGTATTACTTGAATTCTTGTGGTTGGATTTCTTGTCAAGTGCACCCATAGTACACGATGAGTTAACGAGGATGCCAATTTGGATCCCTATGATTCCTTTCATTCTGGTGACACTGAATATGCTGTTGTATATGATGTTCCGCTGAAAAAATATAGCTTTTTTATTGCACAGCGCTTAATATCCTAGGATTTTATATAGTTGGTAACATCACATGACATGGCACGCTCTTTTAATATCTTAAGTCATTTTTAGTTACAAAATACATTTTCTATTTTAAGAAAATGCTTTTAAGCATTCGTTTGGGATGAGGAATTTCGCTTTTCAATGAGCTTTGCTACATTATATCTTATTGAATAGCTGATTTGATATTAAGCATTCGTTCGGGATGACGAATTTCGCTATTCAATGTACTTTGCTACATTATATCTTAGTGAATAGCTGATTTGATCATGGTTTATACGTATTCAGCAATATTCATTCCTTTTGAAGCTGTATCTTTTGTAAAACTAAGGAATATCCTGCTTTAATGCATCGAAGGGTTAACCCAGTCGAGTTTGTGACTAGTTTTTAACTAGTCTTAACCAATTAATGCTCACAGCGGACAAAACAGACTGACAAATCTCAAGGAGTCTTCCAAGAGAGAGCATAGTTGGGAAATTATTTGAAGGAGAAATGTTTATTAGAACACTACCAAAAATGCTTCTTGAAATACTTTGTGAAATCATCTTCAATTCCTAAGTTACTATCAAAGGTACTAAATATCCAGACGAAAATTTCTATAGGAACTCCTAAGCATTAATGGATTAACGCAATTTTGATTACAGTACCACAGTGATAAAAATTGTCTTATGCAAGCATCGTATTATGAAACATGGACCATTACAGGCTTACTTACAATTTTTCCGTTTCAATAATTCCAGACAGTTTGACTTATAGAATTACACGGTTAAATGCTGATACCCGACGTGAATTGTCAGACCTTTCACTAAATGGATCAAGGGGATTAAGTTTTGATGATTTTAACCCATTCACTTTCAAAGTTTTTCCCGAAAGTATTGTCTGCAAACCCCATACTTTTGAAAATAACTTGGAAATGAAGCGAAAGTTCTCAAAACAATTGAAGGGGAGTTGTTGTTCGTCTTCTGATCAACATTTCTCCTTCAAAATAGCTTCTAAAAAATGCTTTTGTGAGTAAAATATTTCCAAAATCGTCAGTGCTGTTTTGGCCGCTGTGAGCAGTGTTGGGTTAAATATAACTTTAAAAACTGTGACATTTCTTTTCTCTTCCAGCACGAAGATCATGAGGTTCACGTTCCAATAAGGCGACCCTCAACACAAAACCCTACAGCCAACCATATCCCTTCAGCACATGTTATTATGCTGAAAAAGATCTTGCAATACCTCAGAGATCTTCGCGAGAGAAAAAGATCTGCCGATGCCAAAGAACGTCTGCAAGTAGAATGGCGACTGGTAGCCATGGTTTTGGATCGGTTGATGTTGATTTTATTCGCTGTGGTCACTGTCTTTGTCAGCGTGTTCATCTTAGCCTACAAGCCAATCTTTGAACCAAACGCTTACGAAGACCACTAGAACGGTCTACAACGATAAGGGACATGATGAAAATATACTGCAAATTGCCAAAATGAAATCAACCTTACAAAACAATGTGCCTGACATTCTAAAGTGAATAAAGACCGAAGGAAGGAAGGAATAAAGGAAGGAGGGGATTGTTTTTTCCGTCGCATTCAAAACCTTAAGTCAATTTATCGTGACGGGATAGAAACCCTGAACTGGGAAGAAATTCCCTCCTCTTCACGAATAACTCTAAGGGGAAAATGTATACGGCTTTAATTTGGAGTGCTAAAAATTTCGCTTTAACGTCCTGCTGGAGGGTATTTGCGCTACTTTAAATTCGCGCATTCAATCACTCAAACAAAGCAGATACAAAATAGGATATTTATTGGAAGGATGTCATTTTGGCACTATCATTGGAAGCGCGAAAATTGAATGCCTGTAAAAAATACCAGCTATATAATAACTCTAGTTGCTGAAGTATCATAGACAGCCTTCCACCACGCCACACGTTTCTATAGCGACCTGGCCAACCCGCTAATGTGGATTCAGCGACAACTCGAACGTGGTGGTCGTGATTTGATATCGATTAATGATAATTACTAATAATGGAAACAGCAATGCTACAATATAAATGTTCATTTGAAAATAAACGTGTAAATACTGTAAAACATGTACATATACTGTGTTTGTTGTTGTGAAACGTTAAAAATATGTCGTGTATCGGTAGTAACGTAGATTATCGTTAGTGAAACTCGAGTATCCTTGTTAAATCCATGACAGAATAAGAACTTGATATTCAAGTGCAGAATTAGAAATTTGAGTAATTTGGCCAGCGATGATATTACTGTTGTTTTTGTGATCAGTTATTTCCTTGATTAAATGGAGATCAGGATGATATCTTTGTTTACTCTTTCTTATTACTACATATTTCTTTCCTGGTAAGTGCAATTTCCAGGGGGTTTTCAAAGAAAACACACACAGTGCCAAATATTAGGACATTCACGCCTAGGGTACAGAAATGCTTTTCCTTTACCTAAGGACCAGTACGACCGATAATGATGACCGGAATGTTTCGTTGTCCGGCCGATACCTCGGACACAGACATCGGACGTCCAGTAATACCCAGATTACCGGTAAGCGATCGACCAGGTACTTCGGGGCCAACCGCATCGGATTACACATCCACGATACGATGACAATGACCATTTGAAAAAAAAACTTAATAATTCATAACTCCTGCTTCTACACAAAGAAAAATATAGATCTAAAGAATCAAATCTCAAATTTGTATTACACCTAAATGGAAATACATTAGTACTAGTAATTATGATGAAGCCCTTAAATATTTTGAATATGATCGAGGTATGGTCACCTTTTCTAAATGAAAGTCAATGCTAAGAACTTCCTTCGAACCAAGTTTGGCAGTTCAAACCACAAGTGAACGATATACCCAAAGTATGCAGCCTAACTACTGACCTATAGTGTCTGAAACCCATTTTCCTACATGTTGTCCGAGCATGTCTAAGTACTGTGCAAACTGGTCCACTAGAGCGATTTTCGTTGACTTACATGAACATGTACAATGCTTTTTTATTGCAGAAAAGTGGACATACATCAGTTAAGAAATTCAGCAATTGATTGTTTAGAATGTTCTGATGCACTAAATTGATTTCTTCCGTTGTTCCAAATTGAACCGGAAGTCAGTTTCGGCGAATTGAAAAGCACCGTCAAGCAAATCGCCGCTGCCGCATTACTACCTCACCTGTCATGGCACTTACACCTATAGAAAAAAGTGCGCAGTTCTCACTATATTCCTCAATCAGTTGTATCAACCACAATGGAGGTAATGCATGTATAAAAATCCATTTGTCCCATTGCTGAACTTGGAACATTTAGTGCATAATGTTAAGGTAGCCCTGTCATTTTGGGTTATATCTACCAACACTTTTTTAGTATTTCCAGCCGGTACACAATCATTGTATTTGTTATTGCATATTTTTCTCGTAAAATTACAGCATTGCACAATTTGTCATACTATGTTTATGCAAGTTTTCCTTGAAAAGGGCAGGATCGTTCCGGGTACGTTAGCTTTTCTGAGTATTTGTAAATTCCTATGAAAGGTCCGCAATCATTTTTCTCCATTAACATAGCCTTGCCACTATTTGACTCTTGCTAAGTAAGGTTGTTAAATGATTAAACGCATGTTTATGTATCAGTAACTTATAAGAACATCATCACAGCCTTGTTGCTCAAATTCATATTGCACCTGAATATAAATGCCCTAGTACTTGTGATTATGAAGAAGCCCTAAAATATTTCTAATATGATCGAGGTACTGCACTAAAGGCATCGGCAGCCCGGGCATAATACACAACCATACGTCCGATTGCCACCAAGTTTCCGGGGCATGGATGCATGGATGACCTCCCGAATGAACGCAGCTTTTATTCGAAGCTACATGGGTCACTGATGTGCTTTGCTTATATCTTGTCATGATATGCATTGGTTTTTGTACAACCAGGCACTGGCAGACGTCCGGTCGACCGGTGCAGGAATTAAATGTCTGTACTGTATGGTCACCTTTTTTAGATGAAAGTCAATGTGAAGAACTCCATACGAACCAAGTTTGGCAGTTCAACCAAAAGTGAACGATATGCCCAACGTATGCAACCTAACCGGTGGACTATGAAATAATTTGAACCCCATTTTCCTGCAAGTAGTCCAAGCATACGTAGTCCAAGTACTGTGAAAAATGGTTCACTTGAGCAATTTTCGTCGACATATACGTGAACCAGTACAATGCCTTTTTGTTGCAGAAAAGTGGCCATGCATCAGATCTGAAATTCGAAAATTGATTTCTTAGACTTAGTTATTCTAATGCACTAAATTGACATCATCCGATGTTTCTAAATTAAACCGGAAGTCAGTTTCGGCACATTGATTGCGCCCTGTGGAGCAAATCGCCGCTGTCGTATTACTACATCTCATGTCACAGCACTTACACCTGTAGAAAAGAGTGCGCAGTCATCACCACATTCCTCAATCAGTTGTATCAATAACAATGGAGGTAATCTATGTAATAAAATCCATTTGTCCGAACTTGAAACATTGAGTGCATAAAGTTAAGGTGTTCCTGCCATTTTGGGGTACAACTTGCACCTTTTGCGTATTTCCAGCCGTAAAAACAAACCTTGTATTTGTCATTGCATATTTTTCTCGGAAAATTGCAGCATGTCACAGTTCGTCTATACAAATTGCCCAAATCATTGTCATACTATGTGTATGTATGTTTTCCTTGAAAGGCAGGATTGTTCCGGGTTAGCTTTGTCAATTCCTGTAAAAATTCCTGAGTCATTTTGAACGAAATCGGCCCTGCTCTAACATAGCCTTGCCACTACGGCGCATTGATTACGCCCCACCGAGCAAATCGCCGCTAATGTCGCATTGCTACCTCACATGTCACAGCACTTACACCTCTAGAAAAAGGTGCGCAATCATCACTAAATTCTTCAATCAGTTGTATCAACAACAATGGAGGTACCGGTAATTCATGCATAAAAATCCATTTGTCCCATTGCTGAACTTGGAACATTTAGTACATGAAGTTAAGGTGGCCTTGTCATTTTGGGGTACAATTTACAGCACTTTTTTTTCTTATTTACAGCCGATACACAATCCTTGTATTTGTCATCCCATCTTTTGACGAAGGCGAAATGGTAGCACTTTGGAGAATATCTGGCAAGATGATATGCAAAATGTACAAAAAAGCCATAGCGGATAGAATAGATTTTGCCTAACTAGTCCAAAATGTCGTCTCGATTAATCCCAAAAGAGGGAACTTAAGAACACTAACTGGCTTATACATATATAGACAAACGAATCCTCCTGATGGTATACAGACGTTGCAATTTGTGTATACGGAGTTTTATATTATAATCCTGTTTTGTTTACCCTGTATTTCGATGTATTTTTTTTATATCTATGATATAGTCAATAAATACTATACTATTGCATATTTTTCTCGGAAAATTGCAGCATGGCACAGTTCGTCTATGCAAATTGCCCAAATCATTGTCATACTATGTGTATGTATGTTTTCCTTAAAAGGCTAGATTGTTACGGGTTAGCTTTTCTCAGTATTTGTTTATTCCTGTAAAAATTCCTGAGTCATTTTGAACGAAATCGCTGCTGCTTTAACAAAGCCTTGCCACTATATTATTTTTGCTATGGAAAGGTTGGTGAATTATTTAACGCATGTAAGGATATACAAGGGCAAACCTATAGAAGAGCTGTCATTCAGAATTGTCATTACAGCAAGAATTGGTACATGAATGAAATAGCATGAATCATTCCAGAAACTAATTTCGATCATTGCACTTTTGATTGTTGTCACGTAAATATTTATTTTGAAATAACATGTAATTGAAAGTTTTTTACATAAAAGTCATTCGAATAGCCCTTTCTTTCTCTTTTTGTTAACTTATCGGTATATTACACCAAGGACTCCATAATCTCTACAAAATTGTTTAGTTGTACGACAGTTATGTACTATCCGTTTGGCAAAAACGCATTAAAGTCAGTTTATTGGACATAAAGAGATACACAGAAAACCCTCAACCCTTTAAACCTTAAGGGATATTCTTAAAATTATCGTCTGGATCTTTGACACTTTTGACACTAACTTGGAAATGAAATATTTGAAGGAGAGTGGTTTGTAGCGTTCTGGTGGATATATCTCCTTCAAATCTTTTCCCAATTATGCTTTCTGCCATTAGATTCTTTCTGCTATTATATTTTACTGAAATTGTATGGCTGCTTTTGGGTGCTGTGAGCATTAATGGATTAAAGTGCAGTTGCTGGAAAAGTATTGAGTACGCCTGTAGTATGGTATCAAACATTTACCCAAACTTCAAAAACATTCTAAATCCTTTTCCCTCGCGCTCATGACGTATAACATCAAATCTGTTCACGCGAAAATGCAATGTTATTAAACACTCGATTGTGCATTGTTCTTGACTGCATGTCAGAGTTTGTTAAGCAGAGCTGGTACTTCGTCGTACTTGAACGACCATTCCATATAACGATAATGAATTCACCACTGTAACATGGAGGTGTTATACAAGACGTAGTTCTGAAGTGCAAGGGGGAGTGACAGTTGTGCAACATTCGTTGACCTCACTTGGCATAATGCGTGACGTATGCTACGACGACAGATTCTTTGCAAAGTAGGAGGTTCCTGTGCTAGTTCTCTAAGCTGCCGATGGATGGCGCTGTCGTCTAGAGTACCCCTGCTGACGCCAGGCATATTCATAATCATTGGCATCACGCCACCATCACTGTAAATGTTCATGTAAAGAGTGTTGTTGACCAACTGAATAAAACTGTGGATGCTTCTGATATTGTTGGGATTGTCCAACAGCATAAACAGTGGAGATTCTTTGTGAATATTTAGTGTTTCGGGGTTAGCTCCATTTTGCAATAAAAGGTCCACTGCACTTTCGTTGCCGTTTCTACATGCGTAATGTAATGGAGTGTTCCCGTCGCAATCGGTAGCATTGGCATCTGCGCCCTTCGTGAGGAGGTAGCGAACGAATGCACTCTGCAGCCCAATATCCCTGACGCATGCGTAGTGGAGCGGAGACGCGCCATTCGTGACATCCGGTTTCTGGATATCAGCCCCAAGGCGTAAAAGTTCCCTAGCAACGCCATAACTTCCCGTTTCAATGGCTACAATGAGAGGTGTGAGTCCATCTGGTTCATGCATATCTACATCGGCACCTCTCTTTGCCAAAATCTCAACAGCTCCGAAAATATTGTGTTTTGCCGCTTTATGCATGTAGCCATGACCATCTTCCGGTACAACAGCAGTGGCAGAGGCTCCGTACTCTAACAAAGTCTGCAAGCATAGTTGACTGCGGAAATGTTGCATTTTTAGATATTGATGATAGTCGAGTTGTTCGGGCGTAAGGTCATCAAAATTGTCTGCATACATAACCCGTGGCCAGTACATGAGGACGAGCTGAATCGGGTATCTTTCAAGACGATCCAGACGATTTGGCGCAGCGCCGTGACTGAGAAGAAGTCCCACAATCCTCGGCCTCCGATAGATGCACGCAACATGCAACGGGAGAGCATGGAGATCCTTTGATATCAACCGTTTTGCCGCTGAGCCAATCTTGTTCGAAAATACAAGAACTTGATTTGGACTGACAAGTTTGTTTTTAAGAAGTTTCTGGCATCCTTCAACATCGTTACGAATGATTCGGTCGTGCAATTCCAGTCCTATCGTTTCTTCGGCCATTCCCGGAGCGCAAACGCTTGTTGCAACCCTTGCAATGTTGAAAAATTCAGCATATATTGGGGAACCCATTTTGACTGCTCGTGGAATAGGAAATGCGCCAAACGTTCCGTAACGTGTAAGCGCGCCCTCCAATAAAGGCAACGTGTCCCCAACAATGTCCCGAACAACTATGATATGGCAGACGTTCATCGATTCCTTTGTTGCCATTTATTTCATCCACGAGCTCTTTGGCGGATATTATTTTACATGTATGTTAAAAAGGAGGCGATGTATGAATGGAATGACTATGGTATGGAAATGGTTTCTTTGATTTTTTCACACCGAAGTAGGTTTCGTTTCTCCTATTAACATTCGTTCCAGCTTGGGTATAACGTAACCGGCGTAGTCGTTATTGTTGGCATTTGTTGCATACGTGCATTCTGCAATGAGAATAAATAAACATCCCTTTCGGGTATATCCTTTCGACGGTTCTTACCAAAAAGGTAGAAAAACGTGTTTGACTCTTTGTCGTCTGTTCTATGATATGAACAACAATAAACCACATTTAACTTGTAAAGACTGTCGCTTCTGACTTCAAAAACACGTTGGATGTCTATAAAACGTAAATAAACCGTTAAGAATATCATATACTGTAAAGTTTATTTATAACCATATCTACATTTCTCGGTATTTCATAAAATTAAAACCTTATACCTAACACAGTTTAGAATAGAGCTCAATAGCATGAGCCATTCGTTGAATATGATAACAGTTCGATCTTGCTATGTACATACATTCATTATTTTCAAGCACTTGCAAAGTCCAGATGGTCATATTAACATTTAGCAGCAAGTAATCCTTTGCATACATGATACATACAATTATGGTTAACTGAAAAGAATAGATTCACAAATATGAGAACTTAAACAATTTATCATTTATTTCCTTGCCATCGCGGTTTAAAATCTCAAAAAAAAGTTTTAAGAATGCACTATTTTGCTTCATATGTTTTAAAACCTATTGCTGGATATTAGACCCATTTTACTGAAGACTTTTAGGGGCCATAACATTTGAAAATATTAGTGAGATATTTTGTGTGCGGAGCCTATTATCCAGTGGTGGTTTAGCAAGGACAGCCGACGCTGATCCCATGGGGCTAGGAACAAAAGACAGCTGTTCAAAGACACACCTCGATGGTCGCGCGTCACAGTCAAACAATGCCTAGAGTTGGGCATGCTATAAATAGTTGAGAAGCTCGAACTTACTGCACTTGGCGTCAAAACTTCTCACTAAAATTTTCAATGTTATGGCCTGTAAAAGTCTTCAGCAGTAAAAAATCAAAAAAATACTTTTTATTGGGCATAGTCAATGGCATCTCTAAGGTATCTGTGAACCCACAGTAACCATCAACTGCGTAATTAATGAGAATATGTCATTCGAAAAAAAAGTTGTAAATTTTGAAATAAAACAGAATATGGATTGAATAATGACAGGTGGCGATGATATTCTCTACCTGATAACACTCAGGAACCTGGAGATACACCTAGTTATAGGATTATGCTGCTTTGAGGTGTGTTTTGGGACAGGGCTTTTAACTGGCTTGCAATGGTACCCATCACCTTAAGGCTGTGATGCTGGTGACACATTCAAAATAAGACAACTCCTAGTTTAGCACTCCTGTACCCTTTCTAACAATAGTTATCCAATCCCTGAGGTCTTGGTGTTTCAAATATAGGTTTTCTTTAACTTACCTGCTTGAGCTGACCTCAATATAAGTACAGTTTCAATTTTACAGTGTTTTACCTCAAATGAGGTTTTCTTGATCAATAAAGGTTCATTTGATTTATAAATACCATACATGTCTGCGAAATATACTAGGCTAGGGCAACTGAAAGGCAAATTTGGAGTTCCTGCAAGAGAATACCTTACAGCATGCGATTTTGGTGGAAACTTTTACTTGAGAAAGTAGGTCACTTTGGTCAGACATGTTGACACAATGGTCAGACATGTTGACCTACTTTCGTAAGTAAAATTTCCACCAAAATCGCATGCTGTAAGGTATTCTCTTGCAGGAACTCCAAATTTGCCTTTCAGTTGCCCTAGCTTAGTATATTTAGCAGACATATATGGTATTTATAAATCAAATGAATCTTTATTGATCAAGAAAACCTCATTTGAGGTAAAACACTGTAAAATTGAAACTGTACTTATATTGAGGTCAGCTCAAGCCGGTAAGTTAAAGAAAACTTATATTTGAAACACCAAGACCTCAGGGATTGGATAACTATTGTTAGAAAGGGTACAGGAGTGCTAAACTAGGAGTTGTCTTATTTTGAGTGGGTCACCAGCATCACAGCCTTAACTGCAGGGTCCTTTCACTCATTCTATTTTATTTCTTTTACTTCTCTCAATAATATTTCGATTCTAAATTATTTTACGCAGTTTCTATGTTGTAGAGTTTTGACGATTATAGATTATAGATAGATGTAACATAATGCAGCAAAAATTATCCAAAACATTAAAATAGGAAGACAAATTGAAAAACGCAATACAATGGATTAACAATTATCCGAAATGTGTTTGAAAATTATGTCCTCGCGCAGGCACATTGCTTGGTTATTTATCGATGATAATGTCTTCTCTATTTTTCTGCTGTAAGCAAGATGATAAGGATAACTAGCTAGCCCCCATGCACAGCACGGGTTTAGTTCAAAATCGCATTATTTTCCATTCCTGCACATTCTCAAGCTAAATAATGTTGTAGACTTCTGAAAATAGATGGCGCCACCAGGCCTGTGAGACACAATTTTCAAAAAGTACACTGTAAATGCACCAATTCGAAAAATCCAAACCCTTCTGGTCAATCTTTAGACTACGGTGGAGTATCCCAGGGTGGTATAAGCACTTGTCAGTTGTCAGGTGTTCTGGAATCCGTGAAGAAACCTCCAAAAACTCGGTATGAATATATACCGAGTTCTCGTTCATGACTAGTTGAGAGCGTATGTTTTTAAGTCATTTAGGCCAGGTAACTTTTGCGGGGAATTGGCGACTCTCGAAATCTTTCTCTTCTGTGCTGCGACCTTCTGTTTCCCGCCAACCAGTTCTCTGTGAGCGATAATAGGGAAAGACGAGGGAACAGAGCAGGGGACAGGCAACAGGAAAAGGGGAAAGTCAAGAAGGGACAGGAATCGAAAAGCAAGTGTGAGCGAAGTGTATGAGTTTTTAGTAGTGGTGAGATTGTTTAAGCATTTGAGATTATCGTATTGTAGAATTGTGTAAGTAGTATAGTTGATAGAATTGGAGAGATTTTCAGTGGTTGAGATTTTGATATTAATAGGAAGATTGTTAATGATGGTAAGGTAAGAATGTCGTAAGAGAAAAGGGTAAGGGAAACATTAGTTATAGAAAAGAAGAAGGCAAAAAAGAAAATGAATAAATAATTTATTATGACAAATATACACAATATTGATAATACACAGTGGATGAAAGCGACAATATTACAAATTTCCTTGCAAATGCACAAGTTGCGGAGCCTCCATGTTCCGGGCTGTTACGCATCCTTCACAAATGCCCTGTTTTAAATGCAAAGTATTCAATAATAGAAAATAAATTAACTTGTATTTTATCAGATAAAATCCTTTTTCAAAATAAACAATTACAAATTAAAATAGGTAAAATGTCGTGTGTTTAATCTACAGTTCTCTATCAAAAGTAAAAGTTATCATACAAATTTCTATCTTGCTCAGAGCGATATTGTTGGAGGCAAAACTGGTACGTATTAACTTAAAACTCTAAAATAAACGAAATGCGGATAATTTATTAAATGCGAATTCAATATACACAAGAGCAACAGTTAATTTCTAACACACATAAAGGCAGCATTCGATTAATTTGAAAGGCTCGTCTCGCGTCTGCATTGGTTTCGAGAATGCTGTGTCACTTTCACAAAGCAGCAGGGAATATCATTGAAGCGTAATTCTAATTGCCTTTGTTTGTTTGTGTGATTGTGTTTTTTTTCTAATCTAATGCTGTTAACCTTAACGATGTTTAAAATAAGATTACGAACAGTTCGTATATAAAGATAATTGCAAACAAACCCTCATATATGTTTCTAAAGGCAAGTGCTACTTGTACTACATGTATTAAATAGACGCAGAATATACCCCAGTCCCATTGAAAGCTGTGTAAAAGTATAATTATGCTCAGAGAGTGTATATGTACTTGCTACTCACTTGTAATCTATCATACCATCCATGTCAATAGAGTCCAGCCTGTCCACTAGGGTATCGATTTGCTCATCTGTCAGCCCGATATCAGCTTTCTGTACAGTAATAACAGAATATTTAGGTTTAACAATATGGTTTATGTTTTATCTGTAATTTCCTTCATGTATTAGTGAATGTGTATTTTTCTTCTTTCCTTCTTTATACTCTTATTTACTTTTATTAGTATTTAGTGTGTACACATAGAGTACAGTCAATAGAGATACAAGAAGATAAAATACGATAGCATCATCGAGCCCATTTATTCCAAATAAAAGTGTTCGTTTATCTCTCTGGGACCCGAGGTATGAAATTTTACGTAGTGCTTGCGAGGTGCTTGTGGTTAGGAATACAAAGGGAGAACAATGGATTAACGAACCACAGGCAAAACGGAAGCAGTACGCAACGTTTTATATCCAGGACCCCTGTTACTAACTAAAGACATATGCAATTATGGACGGTGTAGCAGAATGTTTTTCAACGGGTTTTTATACTATTTTCAAAGTGGATTAGTTTAAATATTCTGGTACAAATCGCATTGTTTGTCTAACACAAACTTTTGTGCATAGAGATTTTTCAGGAGACCATCGTGATAGGAGATGCATCAGTATGATGTAAAAGAAACTTTATTTCATCATTCTAGGGGAAATATGTCAAATATTCATCAGTGTATCTGAGCATATAGGATATATACTAGTATCAACAGGATATGGACATTGTGTTTTGCACAATTCTATTCCCATACTGTAGGCGTATGTATGGGTCTTTATAGGCCTATGGTACTTCTTGACAAAAAATTCTCTTTGAAAAGTTGATTGGCTATAAATTATTTATGTTAAAGCATTCAATGGATACAATGCAATTTAATTCGTTATCGTCAAATAAATTACTAATACCATTATATCTCATATATACGTTCTAGTATTCTCTTTTACAAATTGATTGGATACCTATTATTTATGTTACAGTATTCAATGGATTTGGTACCAATAAAGATACAATACAACTTAATTCGTTCTCGTCAAATGAATCAATATTATCTTTATGTGTCATATATACGTTTTTTTCTTCCTGTTTTCCCTATGGTAGCACTTACCTTCACTCCTCTTTTGAATTCCTCAGCACAGATCTTGAGGTTTTTGTTCTTGTCAAAAGAGTTGAAAAAGTCGACAACCCGTAGGTTTTGTTTTTCTATGTACTGTGTGATTATGGCCACTGGGTCATTCTTCATAAAATACTCCAATGATCCAGACTCGGAGTTGCCCAACAGAGGATCTAAACGTTAAGGGAAGGAAACATGTTTTAACCAGTTCATGCTTAACACAAATACATCTGGAGCGTACAGTGCCGACATTTAATTCCTGCACCAAATGCGTGGGCAGCCCGGGTATAATGCACTACCAGACGCTCGATTGCCACCCAGTTTCCTGGGCATGGATGCACGGAAGACCTCACAAATGAACGTAGCTTTGATTTGCAAGCTACGTCGGGCATTGCTGTGCTTGGCATATCTTTTGACAGGTTATCCATAGGTGTCTGTACAACCAGGCATTGAGAGACGACCGGTCGACTGGTGCAGGAATTAAGTGTCTGTACTGTACGCATGGTCTGACACATATGGAAATATCTAGATAATAAAACAAACTCTCGGGAAATATTTGAATGAAAGTTGTTGTTATTGGTGTGTTTTGAAAAGATCCTATCAAATAGTTATGAAATATCAATCTACTTCATATTCATCTTCAAAGTTGTCTGATCATTTAAGCACTCCATATGCAAATGGGTTAAGAGTTATTCTTGAAACTGTCATTTGCGTCTTTGATACTTTTGACAATAATCAAAATTCTAAATTAAGAATGATTTACAAATATTCTTGATGGAGACTAGTTGGGGCTGTTTTAAGCAACATTGCTCCTACAACGATTTTCCTAAATGTGCTTTCACTTGAAAGACGTCATCAAAACTGCCAGAATTTGGCCGCTATGGGCATTTACCTGTAGTTATGCCTATTATTCTTCATGAATAGGCAGTGGCTCTATTTGTGAGCACACATCTATATTATAAGAGAGGAGGCCCAATCCTTTGCAACGCATGATCTCCGTTGCCGCGCCTGTTTGCCTAATTCTGAGTTGGCAGTTTGGTGGACGAGTGTGTCTAGATGGTTCTTAACGTAAACTAATTTCAAAGAATTTAACAAAAAGGTGCTTTTGATGCTGGTTTCTTATCCTCAAGCACGGCCGGGTGTGGTATGACCACCCGGCGATATATAGTACAACCGATATCAAACTTCTGCTTCCACAATGGGGTTGCACTGCACGGACTTTGTTGGTTGTCCGGTGGCAGAAGCACGCACACTGTAGTTAGCGTAGCTTACCCGGGTAATCAAAGGGAACCTGGGCATGCACCGAAAGGGTTTAGGCGGCATGGACATAATGGACAATGCCTCCATCGGCGCTAAGAACGTACGGACACATCCCTTGGGAAAAAACACAATCAAAGGTTGTGCGCTTAGAGAGAGAGAGCATTTGAACAAACCCAAACAATTCAGCATACTACGGTGGTGCATGGGTGACATGCATATTTGAGCTTACGAAGAATTCGGACTTTTCTATAGTTCCAAAAAATGTTTTCCATACAGCCAGTATATAAGCTACCCGGCTTTAAATAGATACAATTTGAAAGTTATCTTTATCAAAATAAATTGTGATGGAACTTAATGTCTATGTATATTTTATAGAACCACCTCATGCCCATACCTCACTTTGGGTATGCTTGGAATTAATCCGTGTTTGAATGAAGATTGTGCCTCCTTTGGAATATGTTTTCCTTCAACAATTATTGAAATAGTATTGTGTTTACATTTCCTTAACAATCATAGCGTAGCAGCTCAAAGAAAAGCCCTTTTTTTTATATCTATTTATCATTTTTTGGGGGGAGGGGGAGGATATCCACATAAAAGTATCATTTGGAAATAATTTGTGGGTAGAATCATACCAAAATGCTTATTGGCCAACTCATACACATTCTTTCCACGTTTTTTTGTATCTGGACTTAATTCCCAAAATATTTCATTGATAGCATAAACATATATATATATATATATATATATATATATATATACCCAGTATATATATATATATATATATATATATATATATATATATATATATATATATATATATATATATATATATATATATATATATATATATATATATATGATTATATTAAGCACCTAACCTGCGGAACTTAGGTCAATTATTATTCATGTGCAGCTTTAAAACAACATAGGAAGTTACCAACAGACGTGTAAAGAGTACTGAATTCCGCAAATTGGTAAAATAAAGAATATTTCTTTCAATAAATGTTTTAAACTATTTACGATTTTGACAAATTTATATATGAACTGACCACATTTATTCAATCAAATAACTTGCAAATGTTTAATTGGCCAATTATGCTAAGCAGATTACTGTGTTGCACTTTTATTGAAATTGCATTATTGCCAAGAGAGAATCCAGCGCAGTGAACGATTGCGAGCTTTCTCTCACGACATTCTTTAACTCCAATTAGGTTGGGGTGCGTAATGAGAATGGCAATGGGGGCTAAGGGTATGTAGGTGGTGTTCGCCGATTACTACGGCACCCGTTACTACGTATCCCTAAGTGGCAGAGGAGAAAGCAAGCAAAGCTACGAATTGTTATATCACAGTTCGTGTAGAATGCATTAGAGTCTACCATTCAAGTGTAAGAGGTTTATACATCTGTGTTTCCTCCTCTTACCTACCCAATTAATAATCTTAGCTTTAAAAAGTTGTAAACGAGTCTGTAAATCATTCCGAATGACAAAAATTCATAAATGATATCTTTCAACAGGAAGAACCAAATTAGGACGGGTGTAAATGACATATCGTATGTCATATTTTATATTGATCTTACTAAACGAAAATTGTTTTGAGTAGAAATGATTAGAATTCGTCATGAGTGATATGATAAATGGACACCACCCCACCACCACCTTTCCAATACCGGTTTGACAACTTATCTATCAATGGCATATATGTTTACCAAGCCTCTTGAATTATTGATCCATAGGTTAGGTAGCCCTAAGTGTGTGGTTGCAAGGATATCTGGGTGCCCTGATATTTTTGACGTAAAAAGAAATTTCGTGGTTACCGTCCGTAGGACGGGTACTTTCCTAGTTATCTATAAACGTCATCTTACATTATCTCGTTATAATATTTTTGTAAAGCTGTTCTTGTTTCATGTTCAATTTATATTTTGTATAAGTACACGTACCTCTTTTGTAACCTATGTGTTAACAGCAAATAAAATACTATTACTGTTAAAGAGCAGCGTCTTAAGCTTCCGTAAGCACGAGGCTATCTTGGAATTGTCAGATTTACATGATTCTAGTAGTACTTTTCATGCAAGGCTTTATTTGAATACCGTGCATATCTTTCCCCTTTCATAATAAATTTGTTAAACTTTATCCCCGTTGGATATTTTCCCTTGGAGTTTTTGGCCTATTCTTATTTTCATACATAACATTTTGGGGTGATAGGATAGATGGGATAGAAGTTGGAAATTATTACGCACAACATTTGCATAAATAATTACATTTTCCTTTCGATGATGTAGAAAGAAATACTTCCTTAACTGCTTTTTTAGAAACAAGATAATGACTACAACCAGTTCATTTGTTTTATGTGGATTGTTCTATATTTGTATTTCTACTTCATGTTAGTAAATATGATATCATATTTGAAGATGATACTAGTATATAAGATACCTGTATTTATGTGAAATCAAAAGCCAATTACACACTTGTGTAATTTGAAACAAAATGGTGTTCATGATTACCAATATAGTAAAACTTACCCTCTTTTGATTTGGCTTTGGCGTAGATGCCTTTGATGACGTAGTTACTCATGACTCCACCATGGATGATCTCCATTTCTCGACCTTGTAGTATCTCCTTGTGGACCATATCGAAATCTTTATTGACCTGAACATCCTAGAATAGCCATTCAATTAATATTGATTTGTAAGAAAACCATTAGAACATAATGGTGTGATTGAATATATAAAAAATGGCTTGACGTTTTTAAACACAATTCTGAAGCATATTAGTCACTAGTTACTATAAGTAACAAGAATGATGTCCAAAAACATATTAGGTATTTCAAGATGTGACCAGAATGCCTTATTCCGTTGTAATGGTAAACAATGCATTGGTGAATGATCGCAATGATAGGATATTTGATAAAGTACGATAACAGAAAATGGATTACGAACGTTATGGACTTACGGTTTAATTGAATACATATGAAACATCTTAACGTTTTTGAAAACAAATCAGAAACATATTACCATAATTAACTAAATGAATGCGCAAAATCTAACATATTTAAGTATTTCCAAGATGTCACAAAAATGCCATTTTCCATTATATTTGTGGATTAATTTAAATGCATGTATTACAATTACAAAAAGTCATAATATATATATGTTTATTAACTGTAATATTTCTATTACAAAATCATAATAAACATAGAAATTCTGAACTAATAAAGGAAACCCTACAAACGAGTGAACTAATAGCAAAAAGATATTTTGCAAGAGGAGTATGATAGGTAGATAATTTATTTAAACATGGCACTTACCACCATATCTAGTTTCTTTAGAACACTACGATCATTGTGTATAGCTGTAACGATGGCAACTGCTCCTACAGGACCCATGGGATTGTTTCCTAACTGGATACAAACATATAAATAATCAAATAACAGATACAAAAACACAGGATAAATTATTGTCAATTCAACACTATCATTGCAATAAGAGGGCATATATTAGTTGCACTGGTGGCATGTTGTGAATATATACAAAAAGACCCTTGTAACCACGACAAACAAAGTCATTGCTTTGTTTATATTCATTGAAATATTATAATTCATTTGAAAATAAATGAAACGTATTATTCCAAGACGTGAAAAGAGTTGTTTAAGCCAGTGATAGATGAAATTTAGTGTATGTTTATTTGAGACACTTTGAAAATGGAGATTGAAACATTTTCCTTTCTATTTGATGTCACCAATTCTTTGTTTGTATATTGTCTGCCTTTATTTTAGTTAGCATGACATACGCAGTGATAATTATTTGATTATCTGTGGTACAATAAGATGATGAGGATATTTTGTTCGATGCAATAAAAGTCATCTCTTTGAGAATTAAAATAAGCATGTGTGTTAAAGCTGTTCGTTTGTGGTAGTTTCGGTTCCATCACTTACAACTTCTAAAACATATAAAACATTCACAACACGATGTTATAAAGAGTAGATAGCTAACATACCTTTAGAATGTGCAGTTCCTCATTGCTATCAAGACCTTTGGCAAGAAGTAGAGCGCCCTCTGCCGTGATTCTATTGGAACTAACATCCAACTCTCGCAGCACGTGGTTGTTCTTGAGAATCTCGCCAATTGCGAGAGCACCCTCGTTCCCAAGACCATTCATAGCGAGATTCACTCGTTTAAGTCGTGAATTCACCTAAAATAATACGATAAGAAAGTGTTTCATGTCGACGAAGAATACGTTGGCATTCGATGCGTAACGAGTAAAATTGATAATGTGTTCTTTAAATATATTTAGTCAATACTCTCACGTGTTAAACGTCAGTCGAAGTAAACATTGATTCAACAATACGTACTCAAAGCAAAGAATAGGACACGCTTATTCCTCATGCAAATTTACCTATTAACCCTTTTGCTGCTGAGATTATTTTCGTCCAATGCACAAAAAAGCAAATAATAATGAAAATCATCAGAACCAAGTCGTGTGGGTACACATATGAAAGCTCACGCTAAGCACTCTCCGATGAGTACCCATTCGCCAGGGTTTCAGTCATTTTTCAGGTTTTTTGCATCATTTTGTATTGGCCGAATTAGCCACCAGCAGCATAAGGGTTAAGGTGGCCGTAAACGTTTCGTCCTCAGGGAAGGCCTGTTTTGAGATATATCTATTATGTTCATGAACCGGGTCTTACCCTCCATATGAAAAAAACTCCATACCTCTACCCCACTCCAAACTCCATGAATTGTGAAATTTGTCTGTGTGACAGCTGAGAATCAGAAAGCCATGCTGCAATGTTTTGGTCATGTGACTAATTAGCTGATAAGCCCCTCCCACCTGCCAAGTGAAGATGAGGCAGGAAATGGAATGGCATCACAGATAATGATGTTTTGATTAATTCAAAAATAGTGTATTGGGGGTTAGTCTTAATCAAAATGTGGCTCCGGCTGTCTGAGAAAAACAGGAAACATACCAGTTTTTGGGCAACAGGTAATACAATGTGTGTATTTGATGGGAAAACTTGGGCTTTGCATGCTGAGTAATTCCTTCTCATACCTCCATCTTGAACAGACACTCCATGCTCTTTGGGTAATTAACAATACTAAAATGGGACAATCACACCCATATAAGTACAATTACATCCATATAATTCAGCTATCAACTAATTGAAGCCTGGGTTGTTTTTCTCACAACAATGTTGTCAGTCAGTTAGAGAAACAAAAAAGATTGGAATTACAGGTGAACAATTGGGTTAGGTGATTGATTAGCACTGTGGCTTCAGTTCTGTGGAAATAGATACAGGTATCTGTGTTGTGTCAATTGGACATAATCCCCTCAGGTCTCCGCTCAGTGTGTAGTGTCACACATAATCCCCTCAAGGGTTTTGGGAGTTGAGAGGAAGTACCAAACAATTGGGCTTACTGCTCTTTGGGTAGAACAGGTCATTTGCCCTGAGCACTTCCAGCAGTAAAGACACAGGAATATCTTGTGTGGGACCTTAAGGAAAGTGCCCATTCTTCTGTAAACTATCTTGGATCATAAGTTGCTCATCTAAGAAACTATGCAGCTATCTGATTCAGGATTATTCAACTTGGATCACTGGATTGTCTCTAGAGTAGAAGCAGATACAGCAAAATAGGTTTGTGAAATTATTTTACTTCATGACCCCATAGCATTAAGTTGTTCTCAATAGCAGCACCCACATAAACAGATAGATTGATTTACTCAGGTACCAAGTGGAATATTGAAAGAGGTACATAACCCCTTCAACGAATAAGGCCCAAAAATATGAACAAAAACAAGCCACTTTGTTAGAAAACTATGCTTGTGATAGCTTCAAAGTATTAAGCTTTTGGCCCTGCAAAATGCTTATTTTAGATAAATGATAAAGTATTTCAAGCTTTTATTTGCAAAATCAGTAAACTTGCAGTCAAATAGGCTGCTAGCATAACAAACTAGATAGCCGAAAATTGATTTTGATGGCACAGTTCTTTGAATGATTAAGAAATCTAGAACTATGATGGATTACATTAGCATGCAAACAAGATTCCAGGGTGAGGTCACATGATGCCCATATATGGAAGGGACTCAAAATTAGCATACCAACTATTTTGACAGGCTACAGGCAGTAGCAGAAATGTGCTTATTTATACTTTTTTTTGAGGTAATTCAGAGGAAAAAAATGTTGACAGTTGTGAAATACAATGGAAGGTTACTTTATCTTTCCACTTGGACTAAAATAAACACATTAAAGTAGTAGCAAGTTATTGCACAGTTACAATTATTGTGTAAAACGCAAAACTGCCATTTTCTCAGCTTAGATTTCTATAGTTTTACTCTCACGGCTGACGTGAATTTAGACACAAATCTTAATCAATTAGCTTCAAACTTTGTATATAGATTCTAAAACATGTTCTCTACAAATCTAGACGGGGATATTGCAATATCTTATCTGGTTAATTTTTTATAGTGAGTCAAAAATCAAGAAACCAAAAAAAGCATTTTTTTCCTAAAATGCTGTTAGATAAATGGCCATAAAAAAAGTTAGGGGCCATATTTTACAAAACCCTTGTCTAGATTTGTAGAGACAAAGGTTTTTTTCAATGTTTTAAAAAATCAGGTTATTATCTTAGATCCTGCTCTTAGATTTGCGTCAGCCGTGACATATATACTGAAAATTGATTAGTCAAAGTTTTGACCCCAATTTCTTCAAAATGTTTGGAGCACATACAACCTATCCATATCCTATGTATTCTTTAGAATCTCAGCTTTCTAAAAATATATAGTTTGCTAGGGGTTTAGTGTACAAATAATGAGAAATCAGCCATTATTTGAGGGAAAGTCTGCTCTCCACCGGAAACGTTTACAGCCACCTTAAGCAACTTCGAAGAATCAACAGGGATGCCATACAGTTATGGATTGCAAAAATGATTTGAAAATCAATATGCATATATCTATAGTTACGTGAATATATAGTAATGCATATATGTACATTTTCCCGTTCTATGTTTCTGTTTTACATTGTATGTGTGGTAAATAAGTAAATAACTGACCTTTATGCCATCCAATATGGCGATACCTCCACCTCGACGGAAGTGATTCCAGCTCAGATCTAAATACTCTATTGTTTCGTTTTCACCTGAAACATACGAGAATTTCGAAACATTAATAAGCACGTGATGAAAAATTGAGGAAAACACTTCAAAATTAACATCCAAGATACAAGAGGGCGAGCGATGAAGAATGGGGAAAACACTTAATTTTGTATGTCTTCAAAATATCTCAATAATTGTATATTCTTTAATGTCAACAAGAAAGGTGCATTTACCTGTAATGCATTTACGAATGAACAGTTTTGATTTTATAAGAAATAGCGGACATAGAATAGAATGGGCACCCCCTATCCATACTGGTCCTGGAGGTAAGGAGAGTAGGTTTGAGGAATGGGGGTTAGGTTGATTGGTTGAGGTTGAGTGTAATCAGGGAGAGTGGTTGGTTTGGTTGGCTTCAAAGATATTGGGAATGGATGGGTTATAGTATAGTATAATATAGTATAAGCATTGATTATTTTTATTATCAAACATAAACAAAATAAAACCAACTATCTTAGGTTGTCTCTTTTTGGAGTACTTGGGTGGCTCTGAAAAGAGCCGTTGGGTTTGTAGAGCCATTTGGGATGATTATGCTGGGTACTGTTGAGAGATATGTAGAAGTATGTTGTCAAACATGTCTTCTTTACCAAACCTATCTTCCCACATAAACTGGTCAAGATAGGATGGTAACATGTGTGCCTGCGTGCCATTCATGTTCTTAAAGTAGCGCTTTTTCCTACCCCAATATGATTCTATGGCCTGTGTATGTACACCAGTTTCAGGGTCAACAAAGTATTCACTGTGGTTGACACTAGCGTAGGTGTAATTTTGATTATTTGCAAGTTGAGCATATGCTCTCCATTGGTCTGAATAGATAATTGATCCAGGAGCTACATGCCTCTCAATTATTGGAATGAGAGTAGCAGCATCTCTGCGATCAACTATTTCCATATATCCGCGGACGGGTTTGAAGCTGGTATCAACCATACCAAACACCCAAACCTCTTTCTGAGGAGCCCGACCACGGTGGTACTTGGATTTATGCCTGAAGAGTGATTCATCAATTTGAACCACTACTCCAGGGCCACCAAGTCGAGGTCCATTAATGCTCATCAGTTTCCATGAGCACACATCTCTCAGGTACTGAAAGAGCTGGACGATGGTTGTCCTGCTCACAGAAGCATTTTGTGCTGTGATATTCAGAGGGGTATGATCTGACCACTGATGAATAATCAAGACTATTTTCTGGAGAGGCAATTTCATGCCATAAAACCAAGAGCCCTTCCTGACAGTTGTGAGAGCTCTGCAGGATTTCTTGGGGCACTTCCATGCACACTTGTCACACTTCTCTGCAGCCCGGTTCACAAGCTTCATGGGAGTCTGGCACTTGTGGCAGTTCATGTCAGAGGCAAGCAGACCTCTTTCTTGAAGAAACTCAATCATCTTGAGAGGACTGGGGTCTGTAATCAGGGGGCAGATTTGATCAAAAAATCTGGTAGGCATCTTCTCAGGGTTGTGCTGTCTCAGGGTTGTCTCAGGATATCAGTGGTCTTGGAGGAGGCTCAAGATAACTGATGTTGAGAAGAAAAGACCTGGCCTTTTTATTCAAAACCTCTCTATCCTAATCTCTGATTTCATATCACTCACTAACTCATATACTAATTTTTAACCATATCAAGTTCAGAATACCTTTGATATTAATTTCAAATTACCTTTGATGTTAATTAATATCAAATTACCTTTGATGTTAATTCCAAATTACCGTTGATATTACACTTTTTATGTATCTTTTGATGTTATTACTGTTATACCCTGCTTTGAAAATGTTTTGCTTTGAAGACAAAGTTTATGTCAAACATATCATTGTGAACTATGAGTACCACTCATGTGATTACCTTTTCGGCCAAGGGCTCACATTCAAAACTATTTTTGTCTTTACCTTCAATGACCATTATATGTAAACATGTTTACATTACTTTCCATTTGAGAACCACAAATACCCAAAACTAAATTTCTCAAACCTCCCTATCTCCTAAATCTATTACCTAGATATATATGTTCCCCCTGTTATGCCATTTTTTATCCATACTTATAATTTCAAAAACATCATTCTCAAAACTTATTCTCAAATCCTGTTCTTTTTCTTCCAAAATCTACCATTTATTATTCATTTATTTCCTTCCTTCCTTCCTAAATCTATCATCTAGATATGTATTTTTCCTAAATCTATCATCCATTTTCTTTCATCAGTTATTCCATTTTCTTTCATCTATTGAGAACTGCTATGTGCATGAGCACTAATCAGGGATTATGTGAAACCAGCCCTGACAACTCCTAATTGCAAGCAAGTAAAGTGGCATGTGTCAGATGTCTAGTATGGATAGGGGGTGCCCATTCTATTCTATGTCCGAAATAGCTTGATGAAACAATCATGACTATATGATTCATATTTGAAAGCATTCAAAAATGTAGATACAAGCCTGATGCAATTCGAATACTAGTATAATAAAAAACATTAACAATTCAACCAAATATGTAACATTAACTCGTAATAGTAGAATTAAGTTGTTGGGGCACTTGAGGAAGATATTGCACAATTTCAGCATTCGAGCCAAAGCAGGAAACGTACATAGTTGTTTTATATTCAAATATGGATATTTCCTCGATAAGATTTTTTAAAGTTTCTTCTCTATTTCTCCCCGATAAGGTGTATGATGTCTTACCTATGGCGTACCCAAGAAGTTCGCCAGATGCCTCTCCGAAGTCGTTATGGCTAAGATTCAGGTCGCGTACCGTGTTATTTTCCTGTACATAAACATAACAGTGTTGTTACTGAGATTAAGAATGAAATTAGTCCAACATGTTATCGGCATGTATCCCAAACATTGTAACAACCATCGGTTCCAGCGACTACAAAGTGTTGCTATTGTGTTTTGACCATTTAGGCATCTTCATGTCATTGTTGGTCTAACACCTTCTATTCAATATCTTCCTGATTAGTTGGTAAACATTTTGAATAAGTTGATCAGGTTACGTGAGAAAAAATACTATAGTATTATATATTATCATAATAAGTATTATTTGTCAAATGAAATTAAATCAAAATTGCAAATCAGCAAACTTCGATTTTCCATTTCCCTTTTCATCTAGTAGGCACAACTGACGACAAAGGACAATTTAAATCATCAACTATATGCATATTCAAATAATGTATCAGTAGAGGGATTGTCAAACCTGAGTGCAACATCAACTACTAGTGGAATAATATATCAAACGTCTGTCTTAATGTGTCTTCGTTATCAAATAATACCCATATGTAAGCAGACTATATATAAGATCTAGATGTAAATGGGTTCAACTACTTACAAGAATAGCTTTAGCGAAGGCTTCGGAATCTCTGTCTTTAAAAGCGTTTCCTAGAAAAATAAGAGAAATGGAGAAAATGGAAAAGGGTAAAAATCTTTCTTTAATTATGTTGAGTCAAAGGCAAGTGGATTAAAAAGAAAAAGGATATCAATTTTTAAAAACTGTCTATAAGAAATAAACATATCTGCATTAGATAGCCGAACTCCTATATTCTTCCAGTAACTTTAAAGGTGATTCTTACTCGAAACAAGAAATGAAAATGAATTTGGATTTATCCTTTTCTTCAAGCAAATAATCATAATATAATGATAAGTTGATGATGGGGTGAGGATTCTGAACCATTTTATACGGATTAAAGAAAAGCTCCTTATAATCGCATACTTATTTGAGACCAGTAGATTTTATGATGTCGTGTATGCTACCAAAACTAGGCTAAGTATATGCTAAAATGGTCGTGAGAGAATAGAACTTTTCGTTGTCTTACCTGAGAGATCTATCGTGAGTAATGTAGAGTTAATCATTAACATGTCTGACATAGAACTTGCTCCTTTACTTCCTAATTTATTGTCAGCAAGATTCTGAAATAAAGGTCAAATTTAAAAAATTACTTTCCTTTCAATTTCACTATTTTAGAAAATGCATGCATGCTTTACTAATATTGAACAGCACTAACCAATTCAGTGATGTAGATATTTTCCTTCAACATCTCTGCTATATGTCTGCCGCCAACACCTTCAAGCCAATTATCCTGTAGATCCAGAGTAAGGACTATCGTGTTATTCTGGAACAGAAATGAATATAAAGTCATTTTACGGAATTCTAGATAAGGTAAATTACTTGCATCCTTTCTTGGATGAAGTCACTGGTTAAAGAAATCTGAATACTTAAAGGTAAACATCGACAAACTTAATCCAAGTACCGAAACTGACAATTGTCTCAGACGTGCCGAGAGCGAGATGAGAAAACCAGACACTGTGTTGCCTTGATGCAGAAATACTCGCATATCATGTATGTATATATATATATATATATATATATATATATATATATATATATATATATATATATATATATATATATATATATATATATATATATACATATATATATGTATATATTATATATATATATATATATATATATATATATATATAGAGAGAGAGAGAGAGAGAGAGAGAGAGAGAGAGAGAGAGAGAGAGAGAGAGAGAGAGAGAGAGAGAGAGAGATCTTACCACTAGGGGTACGGCTATGGCTTTAGCGCCCTGTGGTCCCAGACCATGGTGTTTCATGATGACCTCTGGGTCCTGCATGTGACGTAGGAAGTAGGAGACTGGCACGACTCCCAGAGACTTGCACGTCTCCATGTAAACAGTCTTGCCTGAGGCATCATATCCTTCGTGGCCATCTAGAGGAAAGGTAATACAAGTAAAATGAGCCATGAATTTAAATATTTGTGTATATTATGATTTCCATTTCTATTCATATCATTTTTATTATTTCTATCAATTTTAGGGTGTGATTTAAATTCAATTTATGGATTTGATTATTTGGTATTTTGCGTGCTTTATAGTTATATATTACAATGATGTGACATGTACCCTCTGGTTGCGATTGCTGTTTTTTTTTTCAAATATGAAATAACACAAATGGCGAGTTTGAAATTCAAAATATGACCTTTACAATTTAATACAAAAAGATGCACGTCGGAGCTTGAGCGATGTACGTGCATCAATGCAAACCGGTGTGGATCCGCACCAGGACATCAACCTCATTCGACCTTCTCGGTTATCCGTTCTAAGACCATGTCTCCCTTTGAGGTGGTATAATCTAGAGTATATTACACTGTAAAGATACTAGTATTTCATTCCTGTACTAGTCGCCAAGTCGCCAATGCATGGCAGCTGGCGAGGTCCAAATAATTGGCATTTATGTTCATATTGAAGTATCACAGGAATGTAAAATTACGAGAATGTAGCCATATATACGCCCAGAAATGTAGGTAACAATCGGTCGTGTGGTCATATATAGAGTCCAGTCTGTCCCACATTTAGCACAGAAATTATATATCTTTACTGTACTAACCTTCTAATTTCAGGTCTGTGTACCAGTCGTTCTGTCCGCATAATTAGTGCAGAAAGTAAATACCTTTACTTTACTTACCTTCTACTTCCAGGTCTGTGTTCCAGTCGTTCTGTCCGCACATTTAGCGCAGAAAGTAAATACCTTTACTGTACTTACCTTCTACTTCCAGGTCCGTGTTCCAGTCGTTCTGTCCGCATATTTAGTGCAGAAATTATATATCTTTACTGTACTTACCTTCTACTTCCAGGTCTGTGTCCCAGTCGTTCTGTCCGCATATTTAGTGCAGAAATAAGATATCTTTACTGTACATACCTTCTACTTCCAGGTCTGTGTCCCAGTCGTTATCAGGGTTATTGATCTCATCCTCCTCATCATCTTCCTCGCATTCGATTGTTTCCGGGGCATTTATATTGATCTCTTGAGTTTCCTCTTCACCCGTTCTGAAAGACAAAAATGATTTCTACTTAATCAGTCTTGTTAAGCTGATATTGTCTTTTTTCCTAAAATACACAAAAATTAAAAACACTCATCTCGTATATATGTATATATATATATATATATATATATATATATATATATATATATATATATATATATATATATATATATATATATATATATATATATATATATATATATATATATATATACATATATACGAGATATATATATATAGTTGGTCCATCGAGTGATGCGAGTATACACAAAATTACGTCAGGATATATATATATATATAAATATATATATATATATATATATATATATATATATATATATATATATATATATATATATATATATATATATATATATATATATATATATATATATACATGTATATATATGTCCTGACGTAATTGCGAACTCCTACGTTATCACTACTTTATGACTCTTGAACACTTTCAGAAGTGACACGCTCCTATTTGTGGCAGTATAGTAATCCACCATTTCTAATAATTGCTTCAGTGCTCCAAGCAAGTAGGAAATATCATTGCTGGACATCGTAGCAAATGTCAGTCAACGTCAAGGATGTTATCGCATATATGTTTTTATCCCACTGGTCTGAAATTAAGATTATTTTAAATTACTATGATCGAAATCGACGTTCGATGATATTGCATTCGTTTATGTCTATATGTGTATTGCATTGCTGGGATGGTTACCCCACTAGCCCTTTTTGCAAAGATCATTTGAAATAAAGATTATAGTATGTTAAAACTTGAAAAGCTACCACTTTAATCATTATTATTATTTTCATTATTATTATCATTATTATCATTATTATTATTATTGTTATTATTATTATTATTATTATTATTATTATTATTATTATTATTATTATTATTATTACTATTATTATTATTATCATTATTATTATTATTATTATTATTATTATTATTATTATCATTATTATTATTGTTATTGTCATCATCATCATCATTAACATTTTTATTAATAATAATAATATCATTTTCATCATCATCGTCATCATCATTATAAACAACACCACCACCTTCATCGTCATCAGTATCACCAGTATTATCATATCTTCTATGGTATACAGTTCTCCTCCGATCGGAAGGTAATCACTACATATTACCGAGGTTGTGCTTAAGGGGGCTCGGGACCTTCGTTCTTTAAGTGTGACTTTCATGTAAAGATTGACCAATATCTTGGTCTATGTACAAGAAAACCCCAATAAACTATATATTTTATGAAAGCTGAGATTCTGGAGAGGTCAAATATTCTAAACTTATCTTGTAACATCTTCACAATTTCCCCGGGCTGGGGCCAAAAGACATACATGTGGATTTCTAATACATATGTTATTGCAAACAGCCTCCTGGCTTCATAAAAAGTGTAAGACAGTTGGTGTTTAAAAGTTTCATAGAAAACACATTTAGGCATGCCCTTATATTTTGTTTTTAAATCTTTTTGTTCCGAACGGAATTTAGAGCAAGATAAAGTCATGATCAATATTTTTTTCTAGAATTTCACTTTCCTTCATTTTTGAAGTCTGATTAAGAAATAACTAGACCAGCTATCAAGAAAATGAAATGAAGTTGCTTGCGCAAGGATGTTTTTCATTGTGTAGCAAAATTTCAGCTCTCTGGGATTAATATTGAATGAATGAGGTTGTTTCAAAAATGATAAGTATGGTGATTTCAGAAAGCTGTCTAAAGCTCAAGTCAAAGTGAACCATGCATTTATACATTCTAAAATGACTTTATGCTCCATTATAAAACTTAAGGGGTTAATTTGGAATAAGAATACTATTCATTTGCATTGGTAGAATGGTTTGAATATTTAATAATTTACTGGGTACTTCAATTACTTGAATAAAAAGGGATTTTTAGAGAAGATTCTGAGCTTTCTGAAAGGAGGCTGGCACCCCCTGGTGAGTGCTCCTCCCCCAGCTGATAAGGAAAGATAACAAGCTATTAGTGACTACTGATTGCTAATTGGCTGTCTGGAGGTGAATCTATTCAATTCCAAGTACATGATATACTAACTATGTAAATAACTTCAGAAATAAGGATAAATTTACAACAAAATTGGAGGAGAGTTGTTGGCTAAGTACATATCTACATTTCTTCTTCAAATATTTTTCTAGATATAGCTCTAATCATATGAATAATTGAATAATACTACAATAGAGTAATTATGAAATAACTTTGGGAATAAGGGTTTATTGACAAAAGATTTCAAGGAGAGTTGTTCACTAGGTACTGATCTACATTTCTTCTTCAAATATTTTTCTAGATAAAGCTCTAACCATAATGAAATAAATTTGGGAATAAGGGTAAATTGACAAAATATTTTAAAATTAGCTCTGATCACTGAGATGAATCCAAAATAGCGAAGGTGATTTGGGAAGACACAGGCATGTAGGGTTTAATAAGGTTTTCTCTGCATTGGTTTTCTCTGTCAAAAAGATATATGGAATAGATACCTCATGCTTCTTGAAACTTTTGGGGGTAACTGGAGGAGGTAGATCCATAGCTGCACTGAACTTTTGAAGCGCATTATGTCCATTTCCACACAGACGTCCTGCTAGAACTGATTGTCTGTTTATAGCATAAAATCGTCCATTTTTGTCACTACTAGGAAAGTCTGTTCTCTTTCCATCACAATCCTCATTTGAGCATCTCCAAAAAAGGGCCGATCGAAGTCCTTGTCGCCTTCTACTGTCTTGCCATAGTTCTAACTTTCCATCAAGGCAGTATGCACACACTGCAGCTTCCTGAAGGCTGTCTTCAAGTTCTTGTGAATGCAGAATTTGTCTTCCTGTTACCCTTTCTTCACAGGAATCTGTCTCCTCTTCTGAGTCATGATCAGTGTCTGTTTCCTCAAAATCTGCATCTCCAATTGCTATGCCACTGTCATCTGAACCAGTACTCAGCAGTCTGAGCTTTCTATAACTGGCACTAATGAATGGTTGGTGATTTCTCAGATTCTTCTTCCTCTATTGTATCCAAATCTTCTGGTACAGATGTTTTTCCCCATTCAAATGCCCTCTTCCTCTTTCTCTTCCTTCTGCAGCTACTTCCCATTGTAAGGAAACATTCAGACTCTGCACTGTCCTGAGCTCAGCATCTGAATGTTCTCTCCTAACCCTAAATCTCTACAGGAAACCCTTTTCACCTAGGTAACATGCATCCTAAACATCCTGCCCCTACCTGACAGGCTGACACACACCAGCATATTTCTGGAGCATTTGATTGGTTTTACCTCACCTGTCTGACCTGCAACTGTAAAGCCAGACAGCTGATGCACAAAAATCACACCTTTTATTCAATACCCTAATTGCAATGAATTGGTCACTCATAACTGCTTGGTGCCTGTTTCCTGGGTAAACAGGATACTTCCATTTGAATACACATTCTGGACCTAGCCAGGAAATAACCCCCAATCAGCCAGTATAGCACACCTCCCAGGAGAGATCAGATAAGGAAAGGCCATTATGGATATAGATAAGCATCACAGCTGGTGAGCCAGGATATCTGGCCTCTAGTAGAAAGCTTTTTAAAAACTCCTTTATTTTGTCATTTGTAGTTCTAGTTGAGAATTCTAGTTCAAAAGAATAAGTAGCAAACCTTTTCAGCTATCACATATCAAAAAAACAAAAAAACACCCTATTTAAAGGTGCGAAGGTCCCGAGCCCCCTTAATGCACCTGTCTCATCTCTGTCTACGCGTACTGACAGTGTGACCCATATGCACTGAAGCTACACAATCCCTACAACTGAGCCTCGCCATTCACATGGTGTAAACATGAACTAGTTTGTGAATTTGCACTCCCATACCTATTTCATTGTAAATTCTTTGAACATATTAGATTTCCTTTAGGATTCCAATATAGATATGTACACAAGGTTGGTTGTAAAAGATGTATATCGAACCATGGACTTGGATCGACTTCTCCCTTTCATCATGTACCTATCTGGTCAAAACATTCTTATTCTCGCATGAACAGACGAATTAATACATCCAAGTCCCTGGTATGTGTATAACTTAAAAAGGTATCATTGTAATCCTCTGTCGTATTGGATGTATCCTTAACCTTACCTGTATGTCTCTGATGTTATCGAATCCTCGTGTTCAATTTCTGTCAAAGTAAATAATGTCCCATCATTTCCCTTGAAGTCCCCATCAATCATGATGTGTCCATTCTCCTTGTCCGAGTGTCCAGTCAAATCCATGTGAGCTTGTTGTTATGTCCCAGGTGACCCAGATAAGTACTATCTACCTGTACTCTCCATCCACCTGTTGATCACCCTTCATCTCAGGTAGACCACCTTAATCATCATCACTACTTCTTTAAGTAGTAAGTTCACTTATTTAAGTAGTGTTCCATATGTCTTAATCCAAGTCAAAAGTTGTGGTTCTTGTATTTGTTGTAGCGAGTAAGAGACTGCTGTGGTTATCTTTCCTCGTCCGGCTTCAACCCTCTTTTGATATGTGACAGGATGTACCCTTGTATTTGGCTGGTTAAGCTGATTCAAATGTACTGCAATGGTAGCTCACGTATCGTTTCAGGCTACTGCGCTGTCGCTAGGATAGCGCTTCCTTAGTAACGGATGGCTACTGGCAACTGACTGTCATTGAGCGGTTGAGTGTGTAGTGGAATGAATGAATGGATGTTATGAGTCAGATGGGAAAACCTCCCTCCGGTGTCATAAAATTGCAATCAGGGCATTTACTCAGTGCGATATAGCTACTGTGTATTTCGATCATAAAGAAGATGGAGCGATGTACCTAAATAGACACTATGTATTTTAAGCATAACAATGGTTGAACTTGATTGGTTAAGTATAGCTTATCACACCCAGTGTCACTGGTTCACCTGCACTAATTGCATTTGGCAGAACAAAAATTCAAATGACCGCAATCAATTGAGTTCAACTTGAGTAAGAGCAACTAGATGTATTTAAAATTGACTTGTGGAACAGCTTTAACAAGCTGAAATGGAAATGTTTATCCCCTCCAATGTTAAGGCTACTTTCGTCCAACGCACAAGGACGCAAACATGTTTGAAAACCATCTAAACCCTGTCATGCAGATGAGCACCCATATTCCAGGGTTTCGATCATTTTCTAACCTTTTTGCATCATTTTGTATTGTAAAAATAGCAACCAACAGAGTGAGGGTTAATATTGTTGATCGATGCGGATATATGAGTAGAGTTCTTAGGGGGATTTATTTTCTAGTGGTTTTCTAGAGTTGAATATAGATTGTTTATAATACTCTATTACACACAAAGACAATTCTGGCCAGCCATAATTGGTAAGCGGATATGTGTGCAATATGGTTTCGAAGTCGATACAATTCTAAAAATAAAAGCTATCTATCCTTCAGTGCAATGTAAATGTAAACATCTCCCTGTTGCTTTTTATGGGTATTCATTGGTAGAGTCTCCTAGCTCTTCCAGCTTACTGTTCAGTTGAGTTGTTATTAAAAGGGATCATCACATAGTGTTACACACTAAGTCCTTGTGATAGATAGACCCCAAGGAAGCTGTGGTGTATGGGATATACCCAAGGTGTTACGAGGCGAAGCCGAGTAACCCCAAGGGTATCCCATACACCACAGCTTCCGAGGAGTCTATGTGGCTTGTACCACAGTTGACTGCCTTCCACCAATCACAGGCCAAGAAAAGTATACCCTTGGGTAACACCTTTGGGTTTAGGCAGCTTAGAGAACAAAGGCCTGAAAAGTGTGGGGTATGTCCTATAACCCTACACTTTTCGAGGCCTCTGATTGGTGGAAGGCAAGCAACTGTGGTACAAATAAATGAAACTGTGTACATTAGGGATATTATGTTATGTATAAGGAGTCCAGCATTCGGTCAGCTGTGCTAGAAATTATTGTCCAAACAAACACTCGAATACACGAATTGAGTTTATTAAACGCCCGGATAACCCTTTTCCTCTGTGTGTGTGTGTGTGTGTGTGTGTGTGTGTGTGTGTGTGTGTGTGCAGGTCCTGTTCATCACTACCCTGCCTCCCAGGCCATATTTATATGTCATCCTTTGTGGATAGATGGCACTGCGGTATGTTAGGATTATAGTTGGGAATATGCCAGTACGACCCAATCGTGTGCCTATTGTGTGAACTAAATGGCCAGCAGTAGGCTTCAAGCGCTTATATATAGGTGCACCGTGCAGGCATGAATTTGTATATAATAAAATAGAACATTATAGCGCTTAGTGGCTAGGCTAGTTTATCACCAGAGAGAACTGACTGAAGCAACAGCCGGTCACATTTTTTTCTGTTAGTGTCAGCACTATAGCAATAGCAAATCATAGCGATTCAATTTCATTATAAAACATCATTACCGAGATATTTTTTGAAAACAAGAATGTATATCGCGGATGAAAAAAATAGCCACCAGATCTCACTGCGTGACCTTCGTTACGGGTCATAGCAGTGGATCAACTGATATACCCTGCTCGCAGCCAGTACACATGCTCTATTCTCTTTAACAAGCTCTTAATGTCTGGAGTGCAGCACTTATCACGCTACGGGTGCTGAACAACCAGCCGTAACACTCACTATGCCAACTGGGCCTGAGTGATTGTATGGTAATTGGTCACCGTTTCATCTCCAACTTATCTACCTCTCTGTTTTTATGGACTAGAACATCAACTTTAGAGGTTGGTATATCTAAGTCATGCGATTATGAGGTGTATTGTTTACGTAAAGCAAATACGACAGAAAGTATCTATGCCATCACATATCTATAGGCAAATTGAAAATTTGTATTATTATTTTTGAAATATTAACTTACGAACTGTTAAACCAAAATCAATTTTTCACACGAGCATTTCAAAATGATAATTTCGAAAGTTTCCGCAGCTGCTGAACAACCACCTGCTTTGATTTTATATTCTAAATTTTAATATAATGTCGTTTAACATTGATCATACCCTTCATTTTCCTCCATGGATTCGGGTTCTCCTTCCGCGAATGCCACTGAGTGTGCTTCAGTTGCATGCTGGGAAGGGACCGACAGACTTTCACTCATAGTGGTAGTAGGGGATCTCTGTTCTTGTTCTCTTTCCTTCTCCTCCTCCTCTAGAGAATTCAGGAGGAGATTTTTCCTCTCCTCCTCCTCTCTCTCGTCGTCAAGATCCTCCTCGTCCTCTTCTGGTAGCTCACCCAGGAACTACAAAAGTGAAATTATTGTTGAGAGAAATTAAACAGTCCCGTTACATCAAGTAACCTGCAACCAAATCCAAGGTCCAGGCAAACAGGTAACGGGAAACCAGGTAATTAAGTCTGACCCAAGCTTGGTTGAACGTTTTTTCCTATTTTTTGTTGCAAAAAGTTTGTGTTTCCTATCCAAATTTGGTAGTGTAGACACATGTATAAACATACTCTCTACCTCAACTTCGTAAAATGTAGATTTTGCCAGGTAATGGGAAACAGATAACAGGCACAAGTCAATTTTATAACTGGTATCATGTAACCAGGTACAACAGATAACTAGGTTAACTAGGTTAGACGTAGCAGTTAATGAGTCAGCAGGTAATCAGGTAATTAGGTGGAGTGGTGCAAAAATAATAATTTCCGAATGCTACGAACAGAGTAACCTATTAATACAAATTGTAAAGGTAACTTGTTTGGTACTTCTTCGAATTTGACGGACGAAATGAGACACGGTTAAACAACACAATCCAGAAAGACTTAATTCAAGAAGTGAAATTTTGGATTGAGGGTGTAATATTGTGGTAGGACACGCGAAGCTGTGCGGAGACAGGGCGCCCGTGACTGCACGTCAGGTGGAGAATAAATAGGTCGATCTCACTAAACTCTAGAGATTAAAGGTGATCATACCCCCCACAAGCACACACACACACACAAGTAAAAGCGAGCAAGGTCGCATATAAAGAATTGGCGCAAAAACGTCCAGACTTCCAAGCAACTTATATAGCAGTTAAAGACAACTGACTTGCATGCTAATTATCAATGAAAAGGGTATATAGTATATCCATATATAGTTCTAGCACTCTACTATAATTCCTTCTCTATCTTTTATATAGATGTTGTAGATTAACGGAATTAAAGGAAGGATTTTATTCAGTTATTAGCTCTGTCACCATATTCTATGGATTTACACTCAGCGGCTAAACAGAAATTAGGTGAATAAGCGTATATATTGTACTACAATCTAACGAATAAACCAATTATCATATTAGCTTTGTTCGTGTTTTTGTACATATTTTTAGAATTCTCATTGTCTGCAAAGTTTATAGAATGAATTCATTTACAATATCAAATTTTGGACTCGAACATTTGGAGCAATTTATAAGGAGGACAACTAATGGACAAACACTTACGATAGCATATGCAGAAAAATAATATTGTATATCAAAATACAATTGTTAGTGTTGTGAAAACTTGCTTAACAAGGGCAAAACAGATACAGAAAACAAATTAACGAAAAAATATATACACACATTGACTGAGATGTGAATGAAACTACATAACCACATGGTAAAAAATGTTATCACTTTATCAATGGAATTATTTAATTCTATAGGAAGTTATCAATTTCTGTGTGTGTGATACTAGTACTTGTTTCTATGAGCTCTGTCAGTATTGTATTTTTGTATGATTATGTATGGTCAATAAAGATCGCACATTCATAAAAATATCCAAGAAAATCAACCAAACTATTGAGTATTGTTTAAGATGTTTTCAGACTTTAAAGGCGTAAGTTTCTTTTTGACCTCAGCTCTTCAGTCAGTAGCATTCAGTACTTAGCCCATTAATGCTCACAGCAGCCAAAAGCAGCCTGATATTTTTTGGGAAATCTTTCAGGTGAAAGCATATTTCGGTAAATATTTGAAGGGGAAATGTTCATCAAAATACAACCTACAACTCTCTGTCACATATTTGGCAAAATATTTTTAAGTCCCAAGTTATTGTCAAAAGTATTAAAGATCCAGACTACAATTTGTAAAGGAACTTGTAAGCATTAATTGGTTAATGAAAACTACTGCGGCAAAATCAAATGGGTTATGTCACAATTCTTACCACAGTGCGTCCTCAATATAAGTTAAAGTTTCCAACTATTTGTGTTTTCTGCGCCCGTCGAGAATTATTGGTGATAAGTTTATTATTTTACGACAAACACAAAACGTCACGTTTATTGTTTACGTGACATTTGGCGTCTAAATGATTATGTTCGCGTGGTCATTGTTGTGTCATTGTTGCAAAAGCCCCAAGCCGCGCACTTGTCAAATCTATGTGGAGGGGTAGGGGGGGGGGGTCTCTGTAATGCAACCCTGTTTGGCTACAACAAGGAACTTTCCAAATCTTACACATACGGAAAATTCACCCTCCAGTATATAACATGTACGATGGTACAGGTGTGAACGACAGAAAAAAATCCGCTGTTTTTCTGGAAAGCCACAAAAAAAAATACTTTTTCCACCGTTTTCCAAAGCCAACATTTTTAAAAAGAAATCTTTTTCCTGTTGTTCACACCACCTGCTCCATCGTAAACATGGTATTTCATTAAGTTCTTTTCAAATACAATTCAATAGGACAGTCAATAACTAACCTTCGAGCATGTAATAGTAAACCATCGAGTATTTGATAACACTTCAATACAAATGCAAGACTGTTAAAACATATCACAATTTCTTTGAGACATCACCTCACTCTTAACCATTCGAAACATATCTTAAGACATCAGTAAATCCTGATGCATGGGATTAGGCAGTTAATACTTTCAATTTAGAGATTTTAGAATATCCATGATTTTAGAAGAGCCATATTCAGAAAAGAAATTGTTTTGAGTTTTTACACCTAAGCTTTATACGCGGTTGCATAATGTCGAAGGCCTCAAATACGCTTCACTACGCCGCTACTTCGATAAACGGCAACATATTAGATTCCTTCGATGGCGTGTTTACAAACAGAGGGAAACCCGTAACGTATCCAAGGAGGCATTTTGGATGTTATACTTCCATCTAGTTATTGATTCGAGATTATATACTGATCATGTTAAACTTGACTAAGCTGCATCAATGAACAATTTACATGTGTATGCATATGTCAACCAATACAATTAGTCTTGGACGAACATCCTCGATTTGATTGGTCAACAACGTAGAGTAGAACCCCTCGAAGTGACCACTCCTAAGTTGACCGCTCCTCACAAAAATGTCCAGACCTAAACTAACTTTTCCTATTAGTGTTATAGTAAAAGGAATTCCTTGAAGTTGACCACCCCACTAAGTTGACAGTTGTGGCCGTTCCCACGGGTGGTCACTTCAGAGGGATTCCACTGTGGCTCTTATGGCGGGCCAGAGTTACTACCGTGGTTTACTATAGCGACCAGTCACCCCTTTTCCAACCTCCCACCAAGGGTCTTAGCCAGGAATTTAAAATCGGATGCCAACAATGGAACATCATGAAAATACATAATGCATTAAAATACTGTCCGTTGATTTACATTAAAGTATACAAAATTCAAATCATTTTCTTGAAACTGACATTTCATAATTCCTGACCAAAACATGTGTGTGTGTTCTCACGTGTTTTTGGTGTCCAAAATGACGCCCAAACACCCTTCTGGCTATGGCCTTGATCTCACCGATATTCTCCTTCCTTACTCAACAGTCTCTTACAGAAATATTGACATTACCTTCATGTCTACTATCATATTCTAATTTTAATTTCATTTAATAGCCATCGTCACAAACTTAAAGGCAGGGACTTAAGACAAAGGGTTAAGACTCGACGATGGATATCCATAGGATATCCTGTAATGCAGGGCATTCATTCACTAGAAGTTGCTAAGTTTAGCTTAGCAGGATTTGGCCTACAATACTAGTGGGGAAAATCATTCATTCCGAAACACAGATAATTCAACATAATCGTAACTGCGCAGGGCACAGGAAATGAAAGATGGTAGTTGTTATGAGTTTTTAGGATAAGTAGTTTCATAACAAATTAGTGACGGATTTGGAATAGTGTTGAAGGTAAGAGGTATACACTGGGAGCATGTTGACACCACACACACACACACACACATGAATACATACATACATACATACATACTTACATACATACATACATACATACATACATACATACATAATACCTACATACATACATACTTACAAATAAACATACATACGTACGTACGTACGTACATACATACTTACAAACATACATACGTACGTACGTTCATACACACATACATACTTACAAACAAACATACATACATACATACATACATTACATACATACATACATACTTACAAATATACATACATACATACGTGTGTGTGTGTGTGTGTGTGTAGAACGAGCAATATAAGTACATAAAGTCTATATATAGAGGTACATGTACATGCGGTCTGTCAGTCTCTGGTTTGTGTTTCAAACAAATGTTCTTGATGTTGTAAGGTACCATGAAAACCCTTTCCAAAATTCAAATACTACGCGTGTATTTATTTCATAAGTATACGTACAGTTTTCCTTGTCAGATCCATATATGACTCCATAGCGCCCGCTGTGTATTCCTATGTGACAAGAGTTAGCCTCAGACACAAACTTCCTGTACACCTAATGCCAGATTCTTCACACCCGGTCACCTATTATTTCGATGTTAATATATCTACAAGTACAGCGCTTAACAGTTCGTCTAGTTCCAACATCTTGCCGTATTCCTGCTTTATGTATGCATGCGTGTAAGTCATGCTGGCCCGAGTCCGCTTATACGGTTACCCTCTTAGTAGTATTAACTCCTTCTGGTCCAATAAGTCAGGCAGCTTTACTATGCCAAAATATGCGATATTAACCCATTTATGACTCACAGTGGCCAAAAGCGACCTGACCATTTTGATGAACTCTCTCAAGTAAAAACATAGTTTGGAAAATATTTGAATGAGAAATGTTACTTAGAACTCTAACAACTAATCTCCACCAAATATTTTGCAAAATAATCCTTAATTTCTAAGTTATTGTCAAAAGTGTCATTTATCCAGACGATAATTTCAAAAAGAACTCTCAAGCATAAATGGGTTAAACAAAATCGTAATGATGTTTAATTAAAGCTGAAGAATCAGAAAAAGCTTCACTTTCTTGTTTAGTTTTCAGATAGCCATCATTTTTGAAGAAACATATTTTGTTTTTCTACCGGTCCAACGTTTAAAGGGTTAAAAGTGTTTATTTCTGAAGTGGCCCCCATGCCCATGGATACTATTGAATGGTGTCATAACAAAAGAGATATACTTGCTGCGGTAAGTGAGCGCTAAGTCGGATTAGCAAGGGCTCAGCATACTTACTCTATATAATACTTCCAGTCATGTTCAGAACGACCATTTAAACCTTATGCTGCTGGTAGCTAATTTGGCCAATACAAAATGATGCAAAACACCTGAAAGTGACTGATCCCATCTGAGAGTACCCAGCGAGAGCTACTCAATGAATACCAACACGACATGGTTTAGATGTTATTCAAAAATCTTTGCATCCTTGTGCTTTAGGTGAAAGTAGCCTCAGCATTGGAAGTGTTAAGTTATCTGACACCCGAGGGTGTAGTTTGAAAAAAAGTTTCACATATAATCAAAAAAAATCTGATTATTTCTCAGCCGAAATACACTACTTCTCCGTCTTTGAAAATCACATGTTTTGGTCAGAAATTATGAAATATCAATTTCAAGCATACAATTTGATTTTTTGTACTTCAATATAAATCCACTTGCGCACGGGGATATCACGTTTTGACCAAATCAAATAATATGTGAATTATTCTTAGTTACAGTCTAGTCAAGATGAACATGATTATTATATGATTTCAAATCAATAAGTAGAAGGTAGTATAGCATATAAAATGCAGTAGTTATTACATGCATACACATGTATTATGAAACAGTTGCTGTGAACGAACAGGTGATCCATGCTAGCTAAAGGAATTATTATACGTATGCGTAATACATATTTAGGACGGTTCCACTTTTGGAAAGGGGGGTTGAGGGGGAGGGGGGGGGGGGGTGACAGCTCTCCTTCGTTCAAATTAAATTATCGTTGCATATATATCCTTGGGTTTGTCAGATCCAGTAAGTTAAGGTATCAGATATTTCGGTTGCACTAACTTTGGGTTGAGTACCCTGGTTTGTGTTCAAAGCGCCCCTCGTGGAGGCCAATGGTACTAAAATCAGATTAATTTATCTTTGAATCTAATTTATTTTAAATTTTGTTATTAATTTGCTAAAGCACCCTTTCCACCTGTAATGTCCAAAAGCTCTTTATAAAGAAGTCAGTTGACATATGTGTATGGTCCATATAGTCGAATAAACTCCTTTCGAAATGCAGTACTTTTTACCTCTTGTTTATGTGCCAAGCAACAATGCAGCAATTGTCTCCAACTATCATAGCTGGAACAACAGTTAAGTTATAGTTATCAAAATATTCCGCGAAATAGTACCGATGTGGTGGCAGAGATACAATGCGTAGTGTATCTCTTTGTGGAGAGTGACCTTAAGGTAGAACCCTACCCGATACACGGGTCATTTTTAAAACCCGAATATCTGAAAACTGAGTTTAATGAAGACAACGGCACCTATGCTATTGTAATGGTTACATCTAATAGTTGCCGAATAATGGTAAACTTATCAATAAGTGACTATTCTGAGGTAATGCGGCACCCTTAAGGTCTTACGATACTCTATACCGGTGACACCTATTGGGTATTGGACAAACTAAAATAATTTATTACAATTTACCTGATGTCACTAGAAAAATTGAAAGGAAATTGATTTATATTGAATATGTACCAATTGTGATTATACCCACCTATTATAAATAGCATTCTATGAGTTTTTTTGTTTTTGGCTACAGTGATTTCAATATTCATTGAATTTGATGTTTTCACAAATTTTCAGGAATAATGTGTGATAATTTTATGTGTATAAAATGGGGTTCCCTTGCTAAACAATATCTTATATAATGATTGGCATATACGGTAACAATTGAGTAACTCTTTTCTAACATTTTCATAAAAATTTGCCCCCAAAAAGTCCTATTTCACAAACTTTGACCATATGTGGTTCAAAAACTAACATGATGATCTATCATTTTCTTTATGTCATCTCATTAAGAGCATTGTGTAGATAGTGTAGACAAAAATTGGGGAAAATTAAACTAGGCAATTCTGACTTATATCAATTTTGGGTTAAAATCTTGTTTCTCGAATTCCTTGATTTTGTCCAATAATTCCTACATAACAGCAGAAAAATAATTTTAACAAGGCAGAACAGTATTCCAGGCTGTGTCAGTATATTTGAAGGGATAAATCTAGCAAAAAAAGACACCAATTTTGGAGAAAGTGATGTTTGTGACATAAATTGCATTAAATTTTCAAAATTCTGTGAAAAAAAAAACTAAGCTGATGACCCCATCATTTTAAGTTGTTTTGAAGATCACTGTGCTATGTTCTTTCCTTTGGCAAAATTTCAGGAATATTAAACTGAGATTTCTAAAAGTGTCGTAAGACCTTAAAGAACATATTTGGATGTGTTTCGTTTTTTGGCAAAATGTCAAGACTTACCCTTTCCTTGAAAATGAGAGTCTACCATATGATTATTCATGTCGTTGGTAAGGTGCAAGGTCCTACCTCAACAAGGAATCTGCACAGTGGGTATTTTAAAAACACTGTTGAATGTTCCCATAAGCCTCAAAATTTCTAACATCACGTGGTTTACATAGTAAATGCTGATTTTCAGGTCCTGTCAGAATCCAAGGTACCTGTGACATGACCTTGCACCTACAGGGGGTTCATATCTGTCATATTCTAAAATACTGTATTCGAAGACTGTATCGTTATTCACTTTCAGCCAAAAAATGAGATGAAAATTTTGGTCAAAATGGTCTAGGCTGAATGAATCTGCATAGTTAAAGCAGACAGCCATGTCGTTTGGGACCAATTTAACACGGAAGGCCCAAATGGTCCCGCCCTTTGTTCTCTTGACCGTGCCACAATTGAAAGTTGCTTGGTCGAGGTTCGCGGGGAGTGAACACCGCTCATATGTAATCTTTTGTTTTGATATCCATTCTTAGGGGCCAGCCAAGGACACCACCTAGCGGTGACAATCTTGGTGTACCAGACTACCACCTTAACCTATTAAAGAAATGCTCACAGTCGCCAAAAGCGGCCTAATAATTTCGATGACATCTTATAAGCGAAAGCAAATTTGTTCATTAGAACATGATCAACAACTCTCCTTCAAATAGTTTGCAAAAATCCTCTCAATTGAAAAGAAATACTATCAATAGTATGAGTGCACCTGGCTACACCTTTTGAAGAGTTTGGGGAGTTCTTGAGCATTAATGAGTTAAGGTGGCTTGTGGGGTAAAGGACCTGTTCTGATTTATTATACAAATTACCCATTTTTTTATCCAAGTTTCATGAATTTAACCGGAAATCATGTGACCATGTACCTTTCAGGTAATATATACTTTGTATAGGCTAATTATCAAATAAAAGCAGGGTAGAGGATAACTCAATGAAATTTGCCGCACAAGCTTCCTTTAAGGGACAAATGTCGAAATGGTAATCAATTCATAAATGAAAGCAATTCAACATTTCCGGTGAATTCGGTGAAGTGGGGGATTGTTGGCCGATGTCCCAGTTCGAATGTTTCCACACAAGTAAAAAGCCCCCCCCCCCCCCCCCCCCCACCACCAATCGGGAAAAATCTGTAGTGGCAATCAAATACAAAAACAAGGAAATATGTTAATTTAAACTGAAATCTTTATTATCAAAATGCATCCTAAAAATCCTAAATGCAAGTCTAGTAGATTCGAAAGCAAGAAAACAATATATTCATATATTTGTGTCGTAACAAAACAAACTTCTAACAATGCCTTCCAATGTATTCGCCATACATTTGAACTTGACAATTAATACCACAAATGAGAATACCAGGTTTCATTATTTAGTAATGCAACTTCATTCGTTCAATCTAGTTAGGATTTTCCTGGTTTGCTTGGAAATAAAAATTTGCACCATCATTTACGAATGCAACTAAATAAATGCATCTATCCCAATTCGAAATTTCTACTTTGCTTCAAAATATAAATGTAATTAGCATCATTATTAAGTAATGGAGCTATATTAATTGATCCTAGTACGATTTCAGAATTTACTTGAAAATGAAAATGTAATTTGCATCATCATTTAGCTTTATTTATCAAACTTACTTTGGATTTTGTAATTTGCCTTAATTTTCTAGTTTTTGTCAAAAGTATCAAAAGTATCAAATCTGATGTTAAGATTAACTAAGGTAAATGTCAGAGGTTTTAGCTCTACTCTAGGAAGGCGAGAAACATACAACATAATTGCATATATATATATATATATATATATATATATATATATATATATATATATATATATATATATATATATATATATATATACATATATATATATATGTATGTATATATTTATATATAAATATATATATATATATATATTTATATATATATATATATATATATATATATATATATATATATATATATATATATATATATATATATATATATATATATATATATATAACGTGGAAGAAAAAGGCGGAGGTGGATCAGCTTCTACGCGGCTTTCAACAGCTTAGATCATATCGTGACGAGAAGAAAAACCGAGCCGTGAAGAAATTCCCATCACCGTGCGAAAACACCCTAGACACCACTTCACAACGCCGCACATTTATATAGCCACGTGGCGAACCTTCTGATGAGGATCATGCGGAGACTTGAACCCAGGACTCCTAACCACTAGGCCATCAGGGGGATTCCTGTCCACTAGGAAGTAGCAGGGAGAAACTACATATTGTTGCTCCAGTTCGTTGCCTCTTGTACAGGATGACACATTCGAACCTAGGAAATATAGAAAATTGCTGGGCAGAAATTACTTTAAACAATTGACAGTAGAGTGCAGCAGCGTATCTTTTATTTCTTTTTACATATTAACTTAGTGATCAGAAAAACATACTTACCCAAGAAAAAATAGGGGACCTTATTTACTATTTTATGTATGTATGTATGTATGTGGCTTAGTGAGTAGGTATGTATGTATGAAATGTATGTATCCATCTATCTATATATGTAATGTATGTATGGATGTGGGTGTGTGAATAGGTATGTATGTATGAAATGTATGTATGTATGAAATGTATGTATTTATGTAGGTGTGTAAATACGAGTACGTATGCATATATGTATGTGTGTATGTATGTATGTTCTATGTATGTATGTATATATACATGTAAATGTATAATGGGGGTGTTATGGCGCCTTTCCTTCATTTCATTTCCAAGTCAAATGATAACTAGTCAGTTGTGAATGGTATAATAAAATGTGGTACCTAAACAATTCTCCGAGCTACCACAAGTCACTGGCAGCTTCCTCACATGTCTCAGGTGATTATATCAGTGGCTTCAGTATCGATTGAATCCCCATGCGACAGGAGAAGAGTGTTAGAAACAAACACATAATTACTGTAGTCTCGGGGAGGGGATCGAGCTCAAAACCCCACACAACAAGAGAAAAGTGTCAGAAACAAACATATACCTACTGTAGTTTCGGGGAGGGGATCGAAGTCAAAACCCCACGCAACAAGAGAAAAGTGTTAGAAACAAACATTTACCTACTGCAGTCTCGGGGAGGGGATCAAACTCAAAACCCCACGCAACAAGAGAAAAGTGTCAGAAACAAACATATACCTACTGTAGTCTCAGGGAGGGGATCAAACTCAAAACCCCACGCAACAAGAGAAAAGTGTTAGAAACAAACACATACCTACTGTAGTCTAGTGCCGATGGAAGAACTAAACTGCCCAATATATCATTGGACCTGTCCTGTGGACTAGTACCCTGACCTACTTACCTTAAACAAAATTAATTAAGTGGGTCAATCCTAAGGGATATTTTATAACATTGAAATTACCTCTTACCATTCAAGAAAAAACTTTTACTTCTACTTCCAATTAAAGCATTTTGGTTGTTTAAATGTTATACTCACTAAACTATTTTTGAGAAAATCTGTATTTTGAACTCACTTTTACTAGCTTGTAATTTTGATTAAAAAAAACAACTTTATATTTATGTGAAGAGTAATATAGTAAGATCTCAACTGACATTCTCATCTGAACATATTTGGAATAAGTTGTTTTTTTCTAGTAAGGTTTCTATGTTTCTAAGTATTATTTGTCCAAACGATGCTATGAAAGGAAGCTTTTTGCATGACTGGGTTAATCATATCTCAGCCTCTTCAAATAAAAGCCATCGTCTTGCAATTCGTCTCTTTTCCTTTTCTTTAAGTCCATCTTGTGTGCTGAGAAACCAGCCAAACGTGGATCGTTGCTGTTATTATAAAGGGATGAACTTGACTTGGTGTTGTTATCATAAAGGGAACAACTTTGCTTATTGTCATAACTGAGTCTCTTCAAATAAAAGCCATCGACTTCCAATCCGTTTCTTTTCCTTTTCTGTGACTCCATCTTGTTTGCTAAGAAACCAACCAAACGTGGGTCAATGATGTTGTTATAAAAAGAACTTGCCTTATTGTTGTTATTATAAAGGAAAGAACTTGGCTTGCTGTTGTTGTTATAAAGGGAAGAACTTGGCTTGTTGTTGTTGTTGTTATAAAGGGAATAACTTGGCTTGTTGTTGTTGTTGTTATAAAGGGAAGAACTTAGCTTCTTGTTGTTGTTATAAAGGTAAGGATGAGTTTCCTCTTCTTCGCCACTATACTTAAAATAGAAATCATAGACAGCAGTACAGCCAGTGCAAGCAGATGCAGCAGATGCATCAAAAAGATCAGCTGAGGCAGAAGCGGTATCAAAAGCATTGGTGGCAGCAGCAGAAGCAGCAGCAGGAACAGCGTCTTCTTTTTTAAAAGGACCATACGTAATGCCAGCAGCAGCCGCAATAGCAAAGGCATCATCAATATTACCTTCAGAAGTAGCCTCAATAGCAGTAGCCACAACAGACGAGGGAGTAAAAGCAGCAGCAGGAGGAAGTACAGCTACAGCAGAAGCAGTAGTAGGAGTAGCTGCAGAAGCAGTGATAGTTGTAGAGGTAACAGCAGAAGCAGAAGTAGTAGCAAAAGAGGTTGCAGCAGCAGGGGTAGTAGTAGTAGTAGCAGCAGTAGGAAGAGCAGTATTAGTATCATCTGAATTGTCTTTAGTGGAGCAACTGGTACTGACCCTAAACTCTGTACCACCTTCTAGCTGCAGGAGGGCTTCAACCTGTTGTGCTCTGCGCGTCAGAGGGTCAATATCGCTCCTCAGGAGCCGATTGTGGAGAGGTATATCTGTCGCCTCATTTAGAGGACACGTGGATCTCACCCTCTCTCTAGTAAGGCTAGTAGAGGCCTCATACTTACCTGGGAAGACCTCATCGGTGAATGGCGGGTTTTGCAAAAGGGGCGCAATTTGCTCCTCACCATGTTCTTCCAATAACTGCCCAGTGACCTCAGAGAGCACTGCCTGGGAGGCTGACCAGACGCACCATTGTTTCTTCCAGAGAGGCGCATCTTTCCACAGATCATCCAGGCTGGCACCGTTGGTATCCATGCCTGCCAGGAATTCCTTCTCCAGGATACGCTTAGGTGAAAACTTCTCATTCGCCTTTGTGGTATCCAGAGAGTTGCCCGCCAGGAGTTCCCTCTCCAGGATACGCTTTGGACAAAATTCCTCGCTCGCCATCGAGTTTTGTTGTGATCAAGATCTGGAATGAAATGGAAGAAGATAGAATAAGTTTTTCCAGAACCAGTCGACCGGATGTCTGCCAGTTCTTGGTCATACACACGCATAGATAACATGTCAACTAGAATAAGCAAAGCACATCAATGACCCAGGTAGCTTGCGAATTAAAGCTACGTTCTGTTGTGAGGTCATTCATGCATTCATGCCCAGGAAACCATGTGTCAATCGGGCGTGCAGTCGTGTATTATGCCCGGGCTGCCCACACATTAAGTGCAGGAATTAAATGTTGGCACTGTAGGGTAAGAACCCCACTTAAGTCAGTTGAGAGAGGTTCTAATGATTTAGAGTTTTTTCACACAGACATGAGTTTTCTTGGTTCACATACCTTGCATATGTAGTTTCAGTAGTCTTATGTAACTCCGTAAATGATTGTTTAATCTTATTATTCATATCACTAATGAAATCTTAATTCGTTGCATTTCATAGAAGCGTGTAGCCGTGTACAATTAGTAAACTAGACTTCTTAGGGTAAAAATGAAAGCAAGGTACTGTGCCACGATTCACATTATGCTTTCGTTTTATATAAACCTTTCATATCGGAATGAGAGCACGGTCTGCCGCTAAGGAACATATTCAAATAACGCAGCATTTCGTTATTTATTTTTTTTAGAGATATTTGATTATAGGTTCTTGTTCCCATAGCGTTGGACGCTTTAATGCAAGGTATTCTTCAACAATTACATGGTCTCAATTGTGTAATTCATGCTCGAAGTTGTCCGACCATGAGTAGTGTCCAGTTGCCTATTAATTTCAATCTTATATTTGTAAATAGTGGCCGCAAACAGATAAAACATTTTATTTTACTCTCAGATGTGCAAAAAAATCGTCCCTATTTTGCGGAATCCGGTTGTCTTTGATTTTAAATCTTGAATTGTAATAGCGATTGGAATAAAAACGATTTTATCTTACTCTCAAATGGGCAAAAGATTCGTAACAATATTTAAGCTTATAAAATCTTTTTTGCGGAGTCCAGTTGTCTACGATTTTACATTTTGAATGGTAACAGCGATCGTAATAAAGAAAGATTTATTTTACTCTTATATTTGTTTGCTTCTTATGTGGAGAGAGCTTGCTTTTGATTCTCGAATTTGTAAATAATGAGCGTATTCAGAGAGTTATTTTCCATTCAAAGAATTGCTTGTGTTTTGCTATTTATCGATATCAGGTGACAATCGCCGGTTAGGAATCGGTCATTCATTTCGCCGTCTCGTGGGCAGTTTTACTTGACGGGCAGCAGTCCAGCAATGGCATAATGAAGGATTTATCACCGATTTTAACTTTTTCACCAATTTCTTTTGAGGTGCACTTAAAGAGCGTATTATTGTGATGATAACCTTTGTCAACAAAAGTATCGCTTGAAAAATATTTGAAGTAAAACTGTTTAAATACAGAAGCCAATTAACAATATTTCTTTGAATATTTGGCCAATTTCTGCCTAATTCCCAAGGTATTTTCAAAAGTATCTAACATCCCGATGACGTTTTAGGGGTCGCTTTAGACATGAATACATCGATGCTGCTTACATCTAAGTTGAAAGTTGCCAATTTAACTGTTCCAATGCTAAGACTACGTTCATCCAAGTCACAATGACGCAAAGATACTGTATTTGAAAACCATCTAAACCCTGCCATGTTGGTATCCATTGGGAGGCTCTCGCGGAGTACTGTCAGATGAGCAGCCCCGATGTGCCAGGGTTTCAGTCCTTTTTAATGTTTTTTGCATCATTTTATAATGGCCAAGTAAGCCACCAGCAACATCATAAGGGTAAAAGGAAAGGTGCATTTCATGAGCCTTACTACGCCTTTCAAGAAAGCTAAACCCTTATGCTGCTGGTGGCTCATTTTGCCTATACAAAATAATGCAAACAAGCTGAAAGAGGACGGAAACCCTGGCAAATGGGTACTCATATGAGAGGCCTCGGTGAGAGTTATCTAATGAGTACCAACGAGACAGGATTGAGATGGTTTTCAAAAATCTTTGCATCTTTGTGCTTTGGACGAATGTAGCCTTTGCACTGGAATTGTTAAATACGGAACTCCGCTTGTTAATCTAAGTCTAACGTTTTCCAGCATAAGTATTGTAGTCGTTAGTAATAAAAGATGATAGATATTCGATAGACATTTCATTCTTTTCCTGTAGCATTTTTCCACATTTTCAAATAGTTGCATCGTCTTTTAATAAAAGTAACCGCACCATCAAATAGCCTTGAATACGTACTTTTCTTGAACATCATCTATGAAATACAGATTCGAAAATTCTATCCGTGCTCATAGGTTGAAATATCACCTCCATAGATATCCGCGAGAATATGTTGTCTGTTTGATTGTTGAGCATTGTTGAAAATTCCGGGAATTGCCATCCTGGTCGCGGAGATTCTATTGCTCGAGAATACTTGGAAAATATGCAATGCTTAATCCTGGAAAATTCTGTGGCGGTTCTCGGTACATTCATGTACATTTTGATACCATTTGAAGTTCCACTTGTGGGCAAAATTCGCATTTATCAGTGAAAATTCTGCGCAGCTGAAAATGTACGTGAATTTTACTCACCGATTCTTGCAACAATGATCGAAATTCGCGCGCTTCGCCTACTCTAGAGACAAACGTCGAAATGCTTTGTTGAAAATGCCTGCGCAGAAATGCATGAGAGTAGATTTCGTAAGCGTCTTCTAATGATGAGACAGGGCGATATATTCAATTTTTCGCTGCAAATGTTTGATATTTACCTTTTGAAGACGGAGTATATTAGCATATGGCTTTGAGAGTAGCGTCCATTGTTGCAGCCTCGCTGCAGCATTGTTAAGCATTGTTGTGTTAGTTCTCATTTCCTCCGGTAGGTGGCGACCATCCATTTAGGGCTAGAACATAGAGCTGTATGACGTCCTCCCTTTAGCACCGTAAGTTATATTTATATCCATGGGCTAGAAGTATATAATGTAGGAGGGTTGTATGTTAAACATGACATTATGACCAAATGATTTTAATTCAATTGACTCCGGTGTCATCCACTTCTTACAACTAGCTAGTCACGAATTAGCCACAATTGGCATGATTATGACAAAAAATGAAATTCCAAATCAGATTTATTCAATTGATAATATGATGAAGCATGGCTTCAACGTCGAGCTCTGAACATAGCTGCAATCTTCTACTCGTCGAGTAATGATTTCGTTTACCAAATTTAGGGTCCACATCAGTCCGGATTAAGCAGAATTGCCTGTTACAGGCGTGTCCATCAGTCGCATTTTCGCTTGTACAAGACGAAATATCAGTTTGTGCGAAAGGAAGGCAGACTTATTAGGCGGCCTATAACAGATCTACCTTTGAAACATACCTTTTAAAAAACAACTGGAGGGTTGAAGAACTGGCAAAACATTTGGTTCATATTTGTTTTATGCAGTGTAACTACATGATATTTTGGGGTTAACATTATACAAATCTGCCATGCCAGTGTGGGTATCCTGAAGGAATGTCTCCCAGAGGGAGGGGAGACATTCTGTCAGGATACCAACACTGGCATGGCATATTTGTTTTATTATACCGAACAAATCCCAATTTGGTAAAATATCAATGAAAACAACAGTGTCTGCCGGTAGATCCAGTGAGAATGGTGGACATTTCGCCGGTGGACATGATGGAATGGCCAACCTTTGTAAGCCAATCAGGGCTTACGATTTTCACGTGAGGTATAATAATATAAAAAAAAAATATTTTCAATATTCATCCCTCTATACAGTAGACGAAGATTACATGGAGTAACGGCCACCAGATGTCGCTACGTGTCCTGGGTTATAGGTATTTGGCATGAAGGAATACACATCTCTTCCAGATGTTGTGAGTGAAGAAATTGATAATGTTGATTTAAACTGTCTATATGACTAATATTATGACAGTAATCGGATAAATCATTGTATAATGTTGATACACATAACTTTTATGGGCGTATATTGTATATATGTATATATGTATATTTTTACAATTAAGACTACAATGTAGATGTATATATATGTTGATTATTCTAATGAAATTATTGTATTTCCTCTATGTACCGCAAAATGCGGTTAGAGAGTAATAAAGTTCGTATTCATATTCGTATAGCGGGCTATCCCAATATACCCTGTTTTCAGCCAATAGGCGTTCTCTATTTGCATCAGACAGCTCCTTAATGACGCGAGTGCAACACCAGTTATACTGCAGGCGTGTTACAACACCTCTAAAAATCGCTTGCACGCTGGGTTGAATGGGATCATATGGTAATTTACGGAATGTCATTGACGATTTTATCCACTATTTGTCTTAAACCCATTAATGCTCACAGCGGCCAAAACCAGCCTGAGGATTTTGAAGATATCTTGCAGGCAAAATCAAAGTCAGGAAAATATTTGATGGAGAGATGTCAATCAGAAAAATACCTACAACTCTCTTTCAAATATTCTGTAAAATGATTATCAATTACAAAGATATTGTCAAAAGTATTATTGATCCAGACAACAATTTCTGGAGGACTTTTAAGTATTAATGGGTTAAAGAAAATAAATAAATTTAAAGAGAAATAATTTTTCTGTAAAGAAAAATAGATCAATTTTTCTTTTCAGAAAAATATTTTTTCTTTAAAGACATATAGTGAATAAAAGCATGGATGGCATTCCATGGTAATTCGTCCCGCTGCATCTCCCCGGTATCTACCTCTCTGTTCTATACCAAACCTAGTGCACTCTGATGTATTATCACATTTATGCCTATAAAATGACCACACATGTTCTTTGCTAACGAAGTACATCATCTACAGGAGAAAGTTTACTACTGGTCAATCAGATCCTTAAAGGGGAACTTAAGGCTCACATATATATATTAGCTTCTATGAAAGTAATACACTTCAAGAATAGGATGCCGTCCTCCTTTTTCTCTCAGTGATCCCATGAGGGGAGAATTTTGCATATTGTCACCAGCCTGCCCAGCCCCTGGAGGCAGCCATGTTCTTCAATTGCTATCAGCTGTGACTCACTTCCTGTCCCCTAGCTCCTATCTGAGCAGTGCATAATGGACTGTAGTGCTCTACACACAAACTCTCTTTGAAAGTTGCATAAAAACTTGTATCAAACAGGTGAATGGTAAAATCATGAGCAGCAATTGGCTGTGCAAAAAGACAGGGTGGTAGTTATTTTTCATATATTTTCTGTTGGTAAAGTTGGACAAAAACTGTGGCGAAATCCTGTCCTGAAGCATACAGTTCTTTGTTCAGTTCATTTTGTGAGGAATTAATTAAGATGTCACTTTCAAGCATATAATTGAATATTTTTCACCTAAATATAATTCCTATGGAATTGAATATAGACATTATGCTGTATTTCATTAATAAATTGCATGTAAATGGTTGTAATCTGAGTATATTGTTGTCTCCCTTAAAAAATAGGACTCCCAAAAACTTAACAATTGCCAATTTTGGGCTCCCAGTTTGGAAATCCTGGCTAAGACCCAGAATTTAGTCAGCCATAGTTTTATTGAGGGTTTAGGGGTTAACCAAAGGTTCCTTAATTCATTTTCAACCAAAAAAATCTCCATTTTAAGTTATGACTTGAAAACAATCTTTTAGTTCTTGTAAATGCTAAGATGATGCACTTTGTGGGGAGATCATTATAACAAGAAATTCATGGTTTTATGCTTTAGTGTTGAGTTTATTGAAACGCCCTGTTACAATTGACCTTCATTAGACTGAACACTTTTCATGTGGAGTTAGTTATTGAATGTCAGAGAGAAGATCCACAAGTGCAAAATTTGAGGGAGGGAGTATCCATCTTTCTTCTGGAAACAAGAAAAGAGGGAATCCAGAAGTGGACTGAATTTGTGTGCAGTGTTCTCAAAAATTTCTTTCTGTTAAAAGTCACGTCACCTTTCACTTCATTCATGCGTATGCATGCTCCTATAAAGTTCTGTTAAAGAATCACAACATATATATATATATATTATATATATATATGTCTGAATTCAGACGAGTCAAAGAGTACTTGTTTATTAGTTTATTTCTTACTTCTCTTCTGAAGATAGCTTTCTAATAATTGATGATGTGAAAAATGTCTATATCATAATTGGCTGAATGTTTTTACTCTTTAATGGATTAATCCCTGAGCTGCACTATTCTAGAACTCTTAAACTGTTGGAAAGGCAAACTCTGTAGAAAAAGACAGACTTCGAATAATGTGGCTTTAACTGAATAAAAACACAAACAATGACGTTTTCTCATATTTAGTATTTTAATGACAGTTCCATGGCTGATTTCACTGCAAAAATTCAGCTCTCTGAACATAAAACAATTGATTTATCTTACAAAACAGTACCTAAACATATAATCACACACTCCATGTTGACAGTGTTCACTAAAAAATCTTTATTATTTGTTTTGCCAAATAACCTTTTTCTTTGAAAGTATTCAATTTCTATACAAAGATAATAATGTATCGAGACATGAACAAATGTAATCAAATAGATAAGTGGAATGTCCAATACCATAGGTCATGGTCTTAGCCAGCAGGGCGTCTGGGTGTCTTTTTGGACACCCAAACCATTGATAAGCACCCCTCAGGACACCCCAATTTTTTTGTGAGGAATTTCGGAAAATGTCAATCTCAAGCATATAATTGACTTTTTTCATCTTCATGTAATTCCCATGACATTCTATAAGGATATCATGCATTATTTTGATAAATTTATACATGTTTATGGTTGAAATCAAAGAATATTGTGGTCCCCTTTAAAAATTTGGATGCCCCAAAATTTTACAACTGCCAATTTTAGGCACCCAGTTTCTAAATCCTGGCTAAGACACTGCCATAGGTTTTTGAGAAATTTCGTTACCACACCCTGACATGCCACTGTTTAGATTAAATTGGGATCATAAGCTGGATTTGTATGATTTTTATTATTCAAAGTTAAACAAATTGCAGCAAAATTTACATAAAGCTTAAAACTTTTTTTATGAAGAAAATGATTCACATATGAATTTCCTATTTTCAACAATACTGCAATCATTATTTCACTTCTTCAAACTGAATACATGTAGATGAAATAGCATACCATGATCTCATACTTATTATTTCTTATATCACCAGGATAAATTGAAACCGTTTATCTCAGGAGAACCGACACATTTGTAAATAAGTTGACAGGGATTTAATGAAAATATTCCAATAGAAGATGTATAAACTACGAACAAATTCAATACAAAACTCTAACATTTTGTCCTCAGAAGAAAACATAACCTTTGGTAATGAATCGTTATTGGTTATTTATAGTAACCAAACTTATATTCTGCACATGGTTTTTGAAGAAACTCCAAAAAGAACGAGTCTATCTAATTTTCATATAAAACAAGTGAAAAAAAAATCAAAAAAAAATCATGCTTACTAAATGCCATCTACAAAATATCAGGAACCTTAAAATAATTCTGCCCTACCTTAGACTTTTTTGACATTTTTTTCTTAATATCCAAGCCTAATAGATCTAGGGAAATATCATGTCATCAAATGAAATGTTAATGTGAAACTGTACACGTGTAAAATGATTCTTTTTGTTGCTGTCAAAACAGACAAGACCAGACCTCTTAAATATGCATGTACATGAATAAAAAATATACACCATGTCTAGAACTTGAACTCTTTGTACTTTTTGGCTGCTTTTCCACTGTCTTGCTGTTGCTTTTTTCGTTTCTGAAAATGAAATAGAAAAATGTTAAATAAACACACACATCAACTATGATTTCAAGAAAGTGAAATAACGAAAATTAAGATCTTCTTGTTTTACTGAGATAAATATGCAAACAATTTCAATATGACCTCTTGTTTTTAACAAACCAAAACCCAGAACTAAATTTAAAATCTATACTAAGTTGTCAAATACATACACTAATTAATTTTTTTCTGGTTTTATTGGTTGCATGTTAACTGCTTACATATAGAAACAATTCAAGGGCCATAAGAATAACATAACCAATGTCAACATACTTTTTCAGTAAATGCCAACTTCCCTGAAGTCACATTTCCAAACTTTATATATCAAGACTTATCATGGTCAAAAGTTATGATAAATTATAAATATATATATATATATATATATATATATATATATATATATATATATATATATATATATATATATATATATATATATATATATATATATATATATAGCCTAAATATGGCAGGAAAAGTGATTATGAATGAAAACTCAAATGATTGAGGTCGTTTTTTTCCCCTACCTTTTGTTTGGCAGCGTGTTCTGCGACCATATCACTGAGATCCTCCTTCTCTAGCTGCGACTGCTGCTCGCGCATCGTCTCATCGTACTTGGCCTGCATGGCCGCCGTGTCAAGGTCAAGCTCCTCGGGGTTCAATGCCACCTCGATACCCTCTGGCATGGCCTTCTCTCCCAATCGCTTGCCTCCACCCGCCACCTGCAAAATTACAAAACACGTCGTTAACATTTTTCAAACTTCTGACAAGTTGTTATTAAGAGTTTCATATTTTTCCTATTATGTCAAGTGCTCACCATGTTAGGCTATTACAGAGATATATACTCACCTTATGTACCTCTCTGGTTATCAAATGCATGTCAAAATTGAACTTATATTTTTCCTATCTTATAGATAGCCTATGCACCACAACAAACTCACAATATTGGATATGAAGTTTATTGACAATGTTGTTACACATCAACTTCAAGCCGAATGATAACGTCTTTCAGCAACGAAAGTTTTATCTAGACTTGTATATTCTTCTCTAAAATGTTAACTATTAAAATAGTTCAAGCTTTAAAATTCAATTTGAGTGCTTGAAACAAAGATGGCACACTTATGGATCTACTGTAATTTCTGCTTCTCAAAAAAATAGTTACAAGATGGGACTTAAATCTGAACAACTTCTGTTCATGCACCTTCACAGCCACAACACTATATGAAAACAATAAGGACTTGTTGTGTCTGTCAAATGAAACCTAGATATGCAAACAAAACAGTACATAGCGTTATAACGATTCCTCTTCCTATCTGAAAGGGCATTAGTTTTGTACTTACAGCGTTGATATCGTAGATGTGAGAGGATCCCATCATGGCTCCGCCCACTGTCTGTTTTTTCTCCGGGATAACCTGGTACAGCGGAGCCGGTGTGTCTCCACCTTGATCCATGGCATCCTCGATCCTCTTCTTCCTCAGCTCTATCATATCTGGGGTCTCCATGCCCATAGGGACCGAGGTAAGGCCACTTGGCGTAACGAGACCACTGAAAACAACACAGGAGATGAAATGTGAAATCACAAGTCTGAGAAACATTCGTAACAAAAATAGAAATTTAGATCTTGAGTGTGATTTATCTCGCTGAAGTCAGAACACCGAAGTATAAATATTTTCTACTGATCAAAGCAAATATTTTTAGGTATGCTTTCGGTTGTTGAGAGCAGAAACCTCAACACTATCGAGTGTTCATATTAATATAATACTCCCATAATTGATTACAGCAGTAATAATACATCAAATAATTAACTCTCTCCCTATCTCTGACTCTCTCCCATTCTCTTACACTGTTTCTATATATCTTTATCTGTTTCTATTTCAGACCGTTTCCCTTTCCCTGACTCTCTTTCTATGACACTTTTTTTCTCTCTCCCCCCCCCCCCCCCCCCCCCTCTCTCTCCCTCAATAATTAAGATAAGTCCATACCCGTCTCCTGGTGTGACAAGTCCTGTGGCGTCGATATCTTCCTCCTCTGATTCTTCCTCCTCAGACTCCTCCTCTGATTCTGACTCTGACTCCAGCTCTCCCCAGCGAGTTCTGTCTATCTCTTCCTCCTTCACAGGAGCCTGAAGAAAAATGATTGAATGAATGAATATTTATTGACTGTAGATAAAATTAGAAAAATTATTACATCCAAAAACAGGATCAAGAATATGAAATATAACATTGTAACAAATAAGTAGGTATACTATCTCCGAGAGATTTTGTAAAAAGATAATGACATAAATTTATTAGTATTAACACATAATAATTGAGGCATGTTATTTCTCTCTGGGACATTTCACTTAGTAAATACCAGATTACTCTATAGAGAATGACTCTAAACATAAGCAATCTCGATCAAAATAAATTCACAGCCAATCATATTTACTAGTGTTGGGACGAGCTTCGATTATAATCGATAATCAATCGTTTACCTCTCTGATTCTGATTAATCGATTACAAAACTGGCAATCGAAAATAATCGGAAAAGATGAAACATAGTGGCAAAATATAGAACTAAATGAATGACAGACATGTTGTCAGCTTTCTTGCTATGAAACTAAGCCCCAAAAACACTTCAAAACGAAGTTAAGGTAGGTGCTAATAGCAAGTAATTGTCATAGACTATCACTTATTATTAGGCTCTATACCTCTAGTACCCAATTACTGCAAAAGTGCGATGAAGTGATTATGATCGATAATCGATCGGTTGGCTGTAATTGATTATCGATCATGAAACTGCAACCGATTCCCAACCCTAATATTTACAGCTAGTGGACTTGGCAATGCCTGACTTCTCTAAGTAATTTCTTCGTCCCTCAGAGCAGTATGAACAAATATTACATGTTAAAACAAATGATTATTCATATTACCATTTGGCTTTTCCAATTACTACTACCTATACTTCGTACATACTGACCTATTTACAGTATTTGACACAAAGTTGTTAGATTCATTAGAGGTGATCATGTTAACAAAAACACTGCATTGCATCACCTATACGAAGCATCTAATTAATTGTATGAAAATGTCAATGAATATTGTTATGTTGATATTTGCCTAAAACGACTTATGAATAGCAGAAAATCAATCATCAAGAGAGCAATGTATAAATCCGCCAATGAAAGCCGAACTCACCGTGAACTCGCCACCAGGGGCTCCGAACACATCTCCATATAAGGGCTTGCCCGTCTCGTCCACTGGGGGCTTACCCCAGCCACCAGCGTGGTAACCAAACGAACAGCTCTGAAACAAAACAATAGAAATATCAAATTATCTGCAACTGTGTAGCTGGCGTGCGCACATGGCCTGATAGTTAACATGTCAAATTGAATAAAATGTGACGCATATTTAAAGTGGGAATGTTAAAACCAACAGGCATTAAGATTATAGGGGCAATTTCAATCAAATTCGAGTCAGACAATCAGAGACCTCCAATGCCATCAATTGAGAGTCCTCATTCAGCCAAAACGATGGATTCATTGGAAAATGTCCATTCGGTATAAATGTTGAGTTGGATAGGCATTTTTACCATGAATACTTACAAAGAAGTTCTGACAATGATGTGACAGGTAAATACTGATGTTAGCTCTATTTCTTTTTGGGTTTTGCTCTGAGATCGCCAGGAGTGGAGTTTCATACCGGGTGTTTTATATATAGTAAACAAGCATAGCAGAAGACAAATTGTATAACTTGTTTTTATCTTTGTTTCATTGTCTTTTTATGGACATATTTTCAGTTGCAGATGCCAGAAGTCACATGCTATTTGAGTGCTGTAACAATCAAGGTTCTTATTGAGAGCCTACTTCTGGAATAGGTGCGTTGAGACCGGGTATTTTTAGGGAAGTCACATGTTTGAGAGGTAGTTGAGTGCTGTATTATCACAATCTATCTAGGTTTCTATTGAAACTTACCTCTGGAATAGGTGCATTGAGACCGGGTATTTTTAGGTTGGGGTACGAGGGAGGAGGACCGTATCTCTGCATGGCGATCAGCCATGGGGGCGGGACCTTCTCGCTGTTGGGACCTACGGGCATGCCCAGAGCTGTCCGCAGGTCGTCAGACAGGTTCCCTGGCTTCTTCTCTTTCAACCTTGTCTCAAACTCCTTGCCCTAAAAACAGCAACATAAACGGTAATGCAATATTGATATCTCATACCAAACAAGGAATATGAAGAGTTGAAGAACACCATTTGACACACAGTTGTCCTTAGCTGTTCCAAAATGAAATATTACAGAGAAAAAATTGCTTACAACTTCAAAACTAGTTTTGAGAAAGAACTACAGGATTTAGCAAAGCCAAGGCAATGAGACTCTGGGTGAGGCTATGACGATTTAAGAATCAGATATCCTGCAGCCTCCCAGAATGTTAAGCCAAGCCTGACCCCTGTAAGGTCTTCTACTGTTCACAAGATTAACCCATTAGCACTCGCAGCAGCCAAAACCGGCTGGACAATTTTGATGAAATCTTTCAGCCTAAAGCATCATTGGCAAAATATTTGAAGGAGAAATGTTGATCAGTACATTACTAACAACTCTCCTTCAAATATTTTGTAAAATCATTCTCAATTCAAAAGTTATGGTCAAAAGTATCTTAGATCCAGACAACAATTTTTGGAGTTACTCTTAAGTGTCAATGGGTTAAACAGAATGTATTAGAGGAGTATACAGAAAGATTGTGCTCAAATCGAGTTGTAAATTCAGAGATTTCAACTTTATTAGTTTCTTTCACTAAGCACTGATTAAAAGTTCTCATAAACATTTAAAAGGAATAAAGCAAACAAAAGAAAACAATTATAACAGGTTTTACCTCATAATAAAGATCCCCATGAATCGTTAACTTTGGTTTCGTCTGCCATCTGAAGAATGCATCGTGGAGTTTTTGGTAATCAATGTCGATTTTTCCCATCTTCGGGCGAACCTTTTCTCGCATCTTAGCTTTCAGGGTCTTTTGGTCCTCCTACAATGTCAAGCAAACCACATGAAAACATGAAATACAAGAAGACAGATACATCTCTTTTCATCGTCCAAGAAACTGCATTCTCTCCCATTGGTTCCAGCTTTTTAACCCATTCATGCCTGTAGTGGCCATAACTGACTCACTTATTTGGTAATATATACGAGGTCAACTTTTAGAAGATATTTGAAGAATCGTTGACCATTAACTAACTAACGACTCTCCTTTAAATATTTCCCAATCTATACACATTAGGGAACATATTAAGGTGAAAATGGTGTTATAGTCATTACTTTAGATAATCAGAGAATTCAAATGCTCCCTCTAATGGAACCTATACATTGATGGAAGGCCAATCAATTTCAAGTTGCAGCTCTGAAGTTATGAACTCCCACAAGGATTCCATGAACTATTTCTGCCTATGGAGAGGTGTTGCACTTTGAGGACAAGCATTACAATATAATTACAATGTAAATATCAGCCTTAAACACATCGACATCAAGTCTATAAGGCCTAAAAAAAAAACACCAACAAGTTATTACTCAATAAAATCTCTATCCTTAAGTTTTTCCACCCTTTTGACTCCTAATCAACATAAAACAAGCATGAAAAGAAAAATCCCCCCCCCCCCAGCCACCTACCCTTTTTTTCGAACCGTTACAGGAAACAAACTTTTAAGAAATTTAGGCCTAATAATGTTTCCTCACCTTCTCCTGGAGTGCCTCCCTCATCTCCATGATACCAGTAGCTTTGATGTAGTCTGGCAGCTCGAAGGGTGGCTTCTCGATACCACGCTTACCCTGCAGGTACTTCCTCTTAAAGCACCAATGGCGGGGCACTGGCACCGTGTTCCTCGTCGCCTGGAATGTACAAATAAAGTGTTACATTACACAGAAAGAAGCATGAGTGCAAATATTTTGGGCATGAACTACAACTACTTTACCTGTGGCCTGAAAAGTTACATTTTCCTTAACCTTATAGAAAGAAGCATGTGCTTGGATATTATGGTGGGCCTGTAATGTACAAATTTAGTGTGGTGGGATTGGAACCTTTAAAATTTTGAAAAGGTTTGCTAGTGAAAAGCGAACTGCCTTAGCATGGAGATTTCGTGGCAGCAGGAAAGTCTTAGTTATCAGAAGTTGGTATCATATCCAATTGACCTCGGGATGGATACCTCTCAGAAGAAAATGGTATGGTATCGGTACCAATGAAACGGTACAGTATTTTAATGGTACTATAAACAGTACTTTATTGCATTGTTAAATTAACGTTTTTTGTTCTGAATAGCCATATTTAGCATCCTGTGGTTAGTTTCTCTAAGAGTACATTTAAGATATGAAACAGTACCATACATTACTTTTTGAGACTATGCCGTTACCCCTTAATAGTGACCTCTGACCTACCTTGAGGCGGACGAACAGCTTGGGGAACTTTGCCATCACGTCTGTTATATTGTGAATACAAAGAGGTACTATTTTTAGGGGCTTTACAGATTTACTATGGCGTACCTTGAGGCTTGTGATACAGGTGAACTTGGATATGATGGACCACTGTACGACAGATTTTTTGCATATAACGGACGATATGCTTGGTCCCAGTCTGATGCATATCAAGTATTCGTCATATGTATACGACGGATTTTGCATATGACGGACCAATTTTATCTGGTCCCATTGAGTCTGTCATATCCAAGTTCACCTGTATTACATTTGTCATATTGTGAATACAAATCGGGCAATGTTATAAGGATGTTTACAGATTTACTCTGACGTACCTTGAGGCTGACGAGTAGCTTGGGGTCCTGTGCCGTCACATCGTGCATCTCCACCACGTCAGGCCTGATGACCAGCTGCTTGAGCTCTGCGACGCTCAGCCTGTTCAATTTCTTCAGCTTCTTCTTCGAGATCTTAGGCTTGTCATCCTCCGGAGGTCGATCCTGAAGCAAAAAAATAACACAACTTCCTCATATATCCATATAATTCATAAGTTCTTCATGTTCACAGCTTTAATGCTGGATATTGTGTTAATATTGCGCATTTAAAATAATATGCTTGGAAGGCAGCTGCCTTTGATGCCGAGTTTAATTTTTGTGTACGGGCGGTGAATGACAAGCTGTCATGTCAGCGTGTTGTACATTACTTGCATAGGGATTGGATGTCCAAATAATGGTGTGTAGTTTAATAAATGCTGCCTGCTGCAATATTAACATTGTATACAGTATTAGTCCAGGGACTTGGTGTCTCTTACCACTGCCCAGACTTGGGTCCCCGCCGTGGCATGTGAGAAATTAACCAGTCATTTTAGATTAGGCTGTGACCTTTCGCCAGGTGACAATAAACAAAATTTCAAATTCCAGTCACTGCAGCAAAAATGACAATAAACGAAATTTCAAATTCCAGTCACTGCAGCAAAAATGACAATAAACGAAATTTCAAATTCCAGTCACTGCAGCAAAAATGACAATAAACGAAATTTCAAACTCCAGAGATTAAGCCAAGGCCTATCCAATCTGTATAATAGACTGTGGGTTAAGACAGAAAATAAGTCATCTTCTATGGAGAATTTTTGACCATCTATTCTTTTGGGTTATAACTTAATCTTTTTCGTCACACATAATCTTCTAAGGCATTGCTAGTGTATTCTAGGATTTAGGAATATCACTCACATCAAGATCGTCATCATCATCATCGTCATCATCTAAAATATCTGCAAATCCTCTAGGCTTTGCTGGTTCTGCTTTCTTCTCTTCTTTCTTCGATACATCCATCTTTTCTTCTTCCTGAGGTTTTTCGGGTTCTGTAAGTTTGAATGTCTCAAAGATCCTGGCAAACTGGGAATAGATTGGGTCATATTTATCTATACCTAGGTCCTCCTGGATGTACCTGTAACGAGAAATGAGAGTAATAATCAGTCAAAGGTGTTCATGTACAAAATAATGTACATCATGTAAATTTTGCGGCAGCTTAATTAATGTATACTTAGGCATGGTCTTAGCCAATATTTGGAAACAGGGTGTCCAAATAGAGGTTTCATAGACTTTTGCGTGTCCAAAGTGTGGTACAAGGTACATCCTGCTAATAAAATAATCCGTATATATTTACAGATTTTGCTTTTTTAGGCCAGTAACTGCTTTGTGTGTCTTATAAAAGTGACACTACAGCTTCTACATCTTCTATCTTTTAAGAAAAGTCATCATCAGCGAATTCTGACATAAACTTTTGGGTGTCCAAACTGTCAAAAAACAGTGTTATAGGTGTCCAAATGACACGCTGGACGCATAGGCGGCTAAGCCTCTGTACTTAGGGCACCCATACAGTCCACATTTGTTAAAATGCGCTCCGTTATTTGGACATATGATTCCTATGCTAGTATTGTACAGCATGCTGACATGATGGCTTGTCATTCAACTGTGTATCAAAGGCAGCTGCCTGCCGAGCGCACCAATGTATGTGTGCAAAATTAACACAATAGTACATATAGATCAAGATTGGGGTGTCCTACACTTTCTATTTCATGCATGTTTTATGTTGATTGAGAGTTGGAGGGTTAGGGTAGGAATACATGAAACAAACAACTTTTTTTTAGGCCTAAGAAGTCTAGAAAACCTCTTACTCTATCTCGACTGTTTCCTCAGGTTTGACCTCTGTCAGTTTAGCCTGCTGTTGCTGCTGCTGCTGCTGAGCTCTGCTGGCCCTCGCGCGCTTCTTCTTCTTCTTACGCTTCGCCCTCTTCGACTGAAAACATACACAAAATAAGCACATGAACTCAATTGCACACAGGGTTGCTCTGTAAAGTATCGTCTGCTACTCTCATACTTTTGAAAATAAATTGGTAATAAAGTGAAAGTGCACAAAATATTTGAAGGCGAGTTGTTGTTTGACTTCTGAACACTTGAACACTTTTGCTTGGTCCCTATTAGTTATGTAAGCAAGATTTTCTGTTTGTACTGCAGTGAAGTGAAATGAGTCGTTAGTTCAGGTATCAAAGACGGCAGAGTTTACTGCAGAATTACTAGGCAACTTCCAGACTAAAGATCACTTGATGGAAGCTACCTAGGAAGATTATTTTCATACAGAGTTACAAAAATGTATTTTGAATATATTTTCATGTATTCAACATATATTGATTTCACACCTAAAGAAATTGATTTGACGGATAAAACCACCTGAAATTTTACCTGTCTATCACTCAAGAGTTCCTCTAGAAAGTATTACCTGCTACTCTCATACTTCAAAAAATTACTTTGAAAAAAATCCAGCAGCATAAGGGTTAAACATATAGCTTTTGATGGTGGACTCACCTCTTTCCTGGATAATGTCTTTTTCTCCTCAGCATCCTCTTCCTCCTCCTCCTCCTCTGGCTCCTCATAGTCTTCAACCACATGACCAGCCTCGATGTAGGGCATTTCTGTGAAAATACAAAACTTAACTTTAACCCTTCTCTTGTATTTTGTTTATCCTAAAAAGTGTCAAAAAATCTAAAAGGTTGGTGCATATGTCACTAAAAATAGTAGCAACTGTCTACTTTCCCGTCAGTACAGACTGGTGAAATTATGCCACAGAAGGACACATCTTAATAATAGCCCTTCCGCGAGACTGGCAGAGATTCAAGTACTTTGCAGTCTCTTCTTGGGGCCCGACAAGGGAAATGTTTCTAGGATATTAGTGGTAATTTAATAGTGGTTGATTAGCTTGCATTCACATCTACAAAGGCACTCGTGTTATCAAAAGCTTATCATAATGAGAGGGCCATTGTTCCTAAGGTAATGGGCAAGCCCTCATGGCTGTGTGGTCTAAGGCCACTGATTGCTAGCTGTCTCTCACCACTGCCCGGGTTCAAATGCCGCTGGGGCTTGTGAGAAAGTTGCCAGTGACAGCCAGGTACTCCAAATTTCTTCCATCACTAACAACTCGCTAGTCACGACTTTGCCACAAAATTTCAGAAAAAAGGACAAAAATAGAAATTCTAGCATCTACCTAACCCTTCCAATGCTAAGACTATTTTTGTCCAAATCAGGACTCATAGATTCTAAACCCTATTGTGTTGGTATTCATTGGATAAATCTCTGAGTAACCTCAGATGAGTACCCATAAGCCATTTATTTTTCTAATTGTTTGCATCAATTTGTAATTGGTCAAATAAGTTACCAGCAGTACAAGGGTGAAGATACGTAAGAATGCTAAGATGGTGTTGTTATTACCTTGAGGTGTTTCTCCTTTCTCTATCTTCTCGAGTTCCTCAGGGCTGACCCCGACCTGCTGCGCTCGCTTGTCCTTGAAGGCCAGCATCTTCTCCAGCGCCTGAGGCAGCTTCACCTCCTTCTGCTCCTTCTCCTCCTCCATCTTAGGGTGCTACACAAAATAAAACAACAGATTCAGACATACTCTTAGTCAGCAGGGTGTTTGGACAGTCAAACCGTCTAAAATCACCCCTTAGGACCAGTGTCTAAGCCAGGATTTAGAAACTGGGTGCCTAAAATTGGCAGTTGTAAAAATTTTGGGCGTCCAAATTTTTAAGGGGGACCACAATATACTCAAATTTCAACCCTAAACATGTATAAATCTATCAAAATAAGGCATGATATCCTCATACAATGCCATGAGAATAATATGGAGATGATAAAAATCCATTATATGCTTGAGATAACCATTTTAAGAAATTCCCCTCAAATTTTTTTGGGTGTTTGGGTGTCCTGAGGGGTGCTTTTTAAGGGTTTGGGTGTCCAAAAGGCAACCAGACGCCCTGCTGGCTAAGACCATGCTTAGGACACCCAATTTTTGGGGAGAAGATTTCTTAAAATGTCAACTTAAGCACAAGAGAACAACATACTCTTAGCCAGCAGGGCGTAGGTATTGGTACAGGTACTCGATATGGTACCAATATCAAGAGTGAATGGGGAAAAAGTATCGTATTGAAGAATGATTGTATAGTATAGTATCATTAAGATATGAAATATATATAAAATTTACTTAATTGCTATTTTCTTCTAATATTTTCCAAAAAATATATTTTTCTCAAAAAGATACCAACAAACTACTTTGCCTTTTTGGAGTATTGAAGATGTAGATTAATAGTCCATTCACTTGCCAACTTTCTTTATATTAGTCAAGCAACGATTGCGAACTCTAGGAAAGTGAATCTTACCATAACTGCTGGAGGTCCAGTATCGATAGACATGAGCGGTGGTGGTGTCTTGCGTCCTCCCTGTTGCTGCTGCTGAGGCGGTTGTGGAGGTGGTGGAAGCTGCTGAGGCGGTGGACCTTGCTGATTGGGTGGTGGACCTTGCATGTGCGAGAATCGAGGCGGCGGCAGATTCATGTGACCACCAGGCGGTGGACCAGGCGGCATGGGCCTAGGCGGTGGACCCTGCGACATGTGTGGCGGGGCTTGCGACATGGATGGCGGGGGTTGCGACATCGGTGGTGGAGCTTGTGACATAGGGGGCGGGGCCTGCTGCATCATTGAAGGTGGTGGTTGTGACATGGGCGGAGCCTGTGTCATCGGGGGAGGGGCCTGCATCATTGAGGGAGGAGCCTGCATCATAGAGGGCGGGGCTTGTGACATGGGTGGCATGCTGACTGGCGGCCCCTGACTAGGAGGTGGTTGGTTAGGGTTAGGCAGCAAAGGACCTACAATAGAATTATCAGATCATTAGCCATTGATTAGGAGTAAGTAATCAAATAAGAGATATGTAACATTATGAAGACGATGTCTCAAAAGCTTGAAAAATTCATACCGATACTGGTATCATTTTAAAATGTACTACATTGAACCGTTTCAATCTTTAAAGGTACCCATAAAGATACTAACCACTGTGAAGCTTGAAGGTATCATTTATTAGGATTTGTCCAGGATCCTAAATATGACAATTCACAAGAAAATTCATAAGGTAATAATGGAATAAAGTATCATTAACTCTACTGTTAAAATACTGTATCATTTCGTTGGTACCAATACCAGTACCATACTGTTTTGTACTCAATGTACAGTCAACTGTACGTTTCATTACTGCATCATTTCATTGGTACCTACAATGGTACCGTACTGTTTCTGTTTCTTAACAGTATCCAACCCTATTTATCAAACTTCAGGGCTCGAAATTAAGAATTTATCCAGGGAGCCCAATTGCATCTTCTAAAGCTACATAGAGATGTTGTGTGTGGAAACCAGTACACTTTTGGGCTCCCTGCAGAAATTTGAGGGAGCCGCAGAGGAATTCAACGAAGCACTGATTCCCTCAGCTCCCGACACCCCCAAATTTCGAGCCCTGATCTGAGGAGAGTTGTTGATTGACAGGGTTCGACTTTCCCAGGGGCCCGGTAGCATATGCCCCTAGATTTTGCTGTGTGCCCCTAGATTTTTCAGTCTAGGGGCCCTAATTTGAATAAAAATTACCAGAAATCCTGTTTTTGACCACTAATTTTTATCGAAAGACCTTTTCGGGCCCCTAGCTTGAAATCTAAGTGTCAGACCCTGATTGACAGTTACCTCTAGGTGGTGGCTGCTGCTGTTGCTGCTGCTGAATACGCTGCTCCTCTATGATCATCTGCTGCTGCTGCATGATCTTCTGCTGCTCTTCCTGCTGCTTCTCCATCATCGCCATCTGCTGCTGCCGCATCAGCTCAGCCTCCTTCTGCTGCTGCTCCATCGCCGCGCGCTGCTGCTCCGCCAGAGCCTGCGGAAAATACATACAACCCTTAAGTTGGGAATCGGTACAACTTTTGAGGACTGATCATTATTCCACCAGAGTGAACGATGATCAGTTTTTATTTCGAGATTTTTTTAGTGCACAATGACCCTTCCCCATGTGCATCACACATCATGTGTTGTGCATTTTTCATGAAATTTCAGGACAATACATGCAGAAACAAGGTAAAAATAATAATGGAAACACAAAAAAAGTATATATTTTAATTAAACATAGATTGGAAAAACAGATGCCTTTTAATCATAAGCAAGTAATCAGAAAAAAGTCTTGGGACTGATCATCGATCTACTGGAAGTAAAAATAGTGAGATCTCTGATTAATCGGAACAACACTAATAACCCTATGTATTAACATGTGAGCATCAGCTGCGCTTCTCTCTGCTGCTCCATCATAACCTGAGAAAAATATGTCAAATGGGTACTCACCTGAGGCAGGACAGGGGACTAATCCCCTACTAGGGTACCACTCAGGGTCTTAGCAAGAATTTAGAAATGGGGCACCCAAAAAAAACAAATGTAAAATGTTTGGGGTACCTTTAGTTATAATAATAATAATAATAATAATAATAATAATAATAATAATAATAATAATAATAATAATAATAATAATAACAATATAATAAACGCTCAGTATTCATAGCGTCTATTTTTACTTACCCGTTGCTGGTGCTCCATGAGCTGTCGCTGTTTCTCTGCCTCCAGGAGGCGCTGCTGCTCCATGGCCTTGTGGATCAGGTCCTCGCTCTGGGGTGGTGGTGGGGGCTGCTGGGTAGGTGGCGCCACCTGCTGCGGAGGGGGCTGCTGCTGGCGCATCTTCTCCTGGTCCAGGAGGGCGGACTGCTGCATGGCCATCATCTCCTTCTGCTGGTCCAGCATGCGACGCTGTAGCAGCACCTTCGACTGGAAATCCGATTCCTATAGAACAAACAAACAGCATTTAGGTAACAGCGATTTTCTCATCAGTAGGGATGCATATGTCTAAGAATAAAATGGTATCAGTTTCAAATGAGCATTTTAAGGTATAGCGTATAGTGTTTTCTTAGTGTAACAGCCACTTATGTGGTATCAAAGGAGAAAGCAAAGTCAAGTTAGGGGCAACTCCTATTGAGTCATAACAAACCAATATCTCTCTCTTTAACTTTAAGAAGGGAAGTCATGGATCTATGTACAATAATTGTTTGCACTAAATGGATATAAAATGGTGAAATAGATACTTCAATACAGTATATTAGTAGGGAGAACAGAGGAGGGTTTGTTTTCAACCATCAGAAGGGTCATACTAGTTAATTGAAGTGTGGAACACACTTTTAGTTAGGGTTTCAGCAAATAAACAACTTTTTTCAGGCCTAAGGGCTACATGAATACGTACCTTAGGTGGTGCTGCCATCCGTTGCTGCTCCATAATTCTCTGCTGCTCCTCGGCGTGACGCTGTTTCTCCATCTCTTCTCTCTGCTGCATCTCCATCCTCCTCTGTTCTTCCTGCTGCCTCTGCTCTTCTGCCCTGCGCTGCTCTTCCATCCTGCGCTGCTCCTCCTCCTGCTGTCTCTGCTCTTTCATTCTCCGCTCTTCCTCCATCTGCCGCTGGCGTTCCTGTCTGCGTTGTTCCTCAGCCAATCGCTGCTGCCTCTCTTCCTCTTGCGCTCGCTCTTCCATCATTCTCTGCTCTGCTTCTTCCTGCTCTCGTTGTCGGTTTTCCTCTTCCTCTTGCCGCCGTTCTTCATCGCGTTTTTGCTCTTCCTCTTGCTGTCTCTGCTCTTCTACACGCTGTTCCTCCAATCTCTGAAGTCTGGCCCGCTCCTCTCTCTGTTGCTCTTGCTGTTCCTGGCGTTCTTGTTCAAGTCTCTCTTGCTCTAAGCGCATCTGCTCCTGTTGTTGTTGTTCTTGTTGCACACGCAGCTGTTGTTGACGCTCTTCCTCTAAACGCATCTGCTCTTGTCGTTCTTGTTCCAAACGTATCTGCTCCTGTTTTTCTTGTTCTAAACGTATCTGTTCCAGTCTTTCCTGTTCCAAACGAAGCTGTTCTTGTTCCAAGCGAATCTGTTCCTGCCTTTCTTGTTCTAAACGTATCTGTTCCTGTCTTTCTTGCTCCAAACGAAGCTGCTCTTGTTCCAAGCGAATCTGTTCCTGCCGTTCTTGTTCCAAACGTAGCTGTTCCTGTCGTTCTTGCTCCATGCGAATCTGTTCCTGTCTTTCTTGTTCCAATCGAATCTGTTCTTGCCGTTCTTGCTCCAAACGTAGCTGTTCCTGCTGTCGTTCTTGTTCAAGGCGAATCTGTTCTTGCCTTTGTTGTTCTAAACGAATCTGCTCCTGTCTTTGTTGTTCTAAACGAATCTGTTCCTGCCTTTCTTGTTCCATGCGAATCTGTTCCTGTCGTTCTTGTTCTAAACGAATCTGTTCCTGTCTCTCCTGTTCTAAACGAATCTGTTCCTGCTGTTCTTGTTCCTGTCTCTCCTGTTCCAAACGAAGCTGTTCTAATCGCTGCTGCTCCATTTGGATTTGCTGCTGTCTCTCCTGCTCCAATCGCTCCGCATCTAACTGAGCTTGCCTCTCAAGCTCAAGACGTTGGGCCTCCATCTGTCTCTCCTGTTCTTGTTGTTGAACCAGGAGCCGTGTTTGTTGGTGCTCTTGGAGCTCTGCCTCTGAAGGCCCTGCTTCTTCTTCCATTTCTACAAACAAAAGGTGTCAAGTTAAGTTCATAAGTTTGTCAATATTTCCAAAAGATACTTGCATTTTAACATTTTTCATTAAAGCAAAGTTTTAATCTGGATATATACATTTCTGAATGTCCAATCTTATATTGCTGAAACAAAGTTGCTTTTCAAAAGAGTTAATCGAATCAGGGTGTCATTTTCATGTTTTGGTCAGTAAATGCCACATTTAAACATTAAATTTAAGTTTCACTTTAATGAAAACTTTAGGACATCAGTTAAAGATACCTGGCATACTCTGCTAAATAGATGTTCCAAAATAAAGCCTGAGTTATGGTCTTAGCCAGCAGGGCGTCTGGGTGCCTTTTTGGACACCCAAACCCTTAAAAGGAACCCCTCAGGACACCCATTTTTTGTGTGGAATTTCTAAAAATCTTAATCTCAAACTTATAATTGAATTTTTTCACCTCCTTATAATTCCAATGACATTGTTTAATGATATCATGCCTAATTTTGATGAATTCATACATGTTTATGGTTGAAATATGAGTATATTGTGATCCCCCTTAAAGATTTAGACTCCCCAAAATTTTATAACTGCCAATTTTAGGCACCCAGTTTCTAAATCCTGGCTAAGACACTGGCCTGAGTAATAAGCATCAAGCCTAAATATATCAGATCTGAAATTTAAACCAACACCAAGTCTAAAGAGCTCTTGGGTAGGGGTAAACATTTGATTATAACCTAATATCCTTATTATAGCTTTCCAGATTGAACCCCTGCTGCATATTTCTATAGGTCAGACACCACAAAAAATACTTTCTGTGCCGAAATTTTGGTTAGGTGTGTAGTCTCTTGCAGACACCCAATTTCAACTCTCTAGCTGGGACATTGAATTAAATGAATAATAATCTTGTCACACCAATTAATTGTTATAGAGAGTGGATAACTTGCTATTATGGGAAATCCCACCAAAACAGGTCCATCCTGTCCCCTTAAAATTAGTGCTTCACAGATTTATGTTGAAATTAAAATAGTGTTTCTTTGGTGGGCACTATTCAATAGCTGGCAGCCTGGCTGGCAGTCCCAATATTGACCAGAAATAAGCATAGTAAATGCACACTACATGTAGTTGTCTAAAATCAGACACCATTTGTTTTGTTTGAACAGGGGTTCTTCTTAAGGGAGACTGTTTACAATGTAAAAAATGCTGTGTGTGTTTTTGGACCAACACATGTCCCTGGAGGCAAACATATTTACCAACTGGTTCATAAAGTGCCACTTTAAAGTGGTAACAAACTAATTTGATTATTTTGACCGGAGATCTATTTGCTCCCATCACATGTTGACTGTGAGTTTGAGCAATCACAATTTCAAAATCTTGATTGTTAAGTGCATGTTTAATGTGGTCTTACAACAATATTGAAGACTATTACGAAAACAAAGTAAAACAACTTTAAACAACCTACCTTGTGAAGCTCCTGCTTCCTGAAAATATAAGAATGATGTTTTAGATAGGAAATGGAGGAGGAGAACAGTGATGACAATTCAACAAAAATGAGGTCACATATTCAATTTTAAACGGCACCTCTCATAAACGTGTACAAAAGAATCTTAATCTTTACTGGAACCATATATTCCTATTTCCTACTCCTGTTTAATTTGGACCTATAAATTAATTTATAAAATCTTATGAAATTCATAAACACACACCCTCAAATATGAAAATGATAATACAACAAAATTGGTTAAATTTATGGAGATGAGTATTTATTTTCTGACTTGCAATGTGAAAACTAAGAAATTACTATGAATCTTACCTGTTCGTCGTAATATTCGAACAACCTGTTAACAAGATCTGCCTTCAGACCTAAAAAAGAAATGATACAAAAGAATCAATTATCCATATGCCACAGCCACATGGCTAGAAAAGACTGGCTGTCAGCAAAAAACGTCAAACTGCATTTGTCATAGAATCAACTCCATACATCCTTTACCTGATGTCCAATATAGATAGATATGTGCAGTGGTTTACAGGATAAGCTAAAATCACAATCTCACTATGTTATAAACATGGAGGCCCATGTGGAGTACTTGATGAGGTTGCAAGTTTTCTTGCACTGACTACTGTACCTTGTGTAGTTGTGAATGAGTTGTGCTAAATGGATAGGTCACAGCTGTTCCAGGTTGTCTGATAAGAGACAGTGACGTCACCTTGTTTTAGTACCCATAAACAAATGAAATTGGTGTGTTTTTGTGTGTCTAACTAACGCAACTAAACTAGGGTTCAGAACAGTCTAACTTTTAGTATCAAACGTCACACTGTCGTCACTCAATAACTAGTAGTGGATAAGAGTTAAATCCAGCTTATACATGAGGCAGACATGTGATACTTAATCTCAAATAGACTGGTTTCTGTTTACAAGTTAGTCACATGGGGAATGAGCAGTAAACTCAAGATAGAACATTGATTCATAAGAATGATTTGACATTGAAAATACAGTCACAAATAAAGTACAAGTAAGGAGAAATTAAGTATTGTGATCACAAAATCAAAATAATGTTATTTTGGAGGTTGCATTTTTGGCTTTATCTAAATCTGAATGGCACTCATCTAAGCTTCACTTTCTGCTAACTGGAAACTTTGTTTTAGCAGAACCCGAACCTCGTATATCAGAAGCCTTATCTGCAATGTTAACGACACCCAATCACGCTTAGTTGGAAACTAGAGAGATAGCAAAGAATTATTTTAAGTTCAGATGCAATCTAACCGGTGTGAGCAGGGAGGTTGGGGTTGGATGGATGTTTATTGTGAGTGATCAACAGATCTGAGAGTCTACACAACTAGGTAATTCTTTTCTAGAACTATGCCTTTACCTGCCGTCGGCAACTCCAGGGCAGTGAGCCTCTGCTTGAGGTCCACGACCCGAAGCTTTTGGAGCTCCGCTTTTGTTGGAGTATCCGCCATTTTGATGCGGCATCGGCGTAACGTGTTTACCCTGAACCGAAGCCTCGTTTTGAGAATGCCTGCACACACAGTCTAAGGTAAATTTATTTTGCACTAAAACACACATTTTAAAACCAGTCTACTTCACAAAAACGATGATTCGAAGCTTAAAATATGCAGATTAATCTATATTTAACAATATATTAGTCGAAACATTTTTCATTTCGAAAATGTGTTGTAGAGTATTTAACTAGGTCAATTAAGAACCGCAAGGGATTGTGGGTAAATTAGCAGAAGACACCAACATGGCTTCCAAAGCAGTGAGAAAGGTTGCTAGGATTGCAAAAAAGACTGGTGACAAGATCAAACATGGAAAAATTCTTAGTACTTATATACCAGCTTGTCAAGCCCGTGCGGCCCCTCCCCTGGGTCCACAATTGGGGCAGGTGAGACCCCCAAATGTTTGCTAGATGTGCCTTATGTGGATAGTACATGTCAGACAGGCATGTGTGTCAATGTCATTGAAGATATAGAACTTGGCTCTGACCCTAAAGTTGTACATGTTTTCAAACATTTCAGACATAAGCATTTTATGGGCCCATGCTCATTTTGTAAAGTAATGGAAATGATAAAATCATATCATATACATTTCAACAAGATTTTCAGTCTGTCAAAACCCATAAAATGCCAAAAATAGCATTTATGTTTATTAACACCTTTGATAACTCTAAAATGATAAAATTTATACATGTTAGCTTTAACCATGCAACTATATTTCTGACATTTGTCACGAAAAGTACTAGTTTTGTCAAAATGTGGATTTATGGACTCAGAATCAAGTGAAATGTAATTGCAAAAAAAAAAAAAAGAGTGTCTTATTTGCTTTTGAAATCTCTCCTTTGTGGGTGGCACCATCTTCAAGAATGTGCAAAAAATTAATATGTGCCAACTTACTTCCCCTTATCATTTATATTGCTGTTACACCCTGTATGTTATATTTTTGAATTGTTATTTTGTAGTCAGCCAATAGCCCTGGCAGCTCGTGTTTACTATGTAAAAATTATAACCGACTTGAGTCTTAAAATAAAGATTATCTATTTATCTATCTATCTATCTATATATGTACTGTATGTAAGTTATATATATACGTGTCCAGGAAGATGGCATCAAGATCTGCTCAGTGTGTAAGATTATAAACGAGGACAGTCAGATTGTAAATCAACACAAACAATTTACATACCTGCCCCATATCTGCCTATAAGGCCTAAAAAAAAATGTTTGGTTCCTATTACCCTACCCTACCTAATTTTTGTCCCCTACCCTAAAGTTTTTTTTGCCAATCCTACTGAAAAATGAATTGTTCCTACCCCAAAAATTGCCTCGCCGTCCTAAATACCAATTCTCCAACCATTAAATTATAAATTTCTGGATGAACAGAAGCAGGGGTCTACAATTAATGCATATAAAGACAATTACAACAAGGCAAACCTTTATCAAAGCCATCCAACTCCAGGGAATCGTGCAAGTTAAAGAATAAAAAAAAATAATAAAAAAATCCCTACCTACCCTACCTATATTTTTTTAGGACGTAATAGGAACCAAACACTTTTTTTTTTTGGCCTAAGATAGATCATACCAGACTTTGTACTTAACATATTGCTTTCCACTTAAATCAGTGTACCTCCCAAATAGACAAAATTAAGAATAATGGAGGAGAGGCAACGCCAATGCGAAAAATCCTGAATTCGATCTTTCTATACCCCAACTTGTACATTTTCCCATTCCTCAACCCTAATCCACAGCCTAATGGAACAATCCTAAACTATTTGTAACATTTGACTTCAGAGAGAGAGGGAGAAAGACTTTGTTTGGTCAAGTGTCATAGACCACCATTACCTAGGTAGCTGTTGCCAAATTTTCATTTCAATGGCGCAAAACACACTAGCAGCTGACAAGGTCATTTTGTTTTAGGTCATTGACTACCCAGACTTTCTAATATAACAATGCCAAATTGTGCCAACACTGATTTAATAAATGTGTGTAATTTGATGATACTATAATTGGCAAACTTAACATATGTTAAACTATGAATAAAATTGCCCCAAAACTTGAAAAACACACACCTCATACTGGCTCATAGTTATCTTGTTACCATGCTCCTTTTCACTGTAAGCTTTCCAGAAGGTGTGGCACATGTGCTCAACAAAGGTCTATTTTTGTTTGTCACCTGACAGGTCAGCAGCAAGATGAGGTGCTGCCATCTGTCCTTGTAATCATTAACCTTGCTCAAATTAAAGTTAGATTTTAAACATGTAAACATAATGACAGCCACAAAACATGATTATAATCTGAAAATTGAAGTGTTTTACGGTGTAGTACACAATATAAACAAATGATCACAACACAGATCTCAAATCCAAGCCCTGCAAAGTTGGTATGTTTAGCCCATGGTAGATACAGAGAATGGCAACGGCCAAACACTTGACACATTACTGTTAGACCAAGTCTTTGAAAAGTTGACTAGTCATTTTCATTAATGAAATTATTTTTGTTGTCATTACAGACAACTATATAATAGTCAGACTAACACTATTAAGCATCAACACCAGGTCTGAAGAGCTCTTGGGTAGGAGGTAAACATTTGATTATAACCTGATATCCGTATTATAGCTTTTCAGATTCTTACATATTGCTAATGCTCAATGTTTTACTACAGCAAGTAGAAAGATACTGACATTCCTTATTACATGCTAATATGAGTGATATTGTTTTTTCAGAGAAATGTTAACATAGCACAGTTTTGCAAAGAGTTCAATGAAAAGACTAAGGAAATGAAGGAGGGGACACCACTGCCAACAAAAATAAGAGTCAATGTAAGTCATCATCAAAAATGCATAAAAGACGCATTTAAAGTAAACATGTTCAGAGAGACATATAAAATTATCTAGATAACAAAGCAATATTCCTGGCTATATTTTTATCTATGATAATTGCTTTCAATTTACTGGTGTGTGTGATATGGAAGTTTTCAAGTAGTATATCATGTCTGGTTGCTTACTATCTGCTTAATTGTTAACCAAGAAACCTGCCTAAATACTGAGAAGTATAACTGCCAATATAGTAGAACTTACCAATTCTCAGGAGATGCAAATTCAAATAATTAAAGATATTAGTTTCAATAGTTTGTCCAGTTACTGTCAGGTACAGAATTAATGATATTTACATTATTAGAACTCTAATTGATTTAGTTTGTTTATTGCAGAATTTCTTACTTAATATGTTTCTTTATTTTTAGCCTGACAGATCTTTTAATATGGTCATCCATAGGCCACCTGTTACACATTTCCTGAAATTGGCGGCTGGAGTGAAAAAAGGGGCCATGAGTCCAAGTGAGTTGCATTTAGTTTTAGGATATGACAGCACTAAAAGAGATACATTTTTGCAACATGAATGTGAATAACTTCCTTGCCATAATTTCAAGTGATATTTCTAGTGTTAGGTGATTTAATTGAAATGTTACACAGAACCAAAAACAAAAATAAATGCATAGAAATTAAATTTTAAATTTAATTTGTGATTAGATATCTTTTTTTTAGTCCCAAAACCTGTTCTAAAATATTAAACATCAGAACAGATGTGTCCCGAACTTTTACTTTATATATTTTCATTTTAACATTGTTTATTCTTCTTTGTTCATATTGTATGGTCTCTCGTAGGTCAAAGTTGACCGTCCATTGTTTTATCATGCCATGTATGTATGATTCAACTATGGGTGAGACATTGATAAATTTTTCTTATCTTATCTATACCATGTCGATAATTGTCTCTCTTGTCTTGCAGAACATGAAATTGCGGGGAAGGTATCGTTGAAGCATATCTACGAAATCGCTGTGATAAAGAAAGAAGATCCCGTGTGGGAGATCGCGACCCTGGAGGAGGTGTGTAACAGTATAATCCAGACGGCGCACAGCTGCGGCATCGAGGTGGTGCGGGAACTCAGTGCCGAGGATTACGGGCCGTGGCTCGAGGAGAGACGTGGGATAGTGGAACAACAACTTGCAGAATTGGCTGAGGCTAGAGCAGCAAAGATGTTGAGAGTTTCTTAGTATTGTTAAGGAGTGTAATTAGGAACATTATTGACTTTTGAATCGAGGACAGATGCGTGATGGTGGAACAACAACAGACAGAATTGAAGAGGCAAGATCAGCAAAAGATGTTGAGAGTTTCCTAGTGTTGTTTGGAAGTGTAATTAGCAACACTATTGACTTTTGAATGGAGGTTTGTCATTGATAGCCGCGGCATAGAACAACAATAGGAAGAATTGGCGGCGAAGGCAAGAGCAGCAAAAATGTTGAGGGTTTCATAGTATTGTTTTGAAGTGTAATTAACAACACTATTGACTCTTGAATGGAGGTGGAGTGTGTCTTGATTAGGCATGTCATTGATAGCCGAGATTGCCCGAGAAGCCAATGGATTGGCAGGATGTTCATTGTTATCATTGTTTTGTAAGTGGCGAAGTATTGGTGCAGCTTGTAGTGAACAATTCTCAAATCATCGCAAGTAAGGTACACTGCTGTGGTTCCGCAAGTCATCGCAATATCAACCAACTGTTTTGCATACCTTCAACATACCTGTCAACCCCAGACAAAAAAAAAACAGGAGATTTTCTCACGCGGCAGTGCCGCTACCATATACGTTAGTTTACCAACTTTCCACCAGGTGCCGCACCTGTAAATATAATTTACCAACGTCCCACCAGCTGGCTCCTACCTAATGTAGTGCCAATACTCTCCACTCTGGGCAAGCTGGGTTCAATCTGGGAGTAGTAGACAGGGAGTGGGTACTGTGCTTGCATCCTCAAATGTCGCTGCCTCTCTATGAGTCATAGATAAGCTGTGTACATCCATGATTGGCTGCCAGCTGGGCTTATCTCCTTGGTAACTATCTGACCTAGTTAGAATGACAAGCTGCAGACCAAGTCAGCCAGGCAAAATCCTGCCAGCCTCTTTCTGAAAACAATTACGTCACCAATATTTTCCCAGTCTTCACCGCGTTACTCGCGGCACCGACACTCTAGGTACTAGCATGCTGAGCCAATGGGGTTGCGGATCAAGGGGATCCATCTCTCTGGTTCAATTAGGTCAACTGAGTATTGTTTAGGCAGGCTAGAAGAGCTGAGTTGCATGCCAAGCTGTAGAAGTTTAAGTAGATCTGGGCTGAACTTGAGGAAAAACTGGAGATTATAGTCGCTTTAGACTGGTTTTCTAGAAAAACAGGAGAAAAACAGGAGACAAGAAAAAAACAGGAGGCAGGTAAAATGAAGTCCAAAAAACAGGAGACTCCTGTTAAAAACAGGAGACTTGACGGGTATGCTTCAACTCACTGCAACAATTATGAGGACCTAAATATGTAGTCTGTTCAATATGATAATCATGCTAGGAAGTTATAAGGATAGAAAAGCCTGAGTTTCTGAGTTGGCATTCATTTTTCCAATATATGTACTTCCTGTACATGAGAAAACATTGAACCAGTTTTCACATTGAAAAGTTGTTTTTTTGGATATCAATTTAATTTTTTTTTGGTAATCAATGACAGTCTTAGTTGAAAATGCTGAGAAAAATGTTAGATCAAGTTGTTATGGTTGGCATCAGACAAAGCAGTGATGTAAAGTCCAATTATTATATATTGTCTTAATTTTGGAAGTGTGAAACGTTATCTCTTAAGTAGAGAATGTACTTCAAGGTAATGGAAATGATATTTCAAACCTCAGTAAAAAAAAAAGTTCATTGGGGCTGCATGTACACATTTCTCAGAGGATAATCAAATCATGTACTTCAAAGATCTTTCCTCTCAATATGAATTATTGGACTGAGGTTTCATTATAAGGAAGATTCTAAAATTGTTTTTTACTGTGCAGTAATCATTATCTTTATTTCAAAAGAAGCCTAGTGAATTGTAACATTCTGCATCTCTTTATTCAAATGATGAGTATCAGATCTGTTAATTGTTTGTTTGTTCCAAATGTAGAGGAGATATAGGGGATAAATTGAATCATAACCCGGAAAGAAATGTTTGTTTCTTTATTAGTACAATGTATGTATATACAAATGACATTTTTATTGCATAAAAATAAATATGAATATTTATGTCTGTTTTGTGTCCTCAATCTCCCTTAACTAGGTTACTAAAACTGAGCAGTTATGATACCGCTTACTCAATCAGATAACTTGAATCATAAAACTGATGTGCTGTTTACTGACTATATAGTCAATAATAATATTATCACAAACAGTACTTGTTTTGTGCAATTATGAAATGAAGCAGATCTCATAAAAAGTTGGCTTAGTCAACTGGATTTGTTTGAAAAGCACTTCTTTCCAATGTGTTAGGTAAAAATAAAATTATGATAAATTGCAAAACTTGGGCAATGCTTAAGTGAATTAAACATTACACCTACCGATAACCACAAACATATTTTCAAGAACTAGAACCAGCTCTCAAGCATTCAAAAAATTAGGTCTTGGTTGAGGTGCAAAGAAATTGCAACTTGTGTGCTTATCTTCAAATTAGAAACAGACCAGACAGATACATACACATGACCATTTGCAAGTGTAAAACCACAGCTTTCCTTTCTGTGATAATTCATTTTGAACATTATTTCTTTTATTTATCAATATTTTTCATTTTTGGTCTTGAAACTAAGTTTGAATCAAACGCATACAGAGGTGCTTCTCATAAAGTACCCAATATTCATTTTAAAATTCTTTAAATACACCATGACTTCAAGACATGAATTTGTTTGGATCATTGAATAGGTTAAATAGCCGAAGACCAGCGTGAAAAATATATTTTGAATTACTCATTTACACGTACACATGTAGCCTTAACACATCAACCTTTCTTGAGCACATATGCTGCCCTTATGTAAAATCCAGTTCTTATACAATCTTTGTTTTAGGACGATTTTACCAGAACGAAGGCACAGAAAAGAGATATCTGGAATACATGAAAAATGCATGATTTTGAATGGGGTTGAAAATTCAATACAATATGCATTATATTTAGTGCTATGATTGTTCTGCTCCTGCTCTGAAGTGTCTGTTGGGTATGTGTTTTCTGTCTTTGGATGCGGTCTTCTTCCTCTTCTTGGCGAGGTAGTTGTCCAGCTTGCCACTCTTCTTCAGGTCCTTGAACTTCTCGGCCAACTCAAGCTTCTTCTTGTCAGCTGAAAATACACACAAACAAATAGTAGCACTATGCAAGAAAAGTCAAGTCGGATTTTGAATTTTTTTTATCACTTTTTCTGCCATGTTGCAGTTAAGTCGTGACGAGCCAGTTGTAACTGGTGGAGGAAACCGGAGTATCCAACGAAAACCCCCACCCAACCCCAAGTCACTGGCAACTTTCTCACATGCCCAGTGTGGGATTTGAACCCAAAGTCTTAGTAATACATGTAATCTAAGAAATTAATAACTAAAAAAACACATCAAGAAGTGCCAGATAAAAGTATAACAGAGTACGCAAAATAAAATATAAGGCACCATCATGTTTTGTTAGACAAATGACTATTGGACAAGCATAACCCATCCCAAAGTTACTTAACATGGCAATTTGAAATTTGCAATACTTCCTATAAATAAATGACAGAAAATGAGAGATAAGGGCATAACATCATTATTTACACTCACATATGCAAAGTGACAAACATGTTGAAAAATATATACCACAGCAGTGATCAATTGTTCAATTTTAGATGTATATATTGGAGATTTTTTATCATTAAGCACCAATTTTTTGACTGCTCAGCAATGACCATCCCAACTGACTTGCAAAGGATGAAAATGATCAATCACCAAACCTGGTGCAGAGAAATTTAGGAGCAGAGAGAAGTGTACAGAACTTACATTTAAGAAGTATGACCAAATAAAGATAATGGTCCAGAAAAGGTTCAGATCAGATAGAAGAGTACAAAACTTACATTTCTTTAAGAAGTAGGGGTTCTTTCCCTGTAGAATCATTTCCTTCTCCTTTTTCTTCTTCTCTTTTTCTATCTCCTGCCTCTTCTGCTTCTGTTTATCTAGCTTCTCCTGTTGGTCCTGAGATAGAAGTAGATACAAACACACTTTATTTATAAACAAATTCATGCCTAAACCTTAGTCTTAGCCAGCAGGGCGTCTGGGTGTCATTTGGACACCCAAAATCTCAAAAACCACCCATCAGGACTCCCAAATCTTTTTAGAGAAAAATCTTAAAATGTCATTTTCAAACACATAACTGACTTCTTTTCACTACAATCTAAAATACCATGACATTCTTTAAGGATACTATGCCTTATTCCAATGGGTAAATGCATGTTTGTGGTTGTAATCTTAGTATATTGTGGTTGCCCTTGAAAAAAATAGGACCCCCACATTTTACCATTGGCAATTTTGGGTACCCAGTTTCAAGACCCTGGCCTGAACAATACATGTTCGGAATATCTCTTGATAGAGAAAGAATACATATACAACTTGTAATGTTTAAGTATATATAATAACATTGTACAGCATGGCTGTGGTGATCGGCAAGCAGAAAAAATAAACAAAAAACCTTTTAGAAAATTTGTGCCTGAAGCAGCTAATGATGTCTGGATTTCTTTGTCGATATTTTTTGACATCTTATTTCAGGAAATATTTAAAGGAGAAATGGTGACCCAAAACAATACAACCAACAAATTGACTTAATTCAATTGAGACACTCTACATTATATAAACTCTTTTAAATGTACACCTGGCTTATCAGAATGTAGAAGCATATTGTATACAGCCAAATGGCAAGTAAGGAGAGTCCAGTCAAGTTTCAGTGGGTCAGCTGCCATCTTGGATTTGAGGGTCGTTTTCTCAAGGTCATGTTAACAAGAGGGATGTATACTCACAATTTTCTTCACCAAAAACTTGATTTCTGATTTCTTCTCCTCATCTTTTTCCGTTTTCATCCGCTTCAGCAGTTTCTGTTCAAAATAAAGCAATGATTAGTTCAGAGATACACACTTGCTACATTCTACACTCATAAGGAAGATCACATACACCACAGTTTTGAAGAGTCTATGTAACATATACTCTCATGAGGCAACCTTCCACCAATCACATGCCAAGAAGAGTTTAGCCACTTGGGTTACACTGTTGTGGTTTGGGTAGGGTGAGGAGAATATGGGCAGAAGTGTGCAGTTTACCATACATAGTCTTAGCCAGCAGGGCGTCTGGGTGTCTTTTTGGACACCCAAACCCTTAAAAAGCACCCCTCAGGACACCCAAAGTGTGGAATTTCTAAAAATCTCTATTTCAAGCTTATAATTGAATTTTTTCATCTCCTTATAATTCCCATGACAGTTTTTAATGATATCATGCCTTATTTTGATGAATTTATACATGTTTATTGTTGAAATATGAGTATATTGTGATCTCTCTTAAAAATTTGGACGCCCAAAAACTTTACAACTGCCGGTTTTAAGCACCCAGTTTCTAAATCCTGGCTAAGACACTGTTACCATATACCCTTGAGGCTTGAGATGGCAGAAGGCAGCCACATGTTTGGTTTACTTCATAACTATTTGTGATTTCTAGAGAAACACCATTACGTTTTCTTTTTGTGATTATTGTTTTTACAGATCCTAAAGAAGGTGCCCATAACATATTAACATCTGTATATTACAGTCTATGTAAGATATCAAATATTTTTGAAAGTGTTTCTGTGACACTTCATAGAATGTCTACTTTTATAAGAAACCTTATACAGCAAAAAAAGATATACACATACATCAGACAATAAAACAAGATTAACAATACTTACCTCTTTCTCTCTAGTTTTGACATCACTTAGAAAGGAATAGTTTTTGTTGAACATCTCTTCACTGAATTCTCCAGAAAGATCATCAAATCTTGGATCTCTGTGAATCTGAATGGGAATTATAGTAAATGGGATAATCAATGCCAATATATTATATCAAGACCAGCAAGTTATTGAGGTATCTTTTGGACACCCAAGTCAGTGTGAAAACACACCAACAAATATCATGGCAAGGAATTTTTTTATACATGTATGTCAATTAAAACCACTTGACGTCTATGATAAACTGTACTTGAATGTGAATGCTAAGACATTATCAAAATATACCACATATTGTAGAGGGGTGTCCAACTGTTGCATTGTCGCACCCCTGACAGAGGCCTCAAAAAGTGTGACAAAACAAAACCTTTAAGCACTGTTTAAATCAGGACATTTTTCAGGAAGCATGACCACTTTAGCCTATTAGATGTTTTGCATGCACAGGGTCCGACAATAACCAAAACACAATACAAGCCTGGTAGGGCTAGTAGCACTTGAAATTTACTAGCCCTACTTCAACCTTTACTAGCCCTCCCTCACAATCAAAATTATTCTAATAATTCAACCCAGTTTATCACCTAAATGTGCAAGAATATGCTATTCATTTAGATATCATTATCAAACACTGATCAAGATGTCATCATGTCAGCTTAGCTATCTTACTTTGACTGGTGAATTTGGACTAGTCTGGTAGGGCTACAACGGTCTGGAATTCACTAGCCCTACTGGGCACTTTTCACATCCTCACTAGCCCAGACTAGTAGGGCTACCTTGTATGTCGGACGCTGATGCATTTTAAAAAACAGATTCTATCTAGAAAACTTTATTAAAACTTCCTTTATTGATACCCACTATTGATTGATCTAGGTCATTATTATGGCTACAAAGGCTGATATGGTAGTGTCACCTGGTAACAATATTTAAACCAATTGTTGTACAGTGCCCACCAAAAATTGCCTTTGCTCCAGGACTTCAATATTTGGACACCCCTGTTTTAATAATCAATGGATCTGTGTTTATGATCATTTTCTGAATTTAGTGCTGTTTCAATGGAGTGATGAACACAAGAAGTGATCATAATTTACCTTCTTTTTGACCTGCACAACTTCTCTGTACCTTTTGACTGCTCTTTTGGATGTCATCTCTTGTGGTCTGAAACAAATGTAAGCAAATATTAACCCATTACCGCTCACAGCAGCCAAAACAGCCTGACAATTTTGATGAACAATACCAGTGACGTTCCTTAAAATATTTTCAAAAATCAATTCCAACTCAAAAATTATTGTCAAAAGTGTAATAGTACCAGACAACAATTTCTACAGGAATTCTTAAGTATTAATGGGTTAATACCACAAAGTCTGGGTTACTCAAATATTTTAATGTCTAAAATAACATCCAGACGGCCAATAAACCAATAAGTAAGTTCAATGTCATCCCTATTCATTCTGACTGAGGAATCTATCAACCATATTTCTCTTTAGTACAGAATACTCAAGCTTGTAGCCATGTATGACACATTCCAAATCTACATACCAAGTGTTTTTGTTGGGTCACCTAAAGATGCCCATAACCCATTTATGCTTAGCTATTCTAGATATATACAAATCAAATCCTTATTTCATGAATCATACCGAAACTTGCAACTCACTTTCAAATATTTTGTATATCTAAATTGATTCTAAAGTAATTTAAAAATGCAAAAAACCTAATCACATAACCTAGAGTTTTATGTTTAAAGGTTATATCACTTACTTTATCATTTTCTGGATGAGGTATCTAGATTGAATGAAATATGCAATATGTATAAATAGCAGAAAACAGAAAGTACATACCTGTTTTTGTTTTCTCTTTTATAAGTTTTTCTCCTTGTGTTAGAAGGCATATCTCCACCACCACGCATAGCTCTGTTATACCTGAATGAACAAAGTCAATAGGTGAATACATATCATACACAATGCATTTCTCTCCCCATTTCACTGCGCTACTTCATCTTCTAATTTATGGACCATTTATCAGGGGATGGATACAGGATATTAAAACTAAGCGCTCCTTAATGACACAGCTACAAAGAAGTTGACTCATTTCTGACGACTGCGTGGTCTTAAGTGTTGCCACTGACTGCTAGCTGGCTCTCACGACTGCCTGGGTTTGAATCCCATATGGGGCATGTGAGAAAGTTGCCAGTTACTTGGGGTTAGGCAGTGGTTTTCACAGACTTGAGATTACTTCCTAGCTCCCCACTTAACTTTGGGGGTCTCATGATTTTGTGGTTTCAGGGGTCAGACTTTGGTTATAAATTCTGTGAGACCACAGGGCTTCGGATACTCATATCTCTAATGGTAAGCTGGGACCCTGTGGTTGTTCACTGCATGGAGAATACATTTGGGGCCTCAAGACTGTTGCTTTGGATAAATCATCAAAAGTCTATGTTCACAGCCTATAACAATACATAAAAAGATTGTATAGAGCATAATTTTGCAGTTGATCCTATGCTATTTAAACAAATATCTTCTTGCACACCTTACTAGATCAAATACATATTAATATTGATATGTCACTCATTCTATATACATATTGTCCCTTTAATGCTTACAGAGGCCAAAAGCAGTCTGACAATTTTGATAAAGTCATGTTGGTTAAAGCATATTTAGGAAAATATTTGACAGAGATATGTTTATCAGAACATAACAAACAACTCTCACTCAAATGTTTTGTAAAATCTTTTTTTCATCTCCAAGTTATTGTCAAAAGTGTCAAAGATCCAGATGACAACTTCAAGAGTAACTATTACGCATTAATGGGTTAAGTATTAGAAAATTTAAATTTCTTTGTAGTACAAAATACAGCAACATTGCCTTGTGCCAGAATACTCACACTTTCATTCCTAGTTTGTTTTTTAGTTTCTGTAGTTCTTCAAAGGGGAGATTTGCAAGCTCTGAAATCAAAGCAGTTGATTATACAAATGTAAGCAAAACAACTAATTTAGGTTGTATAAGGCAAATGCAAACAAAAGTATCTCATCAACCAGCTAGGTTTTATTCAACTACCATTTACTGAACTTAGTGTTGATTCTAGGTCTTCTGAAGTTCTAATCCACCATTAGGCAGGCACCCATAGTTACATGTATTTCAAAGTGGTAAAGTTGTATGCGACCTCATTAGTATGTGCAGTCCCTGAAAAAGATATTTGCTTCTAACTTAAGTTATACTCAAACTTTAAAGTACACATTTCAAAACCATAATCTAAATAGTCAAATCATCAACATAAGATAGTTGTTCATATATTACTTAACTCTATTATTATTTTGCTGACTGTTTTGAATGAGAGACCTTATTAGTGCCTTACTGAGACAATTAGGCAATGTTACTAAGGTGGTAAAGTACTGATTCACCATAACATATTAGATGTACTAATATAAACTGTATACCATGTTAATATTGCAGCATTTTAATTAATGCATACTTTGCCCTGGAGCCCGCATTATTTAAACTCTGCACTATTATTTGGACATGCCACCCTATGCTAGTATTGTACAATACGCTGACATAATAGCTTGTATGATAGCTTGTACCCAACACCCGTAAACATCAGAGCCTGCCTGCTGAGCGCATTACTTTATATGTGCAAAAATTAACATGATATACAGGATATGTTAAGGGGCTGGTCTATTCAATTGACACAGATATCTAAAGTTGAGAATATTTACCTTTCTTTACAGCTGACTGCAATGGAGAAATGTAAAATAAATCAATATATAATCAAATTATTGTGATTAAAATTTCTCAAATAGGCAAAGTCAAGCAGTTCATGTTTTACCAAGGAAATATGTTCTTCTGTGCAAATCATTTAAATAAAGAAGATAAGATCAAATTCAACAGTGAGTATGTGGAGGTTCATGTCTAGAGGTGTCATATATCTCGTAAATACTGAATTTTCAAAATTTAATAAAAACATCCACAAAATCACTGAATTACTTATCAATGATTAATCAAGAAATTTATTTTGACTTCAAGAATAAGGCAGCATATTTGTCTGATACTTAAATCATTAATGTTAAAACCTGTGAAAACTTGAGAAAGGTGGATGTGGCTTTCATTACTTTACCTTAAAGCTAACTGTATGCAGAGAAAATATTTTACTAGCAAGAACATTAAGTTATAAATAATGCACTTACTACTTCATCATCTTCCTCTTCTTCACCTTCCGAATTATCATTGTTCTCGCTTGAATCATCAGAGTCAGATTCCTCCTGTGGTGGTGCCTTTAGTATGGTCTTATTGGGCACTGAATCCATCTTCTTCCTTCCTTTTGTTACAGTGGGTATCTCCTCAGGAGCATCTGAGCTTGAACCGGAGTCTGATGAACTTTCTTCACCTTCCATCTGAAATTTAAACCACAATACATACATGTATGTAAGCCGGGTCTATATAATTTATGTAGGAAGTAGTGGTGGGACGATTAATCTAACTTGATGGTTCTGCTTGTTTTAGGCCAAACTCTGATTAATCAATCTGGTCTTCCATTGCTCGATTGTTGCCGAGAGATAATAAAAATAAACACAAGACGCCCGCCATCTTGGAAGGTAGACGTGGTCGGCAGGATACACTGTAATCCACTCCTAGCTGTGGAGTCACGAGTGGAGTGGATTATGTACAGTGGAACTGTATCCCCTCACAGAACCAACAGATTTGGTAAGTTACAAAGCTTTCTAAGATTCTGTTTTATTGTATGCACTACATTGATACTTTATTTCAGGTTGAAATTGATGCTGAGATGAACTTGCAATCTGTGGTCATCGTCACTTACACATGACATATTTTTGCGACCACGCACATTGCTTTCTATCCTTTTTTAGGGTTGTATATTCATTTTAATTATTAATAATTACCACAGATTGCAAGTTCACATTGTTTTGTCCCTTGTAGCATAGCTTTGTGGGCGGTACACTTGTATTTTTTTAGTACTTGTTGATGTATTGGAGGCTGTAAAACTAGTGGTAGTTTACCATAGGTAGTCCCCCAAATAATAACTCATAATCGATTAAGTGTTCGGCAATCTTGGTAAGTGCTCGACTGGTAAAATCGCCACAATTCCCAGCACTACATGAGGCATGTGTCTTATTCCAGAACTGAGGTGGTAAATTCTTAGATGAAGAAAAGAATGGATCCATGCCAGGGATCTCTGATCTGGCATCAGCGTGAGGTCAATCAGGGCTCTCGTATCGTTTACATCACAGAGAAACCTGCACGGCAACATGGGCAGGGCACGACTTATGGGCTATTCGTTGAGGCTAGCATGTTCAGGTTGAACGGCTGGTTTCATATCCACTTGCTTTTATTTATCTAAGGTAAAATATAATATAAACGAGTTGCTTGAAATAGCTGCCATCTCTAAGTCTCACAATTCCTTTTAAAAGAGTCCTCAACTCATATTGACATGATTTATGTGATTTACATATACTGATGATATAGTTCCCAATTATCGCTCACGCCATGCTGTGCAAGTTTGAGTTGTTTTTATAGCAATTTTGATGTGAAGATGCGTTCATACGAAAACGTGATTTGTGAATTAAATTTGATAAACCCATTTTTGTCGTCGTATGACCTTTGTAAAGTATGTATAACTTGTCAAAACATTTCCACAGCTATATTTACCTCGACGATTTTTCTCGAGTTCTACAACTTCTCGTTGAAATCAGGAGACTTCGTACCCAAACTGGTTCGTACCCAAACTGGTTCGTACCCAAACTGGTTCGTACCCAAGCAGCTTCGCACCCAAGAGATTCCGTTACCATTGCCTAATAAAACCATCTAGTCTCGCAAATATCGGACACTTTTTATTAATTACGATTTTCGTTGGCTGATGGTTGCCGAAAATAGCGATCAAAGCTCACACACCGTGGCTGAAATTCGCCGATATTATCAATTGAAACGAAAGCTAGATGGAAAGACTGGAAGATCGATCGCTAACTTCGCACACAAGAACACAATTTCCCCCCACAAAATCCTTATTGTCTACCTACCTGCGTTTACATTCCTCTCCTATAGATACTAATAAAGGAACTTGCCTACATTATATGTTGTTAACTTGTTTATTCCTGATGCCGCACGCCAATTACGCATTGAATTATTATACTTTCAAAAAGTCTATACCTTCAAAATGGCGCTACTTCCGGTTTCGCGACCAGCGTGTTTTGGCAGACATTTGGATAGTGGTTGCTCATCTAAGGCAGATATAGGGGCACTAGAAATGTTCGTTTATAGCCTAAAATCAAATAGGATACTTCGCATATTTAAACATTTCTTTCAATGCTTACAATATTACTTGTCAATTGAAACGAAAGTTAGATGGAAAATCGACCGCTAACTTCGTACACAAGATTGTCAAGAAGTAAACAACACAATTTTCCCCAACAAATTCCTTATTTTCCACCTGGTCTATACCTTACTTCAATTATAAAATACGTGATTTATTTGCCATTATCTAATTCAATCAATTTCCTTTGGGTACGAAAATGTGGTGACGAAATCTGTTGGGTACGAAGATGTTTGGGTACGAAGATGTTTGGTTACGAAATCTCCTGCAACCCTTCTCGTTCATAGATGCTGACATATGCCCAAGTTGTCATGACGTCATGAATTCGAGTGTAAATATTGCCATGTGCTTGTACTTGCCTTGTATGGCATGAAGCTAGTAGTTTCTGAAAGAAAAAAATGTGATAAATTGCTGAGAAGTGTTTATTGGTGTTTATTTGCCAGTGTTTTCAAATTTATGTCTTATCATATTCATCAGTAAAATTATTGAATAAATGTGAAATTACCAAGGCCCTAAATTTGCTTAAAAATCTCAAATTTTATGCTGATCAATGTGATACCTAAGCCTTAAGGGCACTAACAATGGCAATGTCTGAGGTATGAATATGCTTTTATGCAGGATTTGTTTATACACAATAGGTCAATTTTGAGCCAATGTAAAACTATTCCAAAGGGCAGTATATAGAATTTTGTCATTTACTACTGCAAAGTTAAAAGGAAAATGGAAGGGGTTTGATTGTCTTCTAAAACAAGGATATCGATAACAAAATATGGAAAAAGTAATTGGTCTATTTCCTCATCTGCCAGCCGAATATTCAATTATGTGATTGGAAACATTTTATTTTTAAAGCGGCTATGCCTTTGAATCCTCTTCAACTTTCAACTGACGAGTATGTTATAGCTTGGATGAAGAAAAGAATGGATATGTAGCGAGAGATCAATAACTATATGCACTGTAGTATGGCAAGCCAAAGTGGTTTTTAATGACCATTTTTAAATATTTAGAAATATTTAGAAATCATTTTTAAATATTTGAAATTCATTTTTAAATATTTGAAATTCATTTTTAAATATTTATAATTCAATTTCAAATATTCATAAATCAGTGATTTATAAATATTTGAAAATGAATTATAAATATTTGAAAATGAATTTCAAATATTTAAAAATGAATTTCAAATATTTATAATTCATTTATAAATATTTGAAATTCAGTCCTATTTATAAATATTTATAAATGAATTTCAAATATTTAAAAATGATTTTCAAATATTTATAATTCATTTTCAAATATTTGAAATCATCTCATTTATAAATATTTAAAAATGAATTATAAATATTTAAAAATGAATTTCAAATATTTAAAAATGATTTTCAAATATTTATAATTCATAAATATTTATAAATGAGATCGAATTTCAAATATTTATAAATGAATTATAAATATTTGAAATTCATTTTTAAATATTTGAAATTCATTTTCAAATATTCATAATTCACTTTTAAATATTTATAATTCATTTTTAAATATTTATAATTCATTTTTAAATATTTAAAAATCACTCATTTTTAAATATTTGGAAATGAATTATAAATATTTGAAAATGAATTATAAATATTTAAAAATGAATTTTTAATATTTGAAAATGAATTTCAAATATTTAGAAATGATCATCATTTTCAAATATTTATAATTCATTTTTAAATATTTAAAATTCATTTTTAAATATTTATAATTCATTTATAAATATTTAAAAATCACTGAATTTTAAATATTTGAAAATGAATTATAAATATTTAAAAATGAATTATAAATATTTGAAAATGAATTTTAAATATTTGAAAATGATTTTCAAATATTTAAAAATAATCATCATTTTTAAATATTTAAAATTCATTTTTAAATATTTATAATTCATTTTTAAATATTTGAAATTCATTTTCAAATATTTATAAATCATTTTTAAATATTTATAATTCAGCATGATTTATAAATATTTAAAATTCATAATTATTAATATTTTTAAATGAATTTTAAATATTTAAAATTAATTTCAAATATTTGAAAATATTTTCAAATATTTAAAAATGAATTATAAATATTTATAAATGCCTATTTAAAACCACTTTGGCTTGCCATACTGTAGTGAGGTGCTGGACTCATGCCAGGAGTCACTGACTTGCAGCAGCGCGAGGTCAAGTGGGAACAAGGATCAATCAGGGCTCTCATATCGATTACATTACAGAGAAACCTGATCTCCACCATCAGCTTGGCACCAATTTAGGGCTATTAAGGGGCTATAAGTTGACGCTGGTTGAGGCTAGCATGTTCAGGTTGGCCGGCTGGTTTTAGAACTAAAATTTTTCAACACTATTTTTTCATCTTTGTTTTTGTTTCACACCAACTTTCTAAAGAAGTCTGTATCTAGAGCAAGGAGAGTCGTCATTGTTTTCATGTCTAAGACTTAGTTTCTGAGGATCTTTATAGATGGCGCCATCAGGCAATAATATATATTCTTAGCATTCCTGTCAATGGCAAAAGATAGAGACACTATGTTCAAAATGAAACAACCCTTGATTTCTAGCAAAAGCTATAAAGAAATGGTAAGGCTACAGGACTAATGACCAAAGTTTAGTGCTTCTAGTACTTTCTGCACTGTACTGGTTTAAGCAGAAAGATTGATATTCAACAAAATAGCTTTTTCATTGCCACAACGAGATTTTTTATTGCCACAATGAGTGGGTTCAGTATACCACAGTGATGGGCAGGCAACCATTAACCCTTCCAATGCTGGGACTACTTTCGTCCAAAGCACATGAACGCAAAGATTTTTGAAAACCACCCAAACCCTGTCATGTTGGTATTCATTAGATAGCTCTCACTGAGTACTTTCAGATGAGTACCCATTTGCCAGGGTTCCTCTCATTTTTCAGTGTTTTGTGTCATTTGCAATTGGCAAAATTAGCCACCAGCAGCATAAGGGTTAAGATTTCCTTGATGGGCCCTCTTGATACTTCAACCTGCTTTTGTACAGCCAGATAATCACAGTGCATGTCAGCTGAATACTGCATGTGCAAACCAACTGTCCAAAGAAGAACACTAGCTACTACGCCAAAGACAAAAAATAAAACAAAGGGTTGTGATTTATGTACAATGTCCTTTTATTTATTCATAATAATACAATTTCCACCCATATGATACAATTGTACATTATACATTTAAGTGCATTTATTGTATACACTTTCTCTTCAACCTCAATGGTCCTCGTAATTGAGTTTCCCTATAGATACCCAAACAAACATAACACATTCATCTGAAGCTTACACATGGTCCGACACAGAAATATGATCAGTTTTGTTTCAAAGTTGTCAAACAATGTGAGAAAATGCAGATGGAAGTGGGGAAAAAATCAGACAAATGACAAGCAGGGGCATTTCTGTGGTACATGGTATACTGATTATATGTAATAAATTAATCAAACACAGTTCTGCCAGTCACCAATCATTGCAATCAATGAACATTTTACTCTTAAAGCTAGAGGATCAAACAACAGGGGTGTCCAACTGTCGCACCAGCGCACGATGGAGCCTTCAAAATGTGCGACAAGGCAACAATTCTAAGCACAGTTTAACTTGAAATTTTTCGCAAATTATGACTAATTGAGCCTATCACATATTTCACTTGAATTATTTTTGATATAAATTGTATTTATAAACTAGTGCAACAAGGGCTAATATGGTAGGGCTACCCGGTGACAATATTAATAGCTATTATCGAACCTCAGTCACCAAAAATTGCTGTGCTCCGAGACGTACTGACTGTGCTCTGGGACTGAAATATTTGGCCCCCCCTGAACAAGGAACCATGCAGTCCTTGTAAGGGTGGCAAATAATTAACAAATTGAGACGGTTACTTTTTTACAGCGGTGCTATGGATTCATTTTCAAACAAAATCAAATAAACATGGTATTTTCCCAAGCAAATGTCCTCCTAATAGATAATGATCTTCCACAACAGGCACATACATTTGACTGTATCTTATTCATACCCGCAGTGGGTCAAAATGGTTGACATTTTGATGGTATCTGCCAAAGGAAAGAGCCTTTGGAAAATATTTTGAAGAAGTTTTTATCATGACCAACAACTCCTTTTAAATATTCTTCAAACTCCTGCTATATTACCAAATATCATGTATCCAGGCGACAATTTTAAGGGATAACCTGACCTAACTTTATTTTATGCTTGATTGATGTATTGGCATAACCTGGTATTGATCCCAAAAATGCCATAAGTGAAAACATGATGCTCACAATTTCATAAATATACATTCAAAAACATTCCTTTTATTTCTAGATATAATTTATTTCAAGGAAGAATACATGATATCTAGACCTCATCAATAATTCAACCAATTCTTCACCCTTCAACAATTTCTTAGAGGTAGGGAAGGAAGAAAATATCATAAACCATTTTTAGTACCCATACATACAAACGTTGTTCATGACAACAGGTACAATATATGGCATGATCTCATCAAATGGGACTAAAATGGTAATATTAGTAGATGTTAGACAATTTGTTTTTGAAGTACTATGTGCCTAAATTTCATCAACCTATAATCATAAATATATATTTTCTTTAAACATTTAAGAAGAACTGTAACAGTTTCAATATTTGGAAGCACCCTATCCATGACCAAGTAGCAAATACCAGTTATTATTTTTTCTTTCAGAGAAGACCAAGATAATCCTGCAATGAGTAATGTTAGATACCATACATGCAAATCAAATTTTATTTAATTTGAAATGCTAGTTTGGTCCAAATATGTCTTACCCTTGAAAATAAATAAACAAATATCCACTCACAACGCCATTAAGTCAGCTTTAAATGACACATCAGGTAATCCATCTTTCTTCAGTTATCATTGTTAACCATTTAATGTAGAGAGTATCAGGATGGACACAGAGGCAATGTTTTGTAAATCAGGAAATATCGGGATGAAATTTGCATATATTCCACTAAGTTACTTAAATAATTTTGCGACCTTTGCTTTTCTCTTGAATATCAACATGCTGAGACCACATACAAACACTGCTTCAAGCATTTATTCATTACGCGGTATCTGTGGTAGTGTTAGACAGAAAGAGTGTGTATGAACTGAAATACAGAATCGAGTTAAGGCTGTGATGCTGGTGACACTCTCAAAATAAGACAACTCCTAGTTTAGCACTCCTGTCCCCTTTATAACAATAGTTATCTAATCCCTGAGATCTTGGTGTTTCAAATATAAGTTTTCTTTAACTTACCTACTTGAGCTGACCTCAGTAAAAACACAGTTTCAATTTTACAGTGTTTTACCTCAAATGAGGTTTTCTTGATCAATAAAGGTTCATTTGATTTATAAATATCATACATGTGTGCTAAATATACTAGGCAAGGGCAACTGAAAGGCAAATTTGGAGTTCCTGCAAGAGAATACCTTACAGCACGCGATTTTGCTAGAAATTTTACTTACGAAAGTAGGTCAACCTGTTTGAGACTGGCTGGCCATTGTGAGTGAATGGCTGTCCAGTGTGACCTACTTTCGTAGCTAAAAATTTCCACCAAAATCTCCTGCTGTAGGGTATTCTCTTGCAGAAACTCCAAATTTGCCTTTCAGTTGCCCTAGCCTAGTATATTTAGCAGACATGTATGGTATTTATAAATCAAATGAACTTTTATTGATCAAGAAAACCTCATTTGAGGTAAAACACTGTAAAATTGAAAATGTGTTTTTATTGAGGTCAGCTCAAGCAGGTAAGTTAAAGAAAACTTATATGTGAAACACCAAGACCTCAGGGATTAGATAACTATTGTTAGAAAGGGGACAGGAGTGCTAAACTAGGAGTTGTCATATTTTGAGTGGGTCACCAGCATCACAGCCTTAAGATGGATGTCTCTCTGTTGCCACTGGTATACTTGTGACTGCCACTGGACTTTAATGATAGCTCTTGATTGAGATTGAGGCCAATCAAAGAAAAAAAGGCCAGCTATTGTTAACATTATTGTGTACCAAATCCTGTCTGAGGCCTGGGTCACATAGGACCAAACACACATGTGAATTCAACTTCTGTATCAGTGACTCTCAACAAATTGTGCAATAGCCTTCTTAAGTGTTCTTATACATCTATCTCAGACCCACTCTCACCAGAACCTAATTTTTCTGACACCTGTGTATAAAAGTCTCCCCAATAAGTGAATGACAATATAGTTCACTGGATAGAAATCAGGATTTTCATAGGAATAAGTTATTTTCAAGTGAGGTTTTGTATCAGCCCAAATCATAGAAATGTGGTATTTTATCCATGATATTTATGTGTTCAACAGTATTTAAACAGTTGAATCTTCATCTTAACCCCTCCAATGCTCAGGTTATTTTCATTCAAACCCATCTAAACCCTGTCATATTGGTATTCATTGGAGAGCTCTTGCTGGATACTCTCAGGATTTTTAAGCTTTTTTGCATCATTCGTATTGGCCAAATTAGCCACCAGCAGCATAAGGGTTAAGATGGTTTTCAAAAAAAATTTCATTCTTGTTCTTTGGACGAAAGTAGCATTAGCATTGGAAGGGTAAAATAGTTGAATCTCCATCTTATATTACACATAGCTTGGATTATTTCTAGTGTACTAGTCCCTAGCTAGTTTCTTGGCCCCTAATCTCATCGCCCCTCCACCCTGTTTGGCTGCTTTTCTTTCCTGCAACTCTTTCTGTCGCTGTAAATTTCTTTCTTCTCTTTTCCTCCGAGCTGCATCTTGTTTACTTTCAGCTGGAAAAATAACATTCAATAATCAGTGTTGCAATAAATCTATTTCTTGTTAAGTAGACCAAGATTAAAATGTTATTTGAGAAATTGATATTACAGTAGACCTCAAGATAAGGTCTAAATTAACCCTTTCACGCTTACGACTTTCTCTTGATATTGTAGTCTGGAAGCACACTACTTTTCAAAATCACATAGTTATCAAGCATAAGTCAGAAACTATAGTCTGTCTGATTCTGTAAAATCAACATTTTGCGGCGTTGAGACAAAAAGTATGTTAATACAAACACGTAGTACTGCTCCTAATATGTTTGCCAAGTTTGGATAGCAAACTCGAACGTTTTGTCACAAAAAAATGGAAAAAGTGATTGCCAAACTTGGGTCAGACAGACTATACTCAACAGAAAGTTTTAGGTTACCGGTAGGCCTAAATTAAAAATTCTCATTCAAATATTATTCATTAGATGTTTTTTTCAGAAAGACAACATCAAAATAGCCAAGCTATTTTGAGGTGCTACAGGCATGAATGTGTTAGAAATAATGAAAAAAATAATAATAATAAATAAATAAAATAAAAATAATAATAATAATAATAATAATAATAATAATAATAATAATGATAATAATAATAACAAAAATAACAATACTCTTCATCTAAAGAGGGTAACTCAGTCCAATGGTACGGATCATCCCTGAGGCCCTCTGGCATGTTAACAATGTGCACATCATAATTTTCTACCTTTGTCCTCGAAAGTGCCCCAGTCTCCTTCTCCTCCCCCTCCTCCTTCTCCTCCTCCACTGTTGTCGCCCCAGTCGCCCTCATTCCCCCAGCCATCGTCATCCCAGCCCCCACCACCAGAGGGCGAGGCGGCACTGCTGGTTGGCTTGGCGCTAAGTCTCTGTGATGTTTGGGTAGTGCTCGCTGGTTTGGACATTGATTTCTGCACCTTTGGCTGAAGGAAGAAAATCAAATACAACACTTAATTGTAAAACAGCTTGTGAAGACAACTTGGAATTCCAAAAGATGTAAATGAGACTTATTAACCCTTCCAATGCTAAGGCTACTTTCGTCCGAAGCACAAGGACGCAAAGATTTTTGAAAAACATCTAAACCCTGTCATGTTGGTATTCATTGGATAGCTCTCACTGAGTACTCTCAGATGAGTACCCATGTGCCAGGGGTTCAGTCATTTTTCAGGTTTTTAGCATCTTTTTGTATTTGGTGAAATTAGCCACCAGCAGCATGAGGGTTAACTGTAGAGCAGCTTGTGAAGACAACTTGAAATTCCAAAAGATGTAAATGCGACTTAGAAAGGACTGTATATGCGTTTGTTATTTTCCCATCTTGCTAGTTCTTGTTCTGGTCATCTCACTCTCGCATTTTTATACCTTTGTATTTCCTAGGTATCTAAGGAACTTACAATTTGAATCCCTCTTTAAAAATGACATTTTGAATTTTTTTACCACATATTCAAGAAAATATACAATTGTAATCACTCTTAACCCTTTCACAGCTGGTTGCTGACTTGTCAGCGTAAATTGATAACCAAAAGCTTGGAAATGACTGAAACCCTGGCATATGGGTATTCATCTGATAGCCATCAACCAGAGCTTTCCTATGAATATCCACATGATTCGGTTCGTACGACTTTCATAATTTTATGCATTATTGTGAATTGGACAAAGGTAACTTCAGCATTAGAGGGGTTAAAACTGAAATTTCTTTTTAGAAAATACTTATTCGTGAACAATTATTTATGTCTAAGATTCCTCAATACAGTATCAGGAATCTATATCAATACCTATCCACCACCCACCTTGCTTTTAGGTTCCACCATGGAAGAAAAGAAGTCATCTGATTTCTCAGTTTGTCCCCAGTTGTAGCTGCTGGCCGTCTTGAGGCCGGAGTCCTCAGTGCTCACGAAACCACCACTATCGTCCTCCCACGGTGAGGGAGACGCTTCCTTAGAGCTACCTCCCAGTCTCATGGCCCCGCTGGCGCTACTACTGCTTCTACTGCTACCAGGTAACGACTGAAAATAGAAATGCATAAACTCATGAAACAAGACTGGGAAAAATTGCGGATAAGTAATTCTTTAAATTCAAAATGTTGACTTTCTCGCTAAGATAAATCGTTCTTTCTGTTAAAAGACCCCTTTTACACTTTAGATGAAGAGAAATGGATAGGTCACCACAGACCAACTACCATAGGGCCCATTGTAAGGCCCTTGGCATACCTAATCTCCCCCCAGTGTGATGTCATTACGAGACAGACATTGCATTGAAAAATAGAAAAAATAAATCAGCCGGGTCCTCCTAAATCTCTTATTAGAAATACACCAGCCAGGGTCAATATTTCTTAATCAGGGAAGTTTATGATAACTGTAGTTATAAACTCTACTTTAAACAATAGATGGCTTCTGCATCGCTATGCTTGAGATGACTATCCACCGCACCATTTGGGAATGTATTAGATTTTGCTGTCTGTTTATTCTTTCACTCGGGTCTTTTCAAGTTCTGGCACCAGACTTACTGTATTTTTGGCTGGAGTTGTGGTCTCCTCTAGACTTCCCCAGTCCTCATCCTCCCAGCCGTCACCAGTGCTGGTGTCAGGAACGGTCTCCTCAGCGCCACCTCCCGACGCCTTACTGCCAGACACATCCTGAAATATAAGGCAAGCTGGTATGAGGCACGTGCCAGTATTTAGGCCTAGATGCAGTTAGAGAAGACTCTGAGGCACAGCGTTAAATACATTTCAGGGATTGAGCTTAATGGTTGTTTAGGGGCGTTTGCACCAAGAGCATGTGATTATGCCACGAGAAGTTAAATTATAGGAGCAAAGTCGGCGAATGGACACATCAACTGGAACACTTTGAGAATGTGTATTGTTTTTTTTGTGTTTTTTTCAATTTTTATCTGCCCTTTTATGAGGCTTGTGCCAGTATTTAGGCTCAGACATTATTGGTAAGATATCATTGATACAATGTTACTGATATGTTATTAATGATGAGATGTCATTGATACAATATTACTGATATGTTATTAATGAGAGATTATTGATACAATATTACATATGTGATATTATTGATGAGATATTACTGATATGATATCATTGATGAGATACTGATATGATATTACTGATATGATATTATTGATGAGATATTATTGATATGATATTACTGATATGATATTATTGATGAGATACTGATATGATATTACTGATATGATATTATTGATGAGATATTATTGATATGATATTACTGATATGATATTATTGATAAAATATAATACAATATTATTGATGTGATATCATTGATGAGATATTATTGATTTGATATTACTGAGATATTATTGATGAGATATTACTGATACGATATTACTGATATGATATTATTGATAAGATGATATTGATGAGGTATTATTGATACTATATTACTGATATGATATTATTGATACAATATTACTGATATGATATCATTGATGAGATATTATTGATATGATATTATTGATAAGATGATATTGATGAGGTATTATTGATACTATATTACTGATATGATATTATTGATACAATATTACTGATATGATATCATTGATGAGATATTATTGATACAATATTACTGTATGAACGTATGCTTCTTTTTCATTATACACTATGAATAAAACAAAAGAAAAACGTAAGAATCAACCGTTTTTAATAAATGTGAAGATTATATCTGGTGGCCATCTAGGCCCCTAAGAACAAAGGTCTAGGGCCTTAAAACAATTCGATCTAGGAAAAGCCCTTATTGCTAGCCCTTATGCTGCTGGTTGCTAATTTTGGTAATTCAAAATGATGCAAAATATCTGAAACCCTGGCACATGGGTACTCATTTAAGAGTACTCAGTGAGAGCTATCTAATGAATAGCTACTTCACAGGGTTTAGATGGTTTTCAAAAATCTTTGCATCCTCAGCATTGGAAGGCATTGGAAGGGTTGATAAATGTGAAGATTATACCTGGTGGCCACCAAGGTCCCTTAACATCAAAAGTCTAGGGCCCCAAAACAATTCTTAGTGGGAAAAGCCTGTATTGTTAAACCATGCACCTGTTATAATAACTATCAACCAAAACACTAAAATAAAAGGCAGCTTACATCCATATCTCCCCAGTCCTCATCGTCCCATCCGTCCTGCCCCCATCCTCCGCCTTCCCCCTCTTGTTGCTCGGCCCGGCCACTAGGTGGCGCTGTAGGAGGAGCCGCAGCGGGAGCGGGCGCAGGTTTTTCAGCCATGTCTGGTGGAAGGGAAGGTCGACCGGGCTTCTTACCATTAGCACTCGCTGAAAGGAATAAAGGAACAATAACTGAATGAATATTCCCTTACTGTGCACCGTTAATTGGTCATAATTATTGAGTATTATTCATTATTATTCATCTAAAACCCAACACTTTCACATAAGAGAATAAATAGATCTAGATCAATAACATTCCTATGAATAAACCACAAAATGAGAGCAATCACAAGAATTTCAATGTATATCATTTTAAATAGATTAAAACATACCGTATTCCTCCGTTTAACTGCACAGACCCAAAAAATGTGCACCCCCTTTTTTATGAAAAAATTTGGAAGGGGCAAGCCAGCAGACATTATTTTCTGGTCTTCTAAACCTCCCCAATCTTCCCCCACAAACACAATGTTTCCTTACCTTTACAAGTGGGACCGTGATAGTATTTTCACCGCTAGAGGCTGCATATTGATCTATTTTCAAGTGATTAACCCATTTACACTCAGAGTGGCCAAAAGAGGCCTGACGATTTTGGAAATATTTTCCTTACAAAAGCATTTTTTTCTAAACATTTGAGAGAGAAATGTTGATCAGAAGACAAACAACAAATCTCCTTCAAATATTTTGTGAAATTTCGCTTTATTTCCAAGTTATTTTCAAAAGTATGAAAGCAGCAGACGATATTTCGAGAGGAATTCGTGAGTGTGAATGGGTTAAAGTCCTAGTCAGTCGTAGATGCGCAATGGCTCAAGCATCCAATCAGACATGGCGTAACAAAAGACAAAAGCATTCAAGCTGGGTTGCAGTTATGCAGAAGATTGCCAATACCCCTTTTAGCAAATTTTCTCCTAACCTGTTACCCGCACCTGCACTTAAACAGAGGAATATGGTAATTCAATCGAATTGCTAGCCAATCAGATCCTTTAATATCATTGCCTGCAGACCAGAAATATATTTAGGTAGGCAACTTCTATTATACAGGTGAACTTGGATATGACAGACTCAATGGGACCAGGAAAATTGGTCCGTCATATGCAAAATCCGTCATATACATATGACGAATACTTGATATGCATCGGACTGGGACCAAGCATATCGTCCGTCATATGCGAAAATCTGTCATACAGTGGTCCGTCATATCCAAGTTCACCTGTACAAGTGAAGGTATTTTGTGAGGTTACCATTTTGTCCTGGCGTGCCTGCACCTGGACTGGGGGACTTGGATTTGTAGAGCTTGGAGGTGAGAGATCCGATGGAGGACATTCCTGTCATGGCCCAGCCGGCCCATCCAGCGGCACCCTGGGCCGCGGAGCTAGAGCTCAACTCACGCTCTGAAATAAACACAGCATAAGTACTGTTAAACTGGTATTTTTTTAGTCATATAATTTTCGCTATTTCCGTGCTCCTTATGATAATATAACATCCTTCAAATTAATATCTATATAGTAATGAATATTTAGTTTGAGTGCTTGAATGCACAAATTTAAAGTAGCACAAATACCCTCCAGCAGGGCTGTAAAGCAAAATGTTTAGCACTCAAAATTAAAGCCGTAAATAGTATAATGTGTAACTCATTAAGCCATAAACAACTAGAACATCTTAAATGACAACCAGCTAACTAAATATAATGAGGTGATTTATTTCTCTCAAAATATCAATTTTATTATAATTAAGTCACAGAAGGTTTATCATATGCTGAATATGAGAATTGTTTTATATGCGTCAGAAATTTTCTTGAACTTTCATATATTATCTGATGTACAGATATTTCTACAATTATCAAAAGGTATGCCCCAGTTGCCTAATACTCATACTTGACAGCATTTGTCAACATTCCCAGGTTTAAATTTTGCCCCAGGCAGAGACATGTGTGAGTTGCCAGTGATTTTTCCTCTATCATAAACACAATCCAGAGTTTTTCGGAACTAGGGTTGGATGCCATGTGTCGGCAGTAGAATGAGTGTAGTAAGGGGGGGGGGGGGGGGGGGGGGGGGGGGGGGAGGTTGACTGTAACGTGTTCGTGTTCAGCGTTCATTTACACTACAGGTCTGTAGTGTAAATGAACGCCGCTACGCGTTGCCACTGTCGCGTATTATAATTAGCTTCCAATTTCTTGTGACGTCATCAAAACTGTAAAATCGCTAATTTCACTGATTTAAAAAAGATTTAATT